>JBAMCM010000429.1:0-1200000 GCA_037075145.1 Scaptodrosophila latifasciaeformis
CCAATGCTCCATATTTGAGAAATTATTTATTCGGTTTCTGTAAGCAGCACTACTAATGTTGTGGGCTTTTAAGAATCTGTGTCACATTGGCTTTCATTTGAGATGTGAATACTTTCTGGTAGGCACAGTACTTTGAGAGTTATGAGCAAAACTGCTTAAAGGTCCTGTTGTAGAGTAGAAATAGCATTTCTCAGAGGATAATTTTTAAATGGATGGTTTCATTGAATAGAGCATCCTAAATCCAAAACCAATAGGGTTTTCCAGCCACCTCCGACCTACGACTTAGAAGTTATAAGAATTTGAAAATATCTCAAAAGGCAGAGTGACTTTTACAGACAAATCAAACCTTATTCATCTTCATTGCAAATGGTTCCAGTAATTCTTCCTGCCATAAAATTTCCTACCCACTTCGATTAGTATCCATAACCCTGTATCTTAGTCCCGATTCTTTCATTTAGACTTTCCGAGCTACTTCAATCTCTAAAAGCCATAGCGACGCAGGTAATGTATGCAATGCTCCATATTTGAGAAATTATTTATTCGGTTTCTGTAAACAGCACTACTAATGTTGTGGGCTTTTAAGAATCTGTGTCATATTGGCTTTCATTAGAGATGTGAATACTTTTGGTAGGCACAGTACTTAGAGAGTTATGAGCAAACCTGCTTAAAGGTCCTGTGGTAGGGTAGAAATAGCACTTCTCAAAGGATAATTTTCAAATGGATGGTTTCATTGAATAGAGCATCCAAAATCCAAAACTAGTAGGGTTTTCCAGCCACCTCCGACCTACGACTTAGAAGTTATAAGCATTTGAAAATATCTCAAAAGGGAGAATGACTTTTACTGACAAATCAAACCTTATTAATCTTCAGTGCAAATGGTTCCAGTAATTCTTCCTGCCAATAATATATTATAAAATTTCCTCCCCTCTTCGATTAGTATCCATAACCCCGTATCATAGTCTCGATTCTTTCATTTCGATTTTGCGAGCTATAATAATGAGTAAATAATAATGTACAAATTGCTCCATATTTGAGATATTATTTATTCGGTTTCTGTAAACACCACTACTAATGTTGTGGGCTTTTAAAAATCTGTGTCACATTGGCTTTCATTTGAGATGTGAATACTTTTGGTAGGCACAGTACTTAGAGAGTTATGAGCAAAACTGCTTAAAGGTCCTGTGGTAGAGTAGAAATAGCATTTCTCAAAGGATAATTTTTAAATGGATGGTTTCATTGAATAGAGCATCCTAAATCCAAAACTAGTAGGGTTTTCCAGCCACCTCCGACCTACGACTTAGAAGTTATAAGCATTTGAAAATATCTCAAAAGGCAGAATGACTTTTACAGACAAATCAAACCTTATTAATCTTCAGTGCAAATGGTTCCAGCAATTCTTCCTGCCATAAAATTTCCTCCCCTCTTCGATTAGTATCCATAACCCCGTATCATAGTCCCGATTCTTTCATTTAGATTTTGCGAGCTATATTAATCTCTTAAAGCCATAGCGACACAGGTAATGTATGCAATGCTCCATATTTGAGATATTATTTATTCGGTTTCTGTAAACACCACTACTAATGTTGTGGGCTCTCTGGAATCTGTGTCACATTGGCTTTCATTTGAGATGTGACTATTTTTGGTAGGCACAGTACTTTGAGAGTTATGAGCAAAACTGCTTAAAGGTCCTGTGGTAGAGTAGAAATAGCATTTCTCAAAGGATAATTTTTAAATGGATGGTTTCATTGAATAGAGCATCCTAAATCCAAAACTAGTAGGGTTTTCCAGCCACCTCCGACCTACGACTTAGAAGTTATAAGCATTTGAAAATATCTCAAAAGGCAGAGTGACTTTTACAGACAAATCAAACCTTATTCATCTTCAGTGCAAATGGTTCCAGCAATTCTTCCTGCCATAAAATTTCCTCCCCACTTCGATTAGTATCCATAACCCTGTATCTTAGTCCCGATTCTTTCATTTAGACTTTGCGAGCTATTTCAATCTCTTAAAGCCATAGCGACACAGGTAATGTATGCAATGCTCCATATTTGAGATATTATTTATACGGTTTCTGTAAGCACCACTACTAATGTTGTGGGCTTTTAAGAATCTGTGTCATATTGGCTTTCATTTGAGATATGGCTATTTCTGGTAAGCACAGTACTTTGAGAGTTATGAGCAAAACTGCTTAAAGGTCCTGTGGTAGAGTAGAAATAGCATTTCTCAGAGGATAATTTTTAAATGGATGGTTTCATTGAATAGAGCATCCTAAATCCAAAACTAGTAGGGTTTTCCAGCCACCTCCGACCTACGACTTAGAAGTTATAAGCATTTGAAAATATCTCAAAAGGCAGAGTGACTTTTACAGACAAATCAAACCTTATTCATCTTCAGTGCAAATGGTTCCAGCAATTCTTCCTGCCATAAAATTTCCTCCCCACTTCGATTAGTATCCATAACCCCGTATCTTAGTGTCAATTCTTTCATTTAGATTTTGCGAGCTACTTCAATCTCTTAAAGCCATAGCGACACAGGTAATGTATGCAATGCTCCATATTTGAGAAATTATTTATTCGGTTTCTGTAAACACCACTACTAATGTTGTGGGCTTTTAAGAATCTGTGTCACATTGGCTTTCATTTGAGATGTGAATATTTTTGGTAGGCACAGTACTTTGAGAGTTATGAGCAAAACTGCTTAAAGGTCCTGTGGTAGAGTAGAAATAGCATTTCTCAAAGGATAATTTTTAAATGGATGGTTTCATTGAATAGAGCATCCTAAATCCAAAACTAGTAGGGTTTTCCAGCCACCTCCGACCTACGACTTAGAAGTTATAAGCATTTGAAAATATCTCAAAAGGCAGAATGACTTTTACAGACAAATCAAACCTTATTAATCTTCAGTGCAAATGGTTCCAGCAATTCTTCCTGCCATAAAATTTCCTCCCCTCTTCGATTAGTATCCATAACCCCGCATCATAGTCCCGATTCTTTCATTTAGATTTTGCGAGCTACTTCAATCTCTTAAGGCCATAGCGACACAGGTAATGTATGCAATGCTCCATATTTGAGATATTATTTATTCGGTTTCTGTAAGCACCACTACTAATGTTGTGGGCTTTCATTTGAGATGTGAATACTTTTGGTTGGCACAGGTTCTTAGAGAGTTATGAGCAAAACTGCTTAAAGGTCCTGTGGTAGAGTAGAAATAGCATTTCTCCAAGGATAACTTTTAAATGGATGGTTTCATTGAATAGAGCATCCTAAATCCAAAACTAGTAGGGTTTTCCAGCCACCTCCGACCTACGACTTAGAAGTTATAAGCATTTGAAAATATCTCAAAAGGCAGAGTGACTTTTACAGACAAATCAAACCTTATTCATCTTCATTGCAAATGGTTCCAGTAATTCTTCCTGCCATAAAATTTCCTACCCACTTCGATTAGTATCCATAACCCCGTATCTTAGTCCCGATTCTTTCATTTAGACTTTCCGAGCTACTTCAATCTCTTAAGGCCATAGCGACACAGGTAATGTATCCAATGCTCCATATTTGAGAAATTATTTATTCGGTTTCTGTAAGCATCACTACTAATGTTGTGGGCTTTTAAGAATCTGTGTCACATTGGCTTTCATTTGAGATGTGAATACTTTTGGTAGGCACAGTACTTAGAGAGTTATGAGCAAAACTGCTTAAAGGTCCTGTGGTAGAGTAGAAATAGCATTTCTCAAAGGATAATTTTTAAATGGATGGTTTCATTGAATAGAGCATCCTAAATCCAAAACTAGTAGGGTTTTCCAGCCACCTCCGACCTACAACTTAGAAGTTATAAGCATTTAAAAATATCTCAAAAGGCAGAGTAACTGTTACAGACAAATCAAACCTTATTCATCTTCAGTGCAAATCGTTCTAGCAATTCTTCCTGCCAATAATATATATAAAGTTTCCTCCCCACTTCGATTAGTATCCATAGCCCCGTATCTTAGTGTCAATTCTTTCATTTAGATTTTGCGAGCTACTTCAATCTCTTAAAGCCATAGCGACACAGGTAATGTATGCAATGCTCCATATTTGAGAAATTATTTATTCGGTTTCTGTAAACACCACTACTAATGTTGTGGGCTTTTAAGAATCTGTGTCACATTGGCTTTCATTTGAGATGTGAATATTTTTGGTAGGCACAGTACTTTGAGTATTATGAGCAAAACTGCTTAAAGGTCCTGTTGTAGAGTAGAAATAGCATTTCTCAAAGGATAATTTTTAAATGGATGGTTTCATTGAATAGAGCATCCTAAATCCAAAACCAGTAGGGTTTTCCAGCCACCTCCGACCTACGACTTAGAAGTTATAAGCATTTGAAAATATCTCAAAAGGCAGAGTGACTTTTACAGACAAATCAAACCTTATTCATCTTCAGTGCAAATGGTTCCAGCAATTCTTCCTGCCATAAAATTTCCTACCCACTTCGATTAGTATCCATAACCCTGTATCTTAGTCCCGATTCTTTCATTTAGACTTTCCGAGCTACTTCAATCTCTTAAGGCCATAGCGACACAGGTAATGTATGCAATGCTCCATATTTGAGATATTGTTTATTCGGTTTCTGTAAGGACCACTACTAATGTTGTGGGCTTTTAAGAATCTGTGTCCCATTGGCTTTCGTTTATACTTTTGGTTGGCACAGGTTCTTAGAGAGTCATGAGCAAAACTGCTTAAAGGTCCTGTGGTAGAGTAGAAATAGCATTTCTCCAAGGATAATTTTTAAATGGATGGTTTCATTGAATAGAGCATCCAAAATCCAAAACTAGTAGGGTTTTCCAGCCTCCTCCGACCTACGACTTAGAAGTTATAAGCATTTGAAAATATCTCAAAAGGCAGAGTGACTTTTACAGACAAATCAAACCTTATTCATCTTCAGTGCAAATGGTTCCAGCAATTCTTCCTGCCATAAAATTTCCTACCCACTTCGATTAGTATCCATAACCCTGTATCTTAGTCCCGATTCTTTCATTTAGACTTTCCGAGCTACTTCAATCTCTAAAAGCCATAGCGACACAGGTAATGTATCCAATGCTCCATATTTGAGAAATTATTTATTCGGTTTCTGTAAACATCACTACTAATGTTGTGGGCTTTTAAGAATCTGTGTCACATTGGCTTTCATTTGAGATGTGAATACTTTTGGTAGGCACAGTACTTAGAGAGTTATGAGCAAAACTGCTTAAAGGTCCTGTGGTAGAGTAGAAATAGCATTTCTCAAAGGATAATTTTTAAATGGATGGTTTCATTGAATAGAGCATCCTAAATCCAAAACTAGTAGGGTTTTCCAGCCACCTCCGACCTACGACTTAGAAGTTATAAGCATTTAAAAATATCTCAAAAGGCAGAGTAACTGTTACAGACAAATCAAGCCTTATTCATCTTCAGTGCAAATGGTTTCAGTAAATCTTCCTGCCAAAAATATATTATAAAATTTCCTCCCCTCTTCGATTACTATCCATAACCCCGTATCATAGTCTCGATTCTTTCATTTCGATTTTGCGAGCTATAATAATGAGTAAATAATAATGTACAAATTGCTACATATTTGAGATATTATTTATTCGGTTTCTGTAAACACCACTATTAATGCTGTGGGCTTTTAAAAATCTGTGTCACATTGGCTTTCATTTGAGATGTGAATACTTTTGGTAGGCACAGTACTTAGAGAGTTATGAGCAAAACTGCTTAAAGGTCCTGTGGTAGAGTAGAAATAGCATTTCTCAAAGGATAATTTTTAAATGGATGGTTTCATTGAATAGAGCATCCTAAATCCAAAACTAGTAGGGTTTTCCAGCCACCTCCGACCTACGACTTAGAAGTTATAAGCATTTAAAAATATCTCAAAAGGCAGAGTAACTGTTACAGACAAATCAAGCCTTATTCATCTTCAGTGCAAATGGTTTCAGTAAATCTTCCTGCCATAAAGTTTCCTCCCCACTTCGATTAGTATCCATAGCCCCGTATCTTAGTGTCAATTCTTTCATTTAGATTTTGCGAGCTACTTCAATCTCTTAAAGCCATAGCGACACAGGTAATGTATGCAATGCTCCATATTTGAAAAATTATTTATTCGGTTTCTGTAAACACCACTACTAATGTTGTGGGCTTTTAAGAATCTGTGTCACATTGGCTTTCATTTGAGATGTGAATATTTTTGGTAGGCACAGTACTTTGAGTGTTATGAGCAAAACTGCTTAAAGGTCCTGTGGTAGAGTAGAAACAGCATTTCTCAAAGGATAATTTTTAAATGGATGGTTTCATTGAATAGAGCATCCTAAATCCAAAACTAGTAGGGTTTTCCAGCCACCTACGACTTAGAAGTTATAAGCATTAAAAATATCTCAAAAGGCAGAGTAACTGTTACAGACAAATCAAGCCTTATTCATCTTCAGTGCAAATCGTTCTAGCAATTCTTCCTGCCATAAAATTTCCTACCCACTTCGATTAGTATCCATATACCTGTATCTTAGTCAGATTCATTCATTTAGACTTTCCGAGCTATTTCAATCTCTTAAGGCCATAGCGACACAGGTAATGCATGCAATGCTCCATATTTGAGAAATTATTTATTTGGTTTCTGCAAGCACCACTACTAATGTTGTGGGCTTTTAAAAATCTGTGTCATATTGGCTTTCATTTGAGATGTGAATATTTTTGGTAGGCACAGTACTTAGAGAGTTATGAGCAAAACTGCTTAAAGGTCCTGTTGTAGAGTATAAATAGCATTTCTCAGAGGATAATTTTCAAATGGATGGTTTCATTGAATAGAGCATCCTAAATCCAAAACTAGTAGGGTTTTCCAGCCACCTCCGACCTACGACTTAGAAGTTATAAGCATTTGAAAATATCTCAAAAGGCAGAGTAACTGTTACAGACAAATCAAGCCTTATTCATCTTCAGTGCAAATCGTTCTAGCAATTCTTCCTGCCATAAAGTTTCCTCCCCACTTCGATTAGTATCCATAGCCCCGTATCTTAGTGTCAATTCTTTCATTTAGATTTTGCGAGCTACTTCAATCTCTTAAAGCCATAGCGACACAGGTAATGTATGCAATGCTCCATATTTGAGAAATTATTTATTCGGTTTCTGTAAACACCACTACTAATGTTGTGGGCTTTTAAGAATCTGTGTCACATTGGCTTTCATTTGAGATGTGAATATTTTTGGTAGGCACAGTACTTTGAGTGTTATGAGCAAAACTGCTTAAAGGTCCTGTGGTAGAGTAGAAATAGCATTTCTCAAAGGATAATTTTTAAATGGATGGTTTCATTGAATAGAGCATCCTAAATCCAAAACTGGTAGGGTTTTCCAGCCACCTCCAACCTACGACTTAGAAGTTATAAGCATTAAAAATATCTCAAAAGGCAGAGTAACTTTTACAGACAAATCAAACCTTATTCATCTTCAGTGCAAATCGTTCTAGCAATTCTTCCTGCCATAAAATTTCCTACCCACTTCGATTAGTATCCATAACCCAGTATCTTAGTCCCGATTCTTTCATTTAGACTTTCCGAGCTACTTCAATCTCTTAAGACCATAGCGACACAGGTAATGTATGCAATGCTCCATATTTGAGAAATTATTTATTCGGTTTCTGTAAGCATCACTACTAATGTTGTGGGCTTTTAAGAATCTGTGTCACATTGGCCTTTATGCTTTTGGTTGGCACAGGTTCTTAGAGAGTTATGAGCAAAACTGCTTAAAGGTCCTGTGGTAGAGTAGAAATAGCATTTCTCCAAGCATAACTTTTAAATGGATGGTTTCATTGAATAGAGCATCCTAAATCCAAAACCAGTAGGGTTTTCCAGCCACCTCCAACCTACGACTTAGAAGTTATAAGCATTAAAAATATCTCAAAAGGCAGAGTAACTGTTACAGACAAATCAAGCCTTATTCATCTTCAGTGCAAATCGTTCTAGCAATTCTTCCTGCCATAAAATTTCCTACCCACTTCGATTAGTATCCATAACCCAGTATCTTAGTCCCGATTCTTTCATTTAGACTTTCCGAGCTACTTCAATCTCTTAAGGCCATAGCGACACAGGTAATGTATGCAATGCTCCATATTTGAGAAATTATTTATTCGGTTTCTGTAAACATCACTACTAATGTTGTGGGCTTTTAAGAATCTGTGTCACATTGGCTTTCATTTATGTGAATCTTTTGGTTGGCACAGGTTCTTAGAGAGTTATGAGCAAAACTGCTTAAAGGTCCTGTGGTAGAGTAGAAATAGCATTTCTCCAAGGATAACTTTTAAATGGATGGTTTCATTGAATAGAGCATCCAAAATCCAAAACTAGTAGGGTTTTCCAGCCTCCTCCGACCTACGACTTAGAAGTTATAAGCATTTGAAAATATCTCAAAAGGCAGAGTGACTTTTACAGACAAATCAAACCTTATTCATCTTCAGTGCAAATGGTTCCAGCAATTCTTCTTGCCAATAATATATCATAAAATTTCCTACCCACTTCGATTAGTATCCATAACCCTGTATCTTAGTCCCGATTCTTTCATTTAGACTTTCCGAGCTACTTCAATCTCTAAAAGCCATAGCGACACAGGTAATGTATGCAATGCTCCATATTTGAGAAATTATTTATTCGGTTTCTGTAAACAGCACTACTAATGTTGTGGGCTTTTAAGAATCTGTGTCACATTGGCTTTCATTTGAGATGTGAATACTTTCGGTAGGCACAGTACTTTGAGAGTTATGAGCAAAACTGCTTAAAGGTCCTGTGGTAGAGTAGAAATAGCATTTCTCAAAGGATAATTTTTAAATGGATGGTTTCATTGAATAGAGCATCCAAAATCCAAAACTAGTAGGGTTTTCCAGCCACCTCCGACCTACGACTTAGAAGTTATAAGCATTTGAAAATATCTCAAAAGGCAGAGTGACTTTTACAGACAAATCAAACCTTATTCATCTTCAGTGCAAATGGTTCCAGCAATTCTTCTTGCCAATAATATATCATAAAATTTCCTACCCACTTCGATTAGTATCCATAACCCTGTATCTTAGTCCCAATTCTTTCATTTAGACTTTCCGAGCTACTTCAATCTCTAAAAGCCATAGCGACACAGGTAATGTTTGCAGTGCTCCATATTTGAGAAATTATTTATTCGGTTTCTGTAAACATCACTACTAATGTTGTGGGCTTTTAAGAATCTGTGTCACATTGGCTTTCATTTGAGATGTGAATACTTTTGGTAGGCACAGTACTTAGAGAGTTATGAGCAAAACTGCTTAAAGATCCTGTGGTAGAGTAGAAATAGCATTTCTCAAAGGATAATTTTTAAATGGATGGTTTCATTGAATAGAGCATCCTAAATCCAAAACTAGTAGGGTTTTCCAGCCACCTCCGACCTACGACTTAGAAGTTATAAGCATTTAAAAATATCTCAAAAGGCAGAGTAACTGTTACAGACAAATCAAGCCTTATTCATCTTCAGTGCAAATCGTTCTAGCAATTCTTCCTGCCATAAAGTTTCCTCCCCACTTCGATTAGTATCCATAGCCCCGTATCTTAGTGTCAATTCTTTCATTTAGATTTTGCGAGCTACTTCAATCTCTTAAAGCCATAGCGACACAGGTAATGTATGCAATGCTCCATATTTGAGAAATTATTTATTCGGTTTCTGTAAACATCACTACTAATGTTGTGGGCTTTTAAGAATCTGTGTCACATTGGCTTTCATTTGAGATGTGAATACTTTTGGTAGGCACAGTACTTAGAGAGTTATGAGCAAAACTGCTTAAAGGTCCTGTGGTAGAGTAGAAATAGCATTTCTCAAAGGATAATTTTTAAATGGATGGTTTCATTGAATAGAGCATCCTAAATCCAAAACTAGTAGGGTTTTCCAGCCACCTCCGACCTACAACTTAGAAGTTATAAGCATTTAAAAATATCTCAAAAGGCAGAGTAACTGTTACAGACAAATCAAGCCTTATTCATCTTCAGTGCAAATCGTTCTAGCAATTCTTCCTGCCATAAAATTTCCTACCCACTTCGATTAGTATCCATAACCCTGTATCTTAGTCCGATTCTTTCATTTAGACTTTCCGAGCTATTTCAATCTCTTAAAGCCATAGCGACACAGGTAATGCATGCAATGCTCCATATTTGAGAAATTATTTATTTGGTTTCTGCAAGCACCACTACTAATGTTGTGGGCTTTTAAAAATCTGTGTCATATTGGCTTTCATTTGAGATGTGAATACTTTTGGTAGGCACAGTACTTAGAGAGTTATGAGCAAAACTGCTTAAAGGTCCTGTTGTAGAGTAGAAATAGCATTTCTCAGAGGATAATTTTCAAATGGATGGTTTCATTGAATAGAGCATCCAAAATCCAAAACTAGTAGGGTTTTCCAGCCACCTCCGACCTACGACTTAGAAGTTATAAGCATTTGAAAATATCTCAAAAGGCAGAGTGACTTTTACAGACAAATCAAACCTTATTCATCTTCATGCAAATTCTCTTCCTGCCATAAATTTACTACCCACTTCGATTAGTATCCATAACCCTGTATCTTAGTCCCGATTCTTTCATTTAGACTTTCCGAGCTATTTCAATCTCTTAAAGCCATAGCGACACAGGTAATGCATGCAATGCTCCATATTTGAGAAATTATTTATTTGGTTTCTGCAAGCACCACTACTAATGTTGTGGGCTTTTAAAAATCTGTGTCACATTGGCCTTTATACTTTTGGTAGGCACAGTACTTAGAGAGTTATGAGCAAAACTGCTTAAAGGTCCTGTGGTAGAGTAGAAATAGCATTTCTCAAAGGATAATTTTTAAATGGATGGTTTCATTGAATAGAGCATCCAAAATCCAAAAGTAGTAGGGTTTTGCAGCCACCTCCGACCTACGACTTAGAAGTTATAAGCATTTGAAAATATCTCAAAAGGCAGAGTGACTTTTACAGACAAATCAAACCTTATTAAACCTTATTACACACTTCGATTAGTATCCATAACCCTGTATCTTAGTACGATTCTTTCATTTAGACTTTCCGAGCTACTTCAATCTCTTAAGGCCATAGCGACATAGGTAATGTATGCAATGCTCCATATTTGAGAAATTACTTATTCGGTTTCTGTAAGCATCACTACTAATGTTGTGGGCTTTTAAGAATCTGTGTCACATTGGCCTTTATACTTTTGGTAGGCACAGTACTTAGAGAGTTATGAGCAAAACTGCTTAAAGGTCCTGTGGTAGAGTAGAAATAGCATTTCTCAAAGGATAATTTTTAAATGGATGGTTTCATTGAATAGAGCATCCAAAATCCAAAAGTAGTAGGGTTTTCCAGCCACCTCCGACCTACGACTTAGAAGTTATAAGCATTTGAAAATATCTCAAAAGGCAGAGTGACTTTTACAGACAAATCAAACCTTATTAAACCTTATTACACACTTCGATTAGTATCCATAACCCTGTATCTTAGTCCCGATTCTTTCATTTAGACTTTCCGAGCTATTTCAATCTCTTAAAGCCATAGCGACACAGGTAATGTATGCAATGCTCCATATTTGAGAAATTATTTATTTGGTTTCTGCAAGCACCACTACTAATGTTGTGGGCTTTTAAAAATCTGTGTCATATTGGCTTTCATTTGAGATGTGAATATTTTTGGTAGGCACAGTACTTAGAGAGTTATGAGCAAAACTGCTTAAAGGTCCTGTTGTAGAGTAGAAACAGCATTTCTCAGAGGATAATTTTTAAATGGATGGTTTCATTGAATAGAGCCTCCTAAATCCAAAACTAGTAGGGTTTTCCAGCCACCTCCGACCTACGATTTAGAAGTTATAAGCATTAAAAATATCTCAAAAGGCAGAGTAACTGTTACAGACAAATCAAGCCTTATTCATCTTCAGTGCAAATCGTTCCAGCAATTCTTCCTGCCATAAAATTTCCTACCCACTTCGATTAGTATCCATAACCCTGTATCTTAGTCCCGATTCTTTCATTTAGACTTTCCGAGCTACTTCAATCTCTAAAAGCCATAGCGACACAGGTAATGTATCCAATGCTCCATATTTGAGAAATTATTTATTCGGTTTCTGTAAACATCACTACTAATGTTGTGGGCTTTTAAGAATCTGTGTCATATTGGCTTTCATTAGAGATGTGAATACTTTTGGTAGGCACAGTACTTAGAGAGTTATGAGCAAACCTGCTTAAAGGTCCTGTGGTAGAGTAGAAATAGCATTTCTCAAAGGATAATTTTTAAATGGATGGTTTCATTGAATAGAGCATCCAAAATCCAAAACTAGTAGGGTTTTCCAGCCACCTCCGACCTACGACTTAGAAGTTATAAGCATTTGAAAATATCTCAAAAGGCAGAATGACTTTTACTGACAAATCAAACCTTATTAATCTTCAGTGCAAATGGTTCCAGTAATTCTTCCTGCCAATAATATATTATAAAATTTCCTCCCCTCTTCGATTAGTATCCATAACCCCGTATCATAGTCTCGATTCTTTCATTTCGATTTTGCGAGCTATAATAATGAGTAAATAATAATGTACAAATTGCTCCATATTTGAGATATTATTTATTCGGTTTCTGTAAACACCACTACTAATGTTGTGGGCTTTTAAAAATCTGTGTCACATTGGCTTTCATTTGAGATGTGAATACTTTTGGTAGGCACAGTACTTAGAGAGTTATGAGCAAAACTGCTTAAAGGTCCTGTGGTAGAGTAGAAATAGCATTTCTCAAAGGATAATTTTTAAATGGATGGTTTCATTGAATAGAGCATCCAAAATCCAAAACTAGTAGGGTTTTCCAGCCACCTCCGACCTACGACTTAGAAGTTATAAGCATTTGAAAATATCTCAAAAGGCAGAATGACTTTTACTGACAAATCAAACCTTATTAATCTTCAGTGCAAATGGTTCCAGTAATTCTTCCTGCCAATAATATATTATAAAATTTCCTCCCCTCTTCGATTAGTATCCATAACCCCGTATCATAGTCCCGATTCTTTCATTTAGATTTTGCGAGCTATAGTAATGTGTAAATAATAATGTACGAATTGTTCCATATTTGAGATATTATTTATACGGTTTCTGTAAGCACCACTACTAATGTTGTGGGCTCTCAGGAATCTGTGTCACATTGGCTTTCATTTGAGATATGGCTATTTCTGGTAAACACAGTACTTTGAGAGTTATGAGCAAAACTGCTTAAAGGTCCTGTGGTAGAGTAGAAATAGCATTTCTCAAAGGATAATTTTTAAATGGATGGTTTCATTGAATAGAGCATCCAAAATCCAAAACTAGTAGGGTTTTCCAGCCACCTCCGACCTACGACTTAGAAGTTATAAGCATTTGAAAATATCTCAAAAGGCAGAATGACTTTTACAGACAAATGAAACCTTATTCATCTTCAGTGCAAATGGTTCTAGCAATTCTTCCTGCAATAATATATCATAAAATTTCCTCCCCACTTCGATTAGTATCCATAGCCCCGTATCTTAGTGCCAATTCTTTCATTTAGATTTTGCGAGCTACTTCAATCTCTTAAAGCCATAGCGACACAGGTAATGTATGCAATGCTCCATATTTGAGATATTATTTATACGGTTTCTGTAAGCACCACTACTAATGCTGTGGGCTTTTAAAAATCTGTGTCACATTGGCTTTCATTTGAGATGTGAATACTTTCGGTAGGCACAGTACTTTGAGAGTTATGAGCAAAACTGCTGAAAGGTCCTGTGGTAGAGTAGAAATAGCATTTCTCAAAGGATAATTTTTAAATGGATGGTTTCATTGAATAGAGCATCCTAAATCCAAAACTAGTAAGGTTTTCCAGCCACCTCCGACCTACGACTTAGAAGTTATAAGCATTTAAAAATATCTCAAAAGGCAGAGTAACTGTTACAGACAAATCAAGCCTTATTCATCTTCAGTGCAAATCGTTCTAGCAATTCTTCCTGCCATAAAGTTTCCTCCCCACTTCGATTAGTATCCATAGCCCCGTATCTTAGTGTCAATTCTTTCATTTAGATTTTGAGAGCTACTTCAATCTTTTAAAGCCATAGCGACACAGGTAATGTATGCAATGCTTCATATTTGAGATATTATTTATTCGGTTTCTGTAAGCACCACTACTAATGTTGTAGGCTTTTAAGAATCTGTGTCACATTGGCTTTCATTTGAGATGTGAATACTTTCGGTAGGCACAGTACTTTGAGAGTTATGAGCAAAACTGCTGAAAGGTCCTGTGGTAGAGTAGAAATACCATTTCTCAGAGGATAATTTTTAAATGGATGGTTTCATTGAATAGAGCATCCAAAATCCAAAACTAGTAGGGTTTTCCAGCCACCTCCGACCTACGACTTAGAAGTTATAAGCATTAAAAATATCTCAAAAGGCAGAGTAACTTTTACAGACAAATCAAACCTTATTCATCTTCAGTGCAAATGGTTCCAGCAATTCTTCCTGCCATAAAATTTCCTACCCACTTCGATTAGTATCCATAACCCTGTATCTTAGTCCCGATTCATTCATTTAGACTTTCCGAGCTACTTCAATCTCTTAAGGCCATAGCGACACAGGTAATGTATCCAATGCTCCATATTTGAGAAATTATTTATTCGGTTTCTGTAAGCATCACTACTAATGTTGTGGGCTTTTAAGAATCTGTGTCATATTGGCTTTCATTTGAGATGTGAATACTTTTGGTAGGCACAGTACTTAGAGAGTTATGAGCAAAACTGCTTAAAGGTCCTGTTGTAGAGTAGAAATAGCATTTCTCAGAGGATAATTTTTAAATGGATGGTTTCATTGAATAGAGCATCCAAAATCCAAAACTAGTAGGGTTTTCCAGCCACCTCCGACCTACGACTTAGAAGTTATAAGCATTTGAAAATATCTCAAAAGGCAGAATGACTTTTACTGACAAATCAAACCTTATTAATCTTCAGTGCAAATGGTTCCAGTAATTCTTCCTGCCAATAATATATTATAAAATTTCCTCCCCTCTTCGATTAGTATCCATAACCCCGTATCATAGTCTCGATTCTTTCATTTCGATTTTGCGAGCTATAATAATGAGTAAATAATAATGTACAAATTGCTCCATATTTGAGATATTATTTATTCGGTTTCTGTAAACACCACTACTAATGTTGTGGGCTTTTAAAAATCTGTGTCACATTGGCTTTCATTTGAGATGTGAATACTTTTGGTAGGCACAGTACTTAGAGAGTTATGAGCAAAACTGCTTAAAGGTCCTGTGGTAGAGTAGAAATAGCATTTCTCAAAGGATAATTCTTAAATGGATGGTTTCATTGAATAGAGCATCCAAAATCCAAAACTTGTAGTGTTTTCCAGCTACCTCCGACCTACGACTTAGAAGTTATAAACATTTGAAAATATCTCAAAAGGCAGAATGACTTTTACTGACAAATCAAACCTTATTAATCTTCAGTGCAAATGGTTCCAGTAATTCTTCCTGCCAATAATATATTATAAAATTTCCTCCCCTCTTCGATTAGTATCCATAACCCCGTATCATAGTCTCGATTCTTTCATTTCGATTTTGCGAGCTATAATAATGAGTAAATAATAATGTACAAATTGCTCCATATTTGAGATATTATTTATTCGGTTTCTGTAAACACCACTACTAATGTTGTGGGCTTTTAAAAATCTGTGTCACATTGGCTTTCATTTGAGATGTGAATACTTTTGGTAGGCACAGTACTTAGAGAGTTATGAGCAAAACTGCTTAAAGGTCCTGTGGTAGAGTAGAAATAGCATTTCTCAAAGGATAATTCTTAAATGGATGGTTTCATTGAATAGAGCATCCAAAATCCAAAACTAGTAGCGTTTTCCAGCTACCTCCGACCTACGACTTAGAAGTTATAAGCATTTGAAAATATCTCAAAAGGCAGAATGACTTTTACTGACAAATCAAGCCTTATTCATCTTCAGTGCAAATCGTTCTAGCAATTCTTCCTGCCATAAAGTTTCCTCCCCACTTCGATTAGTATCCATAGCCCCGTATCTTAGTGTCAATTCTTTCATTTAGATTTTGAGAGCTACTTCAATCTCTTAAAGCCATAGCGACACAGGTAATGTATGCAATGCTTCATATTTGAGATATTATTTATTCGGTTTCTGTAAGCACCACTACTAATGCTGTGGGCTTTTAAAAATCTGTGTCACATTGGCTTTCATTTGAGATGTGAATACTTTCGGTAGGCACAGTACTTTGAGAGTTATGAGCAAAACTGCTGAAAGGTCCTGTGGTAGAGTAGAAATAGCATTTCTCAAAGGATAATTTTTAAATGGATGGTTTCATTGAATAGAGCATCCTAAATCCAAAACTAGTAGGGTTTTCCAGCCACCTCCGACCTACGACTTAGAAGTTATAAGCATTTAAAAATATCTCAAAAGGCAGAGTAACTGTTACAGACAAATCAAGCCTTATTCATCTTCAGTGCAAATCGTTCTAGCAATTCTTCCTGCCATAAAGTTTCCTCCCCACTTCGATTAGTATCCATAGCCCCGTATCTTAGTGTCAATTCTTTCATTTAGATTTTGAGAGCTACTTCAATCTCTTAAAGCCATAGCGACACAGGTAATGTATGCAATGCTTCATATTTGAGATATTATTTATTCGGTTTCTGTAAGCACCACTACTAATGTTGTAGGCTTTTAAGAATCTGTGTCACATTGGCTTTCATTTGAGATGTGAATACTTTCGGTAGGCACAGTACTTTGAGAGTTATGAGCAAAACTGCTGAAAGGTCCTGTGGTAGAGTAGAAATACCATTTCTCAAAGGATAATTTTCAAATGGATGGTTTCATTGAATAGAGCATCCAAAATCCAAAACTAGTAGGGTTTTCCAGCCACCTCCGACCTACGACTTAGAAGTTATAAGCGTTTGAAAATATCTCAAAAGGCAGAATGACTTTTACAGACAAATCAAACCTTATTCATCTTCAGTGCAAATGGTTCCAGCAATTCTTCTTGCCAATAATATATCATAAAATTTCCTACCCACTTCGATTAGTATCTATAACCCTCAATCTTAGTCCCAATTCTTTAATTTAGACTTTGCGAGCTACTTCAATCTCTTAAAACCATAGCGACACAGGTAATGTTTGCAGTGCTCCATATTTGAGATATTGTTTATTCGGTTTCTGTACGGACCACTACTAATGTTGTAGGCTTTTAAGAATCTGTGTCACATTGGCTTTCATTTGAGATGTGAATACTTTCGGTAGGCACAGTACTTTGAGAGTTATGAGCAAAACTGCTGAAAGGTCCTGGGGTAGAGTAGAAATACCATTTCTCAAAGGATAATTTTTAAATGGATGGTTTCATTGAATAGAGCATCCAAAATCCAAAACTAGTAGGGTTTTCCAGCCACCTCCGACATACGACTTAGAAGTTATAAGAATTTGAAAATATCTCAAAAGACAGAGTGACTTATACAGACAAATCAAACCTTATTCATCTTCAGTGCAAATGGTTCCAGCAATTCTTCTTGCCAATAATATATCATAAAATTTCCTACCCACTTCGATTAGTATCTATAACCCTCAATCTTAGTCCCAATTCTTTAATTTAGACTTTGCGAGCTACTTCAATCTCTTAAAACCATAGCGACACAGGTAATGTTTGCAGTGCTCCATATTTGAGATATTGTTTATTCGGTATATTGATATTGTGTATTCGGTTTCTGACATACGACTTAGAAGTTATAAGAATTTGAAAATATCTCAAAAGGCAGAGTGACTTATACAGACAAATCAAACCTTATTCATCTTCAGTGCAAATGGTTCCAGCAATTCTTCTTGCCAATAATATATCATAAAATTTCCTACCCACTTCGATTAGTATCTATAACCCTGAATCTTAGTCCCAATTCTTTCATTTAGACTTTGCGAGCTACTTCAATCTCTTAAAGCCATAGCGACACAGGTAATGTTTGCAGTGCTCCATATTTGAGATATTGTTTATTCGGTTTCTGTAAGGACCACTACTAATGTTGTGGGCTTTTAAGAATCTGTGTCACATTGGCTTTCATTTGAGATGTGAATACTTTCGGTAGGCACAGTACTTTGAGAGTTATGAGCAAAACTGCTGAAAGGTCCTGTGGTAGAGTAGAAATACCATTTCTCAAAGGATAATTTTCAAATGGATGGTTTCATTGAATAGAGCATCCAAAATCCAAAACTAGTAGGGTTTTCCAGCCACCTCCGACATACGACTTAGAAGTTATAAGAATTTGAAAATATCTCAAAAGGCAGAGTGACTTATACAGACAAATCAAACCTTATTCATCTTCAGTGCAAATGGTTCTAGCAACTGTTCCTGCCATAAAGTTTCCTCCCCACTTCGATTAGTATCCATAACCCTGAATCTTAGTCCCGATTCTTTCATTTAGACTTTCCGACCTACTTCAATCTCTTAAAGCCCTAGCGACACAGGTAATGTATGCAATGCTTCATATTTGAGATATTATTTATTCGGTTTCTGTAAGCACCACTACTAATGTTGTAGGCTTTTAAGAATCTGTGTCACATTGGCTTTCATTTGAGATGTGAATACTTTCGGTAGGCACAGTACTTTGAGAGTTATGAGCAAAACTGCTGAAAGGTCCTGTGGTAGAGTAGAAATAGCATTTCTCAAAGGATAATTTTTAAATGGATGGTTTCATTGAATACAGCATCCAAAATCCAAAACTAGTAGGGTTTTCCAGCCACCTCCGACATACGACTTAGAAGTTATAAGAATTTGAAAATATCTCAAAAGGCAGAGTGACTTATACAGACAAATCAAACCTTATTCATCTTCAGTGCAAATGGTTCCAGCAATTCTTCCTGCCAATAATATATCATAAAATTTCCTACCCACTTCGATTAGTATCTATAACCCTGAATCTTAGTCCCAATTCTTTCATTTAGACTTTGCGAGCTACTTCAATCTCTTAAAGCCATAGCGACACAGGTAATGTTTGCAGTGCTCCATATTTGAGATATTGTTTATTCGGTTTCTGTAAGGACCACTACTAATGTTGTAGGCTTTTAAGAATCTGTGTCACATTGGCTTTCATTTGAGATGTGAATACTTTCGGTAGGTACAGTACTTTGAGAGTTATGAGCAAAACTGCTGAAAGGTCCTGTGGTAGAGTAGAAATACCATTTCTCAAAGGATAATTTTCAAATGGATGGTTTCATTGAATAGAGCATCCAAAATCCAAAACTAGTAGGGTTTTCCAGCCTCCTCCGACATACGACTTAGAAGTTATAAGAATTTGAAAATATCTCAAAAGGCAGAGTGACTTATACAGACAAATCAAACCTTATTCATCTTCAGTGCAAATGGTTCCAGCAATTCTTCTTGCCAATAATATATCATAAAATTTCCTACCCACTTCGATTAGTATCCATAACCCTGAATCTTAGTCCCAATTCTTTCATTTAGACTTTGCGAGCTACTTCAATCTCTTAAAGCCATAGCGACACAGGTAATGTTTGCAGTGCTCCATATTTGAGATATTGTTTATTCGGTTTCTGTAAGGACCACTACTAATGTTGTAGGCTTTTAAGAATCTGTGTCACATTGGCTTTCATTTGAGATGTGAATACTTTCGGTAGGCACAGTACTTTGAGAGTTATGAGCAAAACTGCTGAAAGGTCCTGTGGTAGAGTAGAAATACCATTTCTCAAAGGATAATTTTCAAATGGATGGTTTCATTGAATAGAGCATCCAAAATCCAAAACTAGTAGGGTTTTCCAGCCACCTCCGACATACGACTTAGAAGTTATAAGAATTTGAAAATATCTCAAAAGGCAGAGTGACTTATACAGACAAATCAAACCTTATTCATCTTCAGTGCAAATGGTTCCAGCAATTCTTCTTGCCAATAATATATCATAAAATTTCCTACCCACTTCGATTAGTATCCATAACCCTCAATCTTAGTCCCAATTCTTTCATTTAGAATTTGCGAGCTACTTCAATCTCTTAAAGCCATAGCGACACAGGTAATGTTTGCAGTGCTCCATATTTGAGATATTGTTTATTCGGTTTCTGTAAGGACCACTACTAATGTTGTAGGCTTTTAAGAATCTGTGTCACATTGGCTTTCATTTGAGATGTGAATACTTTCGGTAGGCACAGTACTTTGAGAGTTATGAGCAAAACTGCTGAAAGGTCCTGTGGTAGAGTAGAAATACCATTTCTCAAAGGATAATTTTTAAATGGATGGTTTCATTGAATAGAGCATTCAAAATCCAAAACTAGTAGGGTTTTCCAGCCACCTCCGACCTACGAATTAGAAGTTATAAGAATTTGAAAATATCTTAAAAGGCAGAGTGACTTTTTCAGACAAATCAAACCTTATTCATCTTCATTGCAAAAGAGTCCACCAATTCTTCCTGCCTTAAAATTTCCTCCCCACTTCGATTAGTATCCATAACCCCGTATCTTAGTCCCAATTCTTTCATTTAGACTTTGCGAGCTACTTCAATCTCTTAAAGCCATACCGACACAGGTAATGTATGCAATGCTTCATATTTGAGATATTATTTATTCGGTTTTTGTAAGCGTCACTACTAATGTTGTAGGCTTTTAAGAATCTGTGTCACATTGGCTTTCATTTGAGATGTGAATATTTTTGGTAGGCACAGTACTTAAAGAGTTATGAGCAAAACTGCTTAAAGGTCCTGTGGTAGAGTAGAAATACCATTTCTCAAAGGATAATTTTTAAATGTATGGTTTCATTGAATAGAGCATTCAAAATCCAAAACCAGTAGGGTTTTCCAGCCACCTCCGATCTACGACTTTGAAGTTATAAGAATTTGAAAATATCTCAAAAGGCAGAGTGACTTTTACAGACAAATCAAACCTTATTCATCTTCAGTGCAAATGGTTCCAGCAATTCTTCTTGCCAATAATATATCATAAAATTTCCTACCCACTTCGATTAGTATCTATAACCCTGAATCTTAGTCCCAATTCTTTCATTTAGACTTTGCGAGCTACTTCAATCTCTTAAAGCCATAGCGACACAGGTAATGTTTGCAGTGCTCCATATTTGAGATATTGTTTATTCGGTTTCTGTAAGGACCACTACTAATGTTGTAGGTTTTTAAGAATCTGTGTCACATTGGCTTTCATTTGAGATGTGAATACTTTCGGTAGGCACAGTACTTTGAGAGTTATGAGCAAAACTGCTGAAAGGTCCTGTGGTAGAGTAGAAATACCATTTCTCAAAGGATAATTTTCAAATGGATGGTTTCATTGAATAGAGCATCCAAAATCCAAAACTAGTAGGGCTTTCCAGCCACCTCCGACATACGACTTAGAAGTTATAAGAATTTGAAAATATCTCAAAAGGCAGAGTGACTTATACAGACAAATCAAACCTTATTCATCTTCAGTGCAAATGGTTCCAGCAATTCTTCCTGCCAATAATATATCATAAAATTTCCTACCCACTTCGATTAGTATCTATAACCCTGAATCTTAGTCCCAATTCTTTAATTTAGACTTTGCGAGCTACTTCAATCTCTTAAAGCCATAGCGACACAGGTAATGTTTGCAGTGCTCCATATTTGAGATATTGTTTATTCGGTTTCTGTACGGACCACTACTAATGTTGTAGGCTTTTAAGAATCTGTGTCACATTGGCTTTCATTTGAGATGTGAATACTTTCGGTAGGCACAGTACTTTGAGAGTTATGAGCAAAACTGCTGAAAGGTCCTGTGGTAGAGTAGAAATACCATTTCTCAAAGGATAATTTTCAAATGGATGGTTTCATTGAATAGAGCATCCAAAATCCAAAACTAGTAGGGTTTTCCAGCCACCTCCGACATACGACTTAGAAGTTATAAGAATTTGAAAATATCTCAAAAGGCAGAGTGACTTATACAGACAAATCAAACCTTATTCATCTTCAGTGCAAATGGTTCCAGCAATTCTTCCTGCCAATAATATATCATAAAATTTCCTACCCACTTCGATTAGTATCTATAACCCTGAATCTTAGTCCCAATTCTTTAATTTAGACTTTGCGAGCTACTTCAATCTCTTAAAGCCATAGCGACACAGGTAATGTTTGCAGTGCTCCATATTTGAGATATTGTTTATTCGGTTTCTGTACGGACCACTACTAATGTTGTAGGCTTTTAAGAATCTGTGTCACATTGGCTTTCATTTGAGATGTGAATACTTTCGGTAGGCACAGTACTTTGAGAGTTATGAGCAAAACTGCTGAAAGGTCCTGTGGTAGAGTAGAAATACCATTTCTCAAAGGATAATTTTCAAATGAATGGTTTCATTGAATAGAGCATCCAAAATCCAAAACTAGTAGGGTTTTCCAGCCACCTCCGACATACGACTTAGAAGTTATAAGAATTTGAAAATATCTCAAAAGACAGAGTGACTTATACAGACAAATCAAACCTTATTCATCTTCAGTGCAAATGGTTCCAGCAATTCTTCTTGCCAATAATATATCATAAAATTTCCTACCCACTTCGATTAGTATCTATAACCCTCAATCTTAGTCCCAATTCTTTCATTTAGACTTTGCGAGCTACTTCAATCTCTTAAAGCCATAGCGACACAGGTAATGTTTGCAGTGCTCCATATTTGAGATATTGTTTATTCGGTTTCTGTAAGGACCACTACTAATGTTGTAGGCTTTTAAGAATCTGTGTCACATTGGCTTTCATTTGAGATGTGAATACTTTCGGTAGGCACAGTACTTTGAGAGTTATGAGCAAAACTGCTGAAAGGTCCTGTGGTAGAGTAGAAATAGCATTTCTCAAAGGATAATTTTTAAATGGATGGTTTCATTGAATAGAGCATTCAAAATCCAAAACTAGTAGGGTTTTCCAGCCACCTCCGACCTACGACTTAGAAGTTATAAGAATTTGAAAATATCTCAAAAGGCAGAGTGACTTTTTCAGACAAATCAAACCTTATTCATCTTCATTGCAAAAGAGTCCACCAATTCTTCCTGCCTTAAAATTTCCTCCCCACTTCGATTAGTATCCATAACCCCGTATCTTAGTCCCAATTCTTTCATTTAGACTTTGCGAGCTACTTCAATCTCTTAAAGCCATACCGACACAGGTAATGTATGCAATGCTTCATATTTGAGATATTATTTATTCGGTTTTTGTAAGCGTCACTACTAATGTTGTAGGCTTTTAAGAATCTGTGTCACATTGGCTTTCATTTGAGATGTGAATATTTTTGGTAGGCACAGTACTTAAAGAGTTATGAGCAAAACTGCTTAAAGGTCCTGTGGTAGAGTAGAAATACCATTTCTCAAAGGATAATTTTTAAATGTATGGTTTCATTGAATAGAGCATTCAAAATCCAAAACCAGTAGGGTTTTCCAGCCACCTCCGACCTACGACTTAGAAGTTATAAGAATTTGAAAATATCTCAAAAGGCAGAGTGACTTTTACAGACAAATCAAACCTTATTCATCTTCAGTGCAAATGGTTCCAGCAATTCTTCTTGCCAATAATATATCATAAAATTTCCTACCCACTTCGATTAGTATCTATAACCCTCAATCTTAGTCCCAATTCTTTCATTTAGACTTTGCGAGCTACTTCAATCTCTTAAAGCCATAGCGAAACAGGTAATGTTTGCAGTGCTCCATATTTGAGATATTGTTTATTCGGTTTCTGTAAGGACCACTACTAATGTTGTAGGCTTTTAAGAATCTGTGTCACATTGGCTTTCATTTGAGATGTGAATACTTTCGGTAGGAACAGTACTTTGAGAGTTATGAGCAAAACTGCTGAAAGGTCCTGTGGTAGAGTAGAAATAGCATTTCTCAAAGGATAATTCTTAAATGGATGGTTTCATTGAATAGAGCATCCTAAATCCAAAACTAGTAGGGTTTTCCAGCCACCTCCGACCTACGACTTAGAAGTTATAAGAATTTGAAAATATCTCAAAAGGCAGAGTGACTTTTACAGACAAATCAAACCTTATTCATCTTCAGTGCAAATGGTTCCAGCAATTCTTCTTGCCAATAATATATCATAAAATTTCCTACCCACTTCGATTAGTATCCATAACCCTGAATCTTAGTCCCAATTCTTTCATTTAGACTTTGCGAGCTACTTCAATCTCTTAAAACCATAGCGACACAGGTAATGTTTGCAGTGCTCCATATTTGAGATATTGTTTATTCGGTTTCTGTAAGGACCACTACTAATGTTGTAGGCTTTTAAGAATCTGTGTCACATTGGCTTTCATTTGAGATGTGAATACTTTCGGTAGGCACAGTACTTTGAGAGTTATGAGCAAAACTGCTGAAAGGTCCTGTGGTAGAGTAGAAATAGCATTTCTCAAAGGATAATTCTTAAATGGATGGTTTCATTGAATAGAGCATCCAAAATCCAAAACTAGTAGGGTTTTCCAGCCACCTCCGACCTACGACTTAGAAGTTATAAGAATTTGAAAATATCTCAAAAGGCAGAGTGACTTTTACAGACAAATCAAACCTTATTCATCTTCAGTGCAAATGGTTCCAGCAATTCTTCTTGCCAATAATATATCATAAAATTTCCTACCCACTTCGATTTGTATCTATAACCCTCAATCTTAGTCCCAATTCTTTCATTTAGACTTTGCGAGCTACTTCAATCTCTTAAAGCCATAGCGACACAGGTAATGTTTGCAGTGCTCCATATTTGAGATATTGTTTATTCGGTTTCTGTACGGACCACTACTAATGTTGTAGGCTTTTAAGAATCTGTGTCACATTGGCTTTCATTTGAGATGTGAATACTTTCGGTAGGCACAGTACTTTGAGAGTTATGAGCAAAACTGCTGAAAGGTCCTGTGGTAGAGTAGAAATACCATTTCTCAAAGGATAATTTTCAAATGGATGGTTTCATTGAATAGAGCATCCAAAATCCAAAACTAGTAGGGTTTTCCAGCCACCTCCGACATACGACTTAGAAGTTATAAGAATTTGAAAATATCTCAAAAGGCAGAGTGACTTATACAGACAAATCAAACCTTATTCATCTTCAGTGCAAATGGTTCCAGCAATTCTTCTTGCCAATAATATATCATAAAATTTCCTACCCACTTCGATTAGTATCTATAACCCTCAATCTTAGTCCCAATTCTTTCATTTAGACTTTGCGAGCTACTTCAATCTCTTAAAACCATAGCGACACAGGTAATGTTTGCAGTGCTCCATATTTGAGATATTGTTTATTCGGTTTCTGTAAGGACCACTACTAATGTTGTAGGCTTTTAAGAATCTGTGTCACATTGGCTTTCATTTGAGATGTGAATACTTTCGGTAGGCACAGTACTTTGAGAGTTATGAGCAAAACTGCTGAAAGGTCCTGTGGTAGAGTAGAAATACCATTTCTCAAAGGATAATTTTCAAATGGATGGTTTCATTGAATAGAGCATCCAAAATCCAAAACTAGTAGGGTTTTCCAGCCACCTCCGACATACGACTTAGAAGTTATAAGAATTTGAAAATATCTCAAAAGGCAGAGTGACTTATACAGACAAATCAAACCTTATTCATCTTCAGTGCAAATGGTTCCAGCAATTCTTCTTGCCAATAATATATCATAAAATTTCCTACCCACTTCGATTAGTATCCATAACCCTCAATCTTAGTCCCAATTCTTTCATTTAGACTTTGCGAGCTACTTCAATCTCTTAAAGCCATAGCGACACAGGTAATGTTTGCAGTGCTCCATATTTGAGATATTGTTTATTCGGTTTCTGTAAGGACCACTACTAATGTTGTAGGCTTTTAAGAATCTGTGTCACATTGGCTTTCATTTGAGATGTGAATACTTTCGGTAGGCACAGTACTTTGAGAGTTATGAGCAAAACTGCTGAAAGGTCCTGTGGTAGAGTAGAAATACCATTTCTCAAAGGATAATTTTTAAATGGATGGTTTCAGAAGTTAGAAGTTAGAAGTTATAAGAATTTGAAAATATCTCAAAAGGCAGAGTGACTTTTACAGACAAATCAAACCTTATTCATCTTCAGTGCAAATGGTTCTACCAACTGTTCCTGCCATAAAGTTTCCTCCCCACTTCGATTAGTATCCATAACCCTGAATCTTAGTCCCGATTCTTTCATTTAGACTTTCCGACCTACTTCAATCTCTTAAAGCCATAGCGACACAGGTAATGTATGCAATGCTTCATATTTGAGATATTATTTATTTGGTTTCTGTAAGCACCACTACTAATGTTGTAGGCTTTTAAGAATCTGTGTCACATTGGCTTTCATTTGAGATGTGAATACTTTCGGTAGGCACAGTACTTTGAGAGTTATGAGCAAAACTGCTGAAAGGTCCTGTGGTAGAGTAGAAATACCATTTCTCAAAGGATAATTTTCAAATGGATGGTTTCATTGAATAGAGCATCCAAAATCCAAAACTAGTAGGGTTTTCCAGCCACCTCCGACATACGACTTAGAAGTTATAAGAATTTGAAAATATCTCAAAAGGCAGAGTGACTTATACAGACAAATCAAACCTTATTCATCTTCAGTGCAAATGGTTCCAGCAATTCTTCTTGCCAATAATATATCATAAAATTTCCTACCCACTTCGATTAGTATCTATAACCCTCAATCTTAGTCCCAATTCTTTCATTTAGACTTTGCGAGCTACTTCAATCTCTTAAAACCATAGCGACACAGGTAATGTTTGCAGTGCTCCATATTTGAGATATTGTTTATTCGGTTTCTGTAAGGACCACTACTAATGTTGTAGGCTTTTAAGAATCTGTGTCACATTGGCTTTCATTTGAGATGTGAATACTTTCGGTAGGCACAGTACTTTGAGAGTTATGAGCAAAACTGCTGAAAGGTCCTGTGGTAGAGTAGAAATACCATTTCTCAAAGGATAATTTTCAAATGGATGGTTTCATTGAATAGAGCATCCAAAATCCAAAACTAGTAGGGTTTTCCAGCCACCTCCGACATACGACTTAGAAGTTATAAGAATTTGAAAATATCTCAAAAGGCAGAGTGACTTATACAGACAAATCAAACCTTATTCATCTTCAGTGCAAATGGTTCCAGCAATTCTTCTTGCCAATAATATATCATAAAATTTCCTACCCACTTCGATTAGTATCCATAACCCTCAATCTTAGTCCCAATTCTTTCATTTAGACTTTGCGAGCTACTTCAATCTCTTAAAGCCATAGCGACACAGGTAATGTTTGCAGTGCTCCATATTTGAGATATTGTTTATTCGGTTTCTGTAAGGACCACTACTAATGTTGTAGGCTTTTAAGAATCTGTGTCACATTGGCTTTCATTTGAGATGTGAATACTTTCGGTAGGCACGGTACTTTGAGAGTTATGAGCAAAACTGCTGAAAGGTCCTGTGGTAGAGTAGAAATACCATTTCTCAAAGGATAATTTTCAAATGGATGGTTTCATTGAATAGAGCATCCAAAATCCAAAACTAGTAGGGTTTTCCAGCCACCTCCGACATACGACTTAGAAGTTATAAGAATTTGAAAATATCTCAAAAGGCAGAGTGACTTATACAGACAAATCAAACCTTATTCATCTTCAGTGCAAATGGTTCCAGCAATTCTTCTTGCCAATAATATATCATAAAATTTCCTACCCACTTCGATTAGTGTCTATAACCCTGAATCTTAGTCCCAATTCTTTCATTTAGACTTTCCGACCTACTTCAATCTCTTAAAGCCATAGCGACACAGGTAATGTTTGCAGTGCTCCATATTTGAGATATTGTTTATTCGGTTTCTGTACGGACCACTACTAATATTGTAGGCTTTTAAGAATCTGTGTCACATTGGCTTTTATTTGAGATGTGAATACTTTCGGTAGGCACAGTACTTTGAGAGTTATGAGCAAAACTGCTGAAAGGTCCTGTGGTAGAGTAGAAATACCATTTCTCAAAGGATAATTTTCAAATGGATGGTTTCATTGAATAGAGCATCCAAAATCCAAAACTAGTAGGGTTTTCCAGCCACCTCCGACATACGACTTAGAAGTTATAAGAATTTGAAAATATCTCAAAAGGCAGAGTGAGTTATACAGACAATTCAAACCTTATTCATCTTCAGTGCAAATGGTTCCAGCAATTCTTCCTGCCAATAATATATCATAAAATTTCCTACCCACTTCGATTAGTATCTATAACCCTCAATCTTAGTCCCAATTCTTTAATTTAGACTTTGCGAGCTACTTCAATCTCTTAAAGCCATAGCGACACAGGTAATGTTTGCAGTGCTCCATATTTGAGATATTGTTTATTCGGTTTCTGTACGGACCACTACTAATGTTGTAGGCTTTTAAGAATCTGTGTCACATTGGCTTTCATTTGAGATGTGAATACTTTCGGTAGGCACAGTACTTTGAGAGTTATGAGCAAAACTGCTGAAAGGTCCTGTGGTAGAGTAGAAATACCATTTCTCAAAGGATAATTTTCAAATGGATGGTTTCATTGAATAGAGCATCCAAAATCCAAAACTAGTATCGTTTTCCAGCCACCTCCGACATACGACTTAGAAATTATAAGAATTTGAAAATATCTCAAAAGGCAGAGTGACTTATACAGACAAATCAAACCTTATTCATCTTCAGTGCAAATGGTTCCAGCAATTCTTCTTGCCAATAATATATCATAAAATTTCCTACCCACTTCGATTAGTATCTATAACCCTCAATCTTAGTCCCAATTCTTTCATTTAGACTTTGCGAGCTACTTCAATCTCTTAAAGCCATAGCGACACAGGTAATGTTTGCAGTGCTCCATATTTGAGATATTGTTTATTCGGTTTCTGTAAGGACCACTACTAATGTTGTAGGCTTTTAAGAATCTGTGTCACATTGGCTTTCATTTGAGATGTGAATACTTTTGGTAGGCACAGTACTTTGAGAGTTATGAGCAAAACTGCTGAAAGGTCCTGTGGTAGAGTAGAAATAGCATTTCTCAAAGGATAATTTTTAAATGGATGGTTTCATTGAATAGAGCATTCAAAATCCAAAACCAGTAGGGTTTTCCAGCCACCTCCGACCTACGACTTAGAAGTTATAAGAATTTGAAAATATCTCAAAAGGCAGAGTGACTTTTTCAGACAAATCAAACCTTATTCATCTTCATTGCAAAAGAGTCCACCAATTCTTCCTGCCTTAAAATTTCGTCCCCACTTCGATTAGTATCCATAACCCCGTATCTTAGTCCCAATTCTTTCATTTAGACTTTGCGAGCTACTTCAATCTCTTAAAACCATACCGACACAGGTAATGTTTGCAGTGCTCCATATTTGAGATATTGTTTATTCGGTTTCTGTAAGGACCACTACTAATGTTGTAGGCTTTTAAGAATCTGTGTCACATTGGCTTTCATTTGAGATGTGAATACTTTCGGTAAGCACAGTACTTTGAGAGTTATGAGCAAAACTGCTGAAAGGTCCTGTGGTAGAGTAGAAATAGCATTTCTCAAAGGATAATTCTTAAATGGATGGTTTCATTGAATAGAGCATCCAAAATCCAAAACTAGTAGGGTTTTCCAGCCACCTCCGACATACGACTTAGAAGTTATAAGAATTTGAAAATATCTCAAAAGGCAGAGTGACTTTTACAGACAAATCAAACCTTATTCATCTTCAGTGCAAATGGTTCCAGCAATTCTTCTTGCCAATAATATATCATAAAATTTCCTACCCACTTCGATTAGTATCCATAACCCTGAATCTTAGTCCCAATTCTTTCATTTAGACTTTGCGAGCTACTTCAATCTCTTAAAACCATAGCGACACAGGTAATGTTTGCAGTGCTCCATATTTGAGATATTGTTTATTCGGTTTCTGTAAGGACTACTACTAATGTTGTAGGCTTTTAAGAATCTGTGTCACATTGGCTTTCATTTGAGATGTGAATACTTTCGGTAGGCACAGTACTTTGAGAGTTATGAGCAAAACTGCTGAAAGGTCCTGTGGTAGAGTAGAAATAGCATTTCTCAAAGGATAATTCTTAAATGGATGGTTTCATTGAATAGAGCATCCAAAATCCAAAACTAGTAGGGTTTTCCAGCCACCTCCGACCTACGACTTAGAAGTTATAAGAATTTGAAAATATCTCAAAAGGCAGAGTGACTTTTACAGACAAATCAAACCTTATTCATCTTCAGTGCAAATGGTTCCAGCAATTCTTCTTGCCAATAATATATCATAAAATTTCCTACCCACTTCGATTAGTATCTATAACCCTGAATCTTAGTCCCAATTCTTTCATTTAGACTTTGCGAGCTACTTCAATCTCTTAAAGCCATAGCGACACAGGTAATGTTTGCAGTGCTCCATATTTGAGATATTGTTTATTCGGTTTCTGTAAGGACCACTACTAATGTTGTAGGCTTTTAAGAATCTGTGTCACATTGGCTTTTATTTGAGATGTGAATACTTTCGGTAGGCATAGTACTTTGAGAGTTATGAGCAAAACTGCTGAAAGGTCCTGTGGTAGAGTAGAAATAGCATTTCTCAAAGGATAATTCTTAAATGGATGGTTTCATTGAATAGAGCATCCAAAATCCAAAACTAGTAGGGTTTTCCAGCCACCTCCGACCTACGACTTAGAAGTTATAAGAATTTGAAAATATCTCAAAAGGCAGAGTGACTTTTACAGACAAATCAAACCTTATTCATCTTCAGTGCAAATGGTTCCAGCAATTCTTCTTGCCAATGATATATAATAAAATTTCCTACCCACTTCGATTAGTATCCATAACCCTGAATCTTAGTCCCAATTCTTTCATTTAGACTTTGCGAGCTACTTCAATCTCTTAAAACCATAGCGACACAGGTAATGTTTGCAGTGCTCCATATTTGAGATATTGTTTATTCGGTTTCTGTAAGGACCACTACTAATGTTGTAGGCTTTTAAGAATCTGTGTCACATTGGCTTTCATTTGAGATGTGAATACTTTCGGTAGGCACAGTACTTTGAGAGTTATGAGCAAAACTGCTGAAAGGTCCTGTGGTAGAGTAGAAATAGCATTTCTCAAAGGATAATTCTTAAAATGATGGTTTCATTGAATAGAGCATCCAAAATCCAAAACTAGTAGGAATTTTCCAGCCACCTCCGACCTACGACTTAGAAGTTATAAGAATTTGAAAATATCTCAAAAGGCAGAGTGACTTTTACAGACAAATCAAACCTTATTCATCTTCAGTGCAAATGGTTCCAGCAATTCTTCTTGCCAATAATATATCATAAAATTTCCTACCCACTTCGATTAGTATCTGTAACCCTCAATCTTAGTCCCAATTCTTTAATTTAGACTTTGCGAGCTACTTCAATCTCTTAAAGCCATAGCGACACAGGTAATGTTTGCAGTGCTCCATATTTGAGATATTGTTTATTCGGTTTCTGTACGGACCACTACTAATGTTGTAGGCTTTTAAGAATCTGTGTCACATTGGCTTTCATTTGAGATGTGAATACTTTCGGTAGGCACAGTACTTTGAGAGTTATGAGCAAAACTGCTGAAAGGTCCTGTGGTAGAGTAGAAATACCATTTCTCAAAGGATAATTTTCAAATGGATGGTTTCATTGAATAGAGCATCCAAAATCCAAAACTAGTATAGTTTTCCAGCCACCTCCGACATACGACTTAGAAGTTATAAGAATTTGAAAATATCTCAAAAGGCAGAGTGACTTATACAGACAAATCAAACCTTATTCATCTTCAGTTCAAATGGTTCCAGCAATTCTTCTTGCCAATAATATATAATAAAATTTCCTACCCACTTCGATTAGTATCTATAACCCTCAATCTTAGTCCCAATTCTTTCATTTAGACTTTGCGAGCTACTTCAATCTCTTAAAGCCATAGCGACACAGGTAATGTTTGCAGTGCTCCATATTTGAGATATTGTTTATTCGGTTTCTGTAAGGACCACTACTAATGTTGTAGGCTTTTAAGAATCTGTGTCACATTGGCTTTCATTTGAGATGTGAATACTTTCGGTAGGCACAGTACTTTGAGAGTTATGAGCAAAACTGCTGAAAGGTCCTGTGGTAGAGTAGAAATACCATTTCTCAAAGGATAATTTTTAAATGGATGGTTTCATTGAATAGAGCATTCAAAATCCAAAACTAGTAGGGTTTTCCAGCCACCTCCGACCTACGACTTAGAAGTTATAAGAATTTGAAAATATCTCAAAAGGCAGAGTGACTTTTTCAGACAAATCAAACCTTATTCATCTTCATTGCAAAAGAGTCCACCAATTCTTCCTGCCTTAAAATTTCGTCCCCACTTCGATTAGTATCCATAACCCCGTATCTTAGTCCCAATTCTTTCATTTAGACTTTGCGAGCTATTTCAATCTCTTAAAGCCATACCGACACAGGTAATGTATGCAATGCTTCATATTTGAGATATTATTTATTCGGTTTTTGTAAGCGTCACTACTAATGTTGTAGGCTTTTAAGAATCTGTGTCACATTGGCTTTCATTTGAGATGTGAATATTTTTCGTAGGCACAGTACTTAAAGAGTTATGAGCAAAACTGCTGAAAGGTCCTGTGGTAGAGTAGAAATACCATTTCTCAAAGGATAATTTTTAAATGGATGGTTTCATTGAATAGAGCATTCAAAATCCAAAACTAGCAGGGTTTTCCAGCCACCTCCGACATACGACTTAGAAGTTATAAGAATTTGAAAATATCTCAAAAGGCAGAGTGACTTATACAGACAAATCAAACCTTATTCATCTTCAGTGCAAATGGTTCTAGCAACTGTTCCTGCCATAAAGTTTCCTCCCCACTTCGATTAGTATCCATAACCCTCAATCTTAGTCCCGATTCTTTCATTTAGACTTTCCGACCTACTTCAATCTCTTAAAGCCATAGCGACACAGGTAATGTATGCAATGCTTCATATTTGAGATATTATTTATTCGGTTTCTGTAAGCACCACTACTAATGTTGTAGGCTTTTAAGAATCTGTGTCACATTGGCTTTCATTTGAGATGTGAATACTTTCGGTAGGCACAGTACTTTGAGAGTTATGAGCAAAACTGCTGAAAGGTCCTGTGGTAGAGTAGAAATAGCATTTCTCAAAGGATAATTTTTAAATGGATGGTTTCATTGAATAGAGCATTCAAAATCCAAAACTAGTAGGGTTTTCCAGCCACCTCCGACCTACGACTTAGAAGTTATAAGAATTTGAAAATATCTCAAAAGGCAGAGTGACTTTTTCAGACAAATCAAACCTTATTCATCTTCATTGCAAAAGAGTCCACCAATTCTTCCTGCCTTAAAATTTCGTCCCCACTTCGATTAGTATCCATAACCCCGTATCTTAGTCCCAATTCTTTCATTTAGACTTTGCGAGCTATTTCAATCTCTTAAAGCCATACCGACACAGGTAATGTATGCAATGCTTCATATTTGAGATATTATTTATTCGGTTTTTGTAAGCGTCACTACTAATGTTGTAGGCTTTTAAGAATCTGTGTCACATTGGCTTTCATTTGAGATGTGAATATTTTTCGTAGGCACAGTACTTAAAGAGTTATGAGCAAAACTGCTGAAAGGTCCTGTGGTAGAGTAGAAATAGCATTTCTCAAAGGATAATTTTTAAATGGATGGTTTCATTGAATAGAGCATTCAAAATCCAAAACTAGCAGGGTTTTCCAGCCACCTCCGACATACGACTTAGAAGTTATAAGAATTTGAAAATATCTCAAAAGGCAGAGTGACTTATACAGACAAATCAAACCTTATTCATCTTCAGTGCAAATGGTTCTAGCAACTGTTCCTGCCATAAAGTTTCCTCCCCACTTCGATTAGTATCCATAACCCTCAATCTTAGTCCCGATTCTTTCATTTAGACTTTCCGACCTACTTCAATCTCTTAAAGCCATAGCGACACAGGTAATGTATGCAATGCTTCATATTTGAGATATTATTTATTCGGTTTCTGTAAGCACCACTACTAATGTTGTAGGCTTTTAAGAATCTGTGTCACATTGGCTTTCATTTGAGATGTGAATACTTTCGGTAGGCACAGTACTTTGAGAGTTATGAGCAAAACTGCTGAAAGGTCCTGTGGTAGAGTAGAAATAGCATTTCTCAAAGGATAATTTTTAAATGGATGGTTTCATTGAATAGAGCATACAAAATCCAAAACTAGCAGGGTTTTCCAGCCACCTCCGACCTACGACTTAGAAGTTATAAGAATTTGAAAATATCTCAAAAGGCAGAGTGACTTTAACAGACAAATCAAACCTTATTCATCTGCCAATAATATATCATAAAATTTCCTACCCACTTCGATTAGTATCTGTAACCCTCAATCTTAGTCCCAATTCTTTAATTTAGACTTTGCGAGCTACTTCAATCTCTTAAAGCCATAGCGACACAGGTAATGTTTGCAGTGCTCCATATTTGAGATATTGTTTATTCGGTTTCTGTAAGGACCACTACTAATGTTGTAGGCTTTTAAGAATCTGTGTCACATTGGCTTTCATTTGAGATGTGAATACTTTCGGTAAGCATAGTACTTTGAGAGTTATGAGCAAAACTGCTGAAAGGTCCTGTGGTAGAGTAGAAATACCATTTCTCAAAGGATAATTCTTAAATGGATGGTTTCATTGAATAGAGCATCCAAAATCCAAAACTAGTAGGGTTTTCCAGCCACCTCCGACCTACGACTTAGAAGTTATAAGAATTTGAAAATATCTCAAAAGGCAGAGTGACTTTAACAGACAAATCAAACCTTATTCATCTGCCAATAATATATCATAAAATTTCCTACCCACTTCGATTAGTATCTATAACCCTGAATCTTAGTCCCAATTCTTTCATTTAGACTTTGCGAGCTACTTCAATCTCTTAAAGCCATAGCGACACAGGTAATGTTTGCAGTGCTCCATATTTGAGATATTGTTTATTCGGTTTCTGTAAGGACCACTACTAATGTTGTAGGCTTTTAAGAATCTGTGTCACATTGGCTTTCATTTGAGATGTGAATACTTTCGGTAGGCACAGTACTTTGAGAGTTATGAGCAAAACTGCTGAAAGGTCCTGTGGTAGAGTAGAAATAGCATTTCTCAAAGGATAATTCTTAAATGGATGGTTTCATTGAATAGAGCATCCAAAATCCAAAACTAGTAGGGTTTTCCAGCCACCTCCGACATACGACTTAGAAGTTATAAGAATTTGAAAATATCTCAAAAGGCAGAGTGACTTTTTCAGACAAATCAAACCTTATTCATCTTCAGTGCAAATGGTTCCAGCAATTCTTCCTGCCATAAAATTTCCTCCCCACTTCGATTAGTATCCATAACCCCGTATCTTAGGCCCGAATCATTTATTTAGATTGGTATTACACCTACGGAGAAATGCTTAAATGTAAATCTTATTTGTATCCGTTTTTGTACGTTTGATTTGCTCTATAAGCAGTCGTTAAATGTTATTAAAAATGTTATTAGGAAAAGAAATAACTTGAAATATGAAATACCAGATACCTTGGCTAAAATATTAGCTCAATAAACTCTAAGTTTCCTTTTCTTTTGTTTTCGCAATTGCCACATAGTAAAAACTGAAGATTTTTTGTAATGGAACCTTTTTGTCTTTATTAAAGCATTTTTTTTTTATTGAATCTTTGAAGTGAAGTATATAAGGCATTGTCAGTATCTTTATGGCTGTGAAACCAAATTACATATTTACATAGTATACAGAAATATATTTTAAAAACATAATCGAATAAAAAACGTTGAAAGTCCCTTAACAGTAGTGACATTAAGTAAATTTAAGTAAGATATATCGAAATATTTTCAGTAGAATTGAAAAAAAAAAATAATAATAAATATTCAGAAAAAAGGGATGATATCAGAGTTTGATTGCACATTTCATTTGTTGGTTGTTTTTTATACTCATTCACATTTTTCCTTGTGCTCTGTTGAATAATTATAAAATTATTAATTAATATGATTAGGAAATTTTTTTCAGCAAGAAGAAATTTGAGGGAATTTTTATACTCTTTTCGATTTTTTTTTTTTTTTGCCAAACAAATAGCTGTTCTCTAAAACTATCAAGAGTCGTTTAAAATATCTTTTAGTATTGAACTAGAATTGCGCGTGGGTACAAATTCATTTGAATTAATTAGAAGTGGTACTGGCGAAGTGTTTGCCATAAGTGAACTGCTGGAAATACGACGAGTTGGCTCATCCAGAGCTTGTTGTTGAACTGTTTCTGCTGTTGTTGTAGAAGATGTTTGATTGACTATAGGATCCGGCGCCGGACCAGTCATACTCAACAGTGTTGGACGCGACCGCGTCTCTGATTGTGGCTGGGATTCTTGCTCTAGGAATTGCACAAAGGCCTGGACCAAGTTATCTTTTCCTTGACCTAAAATAAGAAATATGAAACATCGGAAAGTCTAAATTTCTAATGAATTTTCATGAAAATTACCTGTGCCTGTGGCATTTCCACCGCCTAGAATCGAACCCAGCCAACTGCTCTGTGGCTTGTTGAGACCCACCTTATCGGTCTCTTGGGTGGTGAAATCCAATACCGAGGATATCATACGCAAAACCTGTTGCTTGTCACCAGCATGTTCACTGACCACATACCCAATCAGCAGGCTCTTCATGAGACTCTTTTCAATCTTGTCCGTTTGACTGGACTCGCTGGTATTAAGGCTACGCTCAAGCTTCTCATTTGCCTCCTTCAAGGTGTCAACTATAAAAATGCGAGTTATAAAAGGAAGTAAGGGAAGTTTTGGAGATATTTGTCTTATAAAATCAAAATGTTCAAGGAATTATTGAATATGAACATATAAAATATATTATTTAACGCCACACTTGATTTTATTCTGGCATGCGGTTAGTGCATCAAAATGCACGGCGTAGTATGACATAAGTACTGGTTAGTTTTAAAAATGGCACACCAGTACCTGATGTAATACTCAACCGTACAGACGCTCTTGAATTGAAAGATGCAGGATTCTAAATGCTGAAGATATGGCTTGGGCGGGCGGCAATTGGTTTGGTTGGTAGGTTGCTTACACGGATTTTAAAACGGCTTTTTCATACAATTTTTCCGAGTTCTTTTTTCGTATTATTATTATTATTATTCTTTATTATATTATTAAGCTAAAATTCTCTTTACTTTTGTTTAGGCTCTTTGGACATGCGAAAAAGTTAGAAGGAAAATTAAGGCGAAGACGCAGGCATATTAAAGGACTTAAATAATAACAATAATAAAAAAAAGAAAACAAAATAAAAGTATAATAGAAAATATTAACATTTTGGGCAATATCAACAAGTAAAATTAAAACGAGAAACAGAAAAAATAATTTTAAGGCATATAAATTTAAAAAAAGGTATCTATAATAATAATTATAAAATAAAATAATAATAAAAATAAATTACATATAATTAGAATGTGGCAAATGCTGCAATCTCGAGCAATCTCCAATTGCAAAGTGAGTGCGTCAAATGGCTCAAGTGCTCACATTTACAAATTGAGATTAGTCAATTCTGCAGATACAATATATATATATATTTATATATATATATATGTATATATATACTTTCTTTTTTCATTTTTTCTGATCAACTGATTACAAATTACAAGAGTGAAACGAGAAACACATTTTCAAACGGTATACAAAGCAATGAAAACAGAAAAGGAAAAGAAGTATAATCGCTTTGTGTAACTTAACGAAGCTTAATTATAAATAAATTGAAATTATATAATTTGGTTAGGAAAATATGGTTTGGTCAATTGGAAGTAAGTGCAAGAGTAACGTTTTTAGCTTATTAACTTTTATTACAACTCACGAGATGCAAGGCCAAAATTAATAAACAGGTGCATTCTGTGTTTAAATCAAAAAGTACAGTTTCATACACATAGAACACTAACAGTTACAAAACAAAAATACAGTTGCAAAAAATAAATATATGAATAAAAATGTGCTACCAATTCAAAGCAAATTTAAGCTTGGTTTGTATGTGTGTCTGTTTGGTCGGATGAGTGCTGTTTCTTTAAAAAAAATTTTTTTTTTTTTGCATTTCCAAATTTCTTAATTTTTTGTAGTTTGCTTATAATTTAAATTTTTTTTTTTTTGGTGATAAAATGCAATTTAAAAAAGTCAATACCAACTGAAATTCCGAGTAATTCAAATCTGATATATCTCCCAGAATTACCAGCTGATATTTACCTTTAAGAATTGATGTGACGTGGCGGTTTCTCTCTCACTCACTCGATTTTTTTTTTTTTTTTTTAATAATTTTATTTTTTAACGTGTTGATGTGCCTTGAGGATACCCAAACAATCATGACGTGACAATTTTTTTTTTTTGTGGGAGTGGTGAAGAAATGTTTATTAAAAAAGGAACGGGTTAATTACACATTAGTAGGGGTGAATATATTTAATTTTTTTTTTTTTTTTTTGCTGGTTAGTCATCCAAATTTTCCACAGAAAAAGTAGTGGCACCATTAAACTCGGACATGTCCGAATTTAAAGTACCCTGTGTCCTTAGGAGTAGAAATAAAGCAATAAATAATCATTGAAGACTGCTTTGGTATACTTCATTACTAATTCATGTAATTGGATCCTTTTTGTTACTGCAGGTACCTCTTTGCTATTTAGATTTATACGGACAGACAAAATGCAAGGGTGATGGCTCAGAAAGATTTCCAGTATACTCATTTCTTTTTGGAACAGGGTACACAATTTGATTTGTTCGTAGTCATGGTCAGGGGATTTGTATTTTCTTTAAGGTTATAATAGCACATTTGAACTTACCTTCATCTCGAAGTACGGCGATGGTTTGCTGACAAGCCTCCAGCTGATCAGAAAGACGAGCTGCAGCTCTCAGACCGTGATTGGCCTCTGTCAATTGCTGCTGGAGAGCAGCCAGTTCAGACTGAAGCGACTCCTGTCTGGTCAACTCAGTTTGCAGTTGTTTGCGAATACGTTGAGTGACCGTCTGGATATCATGCTCTTTGTCTAAATAAAAAAATAAAAATGTTATGAGAGTTTTTGGATTCTGAGATCTTAGAAACCTACCATTCTGAAACTGCTCGAGAGCACATTGAAGATTGGTAAGGGCTGCCTGCTGCTTCAACTCACGATCTTCACATTGGCTCAGTTTGACCAGCAGCTCATCTCGCTGCTGGACAAGCAGGCCGTGTTGAGCCTGAAGCGTCTCCGCCTGCTGATTGGCGCGTATGCTGCAATAAACAGAAAGGTGACAAGTGAGTTGACGTTTTCAAATTGGCCAGCCGAGAACCTAACGCAAATACAGGGCCTAACAACCATTGAAAATTCCAATTAGTTATGGCAATTTATAAAATGGTAGCCCCGTTATCGGTGAGGTGTGCGTGACGTGAGGCGATGCGCCCACCTGCAGCCGCTTTGCCAGAACGAATTCAATTGAAAATGGTAATAGAGCAACACCAACATACACCAGTCACCATTACCGGGCCACGTCGCCACATTGCCACGCTTATCGGCCACAGCTGGCCCAATAGTTTGCGATAATTAAAGAGCGCTCCGGTCACGCTGTATTTCACTCACCTAGCCGATGTGTAAGCCGTGCTCGATTTTGAGACTTCCTCTTGTAGACAACTCATTTTAGAGCGGGTCTCATTAAGCTCTTGCTGAAGTTCCACTGTCTCCTGGGTATGCAATTCTTCAATTTCTAACAGATGAGCTCTCAGGCGTTCTAGATCCTTCATAACATTGACATTTTGTTCTTGAAGATCGTTTTTTTCTTGTTGTAGAAGTCGTTGATTTGTCTGTTCGGTGAGTAGGTTTGTAGTGAGTATGTCGGATTTTTCTTTGAGAAAATTGATTTGATCTTGTTGTTTTTCACGTTCCTTGGCCAGTTCGATCAACTGACTCTCTAGGCTGGGGCATTGCTGGCACGATGGTGGCGGGGCAGTGGCGGTAGCAGCCACAGCTTGTAGTCTTTGGATTTCAGTATAATATTGCGTATTTTCAGCATGTTTCTGCTGCAATAATTGGATTAGTTTGTTGCGTTCCCCGTCAAGCAGTTCAATTTTCTTTTCTAGTTCAATTTCCTGTTGTTTACGAGCTTCTTTATTATTCATAGCCAGTTCTGCCAGTTTAGACTCTTTCACAGTGAGAAGGTTTTGACAGTTCACTAGTTCGCGCTCCTTTACAGCCAGCAATGTCTCTATTTCCGATAGATGGCGCTTTTCATCACTAAGCGCAGCCTCAACTTCTTCAACATAAGACATCTTTTCAGCCAGCGTAGCCTTGACTTCATGCAGATTGCGCTCGTGTTCCAACAGTACTGCTTCATTTTCCTGCAGGCTACGTGCTTTGTCAAGAAGTTCGGCCTTTGTATCGTTTAACTCTTTGTGTGCGTTCGTAAGATCAGTTTTCAGTACATCCAGAATTTCAACTTTAGAGAGGAGTTCTTCAATTTGTTTTTTATAGACCTCACATTCTGATTGAAAACTTTGGTCTTTAGCATGCTTCTTCTGCAACTCATCACAACGGTCCTTGAACTGAGTTGCTTTCTCAGAAGCTTCTTGTTCTCTCTGCTCTAAAAGACGATATCGGCGAGTAGCCTCTTCCAACTGCACTTCTAATTGAACAATGGTTTCCTCATGACGTTCCTCGATGGTCTCAAGTTTCTTGCGATTGAACTTGTCTAGCTCATTGAGCAGAACCTCATTGTTCTTCATAAGCTCATCACACTGGAGTATGTATTGAGAAATATCTGCCTCCAGAGTCTTTTTCTCATGTTCGGCCACCAATTTATTATCCTGTAGTTCGGCTAATTCCTCATTGGCTCGATTCAAACGCTGTTCTACATAACTAAGGCGATTCCAACGTTCACACAGAGCCTTGTAGCCCTGTTCTAGGACTTCTTGAGGTGTTCGGTCTAAATTACCACTCACCAGAGCCTCTAGTAGAGATCGTAGCTTATTCAAATCGTAGGGCTCTATGTATTCATCGGCTTCATCTAGATCCGTAATTTCTTGCTTTTCCTCTGCTATGGCTTGCCTAAATTTGACCTGAGCAATACTACTATCCAGTTTCTGTCGTAGCTTTTGATTTTCCTCGCACAATACTGCCAATTGACGTTCAACTTGATCGGCCTGAGTCTCCTGATCGGCTTCTGCATTTAACCTCTGCTCTTGATTCTGAAGAGTTAACTCCTGAACTCGGCGATCGGACTCATTACGCAAAGTCTGCAGTTCCAGTTGAAGCTGCTCTTTTTCGCTCTCTGATATGAGCAGGCGAGATTCCAGTTCAGCCACACACTTCTGGGCCTGCTCTCGTTCTTCGCCGCCCTGGTTCTGCAAGAGAGCTAAAGTCTCCTGGGTCTGGGCATGAAACGTCTTTAGAGCATCCAGCTCTATGCTTTGAGCAGTGTACTGATCTTCCAAGTCATGAAGAGATTGGCTCAGTACATTGCTCGATAACTGCTTTTCCAATTCACGATCCTGAAGCTTGAGAGCTAGGCTACCATTTTCCAAGGTCAGCTCAGCTATGCGTGCTTCCAAAGCCACTAATTTATCACGTAGTTTTTCCTTTGTGGGTGGTGTTGTTGGATCCGATGAAGAGGTAGCATCTACATCTCGAACAACAATAAACTCATCCTCACTCTGCTTGCCCGTGGAGGAACTAGTCGATGATTCTGAAGTCTTTTTTTCCTTTGCAAGCTTTAATTCATCTAGATCTTTGCTCAGTTGCTCTACTCGCTGCCTTAGCTCAGCTCTTTCTGTAGATAACTCTTCGAGGCCCGTATCTGCCACGCGTACACGTTCAATGAGTTCCAAATTGTCTGCACTGCGCTTCTCTAGGAGTCCTTGGAGGTCTGCTAGTTCTATCGCCCCGCGCTTTAGCTCGTCTGTAAGACTCTCTACTCGCTGCTGCAGGGTTACCTGTAAAGCAACTGTAATTTTCTGGGCTTCTTCCGACTGATCATACTGTTTCTGTAGTCGGCTCAGGGCCAGCTCATGTTCTATAAAGCTATCAGCCTGTTGCTGCTTAAGCTCGGCATTGGCCTTGGTAAGTTGGTTGACTTGAGCCTGTAATTGGTTCTTTAGTTCGAGTACATCCTGCATGGCTTGATCATGCTGAGCATCCAACTCGTCCAGGGCGCTATTTAAGTGTTTATTCTCTTGCTCTAATTGGGCAATGCGATCATTCAGAGCCGTCACGCTAAGGGTAACATGTTCGGTTTGATCCGAGGTAAGGGTAACATTAATAAGAGCCTCATTTTCTGTGGGTTTCGGATCATCAATAGGCTCCCAACTCCAACTGTCTTCAATGACATTTTGTTCACTGGTCTGGTGTAGAAAAGAAAAAATTTAAAAAATATTTTATGAATTAATATTTGTTTGAAGAGGAGCCGAACAAAATTTAAGAAAAAAATTCTGTTAAATTCTGGATACATAATTTTAATCTAAACATATGTATATAATTTTATTAGAATCGAACTATTGTGTCATAGAACTGCTGTATAATACGGTTTTATGAATAGCCCGTAATTTTTTTTTAAATGATCTAATTTAAATTCCTATTCACATTTCTTATATAGGGAAAAATACGCATATATGCTTAATTTTAGCAAAGTCGGACTACTATATCATATAGCCTACCTTACTCGCCTAAATCGGTGCTAGGAATATGTGATCACTTACTAACCAAACCCATCCCATGATTTGCTGAAGAAAAAACTACAAAAAGAGCTTGTAATCTTCTGTAGCCCAAAAAAATCAAAACATAAAAAGGATTTCATAACAACTTCTTTGACTGTCTTTGGGGTCTGCGATGTGTCCCTATCTGCGTTATTTACATATCCACAAACTTATCACATATCCTCGTACTTAAAGGCACAGTTTATGAATATAATTTCAACGTATATTAAATAACACTTAGAGCATATCATTAAGTCCAAAGCAATCTCAAACCAAATATGAAGAAATTCACAGACACGATTTAAATTGATCCAAAAAAGCCAATTCAGAAAAAGGACTATGTAAATTATGTGCGAAAATATTGCCTAATGGGCCAATATTTGCGTGGAAAGCCAGAATCAGGTTGAATTTCAAACAGTTAATGACTTTACGCTTGAATTAAAAAAAAAGAAAGAAAAATTGCGTCTGATGATTATGGCGATAAGACTTGAAACAGATCACACTGTGTTTTGGTTGTAGGATCGCTACCACAAACCCAACCTCAGAGATCTCATAAAATTAAAATTGTTCTACCCATAAAACATCGTAGCCGGAGCAAAAAAAAACAGCAAAAATAAACACTGCAAAATTATAAAACTTAATTAAAATTAGCACCAAATGTGCGCCACTTGAGTTTTTTCCACGATTTTTGTTTTGGTATATGTGTGTGGGTCTTGTATTTTACTGCCCCTCTGATGAAATTTGACGCACCAACGTTGCGATTGCCTTCAACCTGGCAACAGCAAGCAAAAAACTCTGCCAAACCTTCCGGTACCCACTCCCCTTCCTGAGCTATTTCACTCTACCGCCCTAATTTCTTGGACTTTACGCTCATATACTCATAAGTGTCCCTTGAATATTTCTTTTCCCTTTATCAAGTTTCGTTTTTCCACTTTATATATTTATTTTATTTTTGTGCCCGTCTTTCAATCAGCGAATTCTATCGCCTGATATTTTTAGTTAGGGCCATTTCAATGGAATGCTTGTTACGAAAATGCATAAGTTTGTAGTTCAGAGAAAATTGTATATATAATATATATATATATATATATATATAATATATATATATAAAGATTATAAAAATGTTTAATTTTAAAATACTTATGAAAAATAATAATGTCTTAAGCACTTGTACAAACTGTACATACATAGCCATATGAATTTCTCTGTAGTTGTGTGTGTGCGTGTGAGGGAAAAACACTTGTGTTTGTTTCTTTTTAACAAATATTAGCTGAATTATTCATAACATTATCGGATGAAGAAAAGGGAACGGCCCCTACAATCGATCATAATTATATGTCTTAGTCAAAGCCATAAAATTTTAGGTGAATCGAGTTATATGTATTTTGTTTCATTTCGACCACATAATAAACATAGGTATATAGGGAGTTGATTGGATTCGCTTAACTTGTATTTTAAACAAAACAAAAAATGGAGATAATGAAATTCCTAGATAAATAATAAACTATTACAGATAAATTTGGAATATGAAACAATTTACATGGGTAGAGAGTGAAAAAGTAAAAAAAAAATCCCACGCTATCTTCAGGGTGCCGAAGATTAAAAACTAAGTGTTTCTCCCATAAATCACTTCACAACTAAATGATATTTAGCTCCATGGCGTATCCCTATATAAGAAATGTTAGTTCCAAATTTAAAAGAGATTGAACAATAAACATGAGTAGTTATTTCATTAACCGATTTAAGTTCGAATGACCGTTATATGATATAGTGGTCCGTTCCAACCGAGTCCGAAAAATATACAGCATATAAGAAGGCTATATACCAAGTTTTATGAAATTAGCTCTAAGGCTGAGAGACTAATTTGCATAGAAACAAACGGAAATGTCAACAAAATTAATATACTCTTTTCTTTTTGAAAAGTGTATAAAAATAAGTATTACTCAAGTTTTAATCTTATCAATAATTTCACCCACGCATAATATCATATTTTTCTTTTATTTATAAATATATATAAAGTTCTATTTCGTATGATTATATTGAAAAATATTTGAGATATCGCACTACAGCATATGACTAAGCCAGAGCGATGCTTTAAGTAAGACCCAATCTCCCTTAAAACTATTGAGGACAGCAAACTCAATACAGAGGAAACTGAATAACGAAGCACCTAATTTATTTGATAAAAAAAAAGTCATTTTGCTATACATAATAATATTTATTTATATTTTAGAACTAGCCAAAAATTTAAATTCTTTGGTACGCTTGAAAAAAATTTTTTTTAGAATTACAAATTGAAGTTCACATATGTACATACTCAAATCTTGAAAGCCTTCAAATTTAATAGGAAATGTATACTCGATTACCAAGAAATTTATGCAAGCCATTTTAAAACTATCGGGAATATGGAAGGAGCTAATGGTTTTTTTTTTCGATAAAATGCGTTAAGTATACACATGCATGCATGCATACACACACACTTATCAGCAAAGCTTTTATTTCGGTAATTATTCCTCTACCCCCTTTGGCCATCTCTTTCTTACTACTGCCAAAAGGGCATCTGCCAAAACGAGACGAGCCGAACCAACCCGCCGGCACTTTGTCATTTGAAAACCACTCAGCTGACTGAGAAGAAATAATGAGGCACACCCAAATGAATATGTGTAATAAAAATAATAATTTACTATATGCAATGCAATAAAACACAAAAGAAATTAGTTAATAAGTGAAGATGTCAAGTCGACAAAAGTCGAAAGTCAAGGCGTTAACAGAAAAAAAAGTAGAGCAACAGATATTTTATGATTGCCTGTTGTAAGAAAAAATATATACTTACATATAATATATATTAAATAACTTTTTGTAATTCAAATGCCTGAAAAATTAATATGCATGTGCGTGTGTTTGTAAGCCAAGCAAAAATCACACGCGCTCTAAAATTTTAAAATCGTAAATTGTGACAGACAGTAATTTTTTTTTTTAGTTTTTGCCTATTTGCAGTTTTTCACGTTTACCTTTGAATTTTGTTTCCGCAACAAAATTTTTTCAAATTTATTATTTTTTTGCTCACAGCATTTATGGAAACTCTTTATATAATTTAGTAAAATAAGAAAAAAATTGTACAAAAAAAAATAACAAAAAAAAAAGAAGTTTGGTGTTTCACTTTATCTCTTTCGTTGGAAAAAACTTTCCGAGATCAACTGATCTGCTCGGAACGAAGGAGGCGTGCTTACTTAGCAACGCAGCGTGTTTTAGAAACCGCAAAAAAATAAAGTTTACCCCGTTGACTAATATATTCACAACTGTGTGTGCTTTTTTTTCTTGTAAATTGTCAGAGAGCACTTAGAGAGAGAGAATGAAATTGGCGTTTGCAACAAAAGCGCAGAGACGATAACGATTTTCACAGCAAAGTATACGTCTTGTCCACAACGCGACCGATCGACGAGTGAGCCAACGCGCACTACGGCTAAGGGGAAAATAGCCTAGGCCAGAATTGTTGTCCATCGAGCAAAGCCAAGCCGGCAACGGCGACGTCAGCAGAATTTAAACTGGCAGAGGCAGCAACAGCAACACACAGCAAGAAAAAACGGTTGTTTTTCATTTTCAACTCACACACACAATAAAATACGGAATACGAATATAAACCTACACCTATCAGCACGTAGGCACACAAAGGCACACCGTTCAGTGCGATCGGCGCACAACACAGAAAAATGCACACACCAATGATGACGAGCAAGCGAGCAAGCGAGCGAGCTCGATTAGTTTTTGAATGTGTGCGTGAGTGTATTTGCGATGGCCGACATCACAGACAGAGAATACAGGGTTCGGCCATGAGTACAAGCTCCTTTCAATATAAACGAAAAAACTCAGGCTTGCCTGTTTAACGAGAATTGAGGTTATAGCTTAGTGGTGAAGTTATGGGTAATAAAATGTTTTGAGATCTACAAGCATCCCAAAATATCACTTTATCCTGGCTAATTTGCGATTAAGTTTATTAAGTCAAAAATTTCTTTTTATTTTCCAATTATAATAAACGTATGAGCGATTCCATTCAAAATCGGAATATCATAAAAGTTAAACAGATTCTCTTGAAACGTCAAGAGAACCTTGTCTCTATAAATGTTAAAAAAAAAGTTCCGAAAACAGTTGGACAGTTGCGTTACAGTTTAAACAGGTCTGAACCATTCAAAATGATCGATTTTGTTCCAGAAGCAGTTCTGAGAAACTTCTAGTGGTCGGTAAAATAAAATTTGGTAAGGTTCCAGCCATATTATATACATATATATATGTATATACATATGTTATATTTCCTTTTTGCTTTTAGGGAAGGCGATGACCTGACCTGACTGGAAAATTACTTAAATAAGCTGAGAGGAACTTGCACTTCATTTCAAAATACAAATAATGCGAGTTGGGCTATTTAACTTGAAATTAAGTAATGCTGTTGTTGTTGGGGTTATTGTGTATTTAGTGTGATTGTTGTTGTTGTTTCTATTGCTGGGTGACGATGATATTCAAACCTAAACCGAACCAAACCAAGCCGCGCTTTATTTGCTTACGTTGCTCATTTTGTTTGCTCCCAACGTCTTCACTGCCGTCTCTCATTCTTGCTTCATTTTGAGGTGTCCATGCTGTGCCACATTCGTTGCAACAATAACAATATGGCACCTCAAATTCAGTTAAAGATAGCAAGTTGTTAAAAAAAAAAGAGTAAATACACCACACTCACTCCAACAAGACTCTATATTCACATACATAATACTACCAAAAATACAAGTATAAATATACATATATCTATAAAATACAAGAATATATATATATATTAAGGTATTTTTATCTTTGTATAGTTTACTTTTGTATTTGTACGAAAAATAACATAAATATCGTTTTGTCCTATTGCCAGATAGGTGGGCAAAACAAAAGACCCAGGCATACACAGGAACTCATTATATATAGATATATGTACGATATATCCAGTGGAAACAGTAGAAACTAAGTGTAAAGCTCAGACCAATGAGATTCCTAAAGATCGATGTAAGGATCATAAAATCTATTATTATAAATTATACCATATCTAAAAAGTGCGGTTATTTTAAAGTTCTCGTTATTGCCCTCAATAGAAATTTCTATCGATTTTAATAATTATATTTTTAGAGTAAGAGTTTAGCCAAAAATATACTAATATGTTCGAAATTAGGAGAAACATTCACAGTATTCACAGTAATAACCAGATTTTTGGCAATATTTAAAAACTATCTTTAAGTGCAATTTAAAAATTAGAAATCTATCTTGGCGGAGGCCTTACTGTGTGAAGGTTTTATTTTCTATGTATGACGGAATCGGTCTCTGGTTACGGCAAAGACCATCCCAATTTATCAGTATTTACTTATGTATATGGTTTGCTACTATTGCTGTTGTATTTGTAGCATAGCAGGTCGACTGACGCTGCGACTTTATCTTTTAGCACTTTTTTTTTATTTTATGTTAGCTGAGACCACCGATGGTTGTAGTTGAGTGTAAAAAAAAAGAGTGCAATCGTCAGCGAAAATATTCAAAGCATGTCTAGCGCCGGTTGTCAAAGGGGCAAAGACTCTCAGCAACTACAAATTTTGACTTTTCTTGGAAAAAGCGAGTCAACGGAATGAAACGGATATGCCACGTCGCATTTGCCGCCTATAATACCATTTATGTTTATTATTGTCGTTGCTTTTGTTGTTGGTAATATGCGATCAAACGTCTGTGTTTAATTAGCAGATAAAAATACAAGCCATATACACATTCGAATACACATAAGTCAAAAATAAAAACAAACACACCCACATATACACACACACACAGACGCGAACAGAACCCAAAGATATCAGTATTACCCACAAAAACAACTACGAAGACGAAAAACAAAGAGCGAGGATAAAAGGGCGAGCAAGATACCGATACACTTGTTTGTTAATTAGTTTTGAAGCTTTTCTTTTATCAACAAAACCAGAAAAAAAGCAATAGTATTACAACTTGTTCGGCTTTTTTCTCTTGAGTCTTCAAAAAAGGTGAGAATGAACTCGAAGTAAAACGAAAACGATAAAGAGAAAAATCTTAGCTGACCGTAAGAGATTGAGTCAGAAGCCTCAAAAATATATATATGAATAAAACCAACCCATTTTAATCCTCCTGCTATCTGAAACGATATAAGTGGAAATAGTTGTTTGGAAGCTAAGGGATATAGACATCCGATTTTGATCGCATTAAGTGTCTTGAGTTAATTATTCAATTTTTGAAAAACTCAAATGCCGAACTTTGTTGCAAAATCATGAAAAACAAGAAAGAGACACGACTCACCCGACTGCTCTCTAAACACCCGGAGTATACTTTAGGTAACTTCTGTCTATGCTGCGTACATTTTCACAAACATAATATAACCTTTCTACCTTTAAGTAATTGGGTATACTACAGGGAAAAATCAACACATTTTGGGTGATCAAAGATTTCAAATTTAGAAAAAACATTACATTTTTAATTTGGATGGGAAAAAAGAAAACTCAAATATTACATCAAAAAAAAAAAAAAAAAAAAAAACTGAAAAAATGGGGCCGCATATCGACTGCTTGAAGTATAGAGTGTTTAAACAGATACAAGATGCTAACGAACTGCAAAGATAATAAATATTTAAATTGTATTTTATTTGCACACGTTCGATCAATATGTGGAAAACGCTAACAGCCACCGCGCATAAGTTAAGAAAAGAGAAAGAAATACTACAAAGGAATATATAAAAAAAAAATACATCCATTAAGGTGAATATTTTATACCCTTTCTTATGCCTCCGACGACTGAACTAGATTCAAGGGATCGTTCTATTTTAACTTCCTCCTGTTTTGCGTGTTGAGAATATTTCAGTATCTCTCAATATACATCTCGAAGCATTTAATATTAATGCTATATATGGATAAAATCATACAACTATATAATATATTAATAAGGCTTAATGTTTCAATTCCATTCTAATTCATCTGCTTATTATTATACTTAACTATAATTCCCTATCGGACCTATAGATAAAGGGCGCTCCGATCACGATTAATAATAAAATTTTGACTCTTCCTTTTTAGGGAAATATAAATCTGGATTTTTTTCAAGAAGTGGTAAGGGCATTTTAATACATTTTGTTCGCTTCACTCAAAGAACTCATACACCCTTTTTTGAATGCCAAAAGAAGAGTAAAGACATCAACTAAAGAACTTTTGAGGTGCCTACTGCTACGGATGCGGATACATATTTGTAGCTGCATAATGATTTGCTGCGGATACAAAGATATATATCAATAGAACGAATAAAATTGGTTGGCTGTTTTCAATCAGTTTACTCAAATTGTTTAAAGTTTATCTAAAGTTTTCACTGTGATCTATCAATAAATTAGAAATCAGAACAACAAATCAGGAATACTCTAAAATAAGTATATTTGTTGTCTCGTGTTAACCAAGTCGGATATTTTTAGCTAAGCTCTACTGTGTGTACTTCCAATACATAGCACATGTTTGCCGAGGCCGACTGGAGTCTTTTGGTACCTGGTGGCATGTCACGGCGAACCCAAGATACTCGGCAATTAACTGACTGACTGACTGACTGACTGGCCGTACTGAAGCAGAGCAGAGAGCGGGAAAAAAAACGGTTCGTTTTTGTATTGCCATTCATTTAACACCTGGCTGTTAAAATTCTGTTTAGAAATTAAATTCAAATAACGCGCTTCAATTCAAATTCGGCTGGTGGGTCAGCTCAAAATTTCGTCTATGAGAATTTTGGGAGAAGAGAGTTGGTGTAGGTTTTCTCAGCATCTTCTTCACCTATATCTTCACTTTCTTCTGTTCAACATATTTTCGATGAAACTCTCTAACCTACTATAATTGAAACCAAAATGTTGAAAAGATTTTCCCTGAACTGCAAAAGGTACATCATATAAACAAAGCCAATAAACATAGTTTTATAAGTTTTAAAACCTAATACACACACACACTCAGTCACATCCTACTCTGTTGTTTATGCAACTGCGCGAATTGCTCATAAAAATTGGAGCCCGTCACTCTTTCAAACACTCCCCACCACTCCAGCCATTTTTTTCGTACCGAGCTGCATACACACACACACACATACAAAAAGTCTGTGTGCCATTAAAAAAAAGTTCATCATTTCTGGCCTTCTCGCATGTCTCGGCTTACTTCGACTGTTCTGTTATTTTTTTTTTTTTTAATTTTTTATTATAACTTATTACTGTTTTTTCAGTTTTTAATTTAATGCTTATTAGCATCTGGTTAATTGAGTCTGGGTTTTAGGTTCTGTTTTTCTTTGGTGGGTGGGTTAAGGTGAAACCTGGAAAATTTAAGAATAATATGTGAAGTGCTTAAAAGTTGAGACAAGCCAAGTCCAAGTATAAAATCAATAATAAACAGAAGAATAAGAGAAAGAGAAAAATATTTCCTTTCTTATTTGAGGGATTCGTAAAATGAGATGAACGTTGCATGTAAAGATATATATATATATATACGAGAAGTGCTGATATGAATCAAAAAAAAAAAAACTTTAGAAGACAGTTTTTAAAGTTTTTAAACTATGAGAACATTTTTAACTCAAAAACCATCTGAATTTTTTTTAATTCAAATAAAAAAAAAAGCGTTGTTTCAATTGAGATCTTCATTAATTTAAAATTTTATAAACGCTTTTATAAAATTTGTGAGATGACACTTTACTGAAGCCTTTAATATTTTTAATTTATTAAATAATTGGGAGACATGCATGATTATTTCATTGTCATTCTTAAATACCAATTTTTCTTTACTTAAAGTCCGATATTTTCCTCACAGGATTTGCTACGAATTTTTTTCTACGAATAACTGAAAATAATTTTCCACAAATTTCAAAGAAACTGTGATCTGTACTCTCTAAAAGATATCTTTCTCAGTTATTTTAATTTAATTTGTTGTCCCTGAAATATCAATCACCGTGTATTCAAAAGACGAAAACAATCATTTTTTGAATGACCTGAGAAACAAACTGCATATTCAAGCCCAGGAAGGTGCGGGAAATCAAAGAAAATTTTTTAGCTTGCAACTAATTTGTCAACCTTCAAAATAAATCAGCCAACAGAATTCCACATCATTGTCAACATTTTTTTTTTTCTAACACTTTGCATGTCAGTCGAGAACTTGAACGCAAGACCACTGCAACTATTCAGAGACGTAGTCAAAGAGGGGTTCGTTTAAGTAAATCGAAAATTGCGAAATTCCAAAGGGACCCTAAGGGGACCCACTTATTTCAAATGCAGCCGATTATTTTATTTATTTCCGTTTCATTCATTTGTCTGTTCATTTGACAAAAAATATAAGGTGTATCTTTTTGTGTCATTTCGAGTGTAATTTAAAGTGTGTTTGTTGTATCTAAATACACTAAACTATGCTCGGCTAGCATTTACACATGTACATATACACGTATTATAATTACACACATGAAGGTTAAGCGAACAAATAGAAAAACACAAATAGAAAACTCAAATTTTTACAAACGGTGCACAAAAAAACATTTGAATGCATCCAAGTTGGTAGACTAGCTCGGTTATCTGTCTGGCCTTTGAGTATCTCTAAATATATGGTAGGCATGTAGGTACGTGTACCTAGTATCGTTTGTAGTGTGTATGTGGGTTTTTGGGCTTAGTATTCACTCACTACGGTTATGGGTACGGGTACCCACATCTTTCATAGTAATAGTCACAATCATTTGGGCTTAAAACGGTGACATATTCGAATGGCAGGAGGATGGGCGAGGGGTAGTTGGAGGTCGGAGTACGGGGATCGAAAAAAAAAAACCAAACTCGTTAGATACACGCAAAGACCTCCTCCCCCAAGTGGTAATCGACTGAACGGAAATGAGAAAAAAAAATATTTGCAGCTTGCTTGCACTGCAACACCACCTGCTTTTGGTCTATAATGCTGAAAAAAAAAACAAGCAAGGGGTTATATAATTAAAAAAAACAGTTTTGGGCTGAAAGGCTTGCTTGTCAAAACCTAGTCTATTATATCTGATAAGACTGATATCATTGAAGTTCTTTTATTTTCATTTTGAAGTCCTTTAAGCCAAGACTATTGGCATTGTCTCGCTAACAGAACCAATCTTTTTGTGATTGAGAAGTCAGACTTCCTTACCCAAAGCGAAATAAAAAGAGCACTTCCAATGAGACACCACAAACTAGCGGGCAATCTGGCAATTTCTTGTAAAGAGCGGTTGGAGGCTCCGCTAGAAATAATTTTCAACCAACTCTTCTTATTTATAGATTATTCAAATAAAAGCTAATGGCTCTCCTTGGCACATAAGGGGTCGGGGTCAGATTAAAAAAAAAATGAATAAATAAATAAACTGCCTTTTGTCAAGTCCTACAGATTGTCCAAAACTTTCATAGTTCCAGCATTTGTAGCTTTTGAGATCCTTGCCTACAGACGGTCAGACAGACAGACAAACGGATATGGCCACAGTTTTTCTAGTGACCCTGATCATATTTTAGGCATATTTGGGGGTCATCTAAGTCCCCTTCTGGACGATAATATTTTAGGCATATTTGGGGGTCATCTAAGTCCCCTTCTGGACGTTACATATACGGGGGCAACCAAGTTTGAATGAATGAATATTTTAAATGATTTTTTTGATAAAACATTTGTATGGGATCTATATGATATAGTCATCTGATTTCAATTCAATTAAGTGTCAGTCAAAAATATTATAGAAAACTGTCTTAACCCATTTTCTGACTAAAACTATCATATTCATTATTTGATTGCGATTCGTTCATACAAAATTTGTAGTCTACGTCTCCTAGTTTCCAAGAACTAAGTATTCATACGAACCGACAGACGGAAGGACTAGGGCTAAATCAATTGGTTAAATCGATTGGTTTGGTTAAAAAATTACCCAAATTACTTTAGAAACTCTATAGTCAAATAGTAAAATAATACGAAAGTAATCAAAAATACCCAAAAACTCGACTAATTTATTCTTGAACTGATTTTTGGTAAATTTCTAGGGTAATTTTCAAATTTTCTTGAGGCACTTTCATTTAAGAAAAAAGTCACGAGATGCTTTTGATAAATTCTTCTGATAATTAACTAAAAGGATAAATAGATCTTTTTCAAATTTCAAAGTTCAAAAGTAAAAATTCATGTAACTTTAACAATTTTCACAATTCAGATTTTTTTTTTTTTTAATTTACTTCAAAAGTAAAATTTAATTTATTAAATAAATTAAGTGAAGAATCCGTACATCTTATTGTACAATTCAGATGAAACATGAAATTAATTGTCGATATTTTGGATCGTTCATATATTCCTTTTCAGGATTTTAGAACTGAAAACTTCATCTATTGGTTGCCTACTATATAGGTTGCATTTTATCTATCGGCATTGAGTAGGTTTTGGAAAAGCAATGGGTTTTGGTCACTTTTGGTTCAAAAATTTGAATGGATCGTTACGTGCGCTGATTGTTTTGTACAAAAACAATGACCATAACAACAAAATAAGGTAAAACTAAGAACAACAAATCACGAACAAATGCTAGGCAACATGTAAAAAAAAATAGAGGAAACAAATTTTTTTTTATGAAAATGTAATAAAATAATTGCTGGCTGACTGACAAAAGTGACAAACCCCTCTCCACTTTATCTATAAAGCTCTCTCATGGCAACTAAATAAAAATAATACAAATAACGTCCATTACAACAGCAACAACCACAACTGCTGCTGCTGCTGCATTTAGCGTCATGCAATGCGTTTTGCTTTTCATTGACCTGGGAACTGATTGGAGTAGTTAAGAATAGGCGGGGGACAGAGAGAGCAGGAGCTTTCAATAACACTGCTCATGCTTGCATTAGACAATTGTCTATATATATATATATATATATATATATATATATATATATATATATATATATATATACAGATGTATGTTTAAGCAGTTGTATAATCAGAGAGTTTGGCCAACAATTTTCATGGCAGTTGACATGACCATTTTAAATTAACCAACACTCATTTGGTTCGGCTCTAAATAACAACAGATCCAAACGTAGTAGATATTAACCACAACGGGGGCAGGGAAAATTTGAAAACAGTTCTAGGCCAAGCAATTTTGCAAGGAACTCGAAACGAAGAGAAAAGAATTTGAATTTGAAGCCAAAACGAATACAAATTTAAGCGAGTCGTATTTTTTTGTTTTGAATTGAATTATTTAATGTTTTTGCTTGTTTTATTTAATGTTTTTACACTAATTATGAAAAATTATTAGGAAATAAAGAATACGGCACACATACAACCACATAAAAAAAAACAGTAACTGGTGCAGCTGAAAGGCATTTGACACAGTTTGAGCGAGTGGAACAAATCGAATTTGTGAAATGGTTGACGTGTCCAAAACATGATACACATTTTTGGCGCCGCTTGGCTAGTTTTTTTTTTTTGCTATTATTTAACTGTCATTAGGAATTTTTAAAAATTTGTATTGATCTTTGGCGTTAATATGCGAGTTGACGCGTATCGACATTTAAATTTCAAAATGTCAATAGACATACAAGTACAGATTTTCACTGAAAAGTTTTGTAAACTTTTCTAGACAAGTTCCATATGTTCTGAACAAAAAGCTATAAAGCCTTAAGAATATAACTCATTGGAACAAACCAGGCTAAGGATTTTTTTAAGAGCTTTAGGGTCTTCAGGGTCTTTTAAGTTGTCTTGGAATTTATCTGTCCTACTTCGTCAGCTTAAACACTACCAATTGTGATTCTTGTTAAAGATGTATCCAAACTATATCAAACAGCTTTACTTTAATACTGAGTATTAGGTTTCATATGAATCAAAAAACTATCTGCCTTACAGGAAATGTATTTGAATAAAGTTTGTTATCTTCGGTCATCAAGAGATAACATTTGTCCAACTGCCTAAAAATGTTCCTACCCTTTTATAGGTTTCATTTGTTTAATTACTTGTGTTTAATATTTTGCTGTCCCGTTTGGTCGGTTATTTATTTAGAAAAACCTTTTGTAAGGCCAACTAGTTGTAGTTGTTGTATGTTATATTTTATATATTTTTATTTTATAAAAAAGCGTAATCAGTTCAGCTCTGATCAGTCTGCCCCAAATATCTATGCCATCCAAAATGAACCAAGCACTTATCCTATTCATTCTGTTTTAATACCAAAATCACAAACTCTTCCACAATTTGGATGAATGAGCTTAAAACTTGGAAACAGGTACCTAAAATACCTCATTATGAACGCCAGCTTTGTGTTCTATGTATTAACATATGTGTAGTATATATAATTATCGTGTTATATATTTTAACATAGTATGTGTAGAATATATAATTATTTCATGGGCACTCGTCTCTAATCATTGCGTTTAAATTGAAGAATTATATTTTTTGTCAAACACTTTTTTGTTTTATTTTGCTAGATTGTTAAGGTATATATTTTTTGTACATATTCAACTCACCTGTCAAGACTGGCCTAAAAATATTTGATATTTTTAACTTTGCTCAAAACTGAGAAAACTGCAAGGTATGTCCACCTTCTTTTTTCTTTACACAAATTTTAAAACTCGAATTAAATAACTCTTTTGTCTTTATAAGCAAAAAAAAAAAAAAAAGAACACAATAACTGCGGGACTACTTAGTGACTAAGAGACTCGAACAATCACACAAAATGAATGGCGGATTCGAGCAGGTGGGCTGGCTTTTTATAGGCCAAACCAAAAAAAAAAAAAAAAATCGTTGAAGGGACGCCAAAAACTCAATTGGAACCCTAATATCACCAACGCCTGCCACAGTCCCATTAACCCCTAAGAGTAGCCAAAGATAAGAGGTGATCGAAAGCCCCACCAACCCTCACAGGATCCTGAATTCGTTGAGATGGATAAGATAAAATCAACAAAATGAAAGCCACCAAAGTGCAGATGTGCCGCGATAGTTTTTAGCCTGAATAGAATCTAGAGTGGAACTGGGGCTGGGTTCGGTTGCTTTTGGGGGGTAGGTCAACTGACAAGCTTATCTACCTGCAATTATGCCCAAACAATATGGCGAGTCTCTGATATCACATCAAATCAAAATGAGACAATATGGACAAGCCAAAAAAAAATATATATAAAACCAAAAAAATTTATAAGCATTTACTTTAACATAGAAAAAAATAAATAAAATTATAAACATTTACTTTGGTACGGAAAGAAACATCATATTTGTTAAAAAACTCGAAGCTTAAAAGTTCTGAGGTTAAAGAAAATGTGAAAAAATTCAGGTACAGTTGTGTTTAAATCAATAAATTATATATATATTACCTATATATGTAAGATGCTAAATATAAAAAGAGTTGCCAGCCCTGGTACTTCAGAGGAGTGGCCAGAACTGGCTCGACAGGGGAGTTGACAGCCGGGTGATGACAGAAGGCAGAAAGCAGAGCAGCAGTCTTTTTTTTAATGTCATAAAAAGTATCTAGTTGTTGTAGAAAACGCTGTCTAAACAAACTAGAATAAATTCTACATTCATATAATTGTAAAGAGAATAAACTCTACATTTGGGGGCTCGTCCCCCAAATGTCTTAGTCTTTGAGCTGGATTGTCTATGGAATGCAAGGACCTCGGACGCCTGGGCAGCTTGTTGTCTGTTCCGGTCTCTATGTCAGCATTAATACGCATACACGAGCAAGATGTCATTGGAGACCTGGAGCGTACACGCGTCTTGTCAAGAGATTTTTTTGAAGCAGTAAGCTTTCTGCCATCATTAATGATAGGAAGACCTGCATACTTTTTCGATAAAGAAGGAGGTCTCACACAAGGTTTACAAGTAAACGACTTGCCCAAGCCGATCGGTAAGTTGAAGCGGGCTCCAAGAGCGTCATAGTATTGGTTATGGTTATTTGCCTTGAAGAACTTGTGGACCGATACCTTGGGCAGAAACAAGCGAGTGGACTGTATCTTAACAAAAGAAGGAAGGAGGGAACTGTTTTCCGTAGGTTGATGTGGCTGTGACTTTATTACTGAATTACAAAATTAATTAATTAATGTCATAAAAAGTATCTAGTTGTAGAAAACGCTGTCTAAACAAACTAGAATAAATTCTACATTCATATAATTGTAAAGAGAATAAACTCTCCATTGGGGGGCTCGACCCCCAAATGTCTTAGTCTTTGAGCTGGATTGTCTATGGAATGCAAGGACCTCGGACGCCTGGGCAGCTTGTTGTCTGTTCCGGTCTCTATGTCAGCATTAATACGCATAAACGAGCAAGATGTCATTGGAGACCTGGAGCGTACACGCGTCGTGTCAAGAGATTTTTTTGAAGCAGTAAGCTTTCTGCCATCATTAATGATAGGAAGACCTGCATACTTTTTCGATAAAGAAGGAGGTCTCACACAAGGTTTACAAGTAAACGACTTGCCCAAGCCGATCGGTAAGTTGAAGCGGGCTCCAAGAGCGTCATAGTATTGGTTATGGTTATTTGCCTTGAAGAACTTGTGGACCGATACCTTGGGCAGGAACAAGCGAGTGGACTGTATCTTAACAAAAAAAGGAAGAAGGGAACTGTTTTCCGTAGGTTGATGTGGCTGTGACTTTATTACTGAATTACAAACTTAATTGTTAATAAATACATAAATAAAAAGGTTTGCTTAGATCATCAATATCGAAAGCATGCGAATGTTTATACATTTCGATAATGTCGAAAACTACAGTGAAATGCATGTGGCAAAGCGTTCCTCAACATAAATTGTAGGAATTCATGGTTACCCTTTCCATTTATTAAATTTCCCACAGGGATTTCTTTGACTATTCCAGCCCTGGTACTTCAGAGGAGTGGCCAGAACTGGCTCGACATTCATATAATTGTAAAGAGAATAAACTCTACATATAAATAACTAAGAATCTAATATGTAAAGTATAAAGGTAACATACAGTTGGGTCCAAAAGAGGGGCAAGCTGCTTAACAGACTTTTCTTTGAAATTCTGAACATTAGTCGGAATCGGCAAGTCCGGGCTTGTTTATCAATATGGACCTTAAGACTTTAAATAATTGCTATCGATATGACAGGTTCTAGAAACTATGAAAGTGAGAACAATCAAACTTGCAATTTGCAATTCTTACGTTTCATTCATGTTTGGTTTGTTGTTTTCAGGCGCAACATGTAAAATTTGGTTGGTAATTTGAAGTTATTCCCGATTAAGAACTATAACATAACAATAATTTATTTCGAGAATAATAATAAAAACAAAGTACGATTAAGTAGTTCAACATCAAATATAAAGAGGAAAGTGCTAAAATAATCTCAATTTAAGCAAATTAAGTAAACCAAATTAGTGGCAGCGAAAACTGATTACACTGGCGGGGTCCTTTTTCATATCTCATAAATAGTAAAGTATGACATCAGAACACATATGGAAATGGATAAAAGATACAACAAATATATGACTAATAAAAAAAATATCAACTACTGCAGACTGTCATAACAGTCAAACAAATAGAAAACTTAATGTGAAATCTAATAAAAATTTCGTATTTATTTTTATTTTTCCCATAGAAGAGAATTCAAATAAACAGGGACAATATGTTTCATTCCAATGGGTCTGCGAGCGCGTTTCGGGAGGAAGGTGCAGGGTGCACACAACCCACCGTTAAGTCCCGCATGGTAAAATGTTTGAGCTTATCGCCTCAGCTCACCAGCATGACTGCTGCCGAACAGAAAATTTCAAAATAAAAAAAAAAATAAAAAAAAATAAAAAAAAATAAAATAAAATAAAATAAAAAAAGGTGAGAGTTGCGTTTCCCGATAAGAAGAGGTGGTTTTTGGAGTTGTTCCTACACTGCTGGCATATTGATTCAAGTTGATAAGCATTACCGAGCCACCAGCGTTACTAGCGTCACCTATATGGAGTAGTGATACCTGACACAGCGCGGGACCTAAAATGACTGAATCCCTGCTTGTTTTTTTTTTCTGCTCTTTATCACAATTCAAATATTATTTTAGGGATTTCAGAGAAAAACATGAACAGTACCAGCTCTCTTTAGATTGCCTTATCGTTGTGTCGCCACAGATAAGCAATGCGAACGAAACGAGGAGTGGCCATCGAAACCGAAACCAAAACCGGACATTTTATTCACTCAAACCGCACCGTGCTAATTGAGGTGCCCTGGGCAAATCTTTAGTTTTTTCAGTTTGTCTAACTCACCGTTTTAGATATGTGTTCGGCTGTTGGAGATTCAGTGTCACCGCCACCGCCGCCTTCACTGTTGCTAATTTTCTGATTTTGCAGCTTGGTAATTTGCTTACGAAGTGCCGCAATCTGTTGGCCAAGAGGTAGATAAAAGTAAATATTAAAAATATAAATAGATAAAAGAAAATAAAAGTGTTAAACAGATGGAGGGAGGAACACTTAGGAGAAGTCCTACAAGTGTTCAAAAGGGCAACGGCCCTAAGGTACCAGCTGCTTTAGACCTGCCCCGTTGAGTCAAAGTCTAGGTTATTTGAATTTTGATAGGCACACAGAGAGCCTACATAGTTAACCAATATTGGTTATTTTTAAGTGGCAGCTGTTTCAACAAACTCTGGAAGCCAAAACACATATACGCATACACGAAAAGGAATCCCATTCACCCACCTCACGATCCTTTTCCTCACAAGCTTTATTCAGCTGCTCCTTTTGCTGCTGGGTTTCAGCCAATAGCTCTAAAGCTGTCTTAGTATTTCCTTCAGGTCCGCGATAATCCTCGTCGCCGGGTCCAGCCGTTTCAGCCAGCACTTCCTGAGCCAAGTTTGTCAATTGCCCCTTTAGGGTACTGAGGCTGTTGTTGAGCCATGCCATGGCCTTGTCTCTTCTTGGGCTGCTTCAAATTATTAAATTAATTAAAATTATAAACTTTAACTGGGACCCGCTTTAAATAATTTTTGGAAAAACAAAAGCTTGTTATTTTTTGCGTGGCACAAAATTGCAGCTGATTTTGTTATTGTTTCATCGCAGGGTTGCATTAATACGACCGATAACGATAAATAGGTTAATATGATAATTTGGTATGACATGTAGGGCGGCACAATTAAAAACATTTGAATTAAAAAATTTGTTTTTCTTTTCTTTTGCATGTTTATTTGAAATCAAACTGTAAGTTTAATGTACAACTATTTCAAAAACTAAATAAAAATAGCTACACAGAGCAGTTTGAAATGACTAAATGACTGTGAGTCTGCCTTCAGCCTATTTACAGATCTATTTCCATTCACAACTCCAGTCTTGACCAGCCCAATTGTGATCGCCGCCAATGTTCCTTAGAAGGTACGTGGCTGTGAGCCAAAGCCCAGACCCACACCTCGCATTGTGTGTGTGGCTGCTCGGGCCACCTCATATTGCTGTTCCATGTTGGAAAACATGCGTTCTCGCAGCTTCACATCGGCTGGTATACCGGAATTACCATTAGCATTACTGCTGTTACTACCAACGCCAACACTTCCAGAGTCAGTTCCCGTTTCCAGAGTTGATCCCTCGCCATTTGTGCTGCTATTATTGTTGCTGCTGCTGCCAGGACCGGCATTCTTAATGCCCATCAGTCGCATAAACTTGGAGGCCATCTTTCCATCCGAGTCCTGTGAGAATTGAGCACTACCCCACTTATTCGCAGAGTCATCATTTTTCTTGGAACCCCACAGTAATTTCCGTTTCTGTTGCTGTTCGGCATATCGATTAGCATTGATAATACCGGGATTGTAGTAGCTGGGCAGCTGAATTTGCGTGGCTGGTTGTGGTGTATTTAACAAATTCTGACTTATCTCTGATCCGACCGCATTCACAGCACTCTTTGATCCCATATCGACCAATTCTAAAGACATGAGTGCTGGAATTTTCGGCGTGGGCAGCAATCCACCGCCAGCAACCATACCAGCGGCACCACCAGTAGCGCTTCCGCCAGATCCTCCCAGCTTATTGGCCAAAAGAGAAGCGGCACAAGCAGCAGCCACAGCATTGGAGGAAATTGTAGATAGATTTTGAGAGGGGTGCTGTTGTTGTTGCTGTTGCTGCTGCGACTTGTTGTTACAGGACTCGCCTAGAGCTTGAGTTCGTTCAGGTGGGCTGCGGGACCGGCTGTGATAATCGTGTGAGTCACGTGAGCCTCGTCGGCGATAGTAACGTCCGGACTGGTAACGCTTCCGTTGGCTTGGTGGTGTACCCACTGGTGTACAGGAACGAGAACGTGACTCTCTATCACGTTGCCGACGTTGGTCATCATAGGAACGTCGTTGGGATTGCTGAGATTTATATGAGGATTGGCGATGAGAGTGAATGTGGCGCGAATTAGTTGGATGTTCACCGCCTGAATAGCGAGTATGGCTATTACGACCGCCAACATCCTTGCGATGACGTTCATTTTTATTGCCATGATGCTTGCGGTCTACACGTTCACGTTCTCGATCTCTTTTCGAATCATTGCTAGAATTGCTCTCTTTGGTGCGATAATGATGATGACGGTCGCTCTGAAAGGGAGATTAATTTTAATATCTGATAAATGAATCGCTTTTCAATTTGTACCTTGGAGGGATCACGGTTCCGATCCCTATCACGATGATCGCGGCCGCCCTCGCGAGATTGTTTACCATGGCGGAAACGTGAGGTACCCTAGAATGAAAAAAGAAAGCAACAAAGGTAAATTGGACAAAAAAAAAACATATATACAAATATGTATTTTTATAATTTTTAATGTCTTCTGCTGAAAAAGATGTACTTAGTGTTTTAATTTTAGGATAGGTTTCAGATTGTAATTTTTTATGTTTTTTGTAATTGTCTTTTTTTTGTTGCAATACTCACATTCGTGCGATCTTTCCTCTCTCTCTCTCTCTCTCTCTCGAATTTTTCTCTCATTCTCAATTTGTTTCTATGTCGCTTTGTCTCCAAGGCGTTGTGAGAGTGTGGTTAGGGAGTGAAAGGACACACACACACACACACACACACACCCACAAATACACACAAACAGACCCACTCTCAAATAAGATATTTTATTTGTTAAGTCGTACGAAACTGCTACGTTTTATACTTCAGTTCAGTTTTGTTCAATACAATTGACAATTGACTGGAATCGGTTATCCGATCTTGGTCAGCCGCTCTTCGGTCAAAATATTATCCAGGTCTGCCCTTTTAGCCAAGTCGACTTTTGTAGTTTGATTATAATTTGAGATTGGTTCGATAATTGTTGTGTGTGTGCGTTCACGATTTTTTTGGATTTTGTTTGTACGTTTATATAATAATAGTAATAAAATGGTATATTTTAGTTATATAATTATAAAGTATTTAAAACACTGAATACAAAAAAATAACCAAAACCAGTTAAAGAAATCTTTAAATTTATTTTCGGGTTAACCGAAAGGTTGGTATAATAAACAGACATAAACTTTAGTTTTTTTTTTTTTTTGTAAAATGGATTCTTCCAAAAAATATAATTATTTTATGAAAATTGAAAGAATGACTGGGCGGAGACCAGGAGAATTTTGCATTCTCTGGTATATGCGGATCAGATCAGAAATTCTTATATGTCATAGGAAATATATATATATAAATGTATATATGTATAAACATAAATATTTACATGTAAACTAAAATTTTGTTTTACCTCATCATTATGACGATGATGGCTGCTTTGACTGTAGACCACAGTGTTGCTGCTGCTGCGGCTGTGATACTGTTTGGCTGCACTGCCAATGCCACCTGGCGGCAGTGGTGGTGTATGTGGTATCACATCAATCGGGGTTTTGTTTCTTGACGGACTATTGCATCGTTTTTTTGAGGTTTTAGCAACACTGCTGGCACTGCTAGCGCGGCTGCTGGTGCTATGACTGGAACTGCTGGAACGGCGTCTCTGATGGCGTCGCTGTTGACGTTCATGGGTTTTAGCTAAAGGTGGCACTGGTGGACTGGAGGGCGTTTCGTGACGGGATGAAGTAGTGACCGTTGTGGAACGATTGCTCAAACGTCGGTGATCCTTACATTCTTTCTGAGCTGCATTTATTTTCTGAGTGGTTGTTGAGGTTGGAGGCTGTGGTGTTGATGGTGCCTAGGGGAATTGTTCAACTATTCAGAAACAGCAAATTCGAGTTATTTTTCTAATTACTACAAGCTGGTTACTAGGCTGCATTATTTATTTTTCTTCTTTTTTATATGTAATAGGTCCAAATGGCAGAAAACTATGCATACGGGCTGACACGCACACACACACATGCATACATTTAGGCTTATGGCAGAGGCAAAATGTGTACACAAAATGCTTTCTCTCTCTATTTTTGTTCCTCTTAAAAGTATTTACGCATATTTACCCGAATTTCATAGCCTTCATCCTGGTCATCTTCACTGCTATAATTAGCAAGTGCGTCCATTATGTTGTTCCCTTTTATAAATATGTATTTTATTTGTTTAAATATATTGTCAGAATCAATAGTTCCTTAGTCGATTACAGAGCAATCGATTTCAGTGTGTCTTCTCTTGTCAAGGGCTTGGTATTTTAGAGGACCAATAAAGGGTCACACTAAGACATTTGTATATTATTTAAATATATCTTGGATTTAAATAAATGAGATCTGGAGAGCCAAAAATATATATAAAAAATTTGTATACGAATAGTGATATTAATATAAAAAGTCCCAGATGCTAGACTTATGTATTTTTAGTGTTGAAAAGTCGCCTTTAGCAATTTTTACAACCATGCTGAGCAGTTCCTTATTGCACCCAATTTAAAAGAAAAAATTCTAACATTTTCTTCGGTGTTAAAAACTTCAGAGTTTGAAAGAGATCAGTCATAGATGTGGAAGTTTTTCCTAAAACCGATTATGATTTATATAGAAGTTATATGAAGTTATATAGTGGTCCGATCCGTTAAAGAATGCGGTGACAGCTTAAAAACTGTGACTTTTTTATACTGACTAATGTGGGGCTAACTTTATGGTGCGCTATAAACAGCAGAACTAAATAAATATTGTCATTCTCTTCGAACAGAGTACAATCATTCTTCAAATAAAAACCCATGTATTCCCTAGGCTGTTAAAAAGAAATCCATTTTTTTAGCTTTGTGGTAGATAGATTTATTTGTACTTTAAGCCATGTCTGGCTTTGGTTAAAATCAGCGTAAAATCTACTATAAAAATCACTTACCTATGTTGACATTAAGATAATGGGTTCCATCCAAAATTTTATCCAAATCGATATTGTGGCTATCGTTTGACAATCGATTTACCACGTCGATTTCAATGGGTTTGTAAAAATGGACACATTTAAATATCGCGCGGTCATAAAATATTTGTTTTTGAAGGGCATTAACAACGTTGCTGAGTTTAATCGTTGACATACGAGCTTCGATGATGAGACATATCGAGCGGAAGCAAAAACAGCTACCAGTGACGAAAGCATCGACATTCTTAGTAATAATAAAATGAAGAATTTGTCAGCTTTGTATTATAAGTCTATTTATTTACACTTGTATATAGAGAATAGCATTTTCTGTCATCACAGTAATTACATTTGGAGCAGTGGTAATTCCCAGAATTTCCGATTCGCATTCAGGCAGTGTCACTAAATTCTGTTTTCCAATGACCACTTGTGGTCCATTGCGTTTACGCAAGCCCTCAGCCGAATCATGCCGAGGTCGATATATAAATATATGCCGATAACTTTCACATATGACTACATAGTCCAAATCTGGAGAGCAGTCAACAAACTTGCGTTGCTCCTTGGAGGCCTATTAAAATATTAAAAGAAATAAACAACAATCTTTTTAAAAATAAATGTCAAACGTACCATAACATAGCCAATAGCATCCAAAGTACCTTCATGCCGTACACTCCATTCATCTGGCTTGGTCGGCTGATAAGCCTGCAACCACATGCAAGCATCTACATCCTGTCGTGTGGCGAAAGCGGCCGGGAAACCAGCACGCAAAGTGGTTACAAATAATGGTGAATTTGAGCCCAAGAAAATTGTATGCGTTATACTGCGCGTGGTCAAATTAAAACGGACTGAAAGGAGACAAGGAATTAATTTTTTTTTTGTTTTGAAGAAATCCTTTCAAGACATACCCATCTTAAAATCATTATCAGAAGGCTTATCGCAGTCCTCCAAGGGATCATTTAAATTCGGTGTGGGAAAATATTCATTTTCAGACACAATTGGGTCATCAGCCAGTAAACGCGACCATATTTCGTCATGTAATTTTATGACCCGCAATTGCATAAAGCCATTATCCAATGACCAAGAGGTACAATCTTGCTTTATAAGTCCATGAAGTCTCTTACTTAGAAGCAATGTGCTCTTGTGAACGATATTTATGTGTGTGCTAGTACAATGAATTGTGTAATCGGCGAGCTCAGCATCAGGTGCAGCCGCGAATTTCAAGACCACATCATTCTCAGACTGGGCCCAGGTGTAGTCAAAGTCTGGCTCGTCCGGTCCATTTTCCTGTTCCTCTTGATTGAGTGGCTTCTCGTTGGCCCGAGCTGCTGCTTCATCGGCAGCTTCTTGAGTCAATATATCTCGATTAGAGCACATAATTAGGGATTCAGCTCTTGGCTCAAATGCGCAGTAGTATATCGATCCAAAACATTCCAGAAACTCACAGTTGCTGTACACCCACTGATCAATCTCACTATTTGTCCATCTGGCCCAGGCCAACTTTATGACATAGGTACTTGTGCCGTTGCTTTTGACCGAAACACGTGAGTGTACATGTCCGCATACGACGGAAATTTGCTTGCGATTCTGTATGATATCTAGGCGTGCATCATAAATTAAGTAGCCTCGGGAATCTTTGCTATGACTGATGGGGGACCTGGCAATTAACTCCCATTGGGAAGCACGAATACGATCTCCTGTATCCAAAAGATATAAGGTGCTAACGCCATCGCAAAGTATGGCAAATTTTTCAGATAAAAAACGTATTGAATAATTATAATCACCCACTTGCTGAAATGCACCATCGCCGTGATTACAACGTTCAATTTTATAGATAGATCGTTGCGCATGCGGTCGACCATTTTGGGCATCGTAGGAGCACAAAATTACCTCATGGGCTGTATTAATATAATAGGAGTTTTTACGTGCCCATGGGTCCGAAAAGAGAAGATTCTGCATAGAAAATATTTCCAAATGCAACTGCGAGAATTGATTAGCATGCGGCTCTAATTTAAGCGGGTTCTGGACGTAGTCTTGCCGCAGCACTGGTGTCGGCTCGAGCGATAGTTTATATCCATCAAAGGTTGGACAAAGTAAGTTTCGGTCCAAAATTAAATCCACAACACGCATATTTTCATCAATATTCCGAACTTTAGACGAAAAATAAATATATTTCACAAGATTCTGTTTACCGAATATTTTCGATTCAATGTTCTCTTAATTATCGAGTAAGTTCTGAGTATTTATCGCTAAGAGCTTTGTGCAACTTTCCCGCTTTTTATTTTTAATCGTTTTTACTTGAAATTATCGTATACTTTAGTTTTCCTAAATAGAAAAGTACGATTTAAAGCACTTTCTTATCGATAAAATAAAAATTTTCTATCGATAGAAATTCTCATCAAATAATTTGTCTTCCTTCTTTAAACAACCTATAGAATGTCGAACTTCCAAAAATCTATAGAGGTGTGTTGCATATTTCATAGCCCGTCTCTGTAATTTTTCCCACAATGAGTGCCCTGACCAATGCAATAATTCGGATTTTGTCCGAGTTGCATTCTAATACAGCTTCAACCCGCCATAAAGCCGTGGAACAGCTGGATCAAAAATTGTTAGAGTATAGGAAGCATTTAATAACAATTTTGGTAATTCAAGGAACTGAAGTTAATTTCCAGAATGTTTTCCAAGCATGCATTGATGCAGTAATTTGTGTAAGTAATTTTTTTACGCAAATATTGACACATAATTCAATTTTGACTTTTTCAGCAATCTTCAAGTTTGGCCCAGGAAACAAAAGGCAAACAGTATCAGACAATTGTTAATAAAACACCAATTTACTCTTCGCTTCTGGAAAAACTTATAAACTTTAATATAGATGGTAAGTTTTGAGGAAAATTGGTAAGTTAGTAAATTGAAAATAAAAACTCTAAAAAGATTTGTGGGCTAACAAGTCGGCTGCGGCTGCGCCCAAATGCAATAACCCTTTGTTTTTTATATAAATAAATCAATTTATTCTGACTGACTATGTGACAATCACCTTAAATGCTAAACTTAATAGAGGATTTCCAACGAGATTTTGCATACTAAAGGGCAAATTGGAAACTTTGGAACTCATGTTCTAACTAAAAACCATATTTTAAAATACGATGAACTAGTCTAGACTAACTTTAATACACTGGAAATGATTTTCCTGGAACATTTAATTATTTGAGCCATGCCACCGGCTCTCCTGCTGAACTTTTTAAAGTTGGCAACCAGGCTTAAATCCTTGTCCAAACAATGATTTGTGCGAACATTTTAGCAAATTTTTGATTAGGTAAGTGCAGTCAAACTAAAACTTTAATTACAACTTTTTTTTAGTTGCCGATACACCAATTCTACATTTGAATGTAATAATCACATTTTTTGAAACTGGTGTGATATCAAAAGCTGTAATGAAGTTCTTTGGCGTAAACTTTTTGAACATTCTAGTTCGAGGCATTTACACATCGCCCACATATATCTCCCAGTTGAAAGTCAGCCATTTCACCCGTAAGTAATCCACACATTTTAATGCTGTCAAAATTCTACAAAATTGATCACTTCTTCAGGCATTCTCTCCTTTCTATTTGAGTTGGATGATTATGGTCTCCTGATGGAGACTATGCTGCTTCGAGCCATTATCCAAACATTTGAAATCGGCAATCAAAATGTTCAAATACAGCTCGAGCATTCAAATTACTTACCATCTTTGGATAGATTTATAGTGGGTGCCACAACTAAGGATGTGCAAATCGATGTCGTACGCCTCTACCTTATATTTGTCAATGAGGTAACAATTTCATATTGCAGATTGTTTTGTTATATACTTATTCCTCAAACTTTTTCAAGCTTACCCTAAGCCATCACCAAATCCTATGCAAACACATCCAAGAATATCTTCCCAAATTAATTTCATTTGAAATACATTTAAATCAAGATCATACCAAAAACATACTCTACGAGGCATTTCTAAGATCCTTGCTAGCTATTTATCCCAATATTCAAAATGGAAATTTTCAAAACTACCGAGTGCCCATGCAAAGTGATTGGCCAAAGACGATAATGAAATTAAAAACAATAATTGAAACGGAGATTCGTAACAAGTCAATGCAGCGTTATAAAAATGTAGAGTATACAAAATCATATTCCAAGAATTTTGTGAAACTCTCGGCTCTGATTGTCTATATTGTAAGTATACGTAAAAAAAACCTTAAGATAACAAATATATCCTATAATTTATCTTTGGTCTTAGGTCTATTGGCATTTAAATGAAAATGCGTCTAGTGAAGATACTATGAGTCCGAAAAGACATAAAGCTTCGGATCCCTTAGAACTCGTCTTTGCTCTGGTGAATAAAACCAAATTCAATTTCAGCGATGTGTGGTATGTCAAAAAATATACTTTCTTCATAAAAAAAATCATTTGTGGGTGTTTAAACATAAAATTCAAAGTATTAAAACAGGATGTTTTTCCGTATTTCATCCCGAGTTTGTGATGCCCTGTAAGCCCAAACGAAAATTACGTTTTTTTTTTTTTAAGTGTAAATAAGTTCTAAATAAAGTGGAATTACTTAGTGCATGAATTTTCGACTTGTCATAAACCACGAACCCATGACCCTGCATAAGCCGAAAACTCGGGTTAGTGAGGAATTCCCATAAGCGAGAGTTAGATTGTGCTCCCCTGAACTCTCGCTTATGCAGGTTGGCCTGTACTTCATGTAAATATGATCCGATTTTAGTCATGTTTGATATCAATCGAAAGGAATTAGATTTTAAGCCACTTAAATGAATTTGCCCAGCGTACACACATAAGGAGTCCGAGTCCCAAGTTTGGTATGTTATCTAAATTTGCACAAACTTAATATACCCTTTACCCAAAGTACAGGGTATATTAATTAAAGTTTTTTTTTTTCAGGTTTGCCATTATTGCCAATCTGGTCTGCTTTAGCGATGTTATTATAAATGCAACTAATTATGGATATCTCTTGGAATTAGTCAATGATGTTTTACGTATGTTTCACAATGCCGAAAATCTGAAAAATGTACGCCTACTTTTGTGTTGTATTTTGAGGCGCGAAAAAGAATTGCAGCATAATAATTTAATCCAGTCTTATGATTCTGCATTATGGTCGAGTATTAGTAAATATATTATTTTTGAGACCACCTCAAGACCCGATGTGATATTGGAAAAGCAATTGATAATTCAAAGTCTAATAGTTCATAAAAAAATGGATCAAACATTAATCTTCACCTTGCTACACAACATTACATCGAATGAGCTCATGAATCGCAATGAGTGCCTTCAAACGGTACGAGACATTTTCATTCACGCCAATGAGTATGGCATACAAAAAACTGCCGTTGAGATTAAAAATCTCATTGAATGGGCCTTTCGCAGTAACGAGGAGGAAAATACAGCCAAAGTGATACATAATATCGCAGCTATTGATAAGAAATTATTGGCCGATACTTTCGCAATTGGCATTATTAACTTTTTAGACGAAAATCAATTGCAGGAGCTAATTAGTACGTCTTATAAGAAAACAACAACATCTCCCGATAATCACAATGCACCTCATAGACTAATCAATTATAAATACAACAAGGATTTGATTTGCTTAAGTACAAATTTTCAAAATAATTTTACTCCGAAATTGAAGACGGATTGGAAAATGGCGACAGACACTAAAAATTGTCTATGCCAAGAGCAATACGAATTATTAATGAATCTACTGAATTATACCCCAAGCAGTGCACCTGATCAAATGTTTACAGACTTAAATTTCCTTTATAAAATAGCTTGTATTTTGGAACGTCTCCTATACTATAAGGTTTTTGACGTTGATAATATAAGCTCGTGCCCGCTTATAAAACGCATATCTCTAGTGTTTGCCAAAATTGAGGTGAGCTTATAAATTTGAAAATAAAAACTTCTAGGTGTTACATACACACGCAGCTTTCCAGTATTCGAATACAGGTTATAATTAATGGACTTATTTATTTTTATAATTTTTTTAAGGTGAATTCAAATTGTCTAGATCCTAATATATTCGATACTACAAAATTGGCTGTGCTACTGACACAATTGAAATTAATTTTTTCTGTCTTCACTGAAAATAATATACTCCTAAAACATTTGGAAACAGAGAAGCTCGATGCACTTATCGATATCCTTTTTAAGGGATTAGAAATTAAAAGTTTGTATATATTTTATGTATATCAAGTTATAAAGTTTGTAATAATGTATTTCCTATATTTATTCTAGTTCCTGAAAATCCAGACTTTGGTAATAATAACTCCGAAATGGACGTCTTCAATCAGTCTTTGGAAATTTTATGCATCTTATGTGCTAGCAATACACATGCCCCAATGATTTCTACTCAGTTAGTTAAACAAACGCCTAAGTTAAGCGTCCAGCAAATTTTGTTGATCAACAAAGTAATATGAGTTTTATTTTTTTTTTATATGAAATAACTTTTGGAATTTTGAATTTTGTAGATTGTTCCTCAATTCAAAGCATTGAACAGCGATATCAATGTATGGATGGTTGATTTATTAAAAAAACTGTTTCAATCATATTATAAGGATCAGAAAATAATGACCGAGCTGCTCGATTACTTACCAGGTAATAGATAATTTTTAATAATTGAACTTAAAGCAGTCTCTGTTTTAAAACCATTCGAATGTTTACTCTCATTGAAGGCTTTCTAAAATCTATTTACCACGATGAAACTCTTCTACACGAAATATTGTTCGCCGTGAACTCTCTTTTGGCCATGGGCTCCCGTAAAGCCTACACCATTGATACCACCATAAAAATTCTACACAGTATAACGTCGATGGCAAAACTTTGTCCTAATTTATTTTTGAATTCTAATTTTGCAACAATTTGTCAATCATCCATTTCGTTTTGGTCATTTCGCTCACTGAAACTTCAATTTGCTGTGATAGAAATGCTCACCGTCTTAGCACATGTGGAATCTGTGGCCGAGGACCCTGTCAACTTTTGTGAAACTCACAGTAAATTTGTTATGGGACTGTTTAAAAAAATTGATTGGACTACCTGGTACTTGGTAGACAACCAAAGTCTCGATGAAACATACAACTCAATATCGTTGATGATACAAGCTTTGACATCGTTGATAATTTATGGTTCATATCATCAGGAATATTTACTCAACGAGTTGTCGAACTTTTATGACTCAGCTGAACTTTCAAAAGGTATGCGTTTCTGATTTTTTTTTTTGATTTGGTTTTATATTTCAAATATTTTTCTTTTAGGCAATTTCAGTACCTATAAAAGTGTAGTAGGAATTTATGGAAAAACGATAAAGGAGCTATTAAAACCCTTTGCCACCAGCATTTTACATAAATGGATAGCCTCTGAAAAGTCTATAATACGGTATTTTCCGATAAAACTTTTGAATATATTAGCTTTTAACCAATATTTTTGATAAGGTTCCCCTTTGTGTTTTGGGCGAACGGAAAAACTGATTTTTTTGGGCGTTACGCACATTGTATAATGACCTTTATAAGTTTATATGGCACGGAGGAAACCAAACAAGAAGTCCTATCACTTGGGCAAGCAAATATAAAGGTAATCAAATTTTAACGCACTTTCTACTTTAATGTATTTTTAATTAGCTTATTTCATTTGCAGGATTTTGGTCCTACCTTGCAAGCCTTTCTCGAAATAGACAGGAATGAATATGTTCCACCCGTTGCTGCAGAATGCCGCATAAAATATTCAAACTTAAATACTAATATCAAGAACTTAATGGAAAAATCTTATACGAATGAAATAAATGCCACAACACTTTACTATATACTTAACTTCATGGAGGACGCAATTGAATCGAAAAAACTTATTAATTTCGATCATTGTACACAGGCCGTGGACTGGTTTAACTTGGATAGCACCGGACTCACGCAGTGTCTCTATAGATATTTGGTAAATATGATTTGTATAATTCTTTTAATAAAATAATTTTTTTTCGTTTTATTTAGAATCACAAAACTATTTCAATCACCTTAGATGAAATGAACGAAATAATTTCCGTTGATTTGATAACCACCCATGCCAAAGTTTTCATCGAGCTGCTGACCCAACTCAAGATAGATATCTACGACGCTATTTATCCTATGAATGCGATTAGATGTTTTTTTATATACAGTGTGTCTGCCAGTTTTATTGTGAAAGCCATAAAAGTCTTGAGCGAAGATGGTTCTGAAATGAGTCTCGATAGTATTTGTGAATATTTCGTACGTGATATTTGGATTTTTGTTTTCTCTTTGATTTCAAAGAGTGAGTATAATATTGTTGGTTTTGCCTATTTAAAAATTGAATACTCACACTCACTATCTCCTCCTTTCTCCCTTCCTCGCTCTTTGCAGCTAACTGTAGTCAATTGCAATATGTTTCTTTGGCATTTTTCAGATATGTCTTAAATGAAACTAAAGGTCTACATAAACTGCTACCAATGGGACAAATAAAACAACTACTATTAAGCTCGATTCAAATAATACAAATTGAAAAGGTACAGGCTTCAGCGAGTGAAATACTGAAGGATTTTTTTAATTGCTCAGGACATAATGAGAAGAACCGAATCATCCTCGATGGTGCTGCGAATTCTGAAATACAAGGACTCAAAACAAATTATGATAGTGAAGGAGAGACTGACTTCAAAGAATTTATAGAAACCTTTTTAAGAAGTGAGCGGCCCGAACGATTATTGGATTTGTATCAATATGTGAGTGAACAACTTAAACAAAAATGATTTTATAAAAATTTTTTTTGGTTTTTGTCCTACAGATTTCTAGAAATAGAAATGTTTTGCAAAAACATGAAAATTTATTGATCAAACTCATCAATTGGTTGATTGCAATTATCAGAGACCCCGGTCTGAAAAACTCCACAACCATGGATGCTCTTAAATGCTTGGCAGCAATTGGTCCCTTGAAAATGAAAAGTTCTTCGTATTATTTTCAAACCGATGAGGACATTACCGAAATTGTAATTATTTTTAACATGAATCCTTTTTTTTTTTATTTGATTTTTTTTTGTTGTTTTTTTTTTTTTTTTTTTTTTTTGTAGTATGAAAAACCTGATAACCCCATGTATGAATTTTTGAAAGTCGTTTGTAAGTCTTTGGACTTTCAGCTAACAAACTTTAACCCTAAAACTCAGAGAGCTTTAATCACGACTGCTCATACTGTGATCAATTGTTCTTTGGGCAGGAGCTTGTTGGGTAACTAAAAAGAGCGTAAGATTCTTCTAACAAAAAAATCATAAATACTTTTTTCCAGAGGAATATCCTATCCTAAAGGTCTTTTCGACCACTAAAAAGACAGCAGCCTCAGCATCATTAAATAAATGTATAAATTCAAGTATGCCCAAAATCAATTGGCTGCAGGTTCTTGAAAATACAGAAAATTTGGACTATGAGCAATGGATCTGTGCGTTTATGTCTAGGGCATTTGAGAAATATAAATGGCCAGACTTCGATGACGTACTTCAAAATGTTTTCAGTTTTGCTGATGTTTGTTTTGTGCCTTTTATGAAATTGTTATTGACGGATAAGAAAAATCACTTAGAAGATATATTGAAAATGTTGGAAACGTTCTTTGCCAGAAAATCGAATGGAAAAATTTATAATGACAAACGAGTGTGTAGAAAGCTCTTAAAAATCTGTGAATGCGTAAGAGTGGCTAATGAGTGGTAAGTTCTTTATTTCTCATTTTTAATAACAATGAAACAACTGAAATCTGCATTAAATTAACTTATCCTTTAAATACTGTGATCAAAGCATGATCCGATTAATAATAACCCAAATATTTCAATACAAAATTTCGTTGCAACAAACGGGTATATTCTTTAATTTTTCAACTTTATCTCTCCCATCCACTAGGTGCTTGCCGCTTAACTTGTCAGCTGTTATAAATGCTAGTAATAATTGTCAATCATTCTTTCTGAGCATAATGTATTTGGAATTATGGGGCTATTCAGAGAATATAAATTCGAGGAACACACTATTTGCAGGTGAAGATTATCAAGCAACAGCTAAGAAGGTAAGGCGAATATCACATAGAATACACCTTTCTTGATTAAAATAATTTTTTTTCAGGCCTATCAATCCATTGGTTGTGTAGATGCCATTTCGGGTTTCTTGAATCCTTTTCCATCGCGTAGTGATTACTTTCAATTGACTGGAGACTTTTGGAATACTTTATTAGCTAAAGAGCAGACAGAAGAAGAACTTTTAAATCAAAAGTGGATGAACTTATTACATCGAAACACGTATGCGAGTGATGAAATGATTAATGAAATCTGCTGGCGTCTGGGGCAATGGGATGATTCGTATACAAATAAATATCCGCAGAGTTTGGAATATGGATATCAAAAATCTCATTTCGATGCCCTGAAATGTATCAAGTTGAAAGAAGAAACGAATAGTCTCTCAGCCATCACAAATGGTTATGAGTTCGTGAGAGATATTCTAAGAGAAAATAGTATAGAGTCAGTGCAAAATGTCTATAAATATTTGGCCTGGCTAAATTTGCTAGACGAATCGGAGGATTTTTGCAAAGTAAGTTTTAAGCATTTAAAAAATTTTATAAAAATTAAAAGCCTTTCTCTTCCAGATACAATTTCAAAGAGGAGCACCAGTAACGCAAATTTTAGGCAAATGGAAAGATGATGATAATTTTGATTTTGGCAATTTTTATTGCAAAGAATTAAAATTGGCACATAAAATCTGTTTGGTGGAAATGGCAGGCACACGGGGTCAACGAAAAATTGAAGAGTTCTACCAGGTGAATAAAAAAATTTCAATAGTACATACCTATATTGAAATCAACGAGTGTAAAATTTCCAGGGCACTCCTATTACCGATCTTATTATGAAAGCTATAAAGACGTGTACGAATTCGGGCAACTTAAGCTTAGCGAAAAAATACATACAAAAACTGCACAGCTTACCTAACTTGAAGCCCTATACCAAGGTATATATATATAAATATATGGTTTATTTCTGCAATATGAAAACATTTTCCACTATTAAAAAAATTAATTTACCAGATCTCTGGCTTGTTGGAAGAAGCCGATGTTTATGGCCGCACTGGTAATACTCAACTCACCAAATCAATTTTAGAATACACCGTGAACTCATCTGATTTTCAATTTTGCTTATTACGCACCCGTGCCCATTTGAGACAAGGGGAATTTTTAGTAAATTCGAGTGCAGCCAGCTTTGCTAATGTTTTGAAGAATTATTTCAATAGTGCTTCGGAGCTGTTGACTGATTTTGAGGCCAAAAAATCATTGCTAATGAAAAGTTGTAAAGACTCAAATGATTGGCCCAAGTTTGATGTGTCTCTTTTAGAAGAACGGATAAATGTTTATGCTACTATTGCAAAATATGCTAATGATTTATATCAGCAATCGCAGCTCTATAAAAAATCGGAAGAATATCAACTTATGCGTAATATTATTAAAGAGAATCGGGAAATGGCCGGGAAAGTAAAATCCAAAACTGTGGATGGTATGGACAAACTAACTGGGGCCTATCAAATGAAAAAGTTTGCCCTACTCGATGAACAGAGTCTTGAAAGATTTCATAACGAATTAAATAACAATCTCTGCACAGCCATTGATAATTATATTGATTTCTGTACGTTTGATAGCAAGAACTCACAGAATGAAATCCTACGCATTTGTGCACTGTGGTTTGCCAATAAAACCAATAAAGAGTTGCTAAAAATATTAAGTTCCAAGCTTAACAAAATACCTAGTTACAAATTTATATTTGCCTTGAATCAATTGACTGCTCATCTCAATTCAACGGATGAAGAGTTTTTGAACGTTTTAGTTGACTTGCTAGCGCGCTGTGCCGAAAGCCATCCGCAGCAAGCTTTTTATCATTTGTATGCTTTAATTTTCGCTTCGCACGATGAAAACGTAGAGGGCACAAGCCAACGCTCTGAAATTGCCAAAAGTATAATTAAACGGATTGAGGATGAGAAAAGTATTAAAATACGTAGGCAAATGGAATTGATCTTTCCGGGTGAGTTGCAAATGAAATTATTTTAACAACTTCAAAATTGAGTTTCCATTTCTATTGTGTTTCTCTTCCAGCTCTTATCGAATTCGCCAATGACTTCACTCAACAAAACTCCATAAAAATTAATTTAAGTCCAAAATTGGGAATGCTTAAAAAACTGGATGATATCCAATGTCCCACAATTGAACTACCTGTGTCCCGAACGGATTCCTATCAAAATTTGACCAGTGAGTAGACAAATTTTTAGTTCCAATCCAGGAACTTAAATCGTTTTTGAACTTTTGTATTCAACTAGCAATTGTCCGCTGGGAACCGCATTGCTATCTTGTGGGCGGCATTAATCAACCGAAAAAGCTGACATGCCTTTGCTCCGATGGTAAATTTCATGTTCAGCTGCTCAAGGGCAAGGATGATTTGCGACAGGATGCTGTGATGCAGCAAGTCTTTGGTGTGATTAATCAATTGCTCAGCAACGAGGCAGAGTCGGCAGAAAGAAACTTAAAATTGCGAACCTATAAAATTACACCACTCTCAGTACGGAGCGGAATATTAGAATGGTGTGAAGATACTGTACCAATTGGACATTTTTTGGTTGGTAAAAACCTAAAGGGTGGTGCCCATGCCAAATATCGACCTGAAGATTGGACGGGTCTGAAATGTATAACTTTAGCCAAGGTACAGATATTTTTCAGTTGATGTTTTTTCTAAAAAAAAAAAAAACAAACCATTAAATAATTGAAAATCGTTTTCAGGCACACAATCAATCACCACCTCCGCAGCGTCTCCAAGTTTACAATAAAATTTGTGAGCACATTCAGCCTGTATTTCATTATTTTCTTCTTGAAAAATTTCACTCACCCGGCTTATGGTTTGAGAAGCGATTGGCCTATACCAACAGTGTGGCAACCAATTCTATGGTTGGTCATGTTTTGGGTCTAGGAGACCGTCATCTTCAAAATATTTTAATTGATGAACAGACAGCCGAAGTTATCCATATTGATTTTGGTTTGTTTTAAAAATGATCATTTAATAATATAATAATATTTTGATCTTATTAGGTATCGGTTTTGAGTTGGGAAAAATAATGAAAACTCAGGAAATGGTGCCATTCCGTCTTACCCGAGACATTGTCTCCGCAATGGGAGTGCACGGCACCCAAGGAATTTTCAAAAAGAGCTGCGAAGCCACTATGTCGATTTTAAGAAAGTATCATGGAAACATTAATACAATTTTAGAAGTGCTACTGCATGATCCCCTCTATCTCTGGTCAGTGGTCCAATCTAAATATGGTGATAATGAGAGAACAAGTAAGTGTGGTAAGCATTCGTAAATGCTTTATAAAGCCAAATTTTTCTTTATCAATTAGATGAAAATACAAATTTGATGGCCCAAAGAGCTCTCCTGATATTAAAAAACAAGCTCGATGGCAAAGAGCCGGAATTAATTGGCACTTGTTCGGTGGAAATGCAAGTGGAACGTTTGATCAATGAGGCGACCTCGCCCAATAATCTCTCCATGATGTATCATGGCTGGAGTCCTTATTTATAAATAACCTGCAAAGCAACAACACTTGAACTCTGAAACATCACAAAATCCATTATCCGGTAAAAAAAAAATTAGCTAGTCACTAAGGAAAAATATATTTTCTTTCATCTTTTTTTGAGTCAAATAAACCTATACTCAGCGAGAAGCTTTAAGTTTTTGAACAAAACTAAATTGTATAAAAAAGAAACAAAATTGAATAAAATCAGTTCTGAGAAAGCCTTACTCGCTCATTTACACCCAGTGTATTGTAAAGCAGCACATATTGCTATAGTGAGAGCATCAAAAAATGAAAAATGTGAGTAGTGGCTGTGAGCTTTAAGAACTTATTTTTTTGTGAAGTTTATATTGCATTGAAGTCAGTTGTCTCAAAAGTTGATATAATCACAATGAGTTTCCTGTCTGTTCCTTCGATGCCTTGACTCTTAGTTTTTGAGCTAACTTCATAGTTTAGTTTTGGTCATATATGTGTACTCAGTTTGGGTTCATTGTAGACTCAGTCCAGCTCATTCGGAATGGAAGGGAAAAAACTTTGTTTTTAATTTTGAAATATAAACATTGATAAATTTTACAAAAAAAAAATAATAATAATAAATAAATTTACAATATTTTCGTATCGATTTATTTACGAAATCTAGGGGTTCAAATTTTTTTTAAAACAATCTGTACAAGGTCAAAATAAACTATGACAAATTTATATTTATAATTTTGTCATTTTTTCTTTTTTTTTTTTTTTTGAATTTGATATTTTTATATAATTTTTTATTTCACACACATACATACAGACATATACAATTTGTATAGAGTTGAGAGATATATTATTCCTTCACGTTTTCTTTTAAAATTGAACTAACAATCAAAGATTGATGACATTTTTCAAATCGGATGGCAATTTCTCTTTCATGCATTCAATCTGCGCCCGAATCTGCTCTTGCTTGCGACTACTTTCGAAATTTGTCTTATCACTGAAGAGATTCAATTTCTGTTTCAATTTGAGTATCATATCAATTATCTCCACTTCCTGTTTATCATGGGCCCAATGTTCTAAATTTGCCTCTGATAGCGCTTGCAATTGCAGATCTTGCAAGGTCAATTGTAATTCGCGATGCCGCTGCTCGTACCAGCCCCGAAAATTGGGTGATTTAAAGAACCGACGATATAAGCCCTTCCAATCACCTTTCAGAGGAGAGGTCAATTGAGGTCCCGACATCTCGAGAGTTGCCAGGAAATCATCCAGCTTAAAACTGTTGGCATTCGGGGCTGATTTAAACGGACTGATGTCCTTTTGAAGGGGCATTAAAGACGCCATATATCTTTCCAGCGGTATCATAAAACTTTGGGTTAGTTCTAAAAGCTGCCGCCGTATTAGCGCTGTCTGCACATGCTCTGGTCTTTTCGTTTTAATGCCCAGCAAGACCTTCTTAATCAGAGATTTGTCCTTTTTTAGAAATGACTTATATCGTGTATGCAGGCCAGCCGACGTGCTCTCGTTGCTGGTCAGGCTGACACCATTGTGATTCACTGTATTTGAATTTGATTTTAAAGACCTTCCAACGCTCCCACCACTTCCTGAGCTGGCGAATGAAGTGGCTGAGTTAGCATTTCGGACATTTTTCTGAAACAACTGCTGTTGTTGTAAAATTTTCTGTAACAAAAAAGAAAAAGTTAGAAAAGTGTACACTCTTTTTTTTCTATGGCTCACCTGATTATCCACCAGTCTTAGCATGTGTGGCCATTCTTTGAGTAGTTTTACAAAAAATGGATTTGTCACACCGAGTATTACGGCGGGCAAAGTTTTGTTATAACTCTCTTGGGTAAACTCCTTGAACTCACTATCGTGAATGGTAAAATATGGACGAGCCTCGCCGCAGTACTCCAAGGGAGCAATTAAAGCCACTAAGGTCTGAACCATATGAGAGCAGTCTGCCGGTGAAGTTCCCACCACCACTATGGGTTCCGCTGTTATCACAAGTTCCCAAAGTGTATACAAATTGTCAACTACAAAGCCCAGGCTTCGAAATAGTTCGATTTCATGGACTGAAGGTATGATTTTGTTGGCTGGCAGGCTATTGGAATAAAGACTGGTATCTTGCGAACTGCTACTGTCCACATGGTTGGCGCTGGAATTTGTTTTGCGACTGCTAGAGGTGGGCAAGGTTATTTGATAGTTACACTCCAGCAGAGGGAGACTCAGCAGTTCGCCTGTATGTAAATTTGGCCATTGAGTGTTAATTTGCTCACAGGCCATTTTTAAAATATCTGTACCGCTCTCAAAATACTTGGGAGCTAGTTGGGTTAATATATCGTAAAATAGATTGAAGAATGGAAGACGTGTGATGATGATGAAGCTTTTTTGGAAATAGCCACGAGGCAGATTGGCATCTCGTTTTTGTCGAAAATACACAAATCCCCAGTAATGTGAATTGTCGCTACGCATTGCTGGGACACACTCCGCGTTATAGATTTGTAAAGGCTCTGATATTTTGGGCTTGGCATTGGAGAGGGCACGCAAACGCATATGAAATTTGGTGTCACCCATGCAGCCAGAATTGGAATCTGGAAAGGCCATGTAACATATATTGCTAACTTCTTGATCGGAGGGTATAAATTGTGGCGGATAAACAAATTCCAGAGCCTGGCCCAAATTCAGATCAAAAGTAACCACACAAAAGCAGTGTATCCATTGCGAGAAGTGAAACCAATCTGTAGTTGTTTTTATCTTACTGGAGTCTTCTTTGTTGTCAATGATGAATGGTTTATTAGATCCATCTGTTAAAAATTTAGTTTTCATTTTATCAGTGATTGTTTGGGCCTCCTGGTCTAGCTGCGTGCCTTTCTCACAGCCTTTTAGTTCCACATCTATATTCATTGTTATTGTTGTTGTTTGTGTGCATATGCCAAGAGTTGTTTTTTTATGTTAACTTAAAACGACATCGAAAGGGTTTTCAAATCAGCTTTCACTATATGTTATTTATTTATTTTTGCTAGCTGCACCAATCGAAGTGCTGCCACTCGAACTGAAATTAAAAAACAAGCAAACAGACTGGCAGTCCCAAGCCATGCAGCCCTGCAGAAGTATCGATACTTAAAACTGCAAATGGAGCCCAGCCCTGCCTTACAGAGCCATACACTTTTTTGTATTTGTAACAATTTCAATTCTTCCAAGCGGCTGCGGCTCCTGGTTGTGGTTGTGACAAGCCAGTGGCATAACCGGCATAATTAATTAAGTCCAGACCTAGTGTAAAATGTCAACTAAATATACACATGCCATTGTAGCAAGGTAAGTTTCTTAAGTTTGTAAACATCGAAAATGGAATCAAATGCATTTCATGGAAATATAGCGTCTTGGGTGTGCGAGAGAGAAATGTTGTAAAAAAAAGACCAGGGACTTTTACTTTTACTACACCCCAACCAAAAATACGAGTGAATTAGGTCATGTGGTGGCAAGTATTTTGGCATTTCGACCATTCATAAACCTGAACTTGCTATGCTTAATAGGCAGGGTGGGGCAAAAACTCAAATACGAAATTTCACCCCCAAGCTATACTACCACCACGCCCACGCTTAAATTGAACTGTGTGTAGTACGTTCAATTTAAGTTAATTCATTGATCACAGTGTTTAATGTTTTGGGTTACATTTACTGGCTTAAATTGAGTATTTTTATTTTGATACCAAAAAAATTAAATTTTATCTCTAATAATATTGAAATATTTTTAAATTTCTTTTTTATATTTATACTCGCCACTATCAGAATATCAAATTCATTGCTGGAGAACGGTACTTTTGATTTACAATTGGCCAAACAGCAACACGAACAATATTGTTCTTTGCTACGCGAAATTGGCTTGGATGTTATTGAATTGTCACCGGACGATGCCTTACCCGAGGGAGTCTTTGTCGAGAGCAGTGCTGTGATCTGTAATGGCGTTGCTTTGATCGGCAAATCCGAGAATACAAATCGCCAGCGTGAGGCGGAAAGTATGGCGATCATTTTAAAAAAGGAACTCGATGTACCTGTAATAGAAATAGAAGAACCACATGCCCAGCTAGATGGAGGTGATGTTTTATTCACTGGGCGTGAATTTTTTATAGGCATTTCAGCCTACACCAATGAAGAAGGTGCTCGAGCAGTGGCTATGGCCTTTCCCGAATATCCAGTGACACCGATACGGGTGAGTGGCTGGTAATGAAATTTAAAAATATTCTCGCAATATAAATTTATATCTTTTTCATTTCTTTTATCTAGGTGAATGGGACAAAGCGCCTGAAGTATTATATTAGCATGGCTGGACCAGATGTCTTGGGCGTGAGTACCAGTCCCATTTGTCAGGAAATCGTGAAACGCATGGAACGAGAGGCAAGCTTCACCTATCAAAAGCTCACACTTCCAGAAGAGAAAGCGGCCAATATGTTGTATATAAATGGCACAATTGTTTATAGATCGCCAGAAGAAATTCCAGAATCTTATAAGGCAAATAACACAATTGTATAATTCTTGTTTTGAAAAATTCAAATAATTTCCTATATCTTGCAGACTTTAAAAGAGAAAATTGACATTCCAACACGCAATATAAATATAAGTGAATTTAGCCAATATTCCAGTGGGCTGACCTCATCGTGTCTTTTGTTACGTCGATGGAAATCCATACGTAGCATTTAAAAATATAAATCGGTCTTCAAATAATTTACTCTCCTGTAATAATAACATCAACAACACCTTTAACCAGACGCACAAGTTAAAAAATATTTTAAAACAATTTACAATCAAAAGGTTTTTCGTAAATCAGCAATATCAGCAATTATTAAAAAAAAAAAGAAAAAAAAAGTAATGTTGTTTGTTATATGGTAAGTGATAATGTTAAAGTATTTATTTTATATCTAAAAACAAATATTTAAAGTAATATTAATGATAAAAATAATAATAATAATTCTTTATACGCATTTTCTGCTAAACAAATGAAAAAGGCAGCTCTTAACAAATATACAATCATTTCATAATGTAAAAGTAATATATTATGCAATTTTTAGTTTGTTTGTACTCTTCCCGTATTCTCTTTTCCCTCATGTTATGTAGTGGTACTAAAACAATAACAACAACAACTCTTATGAGTACATTAACGAATGAATCACTCTTTATTGTATCTATTTTACAAGTAGCTGTTAATTATACTCACGTTCTCAAAAATAAATAAATAAATAAAATTATATGAAATAAAACGGAAATCAAAAACATCTTTTGAACTTCGTCGTACCAAAAGTTTAATTTTCTGATCCATACTTCTTGACTTTCTGGATTCCAGAATCCAAACTTTTAGCAGTCTAGCACACACATAGAAATTATAATAAAAAGATTTAGAACAATAATTTAATAAAAAAGCTAAAAAGCTTAAAAACTGCCCTCGTATCTAAAAAAAATATAGACGCATTGACAATGGCAATAGGCAATGGCAATGACACTGAATGTACAAGAAGCACCTCAGCCGCATTAACAGAATTTCTTAATTCACATCTGTTTTAGTGGCGGATTTGTTGATAGACCGGGGGTGGGGCAGGTGCTGGTTTGAGAAAATGGTATGGCAACATTTTTAGTGGTCATAGAAAACTTTGAGGCACGCGCACACACGTGCAACTAAACCAAATGACGTCGTACCTATGAACGATTACCAAAAAGACGATGGCAGCATCATTAGAAGCTGACGCAGCGTCACAAGAACTATTTAAAACTTTTTAAGTTTGGCATTCTAGAAAATTAAATTAAAGAAGATAAGAAAAAATATTTGCGTATGCAGTCAGCCATAGAGACGAGAGTGCCGGTGCTGCTGCCTTGCTGCCTTGTTGCTCTGCTATTCTGCAATTCTGTCGACGACAAAGCCGTTTGACAGTGGCAGATCAGCAGCAAAGAAATCATTCCAATTTGAAAGGGAATTGCAGTAGAAAAATTAACAGTACAGATACAACAAAAGCAATAATAACAATAATAAAAAAGCTCTCCCCGTCTGTTTGATTTGGTTTAATTGTTTATGGTCTTTTGGCAAATCGCCGCCTTTTTGGTACTGCTCAGCTGCTCAAGCTCAGTCGTTGTTGGGGAACCGTTAGGAATGGACACATTTTAAAAATGTTTTCTCTTTGACAAAAATCAAAATAAATTCGAAAAGAAAGAAGACAAATTGTGAGAGCCTCAAACACCCAACGGTATCCCGAGACCAAAATCGTACCGGGTGGTCAGGAGACGTGTGTGCTTACGATTGTATATATATATATATATATATATATATATATATATTGTTGAAGGGCACAGGCAGCGAAAATTTCTTTTTCGTCTTGTCAGATTGTTTTCGTATTTCCGCCAAATAATTTTATATAAGCTGTTGAGGCACAAAATTACCGGATCCCATTAAAAAAGGTTTCTCAACAAATATGGAAACCATAAAATCTTCAACAGTATTTGTAAATATGGACGAGTCTGGTACCAGTAACGGCTTAAGCAATCCTCAATCGGATCACTCCACAACGGATCAGCCAGAACGAACCGAGAAGCAGCGTGAAAATTGGGCCAACAGCTTGGAATTTCTCATGTCCTGCATATCGGTTTCCGTGGGTCTAGGCAACATTTGGCGTTTCCCCTTCACGGCCTATGAGAATGGCGGCGGAGCCTTTATAATTCCATATATAGTGGTCCTATTTTTAATAGGTATGAGCATATCGAGTCAACAACTAAAATAATACGCGTTTTCCTACAAACAAAGCGATACATTAAACCTGGGGAGAAGTGATTAAAATGAATTGAGATATAATTAAAATTAGGTACCTTTATGCGGCATTGGAATACATCTGCTTATGTCACATGCTCTACAGATTGCTTAATATGCAAGAGAGAAAAAAAGGGCAAAAAATTATTTATCAATGAAATCGGTAAATATATAATACAATCAATTGAGTCGATCAATCAATTGGATTTAGGACATAAACTTAGCCAGTTTTTCGAGGATACATGGATTTATCTGGATAGTAAAGCAGAAAGTCTATCTACCTCTAGGTCTCTGTAAATCTATGAGTTGAATTCAGAGAGTCCAGTTCGTTTTTAGACAGTAGTCACTTGATGCAATGTGGGTTTAGGCTTTTCAAAATCTAGTTTTCTTAATTTGTTTTCATGATATCGATTATTCACCGAGGGCTTTAAAGTTTCAGTTTTTACTGGAACTTAAAAAAAAAAGATTAAATAGATATTATGAGAAGTAAAAAATGCAAGAAAAAATACAATTTAATTGTCTTAATTGAAAGCCAGACGCAATAAAAGAGAACAAATGAAATAACTAACGTTGCCTATCAATTTACGATCTTTCTTTTTTAATACTTTTTAATCAATAATAACAACAACAACGAATACTTTGCAGGCAAGCCGATGTACTATTTAGAAGTACTACTGGGTCAGTTTACCAGCAAGAGTTCAGTAAAAATTTGGTCTGTGTGTCCTTCATTTGTGGGTAAATATTATAAAAAAAAACTTGTTTATGTGGTTTTGATTTGATAATCGACTTATTTAATGATCTCGAACTTCAGGTGTGGGTATAGGTCAAGCATATGCCGGCATTGCCGTACTTACCTATTATTCATCACTGCTGGCTCTGACCTTATATTATCTAGTGGCCTCCTTTCAAAGTATTCTGCCCTGGTCATATTGCCGCGAAGAATGGGGACCCAATTGTGTGGATTCATTGCCCAAATTCAATCAAACCAATACGCATGCCAGTAAACTGCAGAGCAGTTCGGAACTCTACTTTCTGTAAGTATTTGAAAAGAATTCGAATTATTGGTTAGTTTCACTCCTACCTATGAAGATGTACTTCAAATGCATTTATATGACTCTTTATGCAATGCACTTGGTGGCTTATCATACAATGTATTGGATGCGAGAGACGAATGAATCAGATAATTCGGGGGAAAGAACTTTAAGGCGGCACTTAATTAACTGCCATAGAACTTGGCCATCTAAAGATTAACATGCTTTGTACTACAGTTTCCAGCCAGATATAAAAAACGAGACACTTGTAGACCTACACGATAAGCAAATGTCTGAGGCTGACGCTAGACATTTAAGCACTTTGATAATACGTGTATAATTTTTATAGATGGGCATCATATTAGGGTGCTCAAAGAATTATCCGAGGTAGAAAAAAAGATTCGCAAGAATGTCTTACTTTTGGTTTGCTTAAGTCTACTAGAAAATCAAAAAGGCCAAATACAATAGTTTTCTTGAAAGAGAATATCTTAGAATTTCTGTGTATAATTTCAAATTTAAAATGCCAAGTTTTTTTCTCTTAAAAATTCGTATGAAATGAGAACAACAACTGCCGAAAATAAATAAAATGGTTCAAGATATTTTTGAATTTAATTATGAGTTCCACATTTATCCCAACCCAGTCAGATTAGTCCGAAACTCTAATTGATAAATTTTATTTTTAGTAAAATAGTCATACATGAAATTGATGACCTATCGAATGGTATTGGCATGCCCAGCTGGAGTCTTACCTTGGCTTTATTTGTAGCCTGGGCTATCACCTATTTGATTATAGTGAGGGGGATAAAGACTACTGGAAAAGCCGCCTATTTTTTGGCTCTCTTTCCCTATATCATTTTGGTCACTCTATTGATACGTGCCGTGACTCTAGAGGGCGCCATTGAAGGTATAATTTTCTTTTTGAAACCGAATTGGAATGAATTATTAAATTTTTCAGTAAGTACATACAAATTGTTTAAAACTTCATTTTGTTTGATCAAAAGCTTAATCAACTTATTTCTCAAAGGTTTGGAAAGCGGCCGTGGTTCAATGTTTTTTTTCCCTAGCCGTGGGCCTGGGACCTTTGGTTATGTTTTCGTCATATAACAAATTTAATCATAATGTAAGGAGGTGAGTTATGAACAAAAAAAAAAACTTGGAGCTTTACATAACATTTTTGGCAACATCACCAAATGTCTCACTTTTTAGAGATACGTTGATTGTGACCAGTTTGGATACTGTAACTAGCCTAATTGCTGGGATCACAATTTTTGGCATACTTGGAAACTTAGCCTATAATCTGAAAGTATCCAATATTGACGAAGTGGTACGGAGCGGCACGGGTCTGGCTTTTATATCTTATCCCGATGCCATTGCCAAATTTAACGCTGTGCCTCAGGTAACGATTTGAAAATGAAATTAAAAACTTCAAACTTGAGAGTTCCCGCCAACTGACTGATTTTATTTTTGTACCCGTTCTCATCTTTTTATTTTGATTTAGCTCTTTGCAATATTATTTTTCTTCATGCTATTTGTATTGGGAATTGGAACTTTGGTTGCCCAGGCAAACACTTTGGTGGCCATACTCTGTGACCAATACAAATGGTTGAGAGCCTCAACGGTGGCTCTTGTAGTAACAATTTGTGGATTTCTCAGTGGCATTGTTTACGTAACTCCGGTACTGAATTGATCTATTCCAATTTTTGTTGTTGATGTTACATAGATTTTTTAGTATCACAAAACAGCAAGCAATGCCCTTGAGAATTTCCAATAATTTATTTTTATTTTTCGGCAAAAATGTAATTTTTCAAGGCTGGCCAATGGATACTCAATTTGGTGGATTATTATGGGAGTACTTTTGTTATATTCGGTCTAGCGGTCTTTCAGATTATAGGCATTTCCTGGATTTATGGTATGCCATTCCAAATTTTTTGGAATATTTTAGAAATCACATTTGAGGACGTTTTCAAAAATTTGCTAATGTTTTCTTTAGGTCTACAAAATTTCTGCGACGATATTGAATTTATGACAAGGAGTCCAGTTTCCAGTTTATGGCGTTTTTGTTGGGCCGTGGTTACACCGCTATTTTTACTACTGATATTTATTTACTCTATGATTGAATTGGAGACCTTAAAATATGCTGGTCTATCTTATCCAGAATCAGCAAATGGTGAGTTTGAAAAATGATTCTTTAAAAAAAAAAAATAATAAATTGAAAAATCTTTTATGCCGTAAGATGCTTAAAAATTATGTTTTTTCATAAAATCTCACAAAAATAGACTATATTTTTTTTCCATTATAAATTCACTTTTTCACAACTTTAAATTTCGTTTTAGTGGCTGGTTGGATACTTCTAGCAATTGGATTTATGCAGTTCCCTTTATGGGCATTTTGGAGTATAACCAGAAACTGTGATAAGGGCTTAAGTGTGGTAAGAAAAACTCAGGAAACTTTATATTTTTTTGTTTGATTTGTGCATTTTTTCAGTGCTTAAAATCCGCCTTTCGACCCAATTCGGAATGGGGTCCCAGTGATCCGGTAGTCAAAAAAGAATGGCTAGTGTATAAGAATAATTTAAAAGAGAGAAGAAAAACTCAGGCTTCTGAATTGAAGGGCAGTTATTTCATGTACAAATTACGTAATATTTTTAAGACCGATTGGATTGATACTAAAAATATTTAAATTTATACAACTCTTTCACAAATGAGCAATATTTTTTTAGCTAAATTAAAACCATGTCTCAAAAAATGGGACATTATTATTATTATTTTTTTTTTTTTTTGCAATAATCTTAAAAAGGTTGTCGCATTTAATAATCCAGATTTAGCAAAATCAATCAAGCAATTAAAGATATCAATGTTTTACATCTCTGGTAAATCATCTTATTTTTATTGTATATACATTATACATCCAATATATATATAAAAAAAAAATTACATATACATATAATGTTTTATTTTTTAATTAAGGTACAATTATATGCTAGTAATACAAAGAGTCTTAAATATAAACATCTTAAAAGAGTAAAGATTCAAATTGAATTATTACTAAACGTGTTAGGGGGATCAGAAAAAGTTTAAGTTTGTCGGAGTATTTTTTGGGTCTGTAAGTCTCTTGGGTTTTTTTTTTAACCTCAATAATTACATTTCTAAAACCTATTTGATCGTTCTGTGGATGGTTTTTAACTAATTATCCTTACTTATATTTTTATAATACTTATTTGAAAATATAAATAATCGTGCGGCCAATAAAAAAAAACGTTTGCAAAAAGAAAATAAATAGGTTTAAGCCAAAACTATTTGACTCTTCTTAGCTTAAGATAGAACTTGAATGATAAAATTATTTTGTTAGAAAACATTTTCAAATTAGTTGAGTAAAGCGGCATCATATTCTATAATGCTTAAAATCAGTTTTTCTGTTCTTTCTGTTTCTCCTCTATTTCATGTTCTATCTCTCTTTCTCTGTCTAACTGCATTCGTTGCTCACTGTCCCTTTTATGCGATGAGAAATACTTCTCATTATGCATAAACAGATAATTTTAAAATATTTTCGACAAAATAAAGTTATCAAATAAAAATTCTCCTCTCTGTTAAGAATTTAAATTTTGACAAAATAAATTGTCAACTTGTCCATCCTATGATTTTCTCACTCTATCTATTTTTGCTTATAATTGCTGAGGAATACTTTTTCTGCCTTTTAATAAAATAATTTGCCTTAATTATTTAATTAGCTTAAAGTCTTAAATTACGAACTATTGTAATCTTTTTTAGGTAAATGCATGTTCCATAGCTAACTAGGATAATTATTACGAGGACTAAGGTGATCGTTATTGCTGGTACTGCTGCTGTTGTTGTTATTGGTGGTGGTGGTGGGGCTGGCGTAATGGTGAGTATGATTGCCTATGGCCCTGGGATCAATATAGGATATGACGCTACTTTGACTGCTGTCATCTTCCATAGTTTCATTGAGAAAGCTCAAAGGATGAGTAACTGAATTGGCTGAGGTTGTGGGTATGGCTTGACTTTCTGGATTCGCAGCTCCTATTGCTGTTGTTGTTATGAGTGTGGGTATGTTGTTTTCAGTCTTACGTACATTTTCGGAGCTATTTGGCAAAGTCTTTTGATTTTTCAATGGACTACGACATTTAATGGCCTCATAAAGTTCGTCTATGGAATTGTTTATGGCATCACCCTGTTCCGTCAACTCGATGTCCTCTGCGCCTTCGCCTTGTTGCTGCGGTGTTTCGGAATTTTTTTCGCCTTTATGTACAGTGATTTTTTGTGTGGTCCCCAAGCCGAACTCGTCGTCAAAATCATTTAAGACATCATCTACATCGGCATCGCTGACACTGGCATTGGAAGATTGATAACAACGAAAATCATCAGTCAGCGTGAGGTTCAAATCATTATCCGCTTGAGGAGCGTAAAGACCATGACTTCGTATACTGATCTCCGAGTTCTGATAATTTAAGTCACTCTCATTGGTGGGACTGCCCGATAGCAAATGTCTCTGACTATTTGTAGGCAAATTGAATAGGTCCACATCCACCTGAGTTTCCACATCACCACTTGTGGTCAGAGGCGGTGAGTGAAGATACAAGGCCTTGGGGCGATTACTCAGCTTACTATTCTCTGCCAGATCTTGGCTAGAACACGAATGGCCCTGGGGAATCTGTTCCAAAATTTCTGTTTTATTCTTCACGGCCTCGCGACTATTCAACATATCACTGATGTTGTTGAGAGACTTCGACTGCTGCTGCTGTTGCTGTCCCAAGCGTATCAGGACACTAGGAAAATCTTCATCCAGACAAATGCTGTTGGTGACCTGCAGCGAGTTGGACACATAAATTTCATTCTTCATCAGCAAAGGCGAAAGATGATCCTCTTCGGCTGAGAGTTCGGGCAAGCCTAAGCTATTCATGGCCTCTACGGCGCTCTCCTCCAATGGATGGGGTTCCATTCTCACCGGCGTAGAACTCGACGAAGGTTTTGTCTGAAATATCTGGCTCATCTCATTGCCCAGTCCGGTTGGTTGGGCCAAAGTGTTCGCATATAACGGAGCCTGCTCATCCAATGAACTGTTCTCCTCATCATCCTCATGTGTCAGCATTTCGTCATCATGCTCATGCAGAGTTTCATCCAAAACTGAGGGAGTTCTACGTAGTTTAATTACTTCATGCTGTGGCGTAAGAGTTTCTGGTATGTTTGTATAAATATTCGCTTGCATTATCTTCATAGGATTTCCGGCAGCCACAAAGCGTTTTACGGGAATTGATGCGTTTTGATTATAATGAAGATTTGTATTGTTCACTTTGCTGCCACCAGCCAAGAGAGTCATGGCATTGTGGTGGCGTGAATATAGATTTTCATTACCCGAAGAGTTATCACTTTGATGATGGGGCAGGGTTTGACGTTGTAGCTCGAAGTTATTGCGTTTGGCCAAGCGTTTTTGTTTTTTGAAAAATTTCCTAGCCACATTTATTTGATTGGGATTATAGAAAATTTCAGCACTCGGAATCAATTCATGATTGGCCTGTAGCAAGGCGTTCAGACTGTGGCCCGTTGGTGTAGATTGTGCCTGCCCGGGAGTGTTATTCATCAGACCGGCAGCTGCACCAGCCACAGAGCCTGTATTGTTTGTTTCCGGATTATTGCTGAGCATGCTGCGGGCACTATTGCTGCGCTGCTTGTTGGAGCACTGGCTATTAGAGCGGGAGCCTGTAGAGTTGTGAGCCTCAAAGCAGCTGGCCGAAGGAACCGAGGGCTTATAGGCAACAATGGAATTGCCAAACAAACCGACACCACCCATGGAGACGGAGCCCGTGCTGAAGACCTTGGAATGATTCGAAGCGGCCAAGCCAGTTAAATTGGTCGTATTGGCTGCACTGCCTCCGCTTGCTGCAGTCCTTTGGGCATTATTATATGTAACTTGATTCAGGTTCCTTCCAATTTTATATTGGGTCCAGGCTTGTCTGGCATCATTCCTACTGAGATTATAAAAGATCAGCACAAATAGACCCAATGCTCCTGTGGCGAATGCACAGCTCAACATATAGAAATTTCCAGCTTCGGTCTGCTCTGTCTCAGCTATATATAAGCCGGCTGATATCCAGGCCAGCACATACAAAGTGATGAAAATGAAATGCCCTCTCAAATGAGACATGTTTGAGCGTTCGTAGTCGTCCACAATACTGCTTAGTGGATTACTTAAGTTACTGTACTGTTCGTGCTGCATTTGGAGTATACTCGAGCCGCCGCAAAAATCCTTGGTTTGATAATTTCGGGTAGTGCTCAGGCCATTGGCGTCCAACCAATCCAGGTCGATGTGTTCAGTGGCCTGGGTATTATTATCGGCAAATTGATGGCGCTGCTGGCTGGATCGCTGGTTTTGATGCTGAAGTTGGTGTGCGGGCAACTGGAGTATGTTCACAGCCTGCTGGCTCAAGTGATAATAGATACACAGGAAAAGTATTCCACAGAAAATCAAAAGTATCAGGGCTGGGACAATCAGAGCATTTAAAGTGTTGGCCGAATGTAGAAAACAAAAATGATAGGATGCATATTCCGTGATATTGACGGCAGAGCTAATGCCACAAATGAGCAATCCTATGCCCCAGCCAACCAGGTAGATACCGAGTATGGGTTTCCTTTCTGCTTCTTTGCCTGCTTGATGAATTTGTTCTAGATCCAGACTGTGACGGGTTTGCGTTGGCCCCGAGCCGGTGGTCTTGGTTAGGCGTTTGTACATGGTGCTGAGACTCACACATACCCAGAGCAAGACACACAGGCTGAGGTAGTGCATCATTAGGCCGAGCACACGGCAATGATTCAGATTATCTGTCTGGTAAATGCCTAGGACAAATATGAGACCGAGGGTAGCTAGGGCCAGCCAGGTATTCACTAGAGCATGCCGCTGGACCCGATTAATGCGTATACCCGGCCCAAAGACCACAAAGGTGACTATGTTAAACCAGGCGCATAGAAACATTAGACCAGAACCCAGGTAGAGCGCCAAGGGAGCATAGCGGAATTTGGCACCAGCCTGCTCACTTTGGTAGTCATTGAGAAAGGCCTGTTTCTGGAGCAAGCCAAAATAGCCCAAGCGCCTGCAGCTGAACATGAGCAGAGTTCGGTGTTGATAATGCGACTGACAGACTTTCATATTCCAGGTTTGCGTTTCAGGATCCCACCAAGCTGGCACCGGAGCACTCAGATCCTGATGATATGGATGAGCACGCAAAATAATTGTCACACGTTCTTGATACAACTCCTCCAAATCCAAAACTGAATCATTAGGTGCACGAGTCCCCACTGGGCTCTCCAGCCAAGGCTGTCCTTCTTGGTTGAACAATTTTACACCTAAAACTGCCGAGGTCAGTGAATCCAAATCCAAATTATTTTTACTTTGATTAGTCTTTCTTAACTGCGGCAACATTTTGGCATTCCGGAACAATGAGACCATCAAACGCATTTGGCTTTGGCTAGTAGAGTTCGTACCCACAATCTGCTCATTTATGACATTATAGGGTATTTGTATGGCGGCCGCTATATCTCCATATTCGTACATTGGTATGGTATCATTTGAAATATTGCACTGGAAACTTCTCGATGCCACATCAAGCCACACACAGGAGAGACCGAGAAAGGTCTCCAGACTGATGTTGAAAAATTCCACGAAAATGTTTCTTGGCTGGGGTTTCAGGAGGTAAGCGTGTGAATTGTTTGTTTCTTCACTTGTTTTAGCTAGAGCCAGGCGCAGAGCTGAGGACTCGACCACATTGAGCAACTTTAGACCAGTTTCTTCAAACTGTTGGGCTTGTGAAAATAGCTGGGCCGGCAATTTTAGCAATTGTGAGGTTATGTCCAATATAAGCCAACTTATCTCAGTCTGATATGGTTCGATTTGCTCCAGGTATTTAAGTAGAGTGCGCGCTATAAATTCTAGGTCCATGGGATCTCGTATCTTATTCAATTGACTTTGTACGTGCGTGAAATTATGGAATCTGCGGGCTATTTCCAAAGCGTTTTGTCCTTTAGTCACTGTGAGATTCACCTTCGCGAATTGCTCTAAAATGCGTGTGGTCTCGCTGACATAAACGCAACTTTCGGTATTCAGATTACGCCATATACCATCTGAGCCGCATTCTTGGCTGGCCTGGCGATGCTTTGACACATCCGTGGGCTCTTCCACGCAAGTTTGTAGGACAGTTTCACCGCGCAGGGTTCGGGGCCAGTGGTACACACCCTTGTTGGTTTTCACTTCCTGCGCCTCGCAATAAAGGGTGCTTTTGGCCACAACATGTATGACTATAGACTGAGAGAGATTTGCCTGCTGGGAGCGCAGTGTACAGTCCCACATGCCCGTGTGATTTTGAGTAAGACTGCTGATACGAAGAATCGAATTCAAAATGCCCGAGTCGGTAGAATGTTTGGTTTCCAAGCTCACATCATTGAAGACTTTGGTGGGATCTCTGTAGATAATATCTTCGGTGGAATTGTGCTGACGTATTTTATCTGACCACCCCCAGAAGACATACGCTTGAGTTGGCAGATCTTCGGATTCGCTAGGTGCACCCACAGCAACGCGGGGAGCAAAGCATTTTAACTGCAACTCATCGCCTTCGAAGGCCATCTACACGAAAAGTAATAATAATTAGATAGTATATATTTTTTAATTTAATCAATACCCACCTGATTCTGCTTGGGCACTAGTTCCAAGAGAGGCTGAAGTAAAGATTCACAACGGAAATGAATGCCCACTTTGAGCTTTTTTAAGGACATGCCGCGGAAATTAATGGGTGAGTCGCATTTTGGCGTCGGCTGTAATTTTATGTCTCGAGCAATCAACCATATCAAGCCACAATCGCAGGCCAATGGATTATGAGACAGATCACTGAAAAATTAAAATGCATATAATAATTTTTGTATTTCTTTCATTTATGAAACTCACAGTTGTCTTAATTTGGGCATGCGATCAAAGGCTCCCTCGTGAATGTGACTTATGGAATTGTTGGCCAATTTCAGACGCTCCACATTTATAAGATCGCTAGCACCAAAAGTATTTTTGTCTAGTTCACGCAAGAGATTTGAGGATAGGTCCAAGTGTTTTAATTTTGTGAAATTTTTGAATTCATCACCATTTAAGCGGCTAATTAAGTTTTTGCTTGCATTGCTAAGGATAAAAAGGTTAAGTTTACAGTTATTGTGCTTCGTATTTTTAGGTGGGGCAGCTGCGCCTGGCTCCACCACACACCGCTTAACTCACATATTGACTATATATTCCACTTCATTGCCAAAATCGAGATCCTTCCAGTTTTCAATTTGCTGATCATCGCAACGCACACGCAAAGCTGGAAAATTTTCCGAACTGCTTTTGCAATTGCATTGCTTTGGACAAGCTGCGGCAGCGCTTGCAAGGAATAACCAAAGCAAAACTATGCAGCTGCGGAGAATAGACCAGCGGGCGATCTCCATTATTACTTTTCTTTATATAAGCACATACATTTTGTGTATTTAACATTTAATAAACAATTTCAATTTCAATACAACAACAAATAACAAACAAAAACACAGCAAAAGGTCACAATACAAAAAACCATGGAAACAGTGTGACCCTAAATGTTTCAAAAAAATGTGGCCAGACACTTATGCAAAAGGCAATTAAAGAAAATGTTCAGTTGCTAAGCCTTTAAGGAAAATCAATTAAATCGTAATTGGGCCTAACTTATTTCAGCATGTATTTATTCAAAATATTTTGTTCTAACCAAATTTAATTATATTGCCTAAATAAATAATTGTGTTTAATTTCAGTGTGACCGTTCTCTTTTTATTCATACTGCGGGTACCCACTGGCCCATATGTCCGTATTGTTTTTTTCTAAATTGACGTGTCAACGCAGTTGTATTTTCTTGTAAAAATTGCAAAAAAAAACTTTTAGAGTAAGCTGCCAAGTGCATGGAGTTCTTGAAAAGCGGCATTAAGACTGTGCTGGGCAGTACAGAACCCGGCCAGCAACCCAGCGCTGCCGAAACCGTAGAGAAACTTGTCGACCGAGTTTACTCATCGACACTCTTGGAAGATCGTCGTGATGCCTGCCGGGCCCTTAAAGCTCTATCCCGCAAGTATCGCATTGAAGTGGGTGCTCAGGGGATGCCACCCTTGGTACAAGTCCTGCAAAACGATGGGCAGGATGCCGAAATAATCAGCTACGCCCTGGATACCCTCTGCAACATTGTGACTAGTGAGGAGTTCGACGAGGAGGCAGATAATCCAACAATTTCCGTAAATGTAGGTGAACAATTCACAGAAATGTTCATCAAAACTCCTGAAAATGTCACCATGGTCATGAACTATCTGGATGAATATGATTTCCGTGTGCGCCGAGCCGCCATACAATTGCTCACCTCTCTAATAGCCAACAAAACCAGGCAACTCCAAGATTTAGTATTGGTCAATCCAATGGGTATGTCGAAGCTTATGGATCTGCTCACAGATAGCCGCGAGGTCATCAGAAACGATGTGCTCCTGCTTCTTATAGAGCTGACCAAAGGCAATTCCAATATTCAAAAAATTGTTGCTTTCGAAAATGCCTTCGATCGGCTCTTCGACATAGTCCATGAAGAGGGCAGCTCCGATGGCGGCATTGTGGTAGAGGATTGCCTCATCCTACTACTTAATCTGTTAAAAAACAATTCCAGCAATCAACAATTTTTCAAAGAGGGCTCTTATATACAGCGTCTGGCTCCCATGTTTATCTTGACCCCAGATGTGGAAGAGTCTGGCTGGACGCCTCAGAAGGTCTCCAATTTTCATTGTCTGCTGCAGGTTGTCCGTGCCCTGGTAACGCCCAGCAATCAACAACAAGTGGTCACGGCCTGCCAGCGTGTGATGCAGAAGTCACTCCTGCTCCAGGCCCTCTGTGACATACTGATGAGCAGTGGTGTCCCGGCCGACATACTCACCGAGACCATCAATGCCGTGGCCGAAGTAGTGCGTGGTGATCGAGAAAATCAAGAGGAGCTGAGCCAGGTTCTTGCCCCAAGTAATCCTCCACGCCCAGCCATAGTGGTCCTACTTATGTCTATGATCAACGAGAAGCAACTCCTGGCCCTCCGTTCGGCCGTGCTGTATTGTTTTGAATGCTTCCTCTATCGCAATACGGAGGGTCAGCGGAGTGTGGTACAGACTTTATTGCCATCCAGTACCACAGATGTGAGCTCCCTGTCCACAGGCCAATTACTCTGCACCGGTCTCTTCTCCACAGACACCCTTGCCAATTGGTTTTCGGCAGTAGCCTTGATGCATACCCTTGTGGAAAACGTGGCTCAAAAGGAGGAACTCTTGCGTGTCTTGCTAGCCACACCCGGCGGCCTCAAGCCCATCACTTTGTTGGAGCAGTGCACCAATCTCCTGCAGCAGGAACGCCACCGCCTTCAAAGCAAAGTAGGTCTGCTCATGCTACTCAGTGTTTGGTTGGCCCACTGTCCCAGTGCCGTCAAGGCTTTGCTGGAAACCCAGGGCACTATGGCCTTTCTCACGGCCCAGCTCTGCGCCAACGAGCATGACGATCGAGAATATCTTGTCCAAGGCATGTGTGCCTTTCTCATGGGCCTCTGCATCCAATTCAATGACAACTCCCTGACCAACCAGAAACGCGAAGACATCAGCCAATTAATCATTAAACGCATTGGCCAGGAGACTTTCTGTAACAAACTGAGTGAGGTCTCCCGACACGAAGCCTATAGCAGGGCCTGCAAGCAGGCACAGATTCGGGCCAAGACGGCCGGTGAACTTCTGCTGGACTTTGAGTATTGTCGCCTCTATAAAAATTTGGAGGCCCTAATTGGAAAATTGGTTAGCGGCTTCGATGTGGATGGCATTGAATTGACTGAGTTGACCTTGAGTTCAGAGGCCTCGGCCTTAGTGGCTCAATATAAGGGCATGATACGCGGTCTGGACACTCAAATTCAGGGTCTGGAACAAAAAGTCAAAGATCTAGAGCACGAGAACTCTGAACTCAAGCAGCAGCTGACTCAGGAGCAATCACTCAAGTCCCAACTTTCCGATCAGAATACCCTGCTCAAAGCCCAATTAGTGGCAGCAAATCCCACGGGTACGGCCGAGGTGAATACAAACTCCACTCAGGACGAACTCCATGCTGCCAGGTATCAGGCCAACATGTATTACGCTGAGAACGTGCGTCTAACCAAGGAACTCGAAGCTCTACGCTTGCAAGTGGAAAGCGAAAAGCAAAAATCCGAACTCGCAGAAGGCACCTTGAAGTCTACCCAAAAGGACCAAGAGGACTTGCTGGAATTACTGGCCGATCAAGAGGCAAAAATCTTAAAATATGAAGAGCTGCTGCAAAAGTCAAATAATTCCAATTCCCCCGCCCTCTCACCAATTACCACGGCCACAACAACGCAAAACAGATAACTTCCAGTGCTTTAAGTCTACGATAAGATGAGTAAGGATGAGAAAGGATGCGAAACTGCCCTCTTCAAAACGAAAAAGTACATTCAATTAAATGTTTTGTTTTTTTTTCCTATTTTAAATAAATATTTATATATATAAAATATTATTGTATCGTACGAGTCCGTGTGTATCACTAAATAGATTCATTAAATTGTTTAAACAATAAACATATGTAATCGAAGAAAATTTCGGAGTCCCTGGTTTAAAAAGCCTTGATCCGAGACTCAAATATTAAAATAAATCTGAATTAGAAGAAAATTCCGTCTTACTTTTTTTTAAGCATGAAGATTTCTAGGAAGATTGGATTGGATTTTGGAATGGCCGCAAAAAGCTTAAACACGAGTTTTAAGGAAACATTTTACCAACTCAAAAGCTCATTAAAAAAAAATCACTTTTGACTGGAAGCACTTGAAAAAAAAAAATCCATCAACATTCTTTTACAGATTTTTTCACATTTATTATTAATAAATGATTACAGGGTTTTAAGTTTAAAACATTCGAACATACATAGGTGAACGTAATATTTAGCACGAATGTCGGTTGTGTGATTAATTCTGGAGAAATTTTTCATTTTACTTTTTGTCACTAGACACGGAGCTCTTTGACTCTCTGATGGAAGCAGAACGACGACGTTTAGCTTCTTCGCGTTTAGCCTTCGATTCCTTCTTGCGCTGGACAAGCAATTTGGCGTAATCGGCAGCAGCCTCCTTGGATGCTTGCTGACGCTTCTTCTTCAAGGCAATGCGTCTGTGTTTCCTTTGCAGAACGACTGGGGTGATCAGACGCTGGATTTTGGGAGCCTTTGAAGTGGCCTTTTTGTTATCCTTGGCCGGCAATGGGCGACGCACGACAAAGCGGCGGACATCGTCTTCCTTGCTCAGATTGTAGAGCTTGCGGATTTTGCTGGCTCTCTTGGGGCCCAAACGGCGTGGAATAGTAGTGTCAGTCAGACCGCCAATATCTTGCTCGCCCTTCTTGACAACGACCAGAGCCAACACAGACATGTTGGAGTCCACAATGCAGCCGCGCACAGACTTGCGTTTGCGCTCACCGGTACGACGTGGGCGATAGCAGGAGTGACCCTTCTTAAGCAACAAGCGCACACGACCTATTATAAACACAAAATGACAATAAATTCTTGTTTTCCGTAAATGGTGTCATTTCGACACTTACCATGGGTCAGTACGCCTTGCTTCATGGGGAAACCTTGCTTGTCATTGCCGCCAGAGATGCGGAGTTGGTAGCCTTTCCACTCATCTCCAAGAATATCGGCTTCCACAACCTGACCCATACGTTTTTCGTAGAATACACGGAGCTTGTGCTCGTCATTCACTTCGAAAAGTTTTTGGCATCCCGTTGCGGGATAGGAAACGTTAAGCTGCAAGTAACAAAGTTTGTATACAAAGAATTAACACACATAGTAGGCCGAACTGTTATCATCGATTTTAAATGTAATCACTAAGGGTTTTCTTTGAATGTTGATTCACTTGACTTCGTGGAACTTGCAAATGGACTATTTTAATAGTATTTTCGAGCAACAATTGTATTAAATGTATTATTTTCAATTAAATTTTAGCACACCTTCATTCTGTCGGTCTAAGTGCAGGCAACGCAGATAAAAAAAAGAATCGGTGAAATGTCAAACAAACGCACGAAACCGTGAGCTGTCAAAATTGCGAATATATCGATATTTTCGACATAATGAACGAACTCTTTGCGAACATATCGATACTTTCGACACAATGAACGAACTAGTGGAGCGAATAAGCGTCAGCTGTCTACGATTAGACCTGCCCACCTGCTGTCGGAGTGCCAACCTCTTTAAATAGGATTGGCAGTGCATTTTAAGACAATTTCACGCTCTATTTTTTATTTCTGCAGTCTCTTTGGTTTCTACTTTCTTTTAAGAAATTCTGCACAGTGGTGAACATATTTGCAAACACCAAAGAAACTTAAAAATAACAAACGCTTTTTTGTTTAAATGAATAATTTTAAATATTATTTTTTTGGAATTAGAGAACTGATTTCGTGCCTCCTCATGTGTAGCCCAAAATTATATTTGCATTTAATTTCGGAACCACACAAGGAGCATTTAAACTTTTCCGTAAGATGCACTTTTTTTTGGTGGGCCAGCAAAAGCGCTTTGGTTGTCCAGTATTTGTCGCAAGTGACGCACCGAAATGAGAAGCCATGTTCCTCATTCACATGCCTCTCGAAAGTCCTCCCCGAGCCAGAAAATTGGCAATCTGTCCGCTTTAAGGGAAGCCCTGCGGTTACTTATTAAAAGTCCAGATTTGCTGAACATACGCTCGAATAAAGAAAATTTGATATATTGTAGGGGATCTACATTTTCATGTGATGTGAAAATTTTTCACAGCACCATCGATAGCGACAAAAAACCATCGATAGTGGCTCAAAAAGGTAAAAATTCGATACCTCGATAGTACCATCGATAGTTTCCCAGCCCTACTGCAACACGTGCTAGAATATTATTTCTAACAAATTGAATAAAGGAAACTTAAAGTAGGCGAGGTATATGAGTCGATATTAACATGGGCAAGCCGAAAAAGTCCAATGTGGCGCAATCTAAAAATGTTAGCTTGGAAAAACAAATTACGGAGGGTAAAGTTAGCAAAGCCAGGAACAAAGACAAATTCAAGCTGCGTGCTGAAGAATCTTCGGTATGTGTTTTTTATTATTGTTATAAAATCTTTGAAGAATAATAATAACAATAACAATTTATAGACCATAGATGTGAAAAGCAGCAAAAAGATTTTGGCTGCGGCCAAGCAACAACAGCTTGAATTAGATGAAGAGAATTTTCCTAGTCTAACGCAGACAAAAACGTTTAATTTGAATTTGGGTAAGTGAATGTTTGTTTAGTATAGCTTGTTTAAATAATCTAAATATCCTATATATAGATGATGGTAACTTTGATAAAGTGGGTGAGCAAGAAGTCAATGAAAATGATTTTATGGATGACCTTGATATGGATGCCGATGATTTGGCCGCTTTCGAGCGCTTCCAGCAACCGGCTAAGGAAGGCAAACGCACTCTGCATCTTTCTGAAATTATAATGCAAAAAATCAAAGAAAAAGAGGCAGATATACACACCAAGGTCTCAGATGTTGGTTCCCTTAAAATTGAGGAAGTTGATCCCAAAGTCAAGGAGCTATATGAAGGTGTGCGCGATGTTCTGAAGCGTTATCGCAGTGGAAAAATTCCCAAAGCCTTCAAGATCATACCCAAACTAAGGAATTGGGAACAAATTCTATTTATAACCGAACCACACAACTGGAGTGCTGCTGCCATGTTCCAGGGCACCCGCATATTCTGCTCCGTCTTGTCCCAGGCTATGGCTCAACGATTTTATAATTTAGTGCTACTGCCACGCATACGCGATGACCTTTGTGAATATAAGAAACTCAATATGCATTTGTACAACGCCTTGAAGAGAGCGCTCTTCCAGCCAGCTGCCTTTATGAAGGGTATTATCCTGCCCCTTCTGGAGGGTGGTGATTGTACTCTACGTGAGGCAATTATCTTTGGCAGTATTGTGGCCCGCAGCTCTATACCCATTCTACACTCTTCAGCATGTCTACTCAAAATTTGCGAGATGCCCTATACAGGCGCCAATTCAATATTCATACGATATTTTCTTAACAAACGCTATGCGCTGCCCTATCGGGTCGTCGATGCTACCGTTTTTCACTTTTTAAGGTGAGTGAACCTTATTGGTTTTGTTATTGTGTTTCAATGGATTTTGAAATCCCTTTAGATTTGAAATTGAGAAGCGAGAGTTACCAGTTCTATGGCATCAAAGCTTACTTACCTTTGCCCAGCGATACAAGAATGATATTTCTTCAGAGCAGAAAGAAGCTCTTCTGCAACTAATCAAGTAAATTTTGAAAAGACCTCAAAACCACCACAGAAATTAATAAAATTATATTTTGTGTTTAGAAAAAAATCCCATCCCAAGATTACCGGCGAAATCCGTCGTGAGCTACAAGCCGGTGCCTGCCGTGATGTGGAAATGATGGAAACCGATAGTGGTCAGGCTCCTAAACCCATACAAATGTACACAGATGCCGATGTAGATTATAATGGTTAATTTTCGAAATATTTATAAAAAAAAAAAAAAACAAATTAAAAAACTTTTATTAAAAATTTCCGGTGTTTCGCTTTTTTGTTAATAGAAAAAAAACAATGTATTGACATTTATTTTTTTTTTTGTTACATTCATTTTTTACATTTTTTTTTTTTATTTATTTTGATATTATGACGGTATCTTGGCGGTTTTTGTTGTCATCTTTTTTTTTTTTAATATATTAATAAGAGTTTTCGTTCATTAATTTTAATCTCAATGGCTTCATAATGCTTTAATGTTTTTGCTTTTGGCTCTTTTTTTTTTTTTTTTTTTTTTTTTGGTAACCAAAATGTTTCTAAAAGTTTTGTCAATGGTTTCCTTTTGTTTTTTAGTTTTTATTTGGTTTGTTAGTCTCTAAGTATTGTTTCGTTATCTCACTCCAACATTTTTTTTTTTTTATTTATTTAACTTTTTTTTAAGGGCATACGCCATCAACCACCAACTAGCTTTGATCAGATCAAATTGAATATTTTTTTTTTACAATTATCTACTTGTGGACCTTTGAAATGTGAATGTGTGTGTGTGTGTGTTTGACAAAGTTTTAAATCTTAATTTACTAAAGTAGATTTTTTTTTGTTTAGTTTAAGCAGATGAAATTTTGTAAATAAAAAGAAAACAACTAATTCAATTTTTGATTGATTTATAAAAAGTTTGAAAGCTAAGCCAAAAAAACTATTAGCAATAAAAATTTTTCCTTTAGGTTAGGCTAAGTATATAAATATTTTGTTAATTCTTTGTTTCTTTTCTTTGTTTTTTGTTTTGTTTTTTTTTTTTTTTTTTTGTATACAAATACCAAATGATATAAGTTTTATCAAGCTTCCATCAGTTCCTGCAATAAATTTATACATTTTTTTGTTAGTTGACTTGCCGTGTTTTATTGCTTGGACCTTTCATAATTTTTTGTTTGTTTTGGGCCATTGGTCCTTTTTGTGGCTTATATTTTTTATGGCTGAATTTTCAAGCATGGCAAATATAAATACAAAATATTTAATTTTTTTTTATATGGTTGGCTCACATGGTCATTGGTTCCTGGCAACCGAATACTTAATTAATCCTCAGTAAACAATATTGGATTTTAATTTGATTTAAGACTAGACAAGTTTTTTTTTTATTATTAAAAAAAAAATAATAATAATTATATTGTTTACTGAATAAATATTTTAGAAATATATTGTTACTAATATTCAGATGGATTTTTTTGTGAACTCAACTTGTCGCTTTTCTTGGTAGAGTTTCTAAGTGTTTAAATAAACGATATGTCTTCCATTTGAAATGGCACGGTTTGTTAACATTTTCATATAATTTTTCAAAATTATTTTTTTTTTTTTTCTTAATTAATGAATAGTTCAACCAATTTATACGATGAATAAATTTGAACAACAACATTTTTCTATATGTATTTTATAATAGTTTGTAAATTTCCTCTTCTTTTTTTTTTTTGTCGAAGCTCTGTCAATTTTTAAGAGAATACTTGATAGTGATTATTTTGTTTTAGATGAGATGAAAAATTTTGGAATTGATCAATCAGCGATTTTGATATTCCAAAGATAAAGAATGATTTTGTCAAAGTATTGAATTGTCGATGTGTTTGTTTGTTTAGTCGCTTAAGCAATTTTCGTAAACGGAAATCTTGAACATTTTCAAATAAATCGATTTTCTGCATATTCAGGTTTCTTTTTTTTTTTTTTACAAATAGTTAAGGTACATAATAAAAATTATCAAAGTCGATATATATATGTAACTAAGTTTTTGTTTTTTGTTTATAAATATAATGAATTACGTACGCCCTTTTTTACACAAATTTGTATTATTCGATTCAAATATTTTGTTCTTTGTTGCTCAATTTAAAAAATGTTTTTTTTTTTTATGTATAACCTTAAATTTAAATTTGTCACTTTTAATACTATATATATATATTTGTTTTATAGTATATTAAACAACCCATGATTAGAGTAAAAGTTGAAAATGCAATCCTGGACAAGATTTTTTTTTGGTATATGCATTTCATATTATATTTCATAATCGCTTAAGAATTACAAAGTTCGAATCGAAAGTATCGATACTTTTGTTATTTAATCTATAGTTTAATATATATATATATATTTTGGTTTACTTGTAATAATACAATATTAATAATTATGTTGTCATCGTTGAAAAATTGATACTATCGCACATACTATAAAAGACACAACCATAGTTAAGGGGCTGGATATATATCGTGACCCATTTGCATGTTGCATGGCAGCTGGCTCTTCGCCTAAGGGAAAATCATAAAAATAAACTTTCTATACTTATGGGGTCGTTGGTTTGAGTTTATCCTCATTTAGATCAATTGAATTTTTAGACCCTGCAATTTGAATTAGTCTGTCCAGCTTACCATTCAAAACATGCACCACAACAGTTTCTGTAATTTCGTTTCCCAACATGCAGGTATAATTTCCAGTGTCTTGGCGGTTCGCATTCGCTATATAAAGCCGACTCAGGGCTCGGCCCGGTAGCATATCAGTTTTGACGCTTTATATCGATGAAAAAGGAAATGAAAATACTTAGTAAGGAATTTTGAAGTCGTTTGAAATACTACCTGATGCCACCGCGACTCGTATCATAGTTGAGTAGTCGAGGACCATGACGCCAGGTTATATACGATGACGGATGTGGAATTTTGGAAATGACGCACTGCAGTTCAATTGTGCTACCAGCCTTGTAGTATTTCTCTGGTGTGGCCGATCCTCTTTCATCGAGAATTTCCACATGAGGAACTGTTGCATATTACAAATGAATTAGATCAAAATAATCCCGAGAACAAATTAAGAACCTACCAATTATAGTTAGATATACTAAAAGTACCAATGGTGGATGTGAGGACACTTGACATTCATAGGGTCCCTCGTCACGTTCATTGGCAAATTGTATTAATAATTTCCAATCGTTTGGTTCTTCAAACTCCAAAGAATAACGGGAATCTCCACTGTACGTATGCTGTCCAAAAGTTATCAAAGTCAATTCTTCGCCCTTGCGACGCATCCAGGAAACCTAAGAAGATCCAAACAATCCAAGAACATTTTGAATGATAGGAGAAATCCTCTGCTTACCGTCTTCCCTTGCAGATCATTGACTCTACAGTGTAAATAAATATTCGATGACAATTGAGTGCTTATATTCACTGTGGTATAGGGATCAGCAAAGAATGGAAACGGCTCGTGTGTTGTGGTCTCGGTAATCTCAAGCTCTTCATCTTCCGGTGTGTCTGTAAAGGGTGACGAGAACTCTTGCCAGAAGTTTTTCGGGAACGTGTCAAAAGGATCACCAGCCCTCGGTCTTTTTACTGAAAAAAAAAGAGTGAAGGTCACAAAAGAGGACAGAGTAAAATCGAAGATCTTAAATGGGCAGTTTCTCATTCGTACTTACATGTGGTCGAGCTTGATCCTATGTGATTCAGTGAAAAATATATAATTGCAAATATCCAAAATAATCTAGATTTCATCACTGAAAATATACTTAAAAGTGTTGACAATGATTAAGAGTTTCTTTCTGATTGATGTTAATTTTTATTTGCCCATTTTTTTCTTTTGTTTGTTCAGTTTCATTATCATTATCGTGTCATCTTTACTTTCACTCAATCATTAAGCACGCCTCACTGAGCTTATAAAAATGTAAATACCGCACACACACACAAGGACGGACACACACGCACACATGCCTGGCAAGCGTTCATGAATGGGCTTTATTTGCATAGAAATGGTTGATACTTACCGCAGGATATGCACATGTGTACTTGGAATCAATGTATTAATTTACTTAACTTCTTCTATGCCTCATATTTTGCTTTTATTTTCACTCTTATCACTTGGCTTCTTGTGGTTTTGTATTTATATTTGCTTTTGCTTTTGGTTTTTCTTTTTATTTGCATGTATTCTGTTTAAGGTTCATTGTTTTCGACATTATATATTTTATGTAGGACTTGGACAAACACATGGTCAAAAATAACATTTCACTGTGTGTGGAAAATAGGAAGCATTTAATAAAAGTGAAATAAAATTTTAGTTGGCTTGGCTACATAATTATATCGCCTAGTTCTGGAGGGACTTTCTTTTTTATTTCTATTTTATTATTATTATTTATTTATTTTTTTGTCTTTTACTTATTTTGAGAGAGATGAAGAAGGACAATAAATTGAAATATAGGTCAGGGTGCTAGATATGCGCATGGCAGGCTTCTGGTTGCTGAGACCATCGCAGTCTTGAAATCTCAACAGCTGCAGCCCAATGCGCATCGGAGCTTTTGGTTTCCCCTATTATTGTTGGTAATTTTATGTGCTACCAAGACACAAATCCGAAATTTCAGAAATAATGATAGTTTTCAAAATTGAATACTTTCTTATATGATTTTATATGATTAGCTCCTGTTTAAATATTTATTTGTCTTTATTTTATTTTGAGTTGGCTTGCATCGGCAATTGCTTGCTAAGATTCCAACAGTATAGCTGCACGAGAACCTAGCTAAATCGATTCAGTTTTTGCAGGTTTCGTTATTTATTATCACGGAATGCAAGTAGCCTGATTTAAGCACCCTGACAGCAATAAATAATAACCTAAGCATTTGAATCTTTTGTTTACAAAACGATACAGAAGAGGTTTTCCGTAGTTGATACTAAAATAGGGAATAGTTTGTGAATTTCCCTTCTAACAAGATTGATAAGATTGAACACGTTGTTTTCTTTATACGAGTTGCAATTTTAAGCTATCCTTGCTAGATGATTTCACTGTCGAGTTAAAAAATGATTCAATGTTGCCGGCCCGACGACGATGTTGGTTCACCTACAATTGCCACAAAACTGCCTCAATATTTTCAACTGCTTTCCTTGTATGCAGTTGGTCGCTCTGAAAAGCTTTTGCTCTCACAGCATCTTTAGGCAAGAAAATTTGAATGAAAAAAATATGTTCTTGGCCAGTAGGAAAAAATAATGGAATGGATTACTTATAATTGTTGTCAAGCTTATAAAAACCTCTGGAGGGGTTTTAAGTGGCACTTTTAAGTGGAGTTGTAATGTTTTAATATAATTTAATTAGATTTTAAGGATTCTGTACAAAAAGCTCATATACACACTTATAAAAACAATGCTTGGTACACACGCTTGCGTACAATGCAGAAAAAGAGAGGGAGAGCTTTAGCTTTTGGCTGGGAAATCTGTAAAGCTCCACATTCCTTTGGACTTGCACAAATGCAAATATACCAATGCAATACCTTTAAATGCAATTGAAATGTCTTACATTTTCATAGAGGAGAACAAGTTGGGTGTTTCTAATATATGACTGAACTGCACAGCTCCGCCCAGACGACCGGTGCTAAGCTCGGTTATGCCTGCAATTGCACGATTCAAGAATTCTATGTATTCTTAGCATTTCCTCCTGTCTTTACTACTATCCCTTTAAATGATCTTAATAATAATAATGCTTACATTATTATTGGATCCATATTATACATTTCAACCAATCGTGTGAAATGTCCGCAAATACAGTCAAACGCCAGCACAACAATTACCTTTAAGTAGCGAAATGCGTACCCGTTATATATACATTTTGATAAATTGATTGGTTTTATCGCCTTCTATTAATCATTTAATTAATTTGTTTTTAATAATATTTTATTTCTTATTTATTTTATTATGCTTTTAGAATTTAAAATGCTCTGCATCACTCGCCTCACTTTTTTCATCTGTATTGGTGTCACAAATGTGGTCAAGCAGCAGCAAGCAAAATGAAAACAAACACTACTTCCATTACGGTTGTTTTTGTAAGTCCTCGCATATAATCGAAAGCAGATGACAAAAATAACGTCCACAAAACAACAAAACTAAGTGCAATGCGTAAACATATAACTTCGTTTTTTCTACAAATTGTTCACACGCGGGAAGTAGCCGGTAGGTATTTAAACCATGCCATTTCAAGCAGTCAGAACGACAGGGTTCATATCTCAAGAAGCAGTTGTTTTTCAACAGTGCTACCGTTATTCACTGCTTTACCGCTTACAACAACAAATCCAAAAGACTATGGAAAGCAATAAATCAATAAATAATAAACCGATTTTGCTAGGGCCACTAAAAAAATCTTAAAAATTGAAATAAGGGATTTGTTTCGAAAAAAAATGTTTGTGTAACATCAATATAACTGTTATATTATATTGTATTCATATATAAAAGGATTTCTTCTCTCTAACTATAAAATGGCTAAAATTGCAACACTGTTGAGCAGTTCATTGGAACCGTTTTGTTCACGTTCATCAGGTTCAATGGAACTTAAACTTATACCGCACAACGAAAATTAAAATTAACGTGTCAAACGCGTTTTCTTCTGATTCTAAAGATGCCACTTCTATCCGTGTGCATCGAACTTCGTCCAAATTTGAGCAGTGGCAATGTGCTTCTTCGTTTCGACCGTCCAATCGCAGATCGCACCAAAACCCGCCTAATCTTGAAAGACCGCGATATTTACATTACCGAGTCATTTAGAACAGCAAATTCACTGGCACTGGACCCGGAGCCGGATCCCGCCGAAAGCGATCAACATGACTCTGATGAATTAGTAATATCCTACGGCATGTTTAGCATGGACATAGAAACTGTCTCAATTTTCGCAGTGACCGACAATCACATAAGCTTTCGTTTTAATTACTCTACAATTGATTTGGAGGAACTAGAGAAAGCAACTCGGAAAGTGTCCCTCCAGCCCTTGACTCTGCGATTTGCTGAGAGACAATCCATAGCAATCTCTTGCGCCACATGCTCAGCTCAATTGGCGAAACATTACTTGTATACACGTCTGCGCGAATTTCCCAGCCTGGTGGTGGATCCCAGCGAATTTTTCTGCCACAATCACTGCAACTCTAAAGAAAACCCAGTCTTGATACCTCGTTTCTGGGACTTATTTTACGGCCTCAATTATATCGTAATAGACAGACTCCATGTCGAAGAAACAACCATATTCCGCCATGGCAACATATTCTGTATTCGTTGCTTGACTCTCTTGGGTCCCATGATACTCAAGGAGAAGGCAGCAAAGCTCTGGGCCGATACAATCTGCTGGCAGCCGGAATATTGCAATACACCAACCCAGCTCTTCAAACACTCATCTCTCACGCAAAAGACTCTGCGCCTTTTCCAGAGCCTCTGGCCACTGCAATTGCATGAATTCTGTCTGGCCGTAAGTCGGGCCCTCTTAGTGACCACCCTATCTTCAAGTATCCAACATTATATGCTAATCCAGATGGTGGAAACCGATTTGCGTGTAATGCTCCGCACCCGGAAACCCCAGAAGCCAATGGAACCATTCCAGTGCTATCGAGCCAGCAAACTATATTTTCGTGTCTTCAGTAGTAAAGACTTCAGTGACCCATTGCTTAACGAATGGCAGCAAAATGATGAAATACCCAAGTTCAGCGTCTCCCCGTCAATGTTCCAGGCTCTCCATAAAAGCTTTCAAGATAATTCTGTTCTGGTGCCTTATGCCTGGCGTTTTCATACCTTCGAAGATAAATTATTGCTAACCTATTTCTTCTTTGAGCCTGAGCCTGAGCCTGAACCTGAACCTACACCTAAGCCTAAGCTCAAACCTAAATCCGACGAGCCCCAATCCTGCTCAGAAGAGCAATTGGCCAAACGCTTGGCCGATGTGGACCTTAGCCCAGAAAAATCTGGCCAGCAACAATCGGAGCCATTCAAATTGAATTCAAATCTGGGCAATGTCATGCGGTCTTCAACTGAACCAGCCGAGATAAATCCCTTCCCATCAGAGGAATCCAAAGCACACCTGAACTAATTTCAAAAATATTCACTATGCCTGCCCGGAAACCCAAGGTCTTCATTATAATTTTTAAGTTTATTGGAAAGGATAAGAATTGTTGAATTTTTGTTTCATTCTGTTATTGTTTTTATTTTATTAACTTTTCACAAGAAAACAAGCTAACTCGTTAATTTTAAATAAGACTAAATAGGTATATCTCGATATATATTTATCTATATAAATATAACATATGTACTTAATTTTATATATATTCATAGGAATTTTGAAAAACAATTGTGATTTAGAAAAAGAAAATTACTCTTTTAATTTTAACTAGATTGTAGATTGGTATTCGCGTAAATGTCAATCATGTTGGCGAGATTTCCTAAAATGTTCTAAAACAAAAAATATATATATATATATTTTTGCAAGCGAAGCTTTAAGTAACCAAAAAAAAAAACAATAATATTTTCCAAATGTATTTGTTTAGTTTCTGAGTAATTTTAAGTGAAAAAAGAAAAGAAATTGAAAATTTTTAAGTTTAAATTAAAAAAAAAAAAAGAAAAATGGAAATGATTGTGTTCAAAAAAATTTAAATTCTCGAAAATTTGAAAATATTTTTTTTTTAATTATGAAAGTGTCAAGTCTTTTTCAAAATAATACGAAAATATTAACATTGTGTTGATTTCAAAAAAAAAAAACAAGTATGTGAAAAAAAGAAAGGATTTTAATTTATTTAAGATTTATTCCTATTTGAATATACTCGTATAATTTTCTAAGTTTGAAAGATTGAAGAAAAAAAAAATGATTTATAGTTTTTATTTTTGCATAATAAACGCGGTTTCTTTTTTTTATTTGGCCATTTGACGCATTTGCTTGGTTTGTTCCGACATGGCTATCTGCGCGTTATCGGCCTTATTGATTAAGGCATCCAATTTGTCCAACTGCGAGGACATTTTTTTGTGAGCCTCCGCCTTGGCTGCCCGTATGCGCTCAGTGGGTATAGCTGGTTGGATTTCACCGGGAGCGAGCTCAGCCGTCTTATTGTCATTGTCATTTCCGGTCTCAGTGACAGCGGAAGCAGATCCGGTTGAAGTGGCATCTGTTGGTACTGCACTTACTGCATTATCGACCACATCCACGGAGCCACGGCCGAACATATTGGTGATACTGCCGCAGGCAGACTGCTTGAAGCGGTTCAACTTCTGTTGGGTGGAGGACAAGATGCTATTTAGCTCATCTAGCTTGCCGCCAGCACCGCGCAGGGATTCATCCTGTTGCTCCAATAGCTACAAACATAATTTAAACACAGTTCAGGCCAACCAAATTAAGAGACTAGAATAAAAAGAGGTCAGGGTCTCTTTCACTTACCGCGGCCTCCGCAGCCTCCTGCTCCGCCAATTGCTGCTCTAGACGGGCGCTCCGTTTACGCTCGAATTCGGCCTGATCGGGTCGGGATAGGCCCAAAAGTTCTGCCCTTTGGCATTCATGCTCGTATGTGTCCTCCTCCATAGCTGAGAATGTTTTGTGTGTTTTTCGTCAGCGAGTGTCACTTGGGCTTTCGATTGTCATCGATTTTTGAGCAGCTTAACTTGGTCAAAAATGTAACAAAGCCAAGGGTGGCCTCTCCTTCCCCCACCTACCCCACCTTGGCTTAAACACGCATGCGTCTAATTTTAGGCGCACAGCTGTTTGCCCCGGGGAACTGGGGGGGCGGGTGGTCGTTGGCGTCAACTGGGCTGCTACTACGATTCAGGCTTATTTGTTGACATATTTTTTAGTCCGAGCTGGTCACATACGGGGAAGGAGATTGGCAGTAGCAATAGACACTTTAATGATTTCCCCAGGGCAAACGGTGTAATTAGAGAAGGGTTCGTTGGCGGTTTTTCTTCTTTTTAAAAACACTTGAATAGTTTTCTTGGAAATTTTATAATGATCTAATTTAATTTTACAAAAATATTTACCATTTTTTTTTAGCTTACAAGATATTATTTTTTATCTTAATTAATTTATGTTCAATTCCGAGTCCGTAAGGAGTACAAAAATATATTCCAAACTCTTTGTGCCTTTGCACGACTTTTCATTTGCTCATTCCGGATTTATTGTTCAGAGCTCCTCTCGTAGATTTGTATGTAGGATTCGGTGAGCGTGATCATCTGCGGCAGAATTTCGGTGACATGAAGATCTTGCATTTCGTACCATTGCCCGTTGGCTTTGTGCAGGATGTGGGCTCGGTAGGTACCCTTTTTGGGATCACCGTCGTGGACAATGTTGGCGACTAGATTATATTTGGTATCCTTGACGTTCTTGTCACGCTGGCGCATGCCCAGAATATCGCCAAAATCCACGTTTCTAAAGACAACAACAAGAGAGATCGTTGGGTTAGCGTGAAAGAGATGGAAGATGCTATTTGGCTTACTTGATGGGAAAGTTGACAATCGTGGGATTTTTTTCCAAGAAGAAAGTGTTCTTGGTGAAGCGTTTGATATACAAAATGATAAACTGAGGCAATCGGGTTATTTCGAAACGTTTCATAAAGTTGTCCTTGTAGGTTTTGTACTCTTTCTCGGTGGTGCCGTTGAATTTGCCCAGCAGCTGGTAGAGATTTACTTGGGGTATGATATTTTCCCGGAATTCATCGGTGAAGAGTGGTGGGGGTGGCAAATCACAGGTGAGATAAATGAAATTTGTGTGCTCGACTTTATCTTTGTACTCATCTGTGGCCAAGAGCTGTTTTTTCTGGGCATCTTCCAGCTCAACGGGCGGGATTTTCCTTGTATAGATGCGCATTTCACCGAGGAAGATTTTGTATAAGATTGAAGATTCTGGCTTCTTGTTGCCTTTGAGAGCACGATGAAGGGTGTTCAAAAACCAAGAAAGGAAATCTATGGGATCACCTTGTTCGGTTATCTGGAAACGCTTACTGGACCAAAGTACCACTGCTTGGAGCATTTCATGCGGCGATACATGTGCCTTGAAATTGCGTGGATTCCACATTTTGCGCATGAGTTCGCCAAAACGCTGAACCAGGGTGAACATAGAGTCACCCGGTGGCCGCTTGATATGAGCATAGTTCTGCTCGCGCAGAAAGTAGTCTCTTAGTGGGCCCACGTGGGACAGGGCATGTAAGACCACATTACAATAATCGTTGGCCTTGATGTTATTTAAGCCCACCACGCCGGGTAAGTACAAAATGCCATCCACAGTTCGGGAGTGTTTTGGCTGTATTAGATCCAGCTTGCTAATTTCTTGACGTGTAAATGTGGGGTTCAAGACATATTTGATATCATCCAGTGAGGAGTCTATGATTTCATAGTTATCAGGCAGGCAATAGAAACGCAACGTTTGCAAATTCAAAAAGACATGGTGAGCCTCACCCACGGAATGTGTGTAGGCATGGGTGTTGGTACCGCGTCCCTGGAAGTATTTGCCGCAAACGAGGCAGGCGTAAACGTTTATTCGTGTTAGGGAAATGGAGCAGAGTTTCTCAAAATCGAAATCTAGCAAGTTGCGATTGATGGTATCCAGATAGGGGCAAACGCGATATTTGGGATTAAACACCGAAGGGGTTTCTGTTAAAAACATTAAATAGTTATTTATTTTCCTTTTGTTTGTTTGATTGTTCATTCACTCTTACCATCATCCTCTAATTGCAAAGCCGACTTCGCCTCCGATTTAAAGCGTTTAGCTAGAAAGTTTCGGTTGTTTAGTAAATTGTATTGCACCAAGTTTTTTTCAAGTTGTCTATTTTACCTGGTATTTCACTCATCTTGTCTAAGTTGAGTTTACTTTACATTTAAATCAATGCATCTTACTTTTTCATATTGGTTCTTTTTTTTTGTACAGAACTAGTGCGGTTATCAGCCACCAGTGTGACCCTTTGTGCAATATCTTTCACTTCGATAACTATGGCAGATGGCGCTTATTCTTATCTATATCGACCCTGCCAACCTGCTGCGCGTCAGTTCTTTACGTTTTATAAATTTTATATAAATTACAATTATTTGGATTTAGCCGCTATTATTTCCTAGAGCTCTTTAGGAATTTTGCTTGTGTTAAGGGGATCAACGCTTGTGCTGGTAAGGCTTTTTTTTTTTTTGAAAAAAATTTTCAATTTGTTTGCATATGCAAAAAGTAAACAGATCCTTCAATCCACCCAAGCAAGACTTGCACTATGTTGAAAATAGCAGCTGAAGGCTTGGCCCCCCGCATGGCCGCCTACTGTCTCATTAATAGCAGCGCTCAGAGCAGTTGCCAACGTGTGGCGCCACAGGCAGCCAAGGCAACTCAAAAGTATTTATCACAATCCCAGATGCATCTCAAAAAGTTGGTCATCAAGGATCACTATGAATTTGATCAGAAGGTATGTGCTTTTGATCATTGAATTATTGACCATAAAATTATGCAATTATTGTTTATAACCTTGTATTGTCAATATTCGTCTAATACCATAACAATCTTCTGCTTCCTCTTCTCACCTGCCAACGTATTAGGTCATCAACAGTGACAACCCAGTAATTGTGAATTTTCATGCAGAATGGTGCGATCCCTGTAAAATCCTTACACCAAAAATGTTGGAGCTTCTGGAGAACTCCAATGACATAGACTTGGCCATCATCGATGTGGAAACAAATCTGGATTTAGTCGAAACCTTTGAAGTGAAAGCTGTCCCAGCCGTTTTGGCCTTTCGAAATGGTGTTGTTGTCGATAAGTTCATTGGACTGGTGGATGCAAATAGCATAGAAACCCTGATCGACAAACTCAAACGAAAGAAGCAACAAAACCAATAAATGAAAACAAAATTCAAATCAAACGAAAGCAAAAGAGACTGGCAAACGAAAGAAGCTCCATTAATGGAGATTGAGGGAATTTACGGAGTATGGGTTCTGAAGGTAAACAAATAGATTTTTGGGGTCTTCCCTAGTTAATTAAGAAATGTAAGGATTGAATCAGGTGCTCTATTACATTTGAATTTCTTTATATAATCTGATACAAACAGAAGTAACTAAATAATATATATATATACATGTGTACATCGATACAAGTGCAATTTTTGAATTTTTGTTTTTCAAAGCATTTAGCGAACGGAGAGATTCAATGGATCTCTTAAATATATTGTCTATGATATAACGAAATTAGATGTTTTCGGGCGAGTAAAAAAAGGATACCGAATTTATTGCTATCGAAAAGCTAGATTTAGATGAGTGAATCCTTCAGATACATGGAACTTCCTATACCAAGTTCCTCTATTCGCAGAAAAACATTAAAAGCCTCAAGAATTTAAATATCATTTAAAAATGTACATGTAAAGTTTTGAATTCTTTATTTAGCAATGTTGTTTTTGGTTTTAATTACAGAAAAAAAGTATTTTGTTTGTATAACATGTTTTCATAATTTTAATAAAATTTGTATTATGCGTATTACTTTTTTTGTTTTTTATTTTTATTTTTTTTTACTATGTGGGTCAAACCCAAAAAAATTTAGCACATTTTAATGCACAAAAAATGTAATCATAATGGTAAAAGCTTTCCTTGTGTGCCTTCTCTAAATTTAACTTTTGCAGCTTCCCTCTATTTTTTTTTTTTTTAATATTACAACTATCGATCTACATCACCATACAATTCGATAATACAATAATAATTACAATCATATAATAATAATAGTAGGCATAAAATTAATAATTATACAGTTAATATAATCAGAAATCATCTTCTTAGTTCTTGCGCCAAGCCAATAACAAGATTAATTTAACAAAAAATATATGTTCACTTTTTAACGTAAATAAAACAAATAAGAATAAAACTGAGTCGGAGCTAACAATGCAAAAAAAAAAAGAAATATTTATAAAATAAATAAATAAAATGCGTGACAGGAAAAATATGTGCTCAAATTGTGTATGTTGTCTTTTTGACTTAAAGAAAATAAGAATTGATTGGAGAGAAAATAAAAAGACACGCTTTGTTTTTCTTAGTTAAAAAATCTTTGTAGACTTCCGACTTAAGCATTTGTATATTTTTGATTTTCCTAGGTGAAAATAAAACTGAATGGAACTGACTCACGTGACACGCTTTGTAGTTTCTGAATTTGTTAAAAAAAAATATATATGTATATATTTATATTTTGTTTTGTTGTGTTTTTTCTTCTGGTTTTGGTTTACAGCTTATTTTTCTTGTACCATTTAGCGTGCCAGCTGAATGATGAGGGCTGCGCACATTTCAAAAAACTCCATGGTATGATGACCAGTGGGCTGCTGTGGCATTACCCCCGTCACGCTTAGGGGAGGCGGCGTAAGACTCTCCATGATCACATCATCTCCCTGCTCCACCTCATCGTTGGTGAGGGATTTGAAGTCGAGCAAGTAGCTCTTGGTGTCCACCTGGTAGAGCTGCAGCGACATTTTGGAGAATTTGCCGGTCTTGATGTTCTGACGTCGCACACGCACATGATAGGGATTGATGATCTTCCATTCATAGTTGAGGGCTTTCATAGCCCGGTAGACCTCCAGCATGATGTCATTGGGCTTGCTTTGGGAACGTATGCCCAAATGCCATTTGGCCCGCTTGATGGGTGTACCGCCGCGGGCAGTCTTTTCGGGAAAAGCGGCCCCGCCGGAGTTCTGCACGGACATGGCTAACTGGCGTTCACGCATGGGAGCAATGCGCTCGGGATGTGGACGTATGGCAGGCACATTGGAGCCAGGAGCTGCGGGTCCGTTGGGCAGTGGCGTGGCCGTGCCTGAGCTGGCAGCTGTGCCAGATCCAACGTTGCCGCCAATGGTGGCTATGGGCGTTTGACCCGGCTCCTGTGAGGCCAGTGTAGAGGTGGGTGGTGGTGAGCCGGCCACAAAGAAATTGTTGATCTCATTAATCTGATTGGCCGCATCGTCGGCAAAGCGCTTGTTGTCAATGATCAGATGATAGGCAATGGCCAGTTGATCGTGTGGATCTCCGCTGAGTAAGGCATTATGGACTTCGGTCTCTCTGACACCGAACTTGGTGCAGACCTCGCTGACGGCCTCCGTGTCGATGACATTCGAGTCCTGTTCAATGGAGGAGGGAAATAGATAGGCTGGCAAATCTTTTTGGAACCATTCATGCTTCTTGATCTCCTCAATGTTGGCACGTTTTAATGGATCCACTTGTAGCATCTGACAGACCAAATTTACCACCTGTTTGTTCAGGTATTCCGGTATGGGAAAGATGCCTGATTTGATCTTACGGAAGAGGGTGGGCACATGCTCGTCGTCAAAGGGCAGGGTGCCGCATAGCAAGGCATATAGTATGACTCCGCATGACCAGATGTCCACCTCGGGGCCGGCATATAGTTTGCCAGATATTACCTCGGGAGCTGCATAGTTGGGTGAACCGCAGGAGGTCCGCAAAAATTCACCATCCAACATCATATTGGACAGGCCGAAATCGGCTATTTTCACATGCATATTATGATCTAGCAAAAGGTTCTCCGGCTTCAAGTCTCGATGGACAATCATATGGCGATGGCAATAGTCGACACCGGAAATAATTTGCTGAAAGAATCTGCGAGCCTGGTGCTCCTGCAATTTACCATGCTTGACAATGTAATCAAAGAGTTCGCCGCCGCTAACATATTCCATAATCATGAATATATCCGATGGTGTGGAGATTACCTAAGCAAATAGGATGTTACTGTAGGTTCTCAAGCTTTAAATGTGTCTGTTCGCTTACCTGATACAGTTTGATTATGTGAGGATGTCGAAATAGTTTTAAATTTTGTATTTCTCGACGAATCTTACCCACAACATCGAGGCTCTTGATTTTCTGACGATTCAAGATCTTCACAGCCACCTTGTGACGGGTCATTTGATGTTCACCAATTTTGACCTTGCCAAAGGTGCCCGTACCTAAGGTGGCACCCAGTAGATAGTGCCCAATTTTGACCAGGGGCTGGCCATTGGCATTGCCAGTGGCTGCTGCCTCGGCGGCTGCTGCCCTTGTGTGTGGCATGTTGCAGGCTAAATTGAAATTGATTTTTTTGTTTCTTCCTTTTTTCTACCGTGCTGGATTGAACTCGGTAATCTAAAACCAATTGCAACATTTTTATAAACTTGATTGGCAGTCTTAATTAATTTGATCAATATGTATGTATGAATGAGTTGAGTGCGTGTGTGTTTGTACCATTGTTACTCATAATTAGAATATTGGGGAAAATAAATAAACTCTTTTGTTTATTTCTATAAACTCTTTTGTTTATTTCTTTTTAAAATTGCAACTTTACTGGCAATATTAGAAGGTCGTCTCTGCCGTAGTCGTTTTCGTCATTGTCGATACCGTTTATTGCGTATTACGCCTACTGTCGGTAGCGCTAGGCTGTCTGGCAGTGAGATATATTGGCACAAGCAAAATCAGTGGCCCTTTTTTACATATATGGGATTGTGGCAGGCTCAAATTTCATTATGTTTATAGGCTGACGTATGAAGTCATGGAGTGAAATGATATTTGAGTTTTTTGTTGACTTACGTAGTGCGAAAACGCGTTTTTTGTTGATTTTACTTCCTTTTGTGCTTTTCGCCGTATTTAGTGATGAAGAAAAAAAAAACAAAAAAGAAATAAGAGCAACGATTAAATTCGATACTATTAGACACTCGTTGGGTTCACATGGGCAGCACGATACCTTTTGGGTATCGGTTATCTCTACAAGTATCGATAGCGTATGCTTCGATATCGACAGTCTCTTTGCCATCACAGCTAAATCTATTAAGTCGTGTAAATTAAATTTATGAAGAATTTTTACAGCTCTACAAGCCGAGCTGACATGGATGGGAGCGGGACTACGGCACTTGAGCTTAAACTTAGAGAAAGTAGCTAAGTAGCTAGAAAAAAGCTGAAATAGGCTACATAATCGATTTTGACATCGATGTTTTGCCATCTCTAGGTGGGAATGCCAGAGAAAACCGCGGGAACGACTAGAAAGAAGCTGAAAAAAGTTAGCTCCGGCCAGAAAACAGCTGATTTTGAATCTGATAATTTTTTTGGCCGATTTATCGGGCTACTAAGCCAAAACGGAAATCGAATTTAGCATCGATGCTTTTTGCAGCACCAATGCGCGTTGTTTGGCCGAGTGAAGACGTCTAGAATTGTGTCCATTCTGTAATTAAGTAAGCCTAACACGGCACGCGTAGTCTTAAAACACGGAAAACAAAGTGCCACATAATAATGAGTATAAAGTGATAACTTGGTTGAGTTCACCTCCCACACATGCGACTAAAACAAACAGACCGACTAAAACTAAAGAAAAATCGATCGCGACAGTGTTATCCCTCATCCTGAAACGCCACACACCACTCGCTACTCTCAACTAGCTAAATCAAAAATAACCGTTTTCCAGCGTTGTTTTGTGTGCGCCTTACTAGAAATTTTACAATAACAAATTGTATAAAAGTGTACCGAAAATCAGTCAACCTCCAGCGGTAAATATATCTCTTTATGTAAAGCCATAATTATTACGTATATGAATTTAATAGAAATTAGACTGTTCCCTGCCTCCCTGCCTAGCTGTACATTGTGCGTCTGCGTGTGTGTGTGTGTGTGCGTGTGTTTATGTGAATACAAACGGCTATAAAGCATGATTAGTGCAGCTGTTCTATGCAGTTACTCAGCCGTGCGGGGTTGTATGGATGTGTGTGACTGTGTGCCTAGACAAATTGTGTATGCACAATTGGAAAAAAAAAACAACAAAAACATAACTTACTTCGCCAATTAAAATATTCAATATTTAGTCATACCTAAGTTTTTAGTTAAACATGGCCAATTTTTTTTAAATAGATTTTTTGTGTGTGTGTGCGCCCTGAATATTCCTGTCCTTGACATCGTTTTCCGTTAGATGGCTCTCCTTTGCTCCAGCATTTACGCTCTTTTGACAGCTCTCTCTCGCTCTCCTTTCGTGTTAAAAAAAAGTCCATGGAATGTGTTGCTCGTGTTTTAGTTAACTGTTGTTTTTGTCTTATCAAAAGAAATTATTTTATTGCTAACCCTTCAGTCTGCTGCCAATTTATCTATCAAACTCGAATTTATAGGTTCTGGTTTTATTTATGGCTTGGCTAGAGTTCAAAGGGTGACAAATTCTCCCCCCTCAAAAAAAAAGAAAAGAAAAAAAAGCCTTATCTGTCATTGTCTATAAATATAAATGCTTGTCTCCATGTAGGAATCTGCGTCTGTGTATAGTCAGCATGTGAGATAAAAAACAGAAATAGAATAAATGCACTTGCCTGGTCTGGTTGAAAAAAAAGGAGGCAAATAAATAAAATTAAGGGTGGGTTGAACCCACCAAAAGTTTTCGTATATTTAACATGACGAACCACAAATATATGTATATTTTTTTTATTCTCGAAATTTTCACACGAGAACCAGCTATGGAGTTTTTATTATTTGCTTTTCCTTGAAAGCACAGGTTTCACCAGTTACCAAGCTTTGGAACCCCATAAAAACCACACCACCAAGTTCGCTTATCATCGTGGAGGCAAACAGAAAATATAACAAATTAAGTCTTCTGTGCCTTTCGGGTAGGTGCGGTGGCCCACAATTTTGGTTATCAATAATTGACGTGTTCATGCGGGTCTAGCTGTAGATAGGTTTTCAATGCGGGTTTTTCAATTTTTACCTAACTTCGCTGACTCATAAGGCTTCAAATTCCCGGTTTCGATGTACCTGGCAACAAAGTTCGAATCGATGACAGGTAAAAGGGACTGGCCAAAAACTGATAAGTGCCAAATGCTAATTAACCAAAATACATCAAAATAATCGTCTCTTTCAGTAGAAGTTAGTCAGTCTTGAAGTGCAGATCAGTTTTTGTTTGTTTTTTCTAAATCAAAATTTTCATGTCATGATTCCTGAAAAATTCTCAAAATAAAAAAAAAACCAAACCAAAATATTGTATATATATTTTCTATTTAAAGTATGACAAAAAATAAGAGAAAACTGCATTGGATTATTCAGCAGCAACAGCACCAACAACAGTAGCAAGAGGAGAAATAGTAACCACAAAATAACAGTGAAAAAAATCTACATAAAAATAGAAAAAAAAATAATAATAATAAAATAAAGAAACGCGGAAGTGTTTAAGTTGAGTGATTTTCACGCTGCTCTGAGTACGTATCAAAAATAATAAAACAAGAGAAAACCACTAGCAGACAAAAAGGTCTATGAAAACCAGAAAGGGACTCTGGCGGGGAGTTGAAGAGTGGGTGGAGTAGGAAAAGAGGGTCTGGCACAGAACCGCTTTTACAGGCAAACCTCCAAACATGCAGCACTTAACGCCCATAAATTAATGAAGATCAGGCACGCAAAAGCTCTGAATAATCTGGAGAGGGAAAAGATAGAGAGGAGCTAGGGAGGGTGCTAGAGTATGAAGAGTATGATCAGGAAGAAAATATTAAAAATTAGAGATCCAGAGGGTGTTAAATCTCGAGTGTGTCCAAATAAAAGCCCTGCTGCCTTGCCAATTAACACCCTCGGATAATGAGCAGGGGCTTTAACTGATTTAGATATATATGTCTTTATAGTTGGGTCGAAAAATATGTTGTTTTTACCTTGATTGATTTAGTTTCAAATAGTTTTCTTAAATGTTCTGATATTCTCAGGCAAGATTTTCCTTTTTTCATATAGCTTCTGGGTTCTGGGAAAGTAGATCGAGATAGAACTTTTCGACCATGTGATAACTCTATGAATCTCATCAAGATTCGGTCTTCCCAACACACTATTTCCTCTGAGCGGAATGGAATGGACTCGAGTCGGAGTATTTTGGTATGCACGCCGCAAGCTTGGCAAAAAACATTCGAACAACATGACAGGCCAACCAGGCCGGCTGGATCAGAGCTCTCTTATTTTTTTCTTTTCTTTCTTTCTTTCATTGGGAGAGTTGTGTTCTGTGGGTGTGGGGTTGTGTGGGTGCGTGCGTGTGTGTGTGTGTGTGACTATGATTGATACGCCCCCCATTGATGTTAGAAAACATTGGTTTGGCTGGCGACTGCCTTCTTGGTTCAAAGCCCCCCTAAATCTGAGCTGATTAGCCATGCCCAACATGGCTTTCGAGTTCTGCAAAAAATACTTGGCACCGGAGAAGACATTGATTAATGGGCCAGCAAGTCAATTGTCGACATAAATAAATTAAGAATTTTATTTATAAGTTCTCCAAATCAATTCAAATTAATTTTACAATATTTTCTTCTCTCCCCCCCTCTCTCTCTCTTTACAGGAATAAAGTAAAATAAATTATTTTGCGGAACCACAAGAAGTGTTTGTTTTTGGTTAAAAAAAATAATTTTAATTTAATGTGATTTAAAAAAAAATATTTTTTATTTATTTATTTTTTTTTTTTGAGTTTGTTTCGAGTTAAATTTTGAAAAAAATAAGAATAATAGACACGAATATAAATTTGTGGTTAAATATTTTCCATTTGGCACTTTGAAAAACTGTTCTTTTTTTTTTTTTTGGTTTTCGTTTTTGGCAACCATAATAAATTGGTGTGCGTGTGTGTGTGTGTGTGTGGGAAAGAGCTTGTGTGGTCGTGTGTAGGTGCATATCTGTCACCACCACGAAAGAAAAAGAGAAAAGAGAAAACCAAAACCATCAAAATGTTTAGTCCGGAATATGAGAAACGAATCCTAAAACACTGCAGTCCGGTGGCCAGAAATCTATTTGACAATTTGGAGTCATCAACCACATCGACATCATTGGATCGCTTCATACCGTGCAGGTGAGTGATGAAATTTATTTTCTTATTCTTCATACTTCTTCATACTTCGGTGCTCTCATTTTTGAGTGCACCGAGAGAGAGTTCATTGAACCGGCTAGATTCGTTGTCTCTCTCTCTCTCTCTCTCTCTCTGTCTGTTTTCATGGGTGGGAAAACTTTCAGTGATATTTTCACATAAATCAAAAATAAGTCTATTAGGATCGAAAGGATCTACAATTTTGGTATATTCCCAAATATCGTGTAAACAAAAACTATAATTAAATTTCATATTTTCTACTTTTTCCTAAAAAAGAATCATTTTATTTATTGTGAAATTTTGGAGTGCTCACTTCCTGTCGACAGTTTCCATAAAAGTAATTTCCGATTTTAAGCCGTTGGGGGGAGTATTAGAAACTGTCGTGTCATAACGTCCATTGAATGCTTAAATAGTTTTTTCCATATAAATTTTTCAATTTCAATTTGATATGACCCCAAAAAATCATTATCATTTAGCTGGGAGCCCCTCAAAATTTCACAAAGACTAAGCAAAAAAAATAAAATTACAATTTTTTTTCGCAAAAAATTAAATAAATTTTGCAAAAATTCACACACACAAAATTTGACATTCAATATTTTTTTTCTGCTTTTGCTTTTGCTTTTGATTATTTTTGCACGTTGCACACGTTTTTTTCATATGCTTATTTATTTGCATTCACATTAGCTAAATACGAGGGCAAATTTGAAACGTTTGCCTCTCCCCGCTCAGCCCATGATTCTTTGGGACTCCATTTTTCGCCCCTCTGGCCCAATTGGATTTGAATGCGTTTGCAGTTTTGTCTGACTTGTTGATTGAGCAAATATAATTTATGTTGTATTTTTTTTTTTTTTTTTCCATACTCTTTGGCATTGCCTGACCAAGGTGGTGGTTGGCTTGGCTCTGCCCAAGTCGTGCATTTAATTAGACGACTCTTGCATTAGATTTTTCTTCAAAAAAAAAAATTTTTTGAATTTTCCTTTCCAGGGCCTACAACAATTGGCACACGAACTTCGCCTCCATAAACAAGTCAAATGATAATTCACCGCAGACGAGCAAGAAGCAGCGAGATTGCGGCGAAACAGCACGCGATAGTCTGGCCTATTCGTGTCTGCTGAAAAATGAGCTGCTTGGCTCGGCCATTGATGATGTGAAAACGGCCGGTGAGGAGCGCAATGAGAATGCCTACAAGCCGGCAGCGAAAAGAAGTCTCTTCAAATATCAATCCCCCACCAAACAGGTGAGTTCTCGAATAACTGTTTTCTATATCGTCAAATCTGCGTTTCCTATAATATCCGATCGACAAATAGCTTATATATTCTAGCGCAATATGGTCCGATAGAACTTGGAGTTAGTTGCAAATCTATTGTATCAGCTCTCCTTTAGTTTCTTTTGTAGTCGCCTTGGAAAGCTTCCGACGTCTCCTGGTTTAGGGAGTGAGGTTATGTTGGTCCTGTTTCCCATCACACTTGAATTACTGGTCTGCTATTCTCTTCTTCAGAGTCTTTTATGCCTTCATTCACATCTACTCTAATTGAATTTGGTGCTAATTGAGTGACCAACTTGACCTCCTCGAACTGTTCTGCAATATTTCAGATTTCAGATTCCAGCCACTTCTTGGACCTTCTCTTTTGGCCCTCCGTCTGAGTCTTTTTGTGATCTTTTTCTCGTCTACACAGCATTCTTTTTCAATTAGAATCCAAGTGAATTCAGAGTTGAGTACACCCTGAACTCAGCCAGTACTTGGTTGGGTCAGCTAGACCAAAAGAAAATTTTCTGCGAGATTCTGTAATGCAGCAGACCAGCAGACCACGTCAAAATTGATCTCATCGTTCCGTTTTCTGTTTCTTTTTTTTTCTATTGATTTCTTGGTTGGCTTATGTGAAGACCGGTTTCTTAATTTTTTCCTTATTTTTATGGAAAAGTTGTTTAGGCCTACGCAGTCTTTCTCTTTGTCTATTCTTCTGGGGTTAACACACTTTTCCCAGCCATAAAGATTTCAATGCCTTTAGGTCTGTTGGCACAGCCGGTTCTTTTTTTTCTATTTCGACTTGATTGAACAAGTGTTTCTCTCTGTTTTCTCATACACAAAGAAACTGGCTGACTGGCCGACTGAGTGACTGATTGTGTGATGTGTGCTTATCAGATTTATGTTTTATGATTTTTCATTGGACAAAATAAAAAAGAGCAACCAGTTCGAGACACGTACACTTTGAATGTTTGCTTTGACCACAAAATTTGACAGTTGACACGTTGCCAAATTAACAACAACAACAACAACAAAAACGTTGAACAATTCTTTGGGCCCGTCCACTTCACTCAACAGCTTCAAAAATTTTCAGCCAACTACTTCAGTGGTCTAAAACGGCACTTGAGTCAATAAAATGAAATACTGTTTATAAATAAGAACAAAAATGAAAAGGGAGAACAATTGGATGAATTTATTTCAGCCTGGTTATCTTTTAAGTTTCTGGGAGAGTTTCTCACAGTTTCCAGTAAATCTTTTTTGGAAGCTGGAGTCTTCGATAATAAATTTGAATAATGGTATCTTATGAAGGCATATTTCGCAGACCCCTGAAATTCCCAATTCGAATTTGTTTAGCCTTAGGCAAAGTCTTTCTAATGAGGGCACATTTGTGGTCAGTCGACTTATTTATTTAAACCTGTTGATTAATGGAGTTTACTTTCCAGAGCTAAGCTGAAAATTCCGTCTTCTTTTTTTTACTATTTTTTAATTCTTTTTAGGTTCTCTTTGGCAATCAATGGTAATTCATCTACCTCACGCCTTTACAATTACGAAAAAAATTGATTGACCACACCTCCAGAATAGAAACATAAAATATTATAATGAGACATACCAATCAAAACAACAAATAATTAAAATGTTTCCTCTTCTTGTGTCATAAATTATTTGTTAAGCAAAAATTTGTGAAATATTTTGACAGGCTACACAAAAGTTTTCTTCAATTTTTGACAGAAGAAAGGCAATGGAGGAAGCTTCTGTTTTAAAGGCTTTGAGCCCGAAATCGAGAGAGAAATTATTTAATTTTAGACTCTAGAAAGATATCAAAGCTAATTTCCAACTGAACCAATTTGAACCGTCAAAAAATGCGAGGGACTCGAGATTAGGCTAGACCTTTGCGTGCTGGCCTGATGTATTTTCTAGTTAGTTTATATTTTTTGCACCTGTCTAGCGATTTAAATTATAGAAACCATGAAAGCCAAAGCCTTTTATTTTATTCATTTCTCTATTTGTTGTTTGTTTTATTGTGATTATTATTATTAATTTATGCAGCAGACCAAGCTGCTTAGCATTTTTATATTAACTTGTTTAACTTGCTATCTGGCTTTTAGCAACAGGTTGCTTGGAGTTAAAGAGTTTCCAAATTGTTGTTTTTTTTTTCTCTCTTTTGATCGCAAAGAAGTGAAGGGAGGTAGACAATGAACATTCTGCTTTTGGCTGGAGTGATTGGTTGCTGCTTTTTATTTTATTTTTTTTTTTTTTTTATTGTTGTTTGTTTTGCTTATAACTTGATTCAAAAAAGTACCGCCCACAAAAACAAAAACAAAAAGAAAGAATTTCAAGCCAAACAAAGACAACAAAATCAACCGGCCGGCGTTTTTCGATTGCTCTTATTCATCCAGTTTGGCTACGGGCTTCGTATATCTAAAAGTTTGAGCTATTATTGAAAGTGTTAAATTTAATGGGAATGGGTGGCAACTGTACCTTATTATACTCTTTTCGGAGTAAGCTATTGAGTTTCTTCTGAAGATCGTAAAGCAGAGAACCGAACATCGCAGGCCCCAAAAGATCAGTATCAATAGCTAAATCGATTGAGCCATGCCTGGTCTGTCTTTCTGGCAGGTTGTGTGGAAATGGCAGCAGTTTCCCCAGCAACAGAAAGAGATTTCGAAAAGAGTTTATTATTGGTTCAAGAAAGTGAAAACAAAAGAAATACTTAAAAAAGTGCCAACTGTACTGCTTGAATAAAAATTTTATTAAAAAATTATGTGGTGACTGTACTTTCTTTGAAAGGAATAAAAATATATATTTTTAATGACCATGAAATGTTTCACAAAAACATGGGCAAATGTCTGGGAGTCCAAAGCTCACTTTCGAATGAGTTGTAATTTCAAGAAAATCACGAAATTTTACTCTTTGCCAATGTTATTATTATATTTTGTTGTGTTGATGGAATCAAGACAAAGCGGAGAGGGAAAATTAGAATCAAATCCAGAAGACCAGACGAAAAGAGACAAGTACAGACAAGTTCACGACAAGCCGAGTCAACGCTTAACTTGGCAGAGTTTGCCGCCGTTTTCGGACTTCCTTTGCTTTTTGACTTGCCAATTTTGTGCTTAAGCTCTTTTCGGAGAAAAAAGAGTATATTCATTTTGTTCTGAAGCTTGTAGCCCCGCAAAGGTCACCTCCACATTGGTCAGTACAACTAGTCCGTCTGTCGCTATGAAACTTGTGTGCAGCCTGTACATTTTTCGGCCCCCCCCCCCCCCCCCCCCCCCCCCAGATCGGACCACTATATCATAATCCATTTTTGAACCAACTCCTATATTTATTGACAGATTTTTTTTCAAACTAGGGGGATACATATATTTTTGAATCGGGAAACTATATCATATAGCTGTGGAAGTTGCTAATCAATCCGGTTTATATGATTCACAGCAGGTGGAAGCTTCGAAAAGAGTCTGTAATATTCGGCATCCTGAAGATAAGCTTGAGATTTGTTTGTTAAGCTTTGCACATGCGGGCTTGATGATAAATTTTTAAATTTATTTTTATTTTTTGCTAACAATTGAATTTCTAATAGGCTTAACGATTTACCAACAAAAGAAATTTAAATGTAATGGTTTTTTTTTTTAACTACCGTCATGCTGGTTTTCGTGTCGTTGGGCCTTCTCAGAAAAAGTGTAAAACAATTGAGACTCAGTTTGGGTTTCAGTACACCATTTGGCCATTAAAAGTCCAACAAAGCAGCCAAAGTTTTTGCCTTACTTGGCTTTCTGCTTGAGTGGCTGGCGACGTGTAAAGTGACCATTAAAAAGAGGCCACTCATTTTGCGGTTCATAATTTGTGAGCTCCCCGTGTTGACAAGCTGAGCTGGAAACTGTTGCATTTCCATAGGTCATTTCCAGAAAGGCATCCCTCTTATGATATGGCCCCGAGAATGACATCACATTTCCGCATACATTTTCAACTTAATTTTAGATGCCCTCTTGACCACCGCCGCTCCAGACTCTCTTTTTGGTTGGAGAGTCTCGGCTGGAACTGGCTTCGTCTGTTAATTGAATTTAATTTGAGTGTGTGGTAATGTAATTAAATTTTTGAAATAAACCGGGGCACACATATCAACTGGGCAGAGAAATGAACGAGGGTATAAAATGATTTGAAGAGAGCGAGAAGAACAACTGTGAACTATCATATAGAAATACATATATGCGTAAAATCCAGGAAATCCAGGAATAAAATGCACCGAGACAAATACGTTTTGAAAGACCTCCAAAAAATCATTGAAAGGTAAACAAAGGAAGTTTACAAAAGTGCACTCGAGACAGGGGAAACATCAGATAAATATTGAGTATCATATAAGTAAACAAATAGATAAAGCCAGACACCTTAAAAACAGAAGACACTGCCACTGGAAACCTAAAAAAAAAAAAATGTCAGATCCCAGAACGCGAAATAAGACCCTGAGAATTTGGAAACAACTTTCATCTCAGCTCTTTCGCTCGATTCGGATTTAGTTGCTTTCATTCCACTTGCTCACTTGGCTTATCTTAAGCAAACTGGCAACAATCCCATTTCGATGGAGTCATCCATTGGCCATTCCCCTAAAACCCGAGTGGACACAATTTCCCCTTTTCATACTGATTAGTGGGTGTGCTTTCCTGCTGCTGAGTCAGTTCGTTCAGTAAAGCCAGCCAAGCAAAATAAATACTAATATTGGCCGAGGGTGACCAAGTTTGGAATTTATGTATTTGTAACAAATTTGTAATTGAAAATTGCGTAAAAACTGCACGCAACGAAAGATAGAGAAAAAAAATCAAAAGGCAAACGAGTGTTGAGCTCACGCATGAATTTAACACAATTCCCCACAAATTTTCAATGCAAATAGGCAAACAAAACAGTTCCGAAAACAAAAGAAACAAAGCCCGGCAGCTAAAACCAAAAAAAAAAAAAAAGTTTGAAAAAGTGCGTGCCAAAATGTCAACTCAAAAGACAAAAAAATAAAAATAAAAAAAAAACAAAGACGAGGCACACAGTGGATTGGAGAACTCCACGATTCGAGAGTTTTTAGCAAGTCTCTGCTAATTGCCGTCAAGTACAATCAAATGGCCAAAACCGTATGAGCAAAACAAATAAAATATATTAGAAACGTTGTTATTTTTTGGGTGATCTTTTTTTGAAAGTACTCCAAGTTTATCAACTATCTGAAATACTTTGTAAGAAGTTTGAAAATTACTCCTCACACCGAACCACTCGAACCCAAAGCTTTAAGGCTAAACTGGGGTTATCTGAGTTCCGCTTGCAAAAAATTTTTTAATCCAAGAAAACTTGATTTAGTCTTTGTCTTCTTCTCAAAATCCGAAAATCTAAGACTGAAACTGAAGCTATCTAGCTTCCATTAAGACTTGAAAAATGTCATGGATCCGGTTCCAGAATCGGATCATCCACACAATTCTTCGGAGAACTAAGACTTTTCTAGAAAAAGTAGAATTTTAAAATTCTTGCTATAATTTTTGTAAGTTCTTGAAATCATTTTTTATATATCCAAAAATATTTGGAAACTCTGAAAGAATAAGAAAGTTCCTTTTGATAGTCCGAATCGGCATCTGTAGTAGCGGCAGCTTTATCTTTGCTCCGACGCGAAGGTTGTCTGCTCTCTCATATCTTTTGTGTTGTTGAACCCAAAAATTATCACTCCTGCCAAAGAAAAAGTGTGTAGAACTTTTTTCAAACCGCAGATAAGATTTCATTAGCCCCTTTGTTTTATTTTCTTTAGATAGTCTCTTGCTTGCTTAAGAAATGTTCAGCCTTTTTGAAGAAATCAGAACATAAACATTTTATTTTTGTTTGCTTAATTTTTTGTGATTTTTTTTTGTTTTTTTTTTTAGGACTATAATGGCGAATGTCCGTACTCCCTATCGCCGGTCAGCGCCAAGAGTCAGAAACTTTTGCGCTCACCGAGAAAGGCGACGCGTAAGATTTCTCGGATACCTTTCAAGGTACTCGATGCCCCCGAGTTGCAAGATGATTTCTATTTAAATTTGGTGGATTGGTCCTCACAGAATGTCCTGGCGGTGGGTCTGGGCAGTTGTGTATATTTGTGGAGTGCTTGTACCAGTCAGGTGAGTTGGTTATTTACTTTCGTGGAGACTTGAAATTGTATGGTTCTTTGCTTTTTAGGTGACTCGATTGTGCGATCTCAGTCCGGATGCGAATACAGTGACCTCGGTGTCTTGGAATGAACGTGGAAATACTGTGGCCGTGGGCACGCATCATGGCTATGTGACGGTCTGGGATGTGGCGGCCAATAAGCAGGTGAGTTTTGGATAGGAAATAAAAGTCGAGCTTTTATTCAAGTGGGCATATTTTTTCAGATCAACAAATTAAATGGGCATTCGGCGCGTGTGGGTGCTTTGGCGTGGAACAGTGACATTTTGTCAAGTGGGTCTCGGGATCGCTGGATCATACAACGCGACACTCGCTCACCGCCCCTGCAGTCAGAACGCCGTTTGGCTGGGCATCGCCAGGAGGTTTGTGGCCTAAAATGGTCCCCGGATAATCAATATTTGGCCAGCGGCGGTAATGATAATAGGCTATATGTTTGGAACCAGCACACCCTCAACCCAGTACAGTCATATACGGAACATATGGCAGCCGTCAAGGCCATTGCCTGGTCGCCGCATCACCATGGTCTGCTGGCCAGCGGGGGCGGCACCGCTGATCGCTGCATACGCTTCTGGAACACACTGACTGGCCAGCCCATGCAATGCGTGGACACCGGGTCGCAGGTGTGTAACCTGGCCTGGTCGAAGCACTCATCGGAGCTGGTCTCCACGCATGGTTACTCGCAGAATCAGATTTTGGTCTGGAAATACCCTTCGCTGACCCAGGTGGCCAAATTAACGGGCCATTCGTATCGGGTGCTCTACCTGGCTCTTAGTCCGGACGGCGAGGCCATTGTCACCGGGGCCGGTGATGAGACTCTACGATTCTGGAATGTCTTTAGCAAGGCGCGTAGTCAAAAGGAAAATAAATCTGTTTTAAATTTATTTGCCAACATCAGATAAATACGAAGCCAGCCCGCCTACGGGCTAGGGGGAGTAGAGACTTAAGAACTGAATATCCTAAGAGTTAGCAAAAAAGAAAAGAAAAAGAGAAGAATGGAAAGTTGAGCCAAAGGCAAAAATAAGAGCTAAAGTAAATTCAAACCAATCAATCGTTGAAACCAAGCAACATAAACCAACACTCAGATGTTTTATTTACAACAACAAAATATAATTTATATATTTATATATAAAGATTAACATTAATTGTGAACAAAATGTTGTGCTTAAGATTTTTGGTGTCAAAGCAAAGCAAAAAAGGAAAATTCAAAATCAATTTAGTATTTAAAATAAGTTTCTGGGCAAAATTATACTTCTCGTACAATTTAACTGTTCTACTGAACTGTTTTGTGCAGGCTTTTTCAATTCGGTATTTTTTTTTTAAAATTTTTTTTTTATTGGTTATAAGAAAAAAGTAATTATAAACATATGATTATTATGGAAATTTCTAAAAGTAATTGTAATAAAGTTAATTTCATTTATATATTTAAAAATAATTTGTATTTTAACTTTGTACTTCTCTTCTAAAAATTTAGTGTTCTTTAAAATGTGAAATTTAATCTGCACAGTGCTTTTCAAACGTTAGCTTAGTGACACAACAATTTACACAAAACTGTAGGCCTTACAGTTTAAGTCTAACCAAAAAATAAACATTAAAATAAAACTGTTCCTAACAGAAACAAACCTACAAAGCTAAATATAAGTGACAACAAAAATTATATCAAAACTGCTTTCAAACTGTTGTGTGGCTCGCAAACTGTGGCCACCACGACACCAAAATCTCAAGCAGATCTTTTCTTTGAACAAGACTTGAAAAACAAATGTGTGTGAAAATGAAAGATAATTAAATGAAGTATTTACAAAAAATAAAAAAAATACAAAAACAATTTTTACATTTAAAATTCAAGGTAAAACAAGAACTGAGACTGTTTAATTTTTGGCAAAATTGCTTTTATAATAAAATTTATAAGAATTTTTTTTTGCTTTACTATAAAAGCCAAACAAATTATTATAATTTTTTTTTTTTAGTTTTATGCTTAGCTTTTAATTTAACAAAACACATTGCAATTTTTTAATTATAAATACAGAAAATATTATAGATATATATAAAAAAATTAATTAAATCTAAATGTCGAGAAATCTAAAATTGTGTTTTATTTTTTGTGTGCGTATTGTGATCAAACTAAAAGCAGGCTGACACTGGCAGCGGCAGAACCGTAAAGCTTTTTTCATTCATAAAGCGCGAAGCCGAAAGCTCGAGTAATACTGAACTGTAAATCGCGGTTGTGAAGTTTTGAACTTGAGCTTAGGCTTTTTCTTGAATATCAAAATTTTGGCAAAGTGAGAAGAATCATAAAATATAACTTAACCTAAGCCATACTAACTTTTTTTATAATTAAATAAAACAATTTACAGATAAATTAGTCTGGACTTAGAGTTGAAGCTTGATTTTTAAGCTTGAAGATTTTTAATAAAAATGAAAATAATTTATATAATTTTTATAAATAAAATTAAATGATCAACAATATAGGCTCATGTAACAATTTTTATGAATTATATTTTCAGAAATATATGTAGTCTAACATTTATTTTGTTAATTCTTAAGAGTGGATTAGGCATTTTTTATAAGGAAATGACTGTTTTTACCCCACTGTTCTAAGCTTTTGTAGCAATGAAACGGTTCGGCGTGAGCTTTTTAGGTGCTGGCTACCTTTTGCAGGAGGTAAGCTTTTGCCTTAACCTTTGGTGTTAGTAAGCCCCTAAACTATTCCAAAAAAAATTCTAATATTTTCCCCCATTTCCCATTCGCTTTGCTTTTAAAATTTACTTTTTTTAATTATTTGGTCATATAAATTATGTATTTAAAATTGTTTTATGAAATATATATGCATTAATGAATTCCTTTTTTTTAATTGCTAAGTAAGCCCAATTTTAGTTTTTTATCAATTTGGTACATTTGATATATTTGGATTTAATTTTAGCATAACAGTGTTCAATATTTGAAATCATGGTTTGTCCAAGTCTTTAAATTATAAAGGAATTCGACTGAACACGCTCCAGTCAATTGAAACTACACAGGCCACAGTGGGTTAACAGTGGCTCTTTTTTGCATTTTACTTTCCGCTGCGTTTCATATTCGATTGGCAGCGGACAGCTTCTTTTGCCCATGCTTCTTCTACATCTTTTTACGCTTCTGTCCGTGTTATCTTTGTATTTGTGTGTTGTTGTTTTTCCTTCTTCGTGGACAACCACAACATGATTTGACGTGTGTGGCGGCAACGTCAGCAGCGCAGTGGCAGTGATGATGGTGTGCGAGATTTTTACCTAGCCGCAGTTGCCTTTATTGTTGTTGTTAGCGGCTCTGCTGCTTTTCGAATGCTGCTGCTGAGTGTCTGTGACCAAGTCCAAGTTTAACTACGCTCGGCGCCAGAATCAAGTTCAGTCGCGCCGCAAACGCGTTGCGGATATGTTTTGTTGTCTGCCTCGACAGTATTGGCAACGATAACAACGGTAAAGAGTTAACGGCAAATACAAAATCTAACTGTAAAACGCGTGTGAAAAATTCCGCCCCTGGAATATCCTTGCTCGAAACGAATTTTAAAAAATTTTTAATTTTTTTGGAAGATCTAATTTTTTTCTTTTTTTTTTTGTGTGTGTGTGCAAAAGTTCTTTTTGGAAAACATAATTTGAAGAGCTCTAAAAAGGTGAAGTCCTTAGCCGGAAAAATAGACAACAATAACAAAATAAAAGTTTTAAAAAATTCTTGATAATTAAATGTTGATTGGTTGAGACCCGCTTATATTTTTTTGCACTTCCTTTTACCTTTTGTTTTTCACGTCTATCATCCCAGCTCTTTCTTGTTGTCCTTGCTTTACAAGTTGTTGTTGTCAATGTGATTGCTGACACTGCGGCTGCCTCAGCTGCCGTGCGTGTGTGTGTGTTTGTGTGTGTGTGCGTTGCCTTTTGAAGGTCATTGCGCACGAAGGCGCGGTGAAGGCCACCGTAGAGCAGGCGAAATGTCGGCTAAATGTCAAGTGGCTTCAATAGGGGGCGCGCCAATAGTCTTTAAATAATCAAAAAAAAAAGAAGAAGAGTAAAGAAAACCGAAACTGTAAGGCAAACATATTTCTCCCATTTTCGGTTGCATAAAATAAATGTCCCAGTCGTATTAAAAAGAATGAATGGCAATGCCTTCACCGGTGGGGGATCAAATGCCATCAACTGTCAATAATCCCATACTCCCCCGCTCTTTCGTTTTTTTCTAGTTTCTAGTACAAATATCCATAGGAACATGACAAAACAAATAAATGACCACACATTCAGCTAAACATACACACACACACTTTACACACTCACTGCAGAGCTTAAGTTTAAGTTAAATATTTGTGAGTAAATGCTAAGAATTTTTGTTTACAAGGAAAACATAAGTAATTAATTTTTAGTTTTGTGTGATTGAAGTGGCTGTACATTTTTTCTATTTTCTGAAAATATCGACATATTTTAGAATAAACATAGTTTTTGGGTTAAAATAGAAAAAGGATTCACCTATAGACCAAGACCTAATTAGGCTCAACTTCCTTATTAATATTCTTCTCTTTTCCGACGTACGACGAGACGAATCGAACCGAACCGGGCCCAAAGAAGAACTTGGTTGACCTCATCGGACTACTATATATCACTCAAGCCCCCATCGGTCTTAAGGATATTTTCTAAGTTTCCGACTAATTTCTATATTAGGAACATATTGGTTTTCACCTAAATCGGTTTCGAGAATATCTCGGGTACTCTATAATTGAATTAATTAGGAAGAATTTCGAAAAGAGACTATAGTCGTCGGCACCATGGAAATAACCTGACCCCTTGCTAAGTTTTGCAGACTCTTCAGAACTTTTAACAGTCTCTTTTGGCATATTGAAAATTAAAAGTCCGAATTTGTTGTGCATACAGGGTGTGAGATTTACTTAATGATTAGCACAATTATGCTAAAACTAAATAGCAAGACTTGTCAGATTTCAATAGAGCTAGTCGCCATTCTATTGAGAACTAAAAATAGAGTCAATAAAGGTGCAGTCGAATTCTTTGGCTTATCCATTTATCGACCAGCGACCTTTACTTGCTCGAGGTTCATCGATCTCGAAGATCGGAAATGAAATCGAGAGCTGTCAAAGTAGTTCAGACATACACATTCACACACCACGTAGGTGGAACTCGGATTTGTTATCTTGGCTTTTGGGGGCCGTTCCCTAATTGACACTAATTTTTTCTTTCCATTTGAAACTAAAGATGCTTTTTGTGCTTCGTGCCACACAAAGGGTCTGCTCTGTTCGGTTTTTTTTTTATGATATGAAATTTTTCAAATTTTTCGAGTCTAAAAGTGAATTTCTGGTTCGCATTGCACTGCCGTACCAGCCGTGCCAGTGTCACCCTATCAAAAGAAGTCCCAGAATTGACACACTGACGTCGGCGATGCGAACGTTGCTTCGTTGGCTGTGACGCATTCGCTTTTGAACTTGAACTTGGCCCCATTTCATTTTCTTTTTTTTTTCGTTCATAAAAAAAGAGGAGCAGTTGCAGTGTCTCAATAAACATTCCCCATGCCCCCCTTGTCCGGCTGCTGCCTTGATTACTTCTTATGCCCTTTAAGATAATCTGGCCCAGGCCAAACACTCAAGAAACAAATAATAACAGAAATAATAAAAACTTCAACTGACACAACCATTACAATGTGATAAGTATCAATGTAATCACGTACCAACAATTTTACAAAGCTTTTTATTATTTTGAATCTTTTATTATTTTCATACAATTTTTGAAAGTTTTGAGTAGCTTAGCTCAAAGGGAAACTAAACAGATCTGAACCCTCTTCTTATCCAAAAATTTATAGAAATTGCTAAATATGGTCCAAGTTGTTAAATGCCTTAAGATGAGCTTCCTATTTATGGGAATGATTCCATAATCTCCTTCAAGTTTCATCTCGAAAATAGTATACGAATTGCGGCATATCGCGAAACGCTTGGGCCCCTTTGATACCATCGTCAATCTCAGAATTAAACCAGATGACTTAGTGGTTGCAGGTAATCGCCAATTGCCGGCAAAGAAGACCGGAGGGAAAGACAAGACTTGCTTGCCCCTCGTGGCATTGAAAACAGAAAAGAAACCAACAGTAGCCACAAACAACAGACCAACACCATTTTAATATACTCATTTTCTTTCTAAAACATATGAGTTGATATTATTGGAGGCTGCTGAACCAGTTTGGATGCTCCGAGTGAAGGGTCCGATGCAGAGTTTTTTTTTCACTTAAGATTAAAGACTTGAGTCAAGTCTTACTTGGGCAGGAATACTGAAGCCACATGACATTGCACTCGGGCCTAAGCAAACTTTGTTTCTTTTTATTTATTTTTTAGTCTCAGTTGGTTTTTTTTTATTAATATTTTTCGGCTAAACTAATGATTGATGAACCCTAGGCAGATAGCTTTTATTGTTGTTGGGTTGTAACTTTAATTTTGGGTGCTGCCCCATGTGCTTGTTTAGTCATTTCAATCCCAAGTCCAAATTCGAAGGCAATTCATTCATAGTGGGTCTGGAATTTTGTACTTTCAAACTGAAACCTTTGGAATATTTTGAGCTATTGGAATGTTTCAGGCTTAATTACAAAAAGGTCAGATTTTTCAAAAATATTCAATATTTTTGCTACTGCTATCAAATATGGAACCCTAGGCAGATATATGTATATATCGAATTGGTATAAATTGTTAATTAAGTTTTTGTGTCAGTTTTTGAGTTAAGTTTCCTTTGACTTGACCAAGTCAAAGTGACCACGTGAGCGGGCAGATTCTTAGCAAATAAACAAATTGAAAACTGAAATAAAAAAAAGTCTGCTTGAGTTTCGAAGCACTCAAACGGTCAGTCAGTTTGTTGGCCAATCTACGGTCAATGTACTTGACAAATAACCAAAATAGTTGGCAATTCAAATTGATTTGTTTGAGTGCTCCAATGTAAAAGTTAAAAATAAAATTATTATAAACAAACAATAAGTCTAAAAGATCTCTTGCTTATGCCATGAAATTAAAAAGCGTTAACATTGAAAATTATGCAAAAACAAAAATCTAAGCCAGCTGAGAAGCCAAGGCATTTAGACAAAAAATTGCAAACAAAAAAAAAATAAATATAAAAGAGAAAAAAATAATAAAAACTTAACTGAAGCTAATCAAATTCGAATACGCAAAATGCCCAAAAAAAAAAAAAAAAAGACAATAGAAAAATAATCTTTGTTTTTTTTTTTTTTTTTGAGATAAATTTTGAGACTCGCAGCTTTTTGTCGAAAAGATTCAGTCTATGTAAATTGTCATTTTGACCTGATCTTGTTAACGAAAAATATGTCTGTCAAAATGCTTGATTGATTGTGCTGATTTTTTCCCCCATATCTTTGATTCTTTTCAGATTCATTTGACATTGGCAAATTGGCAAAAAAAAGAGATAATAAAAACTCTTCTAATTTCTGAATCTTTAAAGATTTTTTGATTGTGATTTTTTTTTTTGTGGGTCACCTTGTGTCTTTTGGAAATGCAAAACACTTTTTGTTTTAGGCTCGACGATTAAAATTCTGAATTAGCTTGATACTTTTTTTTCAGTTTCCAAGTTCGAAGCTTCAAAAATTTATTGCCAACTTAAGTCTTTTCGACTTTTATTTTTGAATTTCTTATTTAATGTTTTCTTTTCTGGTTTTAGTTGGTAGCTTTATTTTTTTATTACTTCCTTAGTTCTTGTTTGCAAAAATATAAAAATCTTTTTATGAGCAGCAATTAATTTCTTGCAATTCGAGTTGAAGTAATTGGCAAAAAAAAAGTTATAAACCCATGAGAAAAAATGCATATTTTATTCATCTTTTGTTTACTCGTAGTTTTAATTATGTTGGCAATTTTTTATAATTTTTTTTTCATGTGTGTTTCTTTTTTTTTTTTTGAATAAGCTGCTGCCACAAGTTGTCATCATTAATTATCTGCGTTGAATTTTATGACATTTTCGGGCTTAGTTGGTAAATTTAAGAAGGTGTGAATAAAAGAGTGGCATGAGGGATGAGTGGGGGTTGGGGGAGGGGGTGTTGTGGGCCTTTGGCTAAGGCCAAAACAACAGACAACCAGACAAACTGTTTACGCCTTGGAATTCGTATTTGTGCAATGAAAATTACAACAACAACTAAAACAAAGAAACTTAAACAACAAAACAATTCAGACACTCTTTCTGACTTGACTTGGCTTGTTTGTTCAATGGTAAATTCATTTACCATTTAGTTTCTTTTTATTTTATACTCTTTTCGAAGAAGAGCGTATTCAGTTTGTTCCCCCCAAAAATTGACCAATATCTTCAGACAAGTCTAGTGAGCCACTTTCGTCTGAAGAATGGTTTACGGTCTTTCAAATGACAAACTTAGAACTGGCCAGATCGGATATACATATATCATATAGCTGCTATATTTTATTAGAATCAATCCGATCCCATTAATATGAATAAAATACCTTCGAAAAGAGTGTGTAATCTTCGACACTCCGAATATAGCATTTTCTCTCTTAACTTTTCTAAATGCATTCAAGAGGAACTGAGCCGATTACTTCATTCACCTGACTAACAAAAATATTAAATAAGAAAAAACAAATTTTTTAAATTTTGAAAAAATTCCTTATAAAAGAGAAAATTAAAAACCTATTTGAAACTATACATTTTTTAATTAATTTATAAAGTACAAAAATTTGGAAAAAAAACACTTCCAGATTTGTTAGACTCAGTTTCCCCCACTAAAAATTGACATTGAAAGAATAATAATATTATATAAATATAAAATTGACTAAATTGTAAAAAAAAATATATGTTTATGTAGTTTTTATCTTTTTATTTATTTATTTATTTTTTTTTTTGCCTGAAAATGCTCATAAATGTGAAACTTGGTTGGATAATCTTATTTAATTGAAACAAACTTGATGAAAACTGACGATGTCCGCCCTCATAAAGACCAGTAGTTTGTCATCATAAAAATTATAGCAACAACGAAAATAATAATTATAATTTTTATTTTTTTTTACAGCAACAGTTAACGGAAATTAAAAGGGGCGAAACAAAAATTTACAATTTTTTTTTTCTGTTTTGTTTTTGCCTTTTGGCAAAGACGACAGCCGCAGACTTGTTTGACCTTCACCTTTCATGGCGAAAAAAATCAAAATAAACATAAAAACAAGCCCAGAGAGATATGTTGGTCAAAAAAGAATTGGTAACAAAAAACAAAGAAAAAAGAAGGAGAAACACAAATTTGACTTGATGATGATGATGATGTTGGCAAATATTGCTATAATTTTTTTTTCTCTTTTGCGTTGAAAATGTTTATTTAAATAAAGATCCAACGCTATCTTCGGCGTGCCGAAAATTACAGACACTTTTTGGAATTTTGTTTTTTGCCTAGAGACATATCAATGAGGTTGGACCTAATATTGAATGATATAGTAGTCTGATCCGAGTGAATCTTGGTAAAAATGTGGGTCCCCTGATAAGAGACTTGGAAACCCTTCATTCGAATAAGATCGGTTGAGAAGTGATAGAGGTATTTCTAAAGCCGATTTGGGTCTGTGCTTACTTCTATTTATTAACTCTAAAATCTATTAATTTATAAATGTTGACCGACAGACGGACACGGACTTATTAATTTGTCTACCGATAGTGATTAATCTGGGTGTCTACGATGTCTGCTTCTATGCAGTAACAAATCCAGGTTCAAATGAATACACTTATAAAAAAAAGGGTATACAAATGGTAATGTCTATGACGGGTTCCGCGGTGTTAATCGGTTTTAAATTGTGTGTAACTTTCACTTTCACCACGAACAGTCTTTGTACTTTTGATGAAGATTTCTTTGGGTTCTTGGGCTTGCCTTTAACGGCAACCGGAGTCCCTAATCTTTAGAAAATATTTTAAATATTATCAGAACTAAATATGACTTGGTTTTCAGGGCGTGGGTTTGATTAACTTTATTAGATTTGCACAAATAGTATTGCTTGGAAGGTATAGGGAAACTGAGGAAGTAGTATGAAGCTGAACTTATTACCATGGCCCAAGGTCTGGCAATCATATATTATCTATTTATAGAGTAAGATCATGCCTAGCATAAAACTTATTTCGGGCCATGTGGGTCTGTTTACTTGGATTTCGTATCAGCCAAGTGACCTTCAAAGGTCGCTAGATAGGAATCATTTAACATGGTAATGAGGATAGCAAAGTCAAGTCAAGTGGATGACTATCCAAATTGTAGAACATTTTCCTGATTACTTTGGTTGCTAATGCGTTTATAGGGTAAGGCTGCTGGGCGTGTTGGTTGGTCGGACCGCACTGTGACAGGATAAGCCGAGCCTTCTTTATAGGCAGCAGTATTGGAATTAGGTGAGGTTTCTTCGGGCTTGCTGGTGGTTCTGGTGGAAAAACCCCGACAAAAAATATTATCAATGAAAAACGCTTGTTTTGTTTTTTTTTTTGTACTTCTTTTATTTGTTTTTATTTTTGTATTTTGTTTTAATTTTTTTGTTTCTCTACTTGTTTATTTGTGCTTCTCAAACACTTAATATTTGTGGTCTTTTCTCTTGTCCGTTGGATCCTTTGAAATTAAATATACATTTTTTTAATTTATGAATTCTGGTTAGCCTGATCATTTTATCTCATGGATTATGTAATTTCTGTTGTAAATAATTTTTGGCTTTAATTTTTTTACAGTATTCCTGAACGCATCGACTCCGCCACCTGCCTCTAAATGAAGCTGCACTGGCTTGCCCTGGCCCTGCTCCTGGGGGTGCTGGCCCAAGTCTTGCCACCCAGCAGCGGTTCGGCTGTGCTTATTTCGGACATGACAATGACAGTGATGGTGGAGCTTTCATCGCGACATCCCTTTTGCAAAATGCATACGGATCGGTAAGCCACTCCCCCATTGTCCTTGAAAATTTGAAAAACTAACTTCTCTCTGTTTGTTGCAGGGGCGACATCCAGCGCATGTTGCTGCAATCGGATCCGCGTCGTATACGCCAGGTGCCACGGGAATCGGTCATGGAATTGGAGGAGGTCTGCCGGCGTCAGGGTTCCTATGGCCATGAGTTCCGTGGTGGCTTGGGCTTCATCTATCCGGGAACAAAATGGTGTGGTCCGGGCACTGCGGCTGTGAGCTATGATGATTTGGGGCCGCATGCCCGGGAGGATCGCTGTTGCCGTGAGCATGATATGTGCCCCGATGTCCTCAATGTGGGCGAGTGTCGCAGGGGCTTGTGTAATCGTGGCACCTTTACCCGATCCCATTGCGATTGCGATGCTCGTTTCCGGCGCTGTCTCCAGGCGGCCAACACCGAGACGGCCAACACTTTGGGCGCTATTTTCTACAATGTGGTGCAGGTTACCTGTTTCCAGGAACGCAGTCCCTGCTCGGCCCATCAGAGGTTTGAGGATTTCTTTTACCGCCGCAATCACTGCCCCGCCGAATATCGCATGGCCGATTTGTATGTTCCGCCAGATGCGGGCAATCTGATTGCCAAAATCCTATCCCATCCCCAGAGCTATGGCCGATCCTTTGAGCCGCCGCCCGTACTGGCCACCTTCAAGCAGGGATTCCGGCGTGCCGGTGTCAAGTTGGCCAGTGTGGGCTTGGCGGCCGTCAACATCCTCCGCGAAGTGGTCCAGCGACCACGCTTCGTTTGGGACAGTCTCAATGCTCCGGTTAGCCGAGTGGCCCCCACTCCACCGCCACCGCCTCCGCCTAGAACCTCTTGGCGCTCGAACTATTATTATGAGCCACCGCGTTGGAACGGGAATTACGGAGGCGGCTGGTCAGCCCGTCCCCCCTATGGATACTATTGAGCTCCCAAAATCGAGTCCAACACTCCCAGAAGACTGTCTCAAACTGTGTATTATTAGCTTTACAATAACCACAAAAAACACCAATTAGAAAACACACACACACACACACATCACACACACACACACATACAGACGCACAAAGCAAATGGAAAAATGTTCATAAAAATAATTAAAACTGCTTAGTCATCCTGCATAGTCAAAAAACATTTTAAAGTATTTAAATTTAAATATTTTTTGTTATTAAAAAAAAAGTTGTCAATATTTTAAATTAACAAAAGAAAAAAAAAAGAATTACAAGATTTTAAAGTTAATTTTTGTTTATATTTATTTTATAATATAAATATATACATATTTTTTTTTAACTAACTTTCGTTACTTTTCAAAATTAACAATTTTTTTTAAATGAAATATTCTAGAATTTTATTTTATTTTGAATCAATTGAATTAATACTATTTTGCATAGTTAAAAATATTTTTTAAAAAAGTCTTTTTTTATTTTGTCTTTTTTTCACAAAAATGTCACGTTTTGCCATCCAGCAGAACTTCAATCTGTTCCTGGAGTCATAAATAAAAGAAGAAAAATTCACTTGCATTTTTTATTTACTTATTTTAATTTTTTTTTTTTGTTTCTGCATTTGCATGCTCTGAATTAAAAATGTTAACCAATTTAAAAATTCCATAAAAAAATATGAACGAATCTGAATCACTTTGGTGCTAGTCGCGGCATACAAATGAGCTGGGGAAAAGAATCGCCATCCTTTTAATAAATTCTTAACGCATCTTTCTCCTATTTAGAGCTGGTTACAATCAGACCGAACAGGATGCTATTTGCGCCCAATGGCAATACCAACCGTCTGAGAAATATGTACCTAGTCAGCCGAGAACTTCCGCCTAAAGTTGACAAGAAAACCGAGCTAAATAATCACAACGATTAATGATGATAATGAAAATGACGATGATGATGACGATGACGAGGCCAAAATGGAAACGGATACGCTATATATATATATAGACATACATATATATTTACAACAATAACAACAAAGCAATGTAACTAAGAGTAGTTAAAAAAAATATTATACATTTAAAAAGAAGAAGGAACCTGAAAAAAAAGGAACACAATTGCCGCCTCAAAATAAATACGAAAGCAATACAAACTTAAAAGCACATGCATATATATATATATTTATGTATATATATTTTTGCTTAAATATATATCTACATATATATTTACAATACAAGTACATATTATAACTGACTAACAGAAGCCTCAAATAAAAGATTTGAAAAAAAAAACAAGTGTTTTCGATGGTTTCCAATTTTTTACTTTATTCAACCAATCTAAAAAGGCTGAGAGAATATTATGTGGAGCAGGCGGGGGAAAAGAAGTGGATAGAGTATTTTGCAATCCAATTCTCGTAGCGTATTTCCACGTTTTCATATAAATGCCCAATAATCGCAATAATTTTATTTGGCACCAAAAAGTATGCAACGCTTTTTTCAGATTGCTAAATTTTTTGGCCGCCTTCTGCTAATTTCTGTTCGCCTGGTACTTTTTCCAGCTAGCATTCAAGTTTTTGGTTTTCGCTAAAACGAAAATTGTTCAGTTCGTTCCTAAGCAGAAGTGAACTCGTTTAGGGCACTATCTCTTCATTGATGGAATAGGGATAAATCTGATGACTGCCCCCTTCCCCTCCGCACCTGATAAAAGTGAAAAAAAAGGCATGCTCTTCACCCTTCTGTGTCCTCCGTTCCTTTTCCCTAAGTCTGTACTACCCCTCGCCCGCTAAGTTCCCTTAACTCGAGCGCCTCAGTTTCCTTGCCCCTTCACTCCTGCGAGTGACCCAGGATCAGCATAAAAGAATAAGCTGCCTTAAATCGAGCCTTCCTCCGGATTGCCTCAAATTGCTCTTACTGCTTTTCCCAAACTCGGGCCCCCGCCAAAATTCAATCATTCAACATTGTTTTGGTTTATGTCAGAAATTTTCCGTTTTAATTATTTATTACAAGAAATTGTTTGTTGTTTTTCTTTTTTCAGTTGTATAAAAAAAAAAGTGACGAATTGAAGTCTATGGGATTTTCCAAACCGTCGTCTTGGATGCCCCTCCAATCCAGACCTTCTTTTCCTGCTATCGTTGCTTCCTCCTCTCTCTCTCTCTCTCGATAATGGAGAGACTGAAAGAGTTTCTTTTTTCCGGGTTTTCCGTTTCTTTTCCGTCCGAATTGTTTGGTCGTCTCTTAGGCTCTCAACGCCACGAACTGCTGGAATACCTCCAGTATGTGTGTGTCCAAGTCCGATGTGAAGAGTAGCGTCTCCAAAGTGCTGCTGTATTTTTGAACTTGTTCATGATGCTGTAAACAGAGAGAGGCAAGTGTTATAAAAGAAATCTCAATAAAAGTGTAGGGAACTCACCATAAGAAAGACCTGCTGGAGCCTGCCGATTGTCCAGCGATACCAGTCGGTATCCGGATCGCGGCCATCTGTATCGGAACGTAATAGATGCTCTGAGAGTATCATAATAAACCGCTGAAAGACAATCAAAAACAAACGCTTCTGATTGACATTGGCCGCCTCAAGTTTCTCCTCCATGCGCTCCACCACCTGCAAGAGAAGAAGTAGAAGAAGAACTCTTTTTTTTAGAGAAGATACACTTGAATCAAAAAGCGTGCCAAGAGGCAGCCAAGCGCAAATTCAGAAACGCTTTGTTTTTCGCTCTGATCCGATCTGATCTGATTTGATTTGATGTGGTTTGTTGGTTTTTTGAAATTGCGAAATTCTGCTTACCTCTTCAGAGGGCTTGTCGGCATGGGTAATCGGTTTTTTACGTTTGTGCGAGCTATCCTCATCTGAGTCGCTGGAGGACGAGTCCGCTTTTGATAATTTGTCCTTGGCATCACTCAGTTCAGTGCCTAAACAAAATATTATTCGAATTTCGAATTAAAAACAATAATGGAAAAATTAAGAACTCTTGAACTCACTCAGTTTGATGACATGTTTGTTCATTTTCTTGATGGTCAAGTGAAGAATTTCCCAAAGATACATTTTTGTGAACTCCCCAGTCATTTCCTTTGAGAATATCCACGTAGCCACAGCCGAGCAATCCACAATTTGCAATTTTAATAGTTTATCAATCAGAACAACCATCATTTGCTGGTGTGAAGACCACAATTCGAAAATGTTGTGTAGTATGCAGATCTGTGCCTCTTCTGTTTCAGCCAAGGCCTGTGAAAGAGTGGTATGATATGAGAAATACTTTTGAAAAGTTTGGATCTTTTGTGATTGGACTTACTCGAAATACCGAATGGAATTTTGAAATTGCCGCAAAACTGTGCGAAAACGATTTGGAGCCCAGGTTAAGCAAGGTCTGGACGAAGACGTCGATTTTGAGGGCATTGAATGAACTGTCGGACATCTCCTCACTGCTATACCCGTTGCTGGGTATATCCTTTAAAATGTTTATGACTTCCTCGGGTGTGCATTTCTGCCGAATGGCCACGACCAGCTGATGGGCCACTGTAGTACCAGGTAAGTTGGCTAGAAGCAAAAGTAATATTCATATATATTGAGATTGATCTGTCAAATGGGGCAGGTGTAGTATTTGGAATAATTTTGATTAGTTGGTTGGCTGAGATTGTTAGGATGGCCTGACACTTTCGCTTTGTCGCGTCGTCGCCAATTGCATGTGTGTTGGTGTGCGCGTGTGTGATCTGCGAGGTGGAACCAAGCGGCACCAAAACTGCTCTTCTTCTTCGTCTTCAATTTTTGCTCATTTTCGTTCATAGTTTCCTAATCTGCTGCGCCTCCCTAGCTTTGCAAATAACCAAAACGACAAAGCCAAGAGGATTGGGGGGGAAAGACATTCAAAATTCCCATTACATTCGAGACGCATGTAATTTATTGGCACTTTTGTGTCTTGATTATGTCAATCGAGTGCTTTTGCGGAGACGAGACAATTTAGGCGGCAAAAGGGCGGCACATAAACTTAATTACATTTTCATTTTGTGTAAATTAAGATAGCAAAAATAACAATAAAAAACACATCAACGGCGTTTACAATGCGGAAATTATGGACAAGTTAGCAAATGAGTAGAGATCTGCAATTTTCATTCGTTCAAGTAAATAAACTCTAATAAAAAGGGCATCAGTCGGACGGATTTTGGAAATTGGTAGCTTATGATTACTTAAATACTCTTTCTCTTTAATTAAATGAGCTTTGGTCCGCTTTGTCTAATTCTCCTTTGGTAGTGCACAGTTGCAGGCAGGAGCGATACTTTTAGATGGTGTAATCGATACTTTCGCTTAACAAGTACTTAGATCGTTCTCGACAGGTCGAAAGAGCATACAAGAAATAGTAAAGTCATTACCAAGTTGACTACCTTTGTTGGGCTTGGTAAATACCTTGAGAGATTTTCCCAAACGCAACCTTAAGCCCAAAAGAGTCGTCGCCAAAAACCAGAAACATTCCGCGCATTGAAAATGCCTATTCATTGTCTGAGCCGGTCAAGATCAATTCAAATTGTAAACAACTTAATTTGGTTGGTTTTAATCGAGGAGAAAGAAATTCTCCGACTGTTTACCAAAATCAAATTGAGCATGCCTAATCAAAAGTAATCTCATAAAAATGGTTATGCTTGAGGGGTTATGGTTGTCAGTTCCTTTGATTGTTATCCAAAAACCTTTTCAATGCCGAAAAAAAAAAACTTGATGCTTATCAGAAGAACTTTGACAAGGGCAAATTAAAGACTGAACAATCTAGAGATCACTGAAACGGGCTCTACCGGAAACTACCGTAAGAGTTCAAAGTTTTGAACTTCAGATCAGCGAACCAAGAAGAAAATCTTGATTGAAAAAATGAAATCAGTTCCAAAAAAAAAAAAAACGACGACGAGGACGTCACCCCTTATAACGGTTAGTTACGCCCCCCCAGGCCCAGCAATTCTAACATCCGTAAGCTCTGCATTCCACACTCCACTTCACTCCACTTTGTTGCATAAAAAGCCTCACTTAGTTTGGACTCATCTGTTACGACGCTTTGCCAAAATTACGAAACTTCCAAAGGCAACAACGACGACGACGACGACGACGGCGGAGCCAAAAGTCTTCGCCACACTTCGTTGCCACAATGAAAGCAGCATTAAAGTTGCTTTGGCTTCATTGCTGTTATTTTTGTCGTTGTTGTTGGTGGTGGTGTTAGTAGGCTGCCACTGCCAACGCCACCAGCAACATCTTCAGTAACGGCGGCAGTAATCTTTTGGCCACCAAGTGCACCCAAGAAGCGAAGCGCTTCGCTCGCACTTTTGCTTTTGCTTTGTTTTTCATTTCATTTCATTCAGTTTTTGTTTTTTTTTTTTTTTTTTTTTTGGATTATTAGCATGAGCACAACTTGGATGCGTTTCAGTTGAAGTTCCAAGCGCGGGCAACTCGAAACGTCGCGCATCTTTCAAGCCAAAAAGTTATTGGCAAAGTTTTTTATTTTCTTTTTTTTTAATTTAATTAAAACATTTTTTTTTATATTCGAAAAAAAAAATTTTTTTCAAAAGTGAAAAAGTGACCAATATGGAAGTGCGGGAGTTTTGTGTATTTTTTTGGTTATTCTTGAGTTGTGTGAGTCAACAAAAAAAAAAATGGATAAGTCCACTTTCACAGCGAAATCCTTTACAGTTGCAGCCTTTCAGTTGGGCAATTTTGGGTCGACGTGATTTGGTCTTGACACCCAACCAAGGCCAACAAATCACCGGCAAGCGCATCTTCTACGAAGACCAAAGTCAAGACTCGCCCAGTCAAGGTCAGACAAAGGAGACAGCGTCTGCAGAAAATGAAGTGCTGCGTCCCTGGGAGCGCACACTGAAACATGTCACATATGTGACACTCTTCACCGATGCGGCCAAGGGTGCCGCCTCGGGTAATCTAAGGTGAGTTGGTGGACTAGGGAAGAAAACTAGTTCTCCAATCGAACAGGAAGGACTTCGAAGTATCGATACTTTCAATTGAAGTCCAGAATCAAGCCTGATTTGAACAGATTTGTCTTTCGTATCGATACTTATTGTGATCAATACCTTAGAAGCTCCATAATATCAATCCTTTTTAAGCGTAGGGAAATTCAGACATGTACTTCTTCCTTATTCGATACTTTTAAAGCGACCGTTATTTTTCCAGTTCTCTACATAACTATCACGCCTTCCTGCACACTCCTTATGTGCAGAATGAAGTGAATAGTGCTTCCGGAATGTCCAAGCCACGCTTCGGCGACATTATCACTTTGGCCAGTGGTCGTTTGGAACAGCTGCCAGGCAACGGCAGCTATCGCTTTGTGGAGGGCAGCTGCAATTACGGAGCCTGCGAACACACCTTAGTCTGGGCCCTGTGGCAGGTCCAAAAAATCAGACATCGCGAAGGGGAGTTTGCTACAAACTCGGGCGATGGAGGTTTCCGATCGCCCAGTAATCGGTATCACTATGAGATGCGATACAGTGTGACCCCCCTGCAACCCAGCTCAAGAGCACCGCACAAGCGAAAGGTCAACCTGAGCTTCAATGGAGGAGCGCGTACCCCACAGAATTATATACAGAGAGAGGTAGACTATCCACAAAGCTTTGGTCGCTTGGTACACACCGATGAACGTGAGGACTCTTTCGCTGATCGCCGTTCGGATGGATATCCTCATAGGAATGCTCCAAATTCCGGAGGAGAACAGCAGGCTACCTTTGTCCATGGCATATTTCAGCCAGCGCCGCCACCGCCACAACTGAACATTGGGGAATATCTCAAGGGTGGAGGGAACAGTAATTTTGGCCTGCCCTTGAAGCCGGTGAATAAAGTTCAACTCTTTCCGAATATCTTCAACTTGGGACTGCGACAGAATTACATCACACCAACCACTTTCCGGCCAAATTATCATATGAAATTCACTCCTAGGCCAGAGGTTTTTGGCGGCAATGACTTGCCAGCACCGGAACGCTATCCACTGGTAAATGAATTCGGTGGTGATCATAATCCAGTTGGAGTGACCCATCATTTTCATCACCATTTCTACACAGCAGCTAATTTGGGTGGCGGCAAAACGGCGACAGGTCAACCTTATCCATATCAGCAGCCTTCAACAACACCCAATCCGGTGTTGGAAGAGTCTACTGAGGTAGAGCAGGACGAGGATCTTGTGGTACAGGTGACACCGCTACCACTGCGACGGCCACAGATTTATGGGCAGGCCTCAAAATACCAGACAGCAAAGCTGCCTCCCTTACTGATCTATGCCGGTGGTGGCCAGACAGTGGCCGGAGAGGACCAGAAGCCCTTCAGGAAGAGTGAGTCCCTGGAGGAGACCACCTTTAGGTATTCCGAGCCGGATCCACTATACCAGCATCAGAATCCGGCTGACATCTTGGATCCCTTGCTGCATACCAAGCATCAGACTGAAGCGGAGGAACAGGAAGAGGAGCATGAGCAGTCTTCCAGCCCAGTCGAGGATACACAAGCTAGGAATGTGACCCAAGATGTGGAATTGACCAGTGCTAGCACAGCGCGACCATTCAGCACCACCTCTGGGGCCGTGACCATCATATCTCTCGCCACTACCACCACAACAACGGCTAAACCCATTCCAACACAGTCGGCCAATTTCATAGCCACTTCCACCAAGACCCCTTTGTTGAGGGCCTTGAGTCGATATCGGACCACCAAAACCACCACCACCACAGAATCGCCCCTGGTGAAATGGAAGCCCAGGCGACGAGAAAATACCACCACTAGCTCAAGCGCTAATACCGACAGCACTGGCACCTCCTCTGCCTCCTACTCCTCTAGCACCTCGAAGTCTATTCAGACCATTCTTCCACCGATCGATAGCAAAGCCAAAAGCAGTCATCGTCACGAATCGAAAGTAGCCTTTCTGCCCACAGTTGCCCCGAATTATTCAAAAGACTTGGCCACTCCCAAGACGACTCTCACCACTCCGTTGTGGACAAACCCCACAACACCTATGCCTCCATCAACAAACACACCCCAAGCTGTGCATGAAATCTTCGAAGTTCTCACTCAGAAGTCTGTAAGCAAATCTGTCAGCATCAAGGTGGGTGAAAATGGTGAAGAGATTCCAATCATTGTGGACGATCACGAAAACGAGGTGAAGGGTAGTTAAGAGTTAAATTAAGTTGTTTTTTTTTTTCCTCTTGAAGAGAAAATAAATTCTAGAAATAGTCCGAAAGACAAATGAAATCTCTAATTCTGCTTACCAAGGAGACACTTCAGAGTCACTTAAGTTCGTAACCCGTAGTTCGATCCGGACGAAACTCTGTAGGCATTTGACACCTAAGAGTTGAGTGAGATTGCTCATTAGATGTAGGAGACATCTCCGAAACTAAAATGGGTTCTTGCGAAAGCTATCAGAGATATTATTAAATGATTTATATTTGTGCTATATGATATACTGGTCTGATCTCGCAGGGTTACGCACACCAAAGAGGGAAGAACTCGCAAATATGCGTTCAGACTGACGGACAAAGGTAAATCGAGGAGCTCTATCAAAAAACAACTGTCTATTCTTTAGAACTAAAATAAAATTTGGCTCTCTAGCTATTGCAGCTACATACACGCCCAGTTTTTCAGTATATGGCATACCTTCTTTGGGTACAGAGATCTATTCCACATAAAAATCTTGGTTTTTCGACTTTTTCCTTAAACCCCATTGCTCAGGCGGGAATCTTTTGAGAGAGACCAACTTGACGTTTCTAATCAGAAATATTTTAAGAGCAGGAAAATTCAACTTACCTGCCTCCTCATTGGCATATTTGTAATTGGGCACGGGAGTAACCGGTATGAGTTTGGCATAAGTGCTGGGCATCATTTCAGTAATGCGTTGATGATACGACAACCTGGGATAGATTGGAAGAATTTTTGAAAACGGAAACACCGAAATTTCAGAAATGCCTTACCTGAGACACTTTTGCAGGACTTCTTGTATGAATTTGGGACGTGGATGCTCGACGTCGAGAAGCAGACAGCTGTCCCATTCATCCCATGACCAGGTGAATTTAAAGTTGCTCAAGTGGTAGGAGAACCAATTGACGAAACGATCGAAACAGGAAGTGTTCATTGAATCGATACGCATGAACAGGATTTCGGTGGCCTGGGCCAGGACCTGGGGCAAAGTGCCCGGCTGCAGCTTGCAGAGTTCAATTAGTATGGAGCCATAGCAAATGTCCAGGTAGCGAGGTGTGGGCATGTGGAAGAGCTCGGCAAAGATCACCTCCACAATGCAATATTCGAGGGGAATTTTATGCTTGAAGGGGAAATTTAAAAGCTGGGCTGCACAATCCTTGCGCTCATGATGGTGAGTCTCAATGATGTGATGCAGGTGCTCCTCGATTAGGAAGCGTTCGATGGAATGGGCACCAGGCAGGTTGGGACCATCTGGGCAATCTGTGTAGTCAAACATACGGTATACCACCCAGGGCATGGGATATTCAAAGGAATCATGGTGCGGTGGTGGGATGATCTGGGGCAAGTTATGTTGTAAGGCCTCGCACAATATGGAATCAAAGACAAGGTACGGACGTAGTATATGCTTTTCGGCCCAGTTGTCCTGCCTCAGTTTGCGTATCTGGGCCCATAGGCAGTCCAGGTATTCTTCCTGGGGATGCGGGGCATCCGAGGACCAGACACGCAAGGCATTGTGGTGTTTCTTGGAGCGCTTGTTCAGGTAGACTTCGATGCGTAAGAGTAGAGACTCTAAGGCAGACTCCTTTTTCTCATAGAGGTCACGGCCCACCCAGGGGAGGGTGGAAAGTACGGCAAAGACAAACCAATCGCGGCGCACCTGGGGCACGGTATCTTCATTGGATACATCGATCATTGTGTCTAGCAGTTGTAGAAGACTGGTTGCCGAGATCACATGGCAGTTGACCAGATCGGCCAGAAAGCGGAGAGAATACCGGGCAGCATCCCAGCGGCACAATTTCAAAGATTCCTTAAATGTCTTGACCATGTGGTCTACAAATTCACCACCAAACTTGTAATTCTTGGCATTCAGTAGACCAACCAAGGTTGTGTAAACCGTACACTTTTCCGGCATGCGTACGGCACAGTCCGAGAGAATGCGCAAAATTTTGAGACGGAAGGTGCCCAAATCCGCCTCCAGCACAGATACAAGACCTTCGAGATTCGACTCTACCGAAGAAGTGCTACGTTCACCCACACGCAAAATCAATGACTCCAGGCGATCTTCAATTTCTTGATTCTCTGATACACGGCGTCGCTTATTCCGGCGGTGATCTAAAAAACAAAAGTTTTGAAAACTCTGCCAGGAATTTTAATTAAGTCCGAAACTCACCATAACCATCCTCTTCGCCATCGTGTGCACGTCGGCGACTCATTTTTAGAGTTGTATTAACGCGAAATACTTTAAATAAACCTAGAACTGGATGTTCTTTTCTTTACTTTCCCACAAGGCGACGCGGCGAAAGTAAACTTTAAATATGGGAAAACAATGGTTCAAATTCGATGGTTTGTCTTTGTTGTGTATGTGCTTTTTTTAATAAACTAACACCTTGAACTTAATATTATAAAAATATAGTAAAAAAAAGAAAAGAATTACTAATTCTTCGACCGTACACTTTCGGCTTTTTCGGCACTTTTTTTCTTAAGAAGCATGAAATGCAGAAATGAACTAAAATGAGCGGAACCTCATTTGGAACTAAAGGACAGTGAACTTGGAAATCGATTAATAAATAAATCGATTATTCAGCCCCTAGGCAAACAAGAAAATATTTACAAAAAAAAAAAAAAAATAACAAAACAGAAAAAGGAAAACATTAACATTTTGTAAAAAATCTAGAGGACTTTAAGCCTGGCCGTACTGGAGCAGGTCTTCTCCAGATACACAGAACGGGAGCGTGCAAATGGGAGCCGAACACTCGCAACCCCGAGCGGAGGCCGATGGCCATGAAATCTTTGAAAGTCGGGATTTGAGGCATACACAGAATGCTTTTGCTGCCGGAGGTCTTGGTGACAATAGCAGTGCCGTAGCTTTGGCTGCAGCGGCTGCTGCCGCCCACAAACGTCGCGGTGGACCCAACCAACGTCAGCAGATAAATCCCAGTGGCAATGGCAGCAGTGCCGTTTCGGGACATGCTAGTATTGTTATAGCCAGCAAGCAAATCATATCGGACACAGCCTCACCCACCAGCTCGGAGCTAAGCAGGCCACCATCGCCGCCGCTCAGTGTTTGCTCAGACCTACCCTACGTCTCCTACACAGACCGTCCGATCGGTGACTCCCCCAAAATACGCAACAAGCCAGCCCACATGCTACAACAAAGTAGTGCCAGTCGCGCTGCCGCTCGCAAATCCCATCCAGGTGGTCTCATGTCGGCCAAGCCCAAACGACCCCAGTCTACAGTCTCTAGCCACAGCATTGTGATTGTCAAGCCTGGGGCTCGGGACACCCACGACGACATAGACCCCGATCTGGCACGCCTCCGCAGCATACCACAATTTTTGCCCGTACTGCGAGAGACCATAACTTCGGCCACCTTTACTAGGGATGCTGAAATCCTGGAACGCCTACACTCGCAGCACCTACTGAACATTTGCAATCGCATGCAAATGCACTTAAACTTGTGCGCCAGCCATGTGGCCAACGAACAGAATCACCTGGTCGAACGCACAAAGGTGGTCAGCAATTCCATAACCACGCTCTTCGCCTCCTTTGTGGATATGCAAAAAACCTATGCTTCCTATGCTGAGCACTTTGCTAAAATCCGCGGCATTTCGCAGCAGCTGAGCCGTTGTAATTCCCTGCTCCATGAGAATATAGAAAGCCTGGAGACCATAAACAATTTTCTAGACGATGAGGATCGCCTAGAACCTTTTGTCTGGCGTACCGATGACAACAAATTGCGCGGTGAGGCTGAAGGCGCTGCTGGTGGCAATAGCAATCGTCTTTGGCGGCTTTAAACTATTCGTTATGTTGAAAAAAAAAAAATAATATATATAAGTATATATATTCCAATTATTTTAAAAACTCTTTCTAGTTAATTATCTTTACCGTTATTATAGTCTTAAAAATGTTATAGACTCTTAACAAAAAAAACAAAAAATTATTGATCTCTTGCAAAAATAAAATAAATAACCTAATTCTAATCCAGACGACGTATGTATGTAAATAAAATTAACTCTCGTCTTGGTTTTTCGATTAAGCACATTTAAATCACATTTATTTGAAACATTTTAAAACACATCTAAGACAACAACAAAAATACTCGTTTTTAAATATTCTTAGAGGCTAAAATTCTGTGTCAGTTTTAATAGAGCATCACTTTAAAATTTAGTTAATAATGTTTTCTCTCAAGTCTTTTTGAAATTTCAACTTATTCTATAAATTGTGTTCGAATTCAACTAAGAAGGGCACATCGTCAATACTTTCAGATGCTTTTTTTAAAACTTCCAATATCAAAAAGAAAAGTTTTCTCACATGTTATTCCCAATTTCCAAGTAAGTCCATAAATCTTTTCTATCTTTCAAAATAATCCCAAGACTTTCATAAACAAAAGAGAGAGAGACAGAATCTATGAAATAGAGTGAGAAAGAAATATTTCTCTCTGGGATTCCTGATTTTGTCTCCTCTTTCTAAGACTTTATCTGTAAAGTTAGGAAAATATATCAAGCAATTCTCAAATTTATCTTTTAGAAATACTTTTCTTAACTTTAAACTTCTTTTTTTTTCAAATCGTATCTTTCATGGTTTTGTTCTCACGATATCGAGATATTTGGGGAACTCTTTTGAGATTTCAAAATTAAACCCAATCGTGAGACTTTCGACTTACTGTCAGGCATGTTCGGGAATGTTCGTATGAGAAAGAAAGGTTTTCATCAAGATTCCCTATATAGATATTTAATATTTTACCGTTAAGAATGCTCCACCTTGGGAATAACATTTAGTTCGAAATAAACAAAAATTTTTCAATTCGATATGATTTTTCTTGTTCAAACTAAGAATTTCCATTCAAGAGACTAGAAAAATATTCTTTAGAGAATGTTGGAAAGTTTACACTTTGGTATTTGATTTTATAAATCAAATTTTAGTTTGTGTGGAATTATCTTTTATGTTGTGTATATTTTAATACAGTTCTACTAGTTTTTTCGTGGACATGTTGTCTATATTCGTATGACACACGATAAATGCAAATGCAGCAAAGTTAACCACAATGGTTTTGTTTTGTTTTAAATTATTGACTATATCTTAACACACATGCTTGAATATACACACACGCACATACATACATATTGAATACAATATATTTGATAAGCACACACAGACTGGCTTGGCTATTCAAAAAACTCGGGTCAGCGGGCAGTTTCTAGAATCTTTGACTATCGTCTTGTATATTTTTTGGACTAACTCTCTTTGGTGTTGCGGGGAGTGTTTGCTTTGGTGTAACCGAAAAAATTGTATTTTCTTGCCTGTTTAAGCTTGTGATATTCCCGATTTTGTTCCAGAACCATATAAAGCATACGAGAGCTGAGCAACAGATTGATCAGGATGCCCACCAGAATTACCCACATGCAACAGTAACCGCTGAGCATCACCAGGGTTGAAATAATGGACTTTGGAGGGGTATGCGGGGTGTTGAGTAACTGTTAACGAAGCAGCATGGTACTGCCGTAGGCCAGCAGGACGAGTACCATGTTGGTGAGACTCATATTCTAGAAGAGCTTCTGCATGAAGTTGCGGTCCTCGAGATCGCGACGTCGCTGCTGATCATCGATGGCCTTGAGCTCCTTGTTGACAGTGGCCTTGATGTTTGGATCTCTGAGTAGAGCGGCCTTAAAATCGCGACGAGCCTGATCGGGATTCCAGGCACCAGCGTGGCCCTTGGCGCGACGGAACAGAGCCTTGACATTTTGCGGATCCAAGCTCAGCACTTCATTGCAATGCTCGATTACGGCATAAAAGTCGCCAGCCAGTAGACGGCACTGGGAGTAATTGAGCAGTAGTGGTATCTTGATGGCAGCCAGTTCGAGCCACTCAGGGTCGTGGGGTTTCTCTTTGAGCATGAGCTGCTCTATCATACCAATGGCCTCGCGATAGCACTCCTCAGCCTGAGCATAACGCAAAGCCTTGTAGTGTGCATTGCCACGCTCTCTCAAGGTGGTAGTGGCCACCATTTTTTCCTCATCGGACATTTGCCAGCGCTCCTTTTCATAATCTTCGGGTAACTCAATTGAGATAAGCTCTATGATAAACTCCAGGTCGACGGGATTTTGTAGTAGGTCATCCAGATCTTCATAACCGAGGCCCTCATTTTGCAGGGTCATGCCGCAGCAGTGACGTCGTTCTTCTGGGCGCTTGCCCACATCCCTGAGGGTCTTCGAAATAAAAGGGTATTGGGCACAGAGCTGAAGAGGGGGATATTTGAAACATGGCTAAAAATAGTCTCTCAAGGTCTTTTTCCTTACCGATTTGTTCACTGTAAATTTTGCCACTTCGTTCAAGGACATTTGCTGGACAATCACCTCCCAGACTTCGAGCTTGAATTTCTTACCCAAAACCAATTCCATAGGCTTGTCCATTTTACGACTGTTGTCAACCACTCGTGTATCCTTGGCACGTCGGGTTTCGAAATGAAACTTTACCTGCATATACATACATACAGGTATGAGAAAAAATTAAATAGCCACAGTGCAAAATGCTATTTTTTTTTTTGCCAACTGTTGCTGCTTACCCTGGTGCCTGGCCTTAATTCAATGTATTTATTGCCTGGATGTATGATTTCCTTGCGTATGGGATGCTCCTTTTGCTGCTGCATTTTGTTTCTTATTTATTTATTTTTTTTTTTATTATATTTGGAGACTCGCAAAACTTGTTAAACTTATTGATTGCAACTGCTGAAAGCAACTGAAGTTTTCCGAGTGAAATTTGCAAGGGGTTGTTGTCTCGGTTTGAGAATCAGATTCTGTAAGCGCTCCTTGAAATTGACTAGTGATAAGACCAGCGGCCTAGTTTAGTTTTCAATCAGTGAACAACTGTTGCCAACGCTAAAACCTAAGGGGTTTGTTGTTTCCCAGGCACTTGACCTAAAATTATTAATGCAAGGAGTTGCCATCTGGTTTCAAGCTGCCAGACTTTCGCGGGTCTATCAGCTGATTTGATTGCAATTTACCAGAAATTGTCGATAGACCGTTTCTCAATAGGGTAGTTTTATATATTTCTTATTTTTTGGCCAGCGTTGACTTCAAAAATAATAAAAACAAGCGAAAAAACAAAAAACTTAATCAAGCGATGGACCCGCTCTCTACTAGACGTCTAAAAAACAAAGAACTGGCGGTTTGCCTTATCGGTACTAGTTCGGGCAAGAAGTTCACTCATCGCTACTAGTTTGGCTAGAAAGTTTATTTATCGGTAGCAGATAACTCATTCGTTCCGGAACTGTCCAACTTTATTGTTGAAGCTGTGACGTTTACAACAATAAAAAAGTTCGGTCTCCTCAAAATTTTGAGTGAATGGCATAATTAAATGGAATTTGATTGCATTTCGGAGTAAAACCATTGACGTTGCCGTCGCGTGGCCTAAAGACTATTTTTCTTTGTATGTTCCAAATAAAAAACAGAAACTACAAAATAGAAAAAAAAAATAGATACAATCAAATTGTGTGCTGCTGCGTTGCGCGCTCTTGCCCTCAACAAAAATTTCAACAACCACAAATAAAAAAAAAACATAACAACAGAAAACGCGAAAGTTAAAAACGGTGAGTGGTAAAAAGACACTCTCATAAATTCTTTGTGGCCAAAAGAAACGGTAAAGTCGGTCCACAAATTCAGGCCGAATTTATCAGGTTCAGGTCTTAACTGAAGTGTGAATCAATTGCAGAAGCTGGGGAAAATTGGGATAAATACAAAAAAGGGTAAAAAAACAAACAATGTAAAGAAATAAACAGAGGAAGAAAAAGCTAAAGTCAAACTTTCTAAGCGGCGGCTTTGCTGTTGTTATTTTTGTGCGTGTATGTGTATGGCAAAATATTATATATATATATGTTTTCACAAATTAGTTAGACAAAAATCTGTTTTTTTTTTTTGTGATGATAAAAAATGAAATTTTTCGCGTGCTTTTAAAAAATTAATTACGCTTGCCTTGGCTGCAAGTGTGTATGTGTGTTTATTGTTCATATATATATTTGTTTTTTATCATCATTATCATAATTATTATGGCTCATTCGCAGTTCTTTTACATCTTTCATTCTTTTATTTCGCCCCTTATTTTCGTTGGCTGGTTCTCTTACTCTCCCAATAGTATGCGGTGTGTATATGTGTGAGTGTGTGTGCATAACAAACTGACACCGACGCCGCCCTTTGGTGGACCAAAGAACAAGAAGAAGAAGAAGAAGAGAAACAGCAGAAAAAACATCAACAGCCTCCCTAATTCCAATTGGATTTCCCAACGTTTTTCGTTATGCTCTTTTTTTCGATTCCTACCGCATCAGCTGCTTCGTTGTCTTCTAGTAGCTGTTGGTGTTGTTGCTGCTGTTGTAACCTTGTCTTGTTTTTTTTTTTCAACCACCCACTTGTCTCTGACTCGCTGACTCGCTTCACTGCACTCTCAACCTCTCTTTCGCACGCCTGCACTAGTTGCCTTTGTCGTCCAGTGTGTACACACCTACGTTTTGCGTGTGTAGCGATTTATTTAAATTTCCATTGATGGTGTGGTAGGCTTCACTTGTTTATTTATTTAAATTATACCAACAGACAAAGAAATGGTAATTATGTAGAACAAAAATGAACATGGCAACGTACTATTATAAAATTTGCCCAAATTTGTTTTTTTTTTTTGTCTCACCGCTTATCCTTGGTGATGACGTATATGTATATATTTTTCTTGTCTGACTTATCTGACTTTGTTTTAATCATTGATTTTCTACTTCATTTTGACATTCAAAAGTTTTTGTTTATCAGAATGGCCTTTTAGGCTTTCCTGTCCTTAAGGCATTTGTCGTTTTTGAGTACTTTATTTTCGTTGAGGCAGTTCAACCCGCCTGTGTATTTTTTTTGTTTTTTATGATATGCAAATATGTGTAGTTTTATTTTAATTATCTGCTCAAGTGTTTTTTTCTTCTTTTTTTGGCAGTGTGTTTTTGTTAAGTTTATTTTTTCTCTTTTAGTTTGGTGCGGTTTTGTTGCTTTTGAAGCGTTTTGACCTTCTCAAATAAAATGAGCCACACAAAAAAATAAAAAAAATGTGTCAAAAATATTTGCACTTGAGAAATGCGCAAAAAATAGCAACAACCACGCTTATTTGTTGCGTTAAACACAAACAAACACACACATAAAGAGATACGTACAAAACACCTGAAATTGAAGTTTCATCTTCTTATTTCCCGCTCTTCTTCTTACTGCTATTCATCTACATAATTGCATTTTGTCATTGCGCAGTTTGTCGATCGCGCCTCGCTGGCTTTTTTTTTTGTCGGCTTGTCAGCATGTGTGCCAGTGCCAGAGCCAGCGCAAATACCGTTATGTAAAATGAGCAACAGCAACAACAAAAACTTAACCCTACAAAGGCAATAACAATAAGAAAACACTCATACACACACACACTTAAAGAGCCATAAGCCAAAAGCCTGTGTGAGTTTTGTATTGTTCATCTTTGTTGCTGTTGATACTGTTTTGTTTTTTCTCTGTCAAACGGCAAGAGCTGCAAGACTGCGTCGGCGTCAACGTAAACGTCAACGTTGACGCCAACAGAACCTCTATTTAACAAAGCTGCGCGCAGGCGCTTTTTTTCTTTTCTTTTTGTTTTTTCAAAAACTCAAGACAAAAACCAAACCGAGTTTGCAGAGTGCGTCGTGTGTTTGGGAATTTATTGTTTAATTATTTTTTTGACGTGTCGTACGTGTTGGTATTTTTCATCTCTCTCATGAGAATGCATATTTTTTTTTCTTAAAGATTTTTCCTATATTGTTATTGTTGGCTTACCCTTTCTTTTTTGTTTGTAATTGTATTTTTTCACTGCTATTGTTATTTGCAATTGGTTAAATAAGAAAATAAAAAATCCCAATGTTATCTGTGGAGTGCCGAATATTGCAGACTCTTTTCAAGTTGGATGGGTCACTGGTATGGCAGCTTTGTCAGCTAATATAGTATCCCGACCCGACACACACAAGCTTTCGTTTACCGAATCCTGACTACGAAATTTGATTGAGAGATAAGTGTGAGAGTTATTCCCAAAGTCGATTTAGCCTCGTATGGGTTCCGATAAGGTCAGTCTCAAATGTGCAGGCTGTCCGCGGCAGGGTTCAATCGATTTGTCCAACCAATGTGGAGGTAACATTTGGGGGTCCACCATGTCTGGCTCTGATGCCAGAACACAATAAATACACTCTTTTTTTCTTTTGCTTCGAAAAGAGTATCATAATAATAATGCTTGTATACTTTTTGTTATTTATTTTTATTTTCCTTCCAATGGGAATGCAATTGGCTTGATATGTGTGTACGTGTGTGTGTGTGTGTGTGTGCTTTTGCAGCTGTGTGTAATCAGAAACGGTTTCTTTTTTTCTTCTTCTGTTTCAAAGCTGCCTCACAAAGTTAACTAGCACTAAAAACAAATTATTTTTTTTTCTGAAAAGCTAAAGGGTGAGAGAGCGAGAGAGTGAGAGAGGGAACTGCCGGGGGGTTGCTAAGAAAACAGAGGTTCTTACGTGGCGAATGCTGTTGTTTCTGCTGTTAGTGTTTTGAGTACGTCTGTGTGTGTGTGTGCGCGCTTAAAAATAAAAGTCACTTAGGGCTAATTGAAACCAACCTCACACACACACAAACATACATAATTATGTTTTCAAAAGAAAGAGAGAGCAAGGGTCCACGTGCTTTTGTGTACGGTGTCTTTTGCCTGTTGCTGTTGGCTGCACACATGCATACACACACACACACACAGGCACAGGCACAGGCAAAAGCACTTGCATTCAAAGAGGCGCACAGGCTTGTGCAATAAATTTTTTATTGAGCTGGCAACACTTTGACTCGTGCGCCTTTCAATAATTCGCTTCGCGATTGAAAAGGGAGCCATCGATTTGAAATATTCATTTTGTTGGGGATTATTTTGTAATTATTATTATTATTATTTTTTTTTGGTATTACACATTTTTCTTCTTGATTTTGATGTATTTGTGCCTGGCCGCCCTCAATTTGAAAATGCAATACAAGTTCTCCCTCTTTCACATTTTGCTTATCAGTCATGTTTGGATGTATACATTTTTTTTTTGCCATTAATTTTTCATTGTTAATAAAATAAATAAATAAATGATAAAGGAAAAGAAACTAAATCGCAGCGACTCGCAGACAAACTGGCGGCCTTTGTCACACTTTGCATATCATTTGTTTATCCGTCTGTTGACGTTTTAATTGTTCTTTTGTTTATTTCTTTGAAACTAGTTAATTTCTTACTGCTGATAAAGTCAAAGCCTCAAAGAGTTTGGAGAAGGTTCTATTCAAATAAAAAAAGAAACCCAACCACCAAAATGGAAAATAGAAAATAGAATTTTGCTAATTTTTTTAATTTCGTTTCTCCTCTTGATTCGCCATAAATTTGGAACTGTTAAAATTTGAGATTTTAAAGTAACTAGAATTTCCAGCATTTTCGAGTCTTCCAGGCTGGCTTGCTTGTGTCTTCAGTTTTCCCTTGGGTCTTGTATGTTCGGGACTCCTAAAACCGATCCCTAATCTTGGATTAAATTCTCACTTCTCAGTTGTCTGACAATTCCAGGATTCTGAAATATTCCGATTCTCGATTCCGATACCCAATTTTGGGGTCTATGCAACATTGCATAAAAATTTTAAAAAAAGTTTGAATAAAAACTTAGAGGCCCCATAAAACTTTGAAAGCCTTTGAAATAAATTTATGGCCCCCAATAAAATTTTGACAGTCTTCTTATTTACTCCAACAAAATGGAGAATTTTGAGTTTATTAATTTTTGGCCTGCCTTTGATTTTCCGTCGTCTAATTTGACTCAATTGAACCGAAATTGCTTCCATTTCTCTGGAAGAGTGAAAGACATTGGTGGGTGTAAGGCGGGGAGTGCGAAAAAAGAGTATCACCTAATTAGGTTTAATTGCCAGGCCATCCCAGAGCTAGGCTGGGCCAGCGCCTTCTTTCGGGCTTGAGGATGTTGACGTCAAAGGGGCGTGTGCCCATCAGCTTGGCCAGGCAAGCAAACAAATTAAATTGGGTTAATGAGCTAAACGCCCTCACTGTGAGGGGATGTCTAAAAGGCAGAGGGGAGAGTAAAAAAAAAACACTTCTGGAGCACTTGATGAGTTGAGTGCCGGAATGGGGGGAGCGCACTACTCCCTTCCCCCATTTTGTTCACTCCCCTAGGCTTTTTCCGCCACCCTCCTTCACCCTTGGCCATTCATAATTTTTGTAATTTTGCATTTACATTTCTGACTCAATCAGTCACAATTTTCAAGACGAAACATTTAAGCCTCAAATGCATTTAATGCATTCGCCTAGCCTCGTGCAAAAATGGAAATTCTGCTCATATTTATTCATACACAACTAACTCAATATCCAAAAATAAATAAATACACGAGTGAAAAAAGAATACAAATTTTTTTTTGCCTGTCATAAAAATCAGTCAAATGAATAACGAAAAGTGCCACAGCATACACTAAATTTTTCATCAAGTTTTGTGTGAAAGAAAGAGACAGAGCATTCATTTTTCCTATTCAAATTATAAATTATTTGTAAAAAAGAATCCCTCGTTTTACAAATTTAAAGAGTATGATCAAGTCGGGCATGCACAGGTGACTGCAGCGGCATTCCTAATATTCTTTATTGCTTGTGCTTTGCGACATCCCAAACTGCCAGTCCGAGCGTCCACGGCTGACGCAGCGCCAGCAGGTTTGTGACTAATGCAATGGCGACGGCGGCGTCGATGCCACCATCCACAGAGATGGAAGCAAAAAAAAAAAAAAAAAAAAAAAAACAATTGTTGGGGAGGGGTGAGCAGGGCAAAAACTGGACGGCCAAAAGATAAAAAGAAACACAAATAAAAATGCACAGAAATTGTGGTTTTTATGGAGACTAAGAAACGTATAAGAAAAAAAATAAATAAATACAAGTTTTCTATATTCATGTGTGTGTGTGTGTGTGTGTGTGTGTGTGAGTGTGTGGGCAGCTGGTCTCACAACTAACGGTTCTTCAAAAAGTAGAAACGACATTGCTCTAGCTGTTTCATTTCGAGTCGCTTTTATTTTTTATTTTTGTTCTAGATGGCTTACTTCCTCACACCTACACACCCACACACCCACTCACACAGGCAGAGAAATTTTAGGCACTTGCAATCTCCCTTTCCCACACCTGTTTACATATGCTCGAAAGAGAGAAAGAGAAAAGAAGAATGCTAGAGACCGTAACGCGGTCGCGGCAGCGGCTGCGACCGCACGAGACCTTTTTTATGAATGAATCAGACTGGAAATATGCTTCAGTAAAGCTTCTGGCGAATGCTTTTTGATTTGCTTTTGCTTGTTCTTCATACTTTTATTCTTATTTATTTTTGTTTCTTTGCAATTAAATTTTTCGAGTTGAAAAGTTTTTAACGCGAGTTAATTTAGTAATTTCATATTTTTGAGATAATACATTTTTGTGATAATTGGCTGAAATTGATTTCATGTGTATGTGTGTGAGTTTCTTACATTTTCAAAGACAGCCGAAAAGTAGGCGATAATTTTTTGTTTTCGATCATTTGCTAAAACGAAATGTAGATGGCGCTAAGCACACTTCACCGACATCGCTTAAATAATTTTAGACAAAAATGTATATCCAACCAAGCCAAAAATACAGATAAGGTAATAGTTTTAGTACATAAAAAACAGAACCGACCAGTCAAATTCTTATAAACAATTTTCCAAACTCTTATCAATTTTCGCCGCAAGGTTTCAAATTTCTAGCAAAGCGATTATTTGTTTTTCCTCAAAATGAAAATTTGTTGATAAAATTTTTCCACGGTTGCCTCCAATTTCCTTGTTTGTCCATTACTCAAATTAACATAATTATTTTTACTGCCCAGGTCCTCCCTCTATCACTATAGACATGCAAATTTCCCACTCCCACCCCCTCTTTGTTTCGTGTGCATTCCGCTTCCGTTGGCCTTCATTGGAGGCGGTGTCGGAATTCTCTTCTATATTATAAATAAAATTGCATAAATTTTCATAAAAAAAATGGAACCTTGGAATTTATTTTAGGTTTGTGTTTCTCGTTTCTCCAAAAAAAGAATTGTAATTCCCTATAAATCGAAGTGTTTTTACACTTGCTCCAAAAGATAAAGTAAAAAATAATAACTATATAATAAAGATAGCTGAAAGACAAGTCGAATATGTTTGATAAAACTCATGTCAACCGATAAGTCAGCTTGAAACACACGCTTTTTTCCGAGAATTAATAAATCATTTTATACCAGATTTTTTGAATGTTTTTTTCTTTAAGTCCATAGGGCTATTTACTTTCGTAATATCAAAAAAAATTTCATTGATAATTATTGAAAAAAAAAAGTCTTAAAGCTATAAAAATTTAATCCACTTGAACATAGGTCAACGATTACAAATCCCCTGGCATTATCATCAGCAATAGTTTCATTTCTTGTTTCCAAGTAATTTTTTTAAAGCTTTCCAGATTCGCGCTGATTTTTATCACAAAATACCAAAAGTTCCAGGAAAATTCCTTGGATAAATTAGAGAAACATTTCGTATATGAAAGAGCGTAATCCAAGTCGTCGTATATCTTCTGAAACAATCAAACCACTCGTAAAATGATTGAAACAAAAGTAACCCCAGCAAATTTTGCGCCAAAGGGGCGAAACTTTGAATTTATTTATTATTCTTGTCGATTATTAACGTTGCTTGTGATGGATTTATTCGGCAAAAAAAAAAAAAAAATAAACTTAATCTAATCAAAACTTGTAAAAGTATTTTTGTTTTTTGTGAGAAAAGAGAACGAGTTTTTTTTTTGTTTTATTTCTGGGAAAGAAAATATTATTTGTGTTTTATAAATCAAATCATATCATGGCATAAAGCTAATAAAAAAAAATAGTTTGCATAAAAAAGTTTTATGAAAAAAAAATACTTAAAACCAAATTAAAAATTAATCTAAAAAAAAAAAATAATAATATTTAAGAAAAAAAATGGTATATCACATAAGTAGAAATAATACACATTAAAATGTCAAGGATAAAATAATCAGAATCAAAATAAGAGCTAATTGAAATTAGAAACGCGAGTAGCAATTTAGTTTAGTCCTTTTGTCATGCCTAGCAGATTCTTTGTGCCAAATTTGATTGCTCTATCTTCTATAGTTCCCGAGTTCCAGACGGTCTTGGATTTATCGCTGGTCACAGTTTTTGTAATTTTCCTTAAGCTAGTAAAAAAAAACATACTTAATCTAAAAAAAAAAAAAGACAAATGCATCGAGTTGGAACTAGTGGTCCGTATTGGTCATGACCTGGATGAGACCTGGAAATACTTCGGCCTGGATGGGTCCGTATTCCACTCGCTCGCCATCAACGGCCAGAATGCCCTCCTCACCGTCAGGTACTATGCGAAAAGCCCGGACTGGTATGATTTTTATGAACGGATCGTCCGGTTCTGGCAAGTGGGTTCCGTTCTCCAAGCTCAGTAAAAAGTTCATCAGCTGGGTGCGAGCTACCCCAGCCCGTATGACCACCAAGTAGATGAGGCCGTCATTGAGCTTTGAGGCGGGTGCAAAGAAACAATCCGATGAGAGGTGGGTTGTGTAGGCCGCATGAACCATCACATATTCCCCATCCTCGGAGACCCAACCCTCCCGGGTCGGAAGAGCTGTGTCGAGGGGGGGCATGGTGCCCGTGGGTAATCGCTGATTGAATTCTGCATTGACCGACTCAATGCGTTGGGGCATGTTGAGGCTACGGCTTCGGTTGGAACGGCTACTCTGGCCAGCCAGGGAGTAGTAAGCGGTGCGACGGGATACGGCCGAGTGCCAGCTGTCGCCATGTTGACGGTAGATCGAGCGATTCAGAGACACGGCGTCGTAAAAATCATCATCATCGTCTGCTCGAAGCTCCACAGCCTCCATATCGGGGTCGGTCAGATCTTGAAATTCTTCTAGGGGCCCTGCAGAGGTTGAGCCCTCTAGAACCACTTTTTCACCCGCCTGGGTTGAATTTGAAGGAGTCGGATACTCGGTTTCTTGAGCTGTCAGCTCCTTGGAACTTGATGTAGTTGGAGTCTGGTTCGGAATCTCTTGTTTCGAGACCTCTTCTCCCGCATATACCGTAGGCAACATTAGGCTACCGTTTTCGGCCGGCAAGTAGCTCAACTGTCCCCGATAGCTTCGCAAAGTGATCAATCGCTTGATGGCCCAAATAGTGAATCTCCGAGACCCCAAGGATCTGAGCCTTTCGCTTTCAATATCTATGTCGGCAATGAGACCCCAGCCCACTGAGAGGAACGAATATATCACAGAGGTTTTCCCAGATTTGCCCAGTTCCACGCGGACCACATCCATAGCCGTGGATTTTCCGGCCACACAGGTCAAAGTGGCATGTAAGATGGGCTTGGGCTCGTACGGTTCGTGGCAGTAGTGGGCCAGACTTTTGGCCAGGCCGTTGCCCGAGCCACAGGGTATTATACCCAGGGGTAGCTCACGACAGGCCCGACGCCAGTCCAAGCGCTCCATAAGACCATTCAACACCTCGAAAAAGAGGCCGTCGCCGGACGCCACCACAATTCCGGCATAGCGGTCCATCAGATCCTTGCGGAGTCGCACAAGCTCTTTGGCATGCTGAGGGTGTGTGGTAATCTGTAGATCGTACTTAATGTCAGCCTCGCGCAACAGTGGCGCCACCTGCTTCTGGAAAAGCTCGCGTCCCTTGCCCGAACCACTCTTCGGATTGAGCAGAATGAGAATCTCTTTGCCGTTAAAGCCGAAGCCTGCCTTGAGCCTATATTGGCCGATCGTGCGATGCCACAGCTCTGCCGTCTTAAGATTCTCGGCATATTCCAAGCTGGATCGAAAGCGTAGAATCCGTCGTGTCTGCACCCGTCGCAAGGGCTTCTCTGTCTTTAAATATGCGTAGATATAGAGATAGGCACTGACGTCGTTGGTGGTTTCCTGGAGATCATCATCGTTGAAGTCTCGGGGGTTCTTGCACGAGCTGAGGCCCCCTCGTGTGCGCTTCTTGAGACGCGGCCCATAATGGGTGCCTATGATATCCTTGATGTGCAGTAACTGCTCGTTCTGGTGTAGATCATAGTCGGTCTGGCGACTGAGAAAGACGCCGTCCGGCAAGAGTTTCACCTGGATTTTAATGTGCTCCTTCCGGCGATTATCCACGCTAAATATCTCACTCAGTTCCACTGGGATATCGGAGGTAGAATTATCGCTGGATTCAGTCCGACTTATAAGTTCGTTAGCCGGAATTTCACCATTTTCTGTGGAGGCTTTTCTCTGCAGTCCTTCCATATTCGGGGTGGTCTTCAGGCTTGGATTGTTCTCTGGCCCCAAAGTGGCTGTCATTTTGTTTTGCTCTGGATGTTCTTTATTTCTTCTCTTCTTCTTTTTCTAGTCTATTTTTCACTTTCACTTTAGTTTTTTTTTTTGGTTAGCTTACTTTCATTTTTTTTTCACATTCGTTCCCTTTCTTTAGTTTACTTCCCTTTTTTTTTGTTTCTTCTACTTTTTTCAACAGTTTCTTCTTTGTTTTTCGTTTTTCTTTTTTGTTTTGTGGCTTATTCTTTTTCTCCTTCTTCTTTGCTGTTGCTTTTTGACCTTGTTTTGTTGGCCTTGTCTTAAGCTTTCAAAATGACTGTTGCTGCTACTGCTCTTTGCCACTCTCTTTTGGTCTCTGTCTTTATTTTCGTTTAATTATCATCTGATTGTTCACACACACACACACGGACACAAACACACACACATGCGCACACCTTTCCAGCAACTTGTATTTTGATTTTGATCGTTTTTTATTTATTTATTTTACAAGCGACGCTTTTTTTGTTTTTTTTATTTGCGCTCCTTTGCGTTCGACGCGACTTTTCGTACTGAGCACATCAAATTAGAGGCAAACTAACTTTATTTTTTATTTGTGTGTGTGTGTATTTTTTTTTCTTTATTATTATTTTTTATTTATTTATTTGTTTTTTTTTTGCGCACACTTACATACGAGAGATTTTTTTACACACACTCACACACACACACACAAGAGCGTACGGCTGAAGTTGGTGGGCTTTGTTGGCTTTTGTTGTTGTTGTTGGTGCCTCAAAATGTTTCGAAATCTAATCAACGCCTATCGCATCGATAATATTGTGGGCTATGGAGCAATTATAGACCGACTCATGTCTTTATCGGTGCTCTACAAGAGTGCGGGTGATGGGGGGGTAACGCAGATCTGAGAGCGTACAAATTGCCGAGAGAGTGTAAAGTGTTTCGGTGTGACATAAAATTTTTCTTGCAAATTTATTTTGCCTTAGCACTCAAAATAAATAAATAAATCAACATGGAAAATCATTACAAGGTTCTTTCTATTAATTTTATTTTCTTCTTCTTTTTAAGCCGTTCTTTTTTTTTTTTTTTTTTTTGGGTTGCCTTTTCCAGAGCTTTTCTGCGGGACTAGCTTTTTTTCAGTGTCTCCGTTTGGCTTTGCGTTTTTTCTTTTTTGTTAAACTTTTTCGGATCAGCTTTTTTCTGGCTTTTTTTTAAGCACTTTTTGTTTAAGTTTTTGGGTCTTAGTGGACTTAATCTGATTTTTATCGTACAATATTTTCGAAGAAAAAAGGGCTGAGCTTACTGATCGTTAGCTTCACAAGGGTCTTATTGATCTCATTATTATGACACATTAACTATCCGTCCATATTGATAAAAAATTGTTTTCTGGTTCGGATACTTTTTTTCTCTGCCTTGTATTGTTTGTATACTCTTTTTTGAAGGCGGCATACGTGAAAATCAGCCGGTTTGGGGCTACCTCCGTTCATTGATGAATTTCGATCATCGTCTCAAAGACTTGGAAAAAATATATATAGTCACATCAAATTCCACCTAGATCGTAATTTAGCTTCAAAATGTTAACAATTGTAAACTAAAGAAAGCTTCAGGAAGAGTCTAAGGTCTTCGGCATCCCGAGGGGAGCCTGTGTCTCTCAGAGTCGCTCAGAGTCCCCTTAGTTGGTAGGCAGGTTGACTTTTTGTTAAGTTTCACGTATATGCAAAACTCTCACACCAACAACAAAATTTTCAGCAATTGTTTTAATTTTTTTCCCCCACTTTTGCTTATGACTCGATTTGTCTCTCTTTTATTATTATTATTTTTGTTACGCTCGGGAGACTTTTAAAATAAATAAATTCAATTAAAAAGACTCAGGTGTAATTTGGCCTACTGGCTTGTTTGGTTATGACACGCTATAAGCTCGGGAATTGCAGTTGTTTCATGTTTGCCAAAAACACGATCAGATACAAGCTTACAAAAAAAAAATAGCCTGATCTGAGAATCTTTCTAAAAATGATCCCCAAAATATTGAGAAAAACAAAAAAAAATTGAAAATATTTTTAGAGTAGTTTGAGAGTGTTTTGAATGGATTTTTACTACTTTTCCTTATCAAAGAGAATATTCAAGTGTGTCTGAGTCCCATTCAGTCATTCGTATATGTAAAAATAAAAACACTCCGCTCTGCCCCCGTCCGAATGTGCCTGAATTGAGATTATTTATTTATATTTATTGTGTGAGTGTTTTATTTTATTTTTCTGAACAAGTGCACGCTTAGAGTAGTAGGGGAAGGGGTGAAGTGCAATGTCAATGCAAATATTACAGATGTGTTTTTATTTAGTTCCTCTTTTTGATTACGTGTGTGTTTGTGTGCGGGTACAGTAGTCAGTGGTTAAAAGGGCAAGAGCAAAAAGTTGCCTTAGATCAATGGCCCTTAGATCTCAGGAGTTCTTTGACCTATTAGGTCGAAACTTGGGACAAGTGCACCTTATGCAGTCTCAAGTAGACGACTGCTCCCCAACTCCCTGACAGAGCTGGGAATTCGGGGAACTCGGCGATATTCTTACCGAGTGCTCACTCCATTTCCCCCCGGAAATGTTGATTTCTTTGTTGTTTCATTTCAATTTATTATTTACTTTTAACGTGAGTTATCCAGGGCTGAGATGAGTTCAGAACCATTTTAAATATTGTTATTGTCTTTACTCTAATCTAGTGACCCATAAACGTTGTGCCTCATCTATCAAATAAGCCGACACACACACACGCACACACAGATATACAAATATCGCAAAGATAAAACGAAATAGATAAATTTTTTGTCTGGCTCGGCCGGTGACTTGTCAGAGGCACATGTGTTTTGTGCTCCAATGACTCAGGCACTTCTTTTCTGTAAACTCGATAAAGTATTTAAAAATTAAATATTTTCAAGTCTTCTTTTTTTTATTGATTAGATTGCTTTTTGAGTAATGAGTAATTTTGAATGGAATTTTTTTTCCATTATTTTTTTATCAATTACATATTTAAAAAAGATAAAAGGAGTGCTTTGACTTCAGCAAGTTCCTGGACTTGACTCATTTGTCATTAAACCGATCAAAGATTTTAATGATTCTTGTTTTACTTTTACTTATTTAGTTTTCAAAAATTTTGGAAAAATTTCAAAACTGATCCGATTTTAGTTTAAGTTTGTTCCTCTTTCGATTTTGGATTTGCAAAAACCTGATCTAATTTTTTTTTTGTTAACTAATTAGCATTAAATTTTGGGTTGCAAAAAAACCTGAGTGACCTCTCCATAATCGTTTGTGAATTTTTAAAAAAGTCATTGAATTGTTGGAATCATGCAAAATTTAAACAAAGTGTTGAGATGTTGGGAGACTCGAAATTATATAATTGCCGTTGTCAGAGTTTGTGGTGGAAAGATGGCTAATATATTCAATAATTTTTGCTCCCCTACTCTATCCATATCAAGTTTCCTCCCTTTTAACAAAAGTTTTATTTATTTTCCTATGCGGGACAACAGCACAAAAGGCATTTTGCCTGGAGACCTCATTAAGTGCCATTTCCAAAACAAAATCCACCGAAATGCTATTGACCAAATAAATGGGAATAGATCCTATCCAAATAGAAGTGAAAGTCTCTACGGTTTTGTTATTATTAACTGACCTACAAAAGAGCTCCATTTGTTTCCAATGAAAATTAAATCGATTTACTGACTTCTATCACTGCCTTGGGCTATATTTTTTGAGCCAGGAGTGTGGAGTATTCAGGTCAGGGTCCCTGGATGAAATGATTGAATGGTTTTACTTCAACACATGTTTCAGTCAGCATGAGAAGTTACTCTGTGCTAGTTTCTTCTCTTTGAATATAACAAAAAAAAAAAATAAAAATAAAATAAAAACTTGGAAAGGTTTATCTGATTTGAAATTGAAAAAAGCGTCGTTGTCCAACACTAAAAGCCGAAGAAGAAGACAATATTTTCAATAAGGAAATTTTGAAATTTCTCCGACTCTGAATAATCGTAACAGATCATTTATTTATCATAACCCTAGACAAAGCAATTCAAAAACAGATGCGGCGTAAAAGCCCAAAGTTTATTGGACTTTTTTGCGGGCAATGCGAAGAAAAAACAAAACAAAACAAAAAATGAATTTAGCTAAACTTTCATTTGTTTAATTTAATTGTGGTTAAAAGAGAGAGGGAAGTGTTTTTAAGATTATTCAAAAAAGGTAAAACAACTTTGGAGTGCCAAAACACTTGATTCTTGTCTCTTGAAGTGCTGAGCAAGTTTTTCTAAATTATTTTCAAAATTTACCATTTGCAGTGTTCACTACCAGCTTGATGGATGCCACCACCCATTAGCCTGAAACTGGAGTACCGAGCTATGTCTTTGGCCCAGCATTTGCCAGACGCTTGCACAAAATTTCCAAGACCGCAAGAATAAGCAGAAGAGACTCGGCTAAATTCACTCAAGAAGAAACGAGAAAAAAAAACAGAGACCGAACCGTGAAGTCCTCGAAAACAAATAGTCTGATCGATTGAGCTACAGGACTAAGAGAGAGAGAGCGAGAAAGGGAGAGAGAGAGAGAGGTAGAGGCCTATGGTCATGACCTTAACCAGTACGGGAACGACGCCGCCAATACCGTCAACGGAAGTCGCCGTCGCCCTCAAGCCGCCGTCTTCATCACAGAAAATGGAAGTAAAGTGCATGCCAAGTGAAGAAAATTTACCCACTTCAGAAATGGATTTGCTAGCCAAGTTGGAGGCGGCCAATAAGCTCTTTGAGAGCGATGCCAAAAGTCTAAATTCCTTGCACTCCACCCACAGTCGCAAGAACTCGGATACCAGCCAAATAAGTCTTACATCGAGTGAGTTTCTCATACAAAACCGAAGTTTCTACTCTTTAGTAAAAAATAATCGGATAAACCAATATACTGAATTAGATCGGAATCGATCCAAAACATGTGATAAAACTGGTTTATTTCACCTACATTTTTTCCTAAAGAGTATACAAACTTCGGCAAACTCTAGGTGTTTTCTTTGATACTTACCTTCTCATATCTGACAGGTGGCAATTCCGTGGCCGAGGAGGACATCTGGACCACCTGGGCCACCATACTAAATGACTGGGAGGCTGCCCAGAAACGCAAGAATCCCTGCGTGCGGGAGCTGGTGCGCCGTGGCATACCCCATCATTTTCGGGCCATAGTCTGGCAACAACTGAGCGGGGCTGCCGAGACAGACAAAAAACAATATGCCGAATATATCAAGGCCACATCGGCCTGCGAGAAAGTAATTCGCCGAGACATTGCCCGCACCTACCCCGAGGTGGACTTCTTCAAAGAGAAGGACGGACCCGGCCAGGAGGCTCTCTTCAATGTGATCAAGGCCTATTCGCTGCACGATCGCGAGGTGGGCTACTGTCAGGGTTCTGGCTTTATTGTGGGCCTCTTGCTCATGCAAATGCCCGAGGAGGAGGCCTTCGCCGTCCTCGTCCAAATCATGCAGCAGCATCGCATGCGTCACATGTTCAAGCCCTCGATGTCGGAGCTGGGACTCTGCATGTATCAGCTGGAGAACCTGGTCCAGGAACAGATACCCGATATGCATATACACTTTCAGCAGCAGGGTTTCCAGACCACCATGTATGCCTCCAGTTGGTTCCTCACACTCTACACGACCACCCTGAATGTAAATCTCAGTTGTCGGATTATGGACGTGTTCCTCAGCGAGGGCATGGAGTTCATATTCAAGGTGGCCTTGGCCCTATTACTCACCGGCAAGGAGACCCTGCTCTGCATGGATATGGAGGCCATGCTGAAGTTCTTTCAGAAGGAACTGCCTGGACGGGTGGAGGCCGATCCGGAAGGCTTTTTCAATCTGGCTTATTCCCTGAAGATCAACAACAAGCGCATGAAGAAAATGGAGAAAGAGTATCAAGACTTGAAAAAGAAAGAGCAGGAGGAGATGGTGGAGCTGCGACGTCTGCGACGCGAGAACTGCCTGCTCAAGCAGCGGAATGAATTGCTCGAGGCTGAGAGTGCCGAGTTAGCGGATCGCCTCGTTCGTGGCCAAGTCTCTCGGGCCGAGGAGGAGGAGACCAGGTACTTATCACCTCTGATAGATAGACTGATCAACCTTGCTAATTTTCTCTCTCTCTCTCTGTCTCCCTTTGCAGCTATGCCATTCAAACGGAGTTAATGCAGTTGAGGCGTTCTTTTCTGGAGGTCTCGCACCAGCTGGAGAATGCCAATGAGGAAGTCCGCGGTCTTAGTTTGCGTCTGCAGGAAAATGTGAGTTTAGATTTGAGTTGTCCTTTGTCGAGTCATCCCAAGTTTCACTTCACATTCTACCGCCGGCTCTGGGCTGTCGGTTTTGTGTGTGTGTGTGCGTGTGTGTGTCTTGTAACTAAAACAAAAACAAGAGAAAAACTTGAATACCTTTTTCTTTTTGTTTTTTTTTTTTCGATGAAAAAAAAAGGAAACAAAGTTTGTTAATCAAAAATCTCTGTAATTTTTTTTCTTCTGTTTATTCTATTTTATTTCTTATGGTTGTGGTGCTTAAAAAAAATATTTGTATAAATTAAATAAAATGCTTTTACTACTACTACAACAACAACAACAAAAACAAAAACAACAACGTCACCTCTACCAGAATGTCTCGATTGATAGCGTAAGTAATCCCATTTTCCGGAGATCCTGAAAAGAGCAAAACTTGCTTTTTGTAGAGTTAATCGAATTGCATCAGATAATGCATGTCTTGCTAGATAAAAACTATAGCATTTTGATGTTCTTTTACTTTGGAAATATAAAACAACAAGTACAAATAATTTCAAGTTGTTCATATAATATTTTAGATTTATTATAATATAAATAACTTGCTTAATTTCTCATACTCATTTATTTATTTGTTGTCCATTTATACTAAACTCATAAAAATTATCGTTGTTAAAATTTCAATGATTTCGATAAATATAGTTACTCTTAAGACTATCGATCTATTCTATATGCTAACCACTTTCATCTGCATTTTCTGAAAATATTTACTAGAAAGCATACCAATAGAAATTAATATAATAATGTTTTCCAATTTATTTCTAAAATATTAATTTATATACATATACCATTATCTCTCTTAAGTTTTCGCTTGTAAATTTTGTCCCTTTTATTAAGTATTTTGATTTTGTAAGAGTCGATAAAAGCTCTGGTGTAGTCTCTAACTCTTAGTCTTCCGCCAAGTGTCTTGTAGAAATTCCAATAAATAATCCTATATCTATCTAAAATAGTAACCTGCATGTGTCTGAGAATATATTCCCCAGATCTTTTCTTTTTACTAATTAAATTTTGAATTGTTTTTCAATTTGGCAAATTGTAGAACAACTCTCGTCAGTCTTCAATTGACGAGCTGTGCATAAAGGAGGAGGCTTTGAAGCAACGTGACGAAATGGTCAGCTGTTTGCTCGAAGAGCTGGTCAAGGTACGCCAGAGTCTGGCCGAGAGCGAGGATCAAATACGCAATCTGAAGGCGAAGGTGGAGGAGCTCGAGGAGGACAAGAAGACGCTGCGGGAGACCACTCCCGATAATTCGGTGGCACATCTGCAGGACGAATTGATTGCCAGCAAACTGCGGGAGGCCGAGGCCTCGCTCTCCCTGAAGGATCTCAAACAGCGGGTGCAGGAATTGAGCAACCAGTGGCAAAGGCAGTTGGCCGACAATCAGAGGAATGAGCATAATACAAATTCGGGCGTGGAGTCTACACCGAAAAAGCTGCTCACCAACTTCTTTGACAACTCCAAGTCGAATGAGCACACACAGAAGCTGGAGGAGGAGTTGATGACCACTCGGATACGTGAAATGGAGACGCTCACCGAATTGAAGGAGCTGAGACTTAAGGTCATGGAGCTGGAAACTCAGGTTCAGGTATCCACGAATCAGTTGAGGCGTCAGGATGAAGAGCAGAAGAAGCTCAAGGAGGAGCTCGAAATGGCCGTCAACCGGGAGAAGGAACTGGCCAACAAGGCGCGTGAACAGCAACACAGGTGAGTGGAGTGCAGAACTAAAATAAAAAAGAATGAAATATATATTAATTTGATTCAATTTGTAGATACTCGGATTTGGAATCTCGCATGAAAGATGAACTGATGAATGTGAAAATCAAATTCACCGAGCAAAGCCAAACGGTGGCTGAACTGAAACAAGAAATTTCACGTCTCGAAACTAAAGTGAGATATCTCAACAATATATTTCTGTGTGTCCTCCGAAATTCTAAATTTTTTTTTATCTGCAGAATTCGGAAATGCTAGCCGAGGGCGAGCTGCGAGCCAATCTGGATGAATCGGATAAGGTTCGAGACCTGCAGGACAGGCTGGCCGATATGAAGGCCGAGGTTAGTTTTTGTTGAAATTGTTTGGATTTTTTTTTTTTTACTTTTGGTTTTCTTATTTCTTTAACTCACACTTGGCTTACTTACACGAATTCTTTCTTGTTTGTTTTTGTCCCCTAAAAAAAAAAGCTCACTCGACATTAACCCAATTAAATGTTTTGACTAACCCAATTGATACCCCCCACGTTCATCTTTATTCTTGGTTTATTTCTTTTGTGCAATTTTCCGTTTATTTTTTTTTTTTTTTTGTGAGCTGCTTTTATTTTGTTTTTTGACACAAGCCAAAAGGAAACACACAGACACATTTGCACCTCCAATAAAAAAAAAAAAAACAATCTTTTTTGACAGAAAATAGGTGAAAATAAGTTTTGCTAATTGTGTTGTGTGTTTTTAGTATCCCACGCCCATAACCAGCCCCGATACTGAGCCGTGGAAATGGATAAGCTAAATTGCAAATTTTAATTCAAATTGAACACAAACAACAAAAGCCCAATTAAAACTAACGAAACCAGAAATAAACCAATTATTCAAATTGAAATCAACCGCAAACAAACGCAGAAAAGAGAATTACTAAATTATCAGGTCTTTATGATAAAAATCTACAAAGATTATTCCATATTTTTCATTCTTCCTTTTTTTTTTTGTTTTTTAGTATGAATTAAATCCGTTTGCCTGTTTGTTGTTCTCAAAAAAGAAAAAGAAAAAAGAGTATAAAAAAAAAGAATTTTTTTCAAGTTAAAAATTTCCATAAGAAAATAAATTGCATGCATTTTGCCCGAGAAATTGATTTCAATCTGATGGTAGAAATATTTCTTCTTCTTATTTTATTGAGTTTCCATATTTGTTGGTAGTCAAATTAAAATATCAAATTTTATTTTCAAAACCTCAAAAAGAAATCTTTTTTATAAAAGTTTTTTTTTTTTAATTATTCAAGCATCCCGTAAATATATCTTCAGGTTAAACTGATTCAAAAAATTCTCAGAGAAATAATTTAATAAGTAGAATGTTTTTCTTTTTATATTTATTTTATTATTTTATTTTTTTTTGCACTTTTTGACTTGCCTGTCCTTCTCCCACTTTATGTAAAATATTTTCATCACGCCTTGTTGTTTACTAAAAAAAAAAAAAAAAAAAAATATACCGTTAATCCACAAAGATGTGTATGTTACTTTTGTTTGTTACTTTTTTTTTATTTCTCTATAAATAATTCGCTGGTGTTGGCTAATCGAAAATATGCTTGTGGCAAACCAAAGTTGGCAACGGAAGTTGGCAACCGAACTACTCGTAACCCAAACACACAAACGCACCAATTGAATCACAAAATCAGCACGCAAAATACACAAAACAACAACAACAACAACTACACGCATTTCAACAACAACCACAACAACAGCAACAACAATAATCATGAAACAAAAACGTAGAAAATTAAGAACAAACAAAAAAAAAAGAGAAAACAAATCAAACTAACTAAATTGGCCCTCCTCCCACCTCCCTCCAAAAAAACAACTACAACAACACAACAAATGTGCAGTTGACAGCCTTGAAAAGTCGTGGGAAATTTCCGGGCAGCAAATTGAGGAGCACCTCGATCCAGTCGATCGAGTCGAACGAAATCGATTTCAATGAACTCAACATGATGCGCCGCGGCAGCACCGAACTCTCCACATAATATTTAAGGATCGCCAGCAAATGGAGTCCCCAACGCTAAACAGGATGAGCATACCAACAATCCATACGATATCGCCACAAAGTAAAACAAACTTTTCTCCAAAATAGTTGAAATTCATTAAATTGTATATTGTTTTTTTTTTTTTTTTTTGTTAGTTTTAAAAATAATACTTTTAGTTACACAAGAAATTTGTTTTTATTTTAATTAGCAAAGAAAAAAATTATTATTATTAATTTTAAAAACTTATTGTTTGTTATACGATCCGCATGACTTGGTATTTATTTATTATTGTAATAATTTTTTTTTCTGTCCCAAAAATATATATTATTGTTTATATACACACACACAAATAAGCGGAGAAAAAAAATATCCCTATAAAAATTAAATTCTATGAAAAAAAGAAGAATATTTGTAAAAAAAAAAAGAAACTTATGATAAATGTGAATTTTTTTTACGCACCAATTTTAAATGTAAGTTTTAAAAAGTGTGACAAAAATCGAGTTTCTTTTCCACAATTGAAATTTTTACAAAAATCTTACAAAAACAAAAAGTTGCCAAATGTTATCAACACAACACAAAAAAGTCAAAATTTAACTATTCCAAATAGTCAAAAAACTAAAAATATGGAAGAATTTTTAAAAGCAAAAAAAAACCTTATAAAATAGTCAAACGAAATCGAAGAGAAACAAAAAAAAAAAAAACAAGAACAGATATATACATATATATTTACTAGCGATATTTGTAGTTGGTATACCAAGATATGATATTTAATTTCTAAGCAAAAATTCAAAGAAAGAGTAGGCAATTATTTGTGGCAGCTTTGAGGAGATATTAGAAAATGCTTGAAACTTGAACTTCTTCTTGTGTCGCAACTTGGCTTAGTCTTAAGAGTGCAATATGATTGTTTCATGTTTTGTATTTTGTTCAATTTTAATTTAATTTGTTAATTTTATTCAACCTGGCGTCCTAAATGATTTACAAAATGTGTTCTTAAGCAGTGAGCGAAATCGGAGCTTCCAAGAGTTAATGAAAAAGCCGCAATGTTTATTATTTATTTTATAAAAAAAAACCATAAGAGAAAATTGTTTATACATTAATTTACTGTGCATGACAAATCTTTTAGTTTTAAGCAGTCCTGATTTTTTTTTTTTTTTCGTCACAATTTTCGCTTTCCGAGAAATGTTTCTGCCGGTTTTTGCAAGCATTAAAAAATACATGTTTTTTATTTTATTTTTTGCCAGTATTAAGAGAGTAGACAAAAAAGAATAATAATAATAATTCAAACCAAAACAACATTCCCACAAAAGAAAGAGCATAAAATAGTTCCTCAAACTCAAATGGCAGAGACATGAATTTTTAAATTGACTTGAAAATTTTATAAAAAAAAATCTCATTTAAAATTTGTTTAAATTAAAAATAATATATGTATTTTTTTTTTATATTGTAAAAACTAGTTTTTAATGATCTTGCAATTTTTAAAACGGCGCACAAATTTAAAAGATATTATTAAACTTATGATTAATTAAACTTAAATTATATATATTAAATATTTTACAAATCTGTATTGCAATATTTTTTTTTTAAATATTTCGAAAATTTTGAATGTTTTTGTTAGATTTCTCCGAGTGGAAATTTTATTTTAACAAAAAACACTTAAAAAAGGAAAGGTACTTACTATGCACACACACACACATACCAATACACTCACTATATATTTATATATATATTTGAAAAAAAAAACAAGTAGAAAAATGAGATAAATTAAAAGAAAAAAAAACAGTATCTTACATATCCAAAAACATTTGAATTGTGTTGACCAAAAATAATCAAAAGAACGAAAATTAAAAAATAAAAACGAAAAAACAAAAATGAGCGATCCAACAAAAATAATGAATTACTCTACCAAAATATATACAATATATAAAATAAAAATTAAAACTATTCAGAAAACTATCAAATTACGAGGAAACACAAGAAAATTCCTTGAAAAAATATCACACATTTCCTCAGAGACATTTTACCCAAATTTCCGAAAGAATCGATAACAAAACTATAGATCACCCACTGACGTATGCCAAACTCATCCAAAGCTTGGAAATTTTCAAATCTCGAGGGTGTGAAATCTATTTTTCCTTGGCTAACGAATTCCTCAAATATTCTGAATTCCCATTTTGGCTCTAAGCAAACATTGATAAATGTGAAACTGTCTGGGCAAACAATTCAGTCTCAAGAATTCAAATTGAGAAAAAAAAAAATTAAAATATAAATAAAAATGATTCTGTATTCCGCATCTGATTCATCATTTATTTAGTATTTTTGCAAGTTGCTTGAACCCTGAGCACAGCGTTTTGCATGTGAGCTAAATAAATCAAATGCCACTACCAAAGGGGAGGAGAGACACACACACAAAGGAAAAAAAATAAATAAGCAAGCAAACATTATAAAAGCTAATTTTTTATTGCTGCCTGTGAGTTGCTTTCAATTTGCCAATCCCATAAATTGGCTTTAAGGCGCTTATTATTCAAAATTGAAATGCATTTTTTTTTTTTTAATAGAGAGAGAGGCGATATTATCGGTTCTCTATCAATATTGTGAATCCCCTACTATTCCCCAACTCAAAAGCAAATTAAATTGTTATTGTTAAAATCTTAAGTGTCAGCTAAAAACATATTATATTATATTATAAAAAAAGAGAAAAAAGAAAAACAAAAACAATTAGTATACCATAAAAATATTTGATTTTAAAAAGAAAAATACTGCAATTCAAGTAAATAAGAAACATTTGTTTTTTGTGAAAATAATTGAAAACAAAAGAATTCAAATAATTTAAGAAAGTTTAAATAATTTATATGAATAAAGAACATTTTCGAAAGGTATGTAAGTTAATGAAAGAATAAAACATAGTGGATCTGCCCAAAAGAATTAAAGGCCACAAAAAGATATAAGCAAAACGACAGGAATAATTAAATAAATAACAATATGAAAAATTAAAACAAATGCTTTTTATTTTGTTATTTGCCAATGCGGAAGGTTACACCACATTATAACCGGAGAGGTCGCTGCGTCCAGACGATAATCCCTAAGCGCTGATTAGTGCGCCCGAATCAACAGCACGTGCCGAAATGTACAAATAATTTATAAATAATCCATTTTAGATTGGACCGATTAGATTAGTCGACAATTTGTGAAGGGGTCTTTTATTTTTATTGATTACTATAAATTATGAAATAAAAAGGCACAGGTCGATGTCCAAATAAGTTCTGTGGGAGTGGAATGTGTGCTATTTTTGAGGTTTCACTTAAATATCAGTCTGAAAAGCCGCCATTTGATTTCGGCTAGCTCGATTGCAAGGTCTCATGTCAATTAGGCCCCTAGGGGGCGCACACTGTCGAGTGCGCAAGAGCAGCCAGCTTGCTGCGACCCTAGATGGCGCCAATTCAAAAATAACTGCTGCTTCCGCTTTGCGTTTCTTTTAAGTTTTTGCTGAAAGATGAAAATCCGCCCAATCAATTTGAAAGAAAATACATTTGGGTTTTTCTTGATTTTTGTTTTTTATAATATTTTTTTTGGTAGTTTTTTTTGTTTCGTGCATTCGCTTAACTAATGAATATATAATGTATATATTAAATAATTAATATCATCAACAAATTAATAATTCTTATTATATTATTAGAATTAGTATTTCTCTTTAACTTTTTTTTTGTATTTCACTAAATTTGCTCTTATGTGTCATTTGAATTTGTGCGATTCCCAGTAAAATCTATTTTCTTTTTGGTCTAATTTTGTGCGGTTAACATTTTTTTTTTTTTTTTTTTTTTTTTGAAAAAGGCATATTGATTGGTTACTTGTCTTTTTGGGTTGTCTTCTTTGCCTCTTCGCTTTGTTTTTTATATTTATTTATTATTTTTTTAGAGTGCTCAAAGATTTTTAAGCTCTTCGAATGTTCCTTTTTTCTATGTACTATGAATTTATCCTAAAGACTAAATAAAAAAAAAAAATTGGGGAAAAAAAAATTTGCTCTTGTCTTAAAAATGAGCTCGCAAAAAATACGTCGGGTAAAATAATGTTGGTCGTATTCACGCCCATTTCTATGCCACTTGGTTAGGGGTTTCTTTTATTTTGGGGTCACTCGAGAGTTGTCCGGTTTGCGGGTCCAATGGGGTTCGAATTACTCATCCAGGCAGATGGTACGCAAAATGGCCTCAACTACAGAATAAGGATCGCAATTTGAGCTGGGGCGACGATCTTCGAAATAGCCCTTGCCATCATCATTGACACCACGGGGTATGCGAATACTGCAGCCACGATTGGCCACACCGGCACTGAAGTCATTGATGGAGCTCGTCTCATGCTTTCCGGTGAGACGACGGGCATTATCTTGACCCTGTTTAGGATCGTAGGCACGTATGTGGCGCTCATGGCATTTTGACAGCTTGGCTACGGCCTTCTCAATGTCCCGAATGCCGCCATCTTCGCGCATAGACTTGGTGGATACATTGGTGTGGGCACCGGCACCGTTCCAGTCTCCGGGCATAGGTTTGGGATCCAAAGTGGCCACAATCTTTGAAAGGAAAATCAAAAATTGAAGCTCGACAATTTTGCTATGGTGATTTTGTCTGATTACTTACGCCGAACTCCTCAGAAATGCGATGGAGTAGGAAGCGGGCCATCCACAAATCATCGCCAATCGAGATGCCTAGACAGGGACCCACTTGGAATTCCCACTGGGCTGGCATAACTTCGGCATTGGTGCCCGATACCTTGATGCCAGCGTACAAGCAGGCACGATAATGGGCATCTACAATGTCGCGGGCATAGACCTGGAAAGTGCAAGGACGTTTTAAGGAAAACATTCAGAAAGTTGATTATTTTTTGCTGCTCACCTTATTTGCACCCACGCCGCAATAGTAGGGACCCTGGGGACCAGGGAAGCCGTTCTTTGGCCAGCCCAATGGATAACCATCGAAATCCAGGAAAGTATATTCCTGCTCAATACCAAACCAAGGCTCTTCGGCCTTGCATTTCTCGGCTACCTCCAAGCAGGACTTGCGCTTGTTGGTGTCGGTGGGTGTGCCATCGAATTTGTAGGTATCGCACATGACCAAAATGTTGTTGCCACGGCGGAATGGATCCTTATAGATGGCAACCGGGTAGAGATAGGTGTCTGAATTGGAACCTTCGGCCTGATAGCAAGAGCTGCCATCGTAATTCCAGACTGGTAGTTCTGAAAAGCGAATATACAAAAGGTCAATATAAAATCGTTTGAATTTGAGTAAAAAATATTAGTAATCCTAAGAATAAAAGAGCCTCAATTAGGAATGTGAGAAAATTAAAAAAATAAATTATTTATCACTCAAATAATGAATGTGCCCACGTAAGGCAACCAATTCAATTGGCGCCATCTAGAGGCGCGCACACATTAGACACGTGAGCCTTGCCATCTTGTGAAATAATTGTGCTGTTTGCACTTGCGCATTCTCTTCCACCCACCTGTTCGCTTGTGTATGCAAAACTCTGTTAGAACGCACACGCACAAGCATCAAACAATAAATCTTAGTTTCCGTTTTCGTGTTTCGCCGCATCAATCGCGTGATCTGTCTTTCGATCAAACTGAATTGCATAAATTTTAATGCTTGACTACTTAAAACCGTGCAGTTGTGCTCATATAATTGAAATAAGTGCTGTAGGTATATTAAATTGATGAAATAAGGATTCTTAAGCAAATGTTGCCTTGCCTTGAATAATTTGCGACGCGCCAATTTTTCAGCGTCGCTGTGGAAGACTGTGCATGTATTGTGCGTGGCTATTTGTGGAAGTGTTGGCTGTGCCTAATTTATTTCAAATAAAATAAGTCTAATAATATAAGAAATAAATCTTGGCTATATAGTTAAATTATTATTTTGTGTGATCATTTATTCCGGTATTGTATAGAGTCATTCGCGAATTCGTATATTTTTTTTGTCCTTTTTTTTTTGTGTGTTGGTGGAAATTTCAGTTTGTGTGTGATTTCAAGCTGCTGCGCCACAAAAGGTGAGTTCGTGGCTTTTTGTGAAAGTGTTGACCGTGTCTAATTTATTTCAAATAAAATAAGTCTAATAACATAAGAAATAAATCTTGGTTGTATAGGTTAATTATTATTTTGTGTGATCGTTTATTCCGGTAATGCATAGAGTCATTCGCGAATTCGTATATTTTTTTTTTTTTTTTGTCCTTTTTTTTGTGTGTTGGTGAAAATTTCTATTTGTGTGCGATTTCCAGCTGCTTCGCTTCAAAAGGTGAGTTCTGTTTGTTTCCTACTTCACACATGCAAGATAGAGACAATGAGAGAACCTTAGGTTGCCGACTGCTTGACACACTCGCACTTTTTGAAATGGTACACATTTTACAGTTCATGAAAGAAGGCATTTGTCGAGTGATTCAGTAAGCAAACCATGATCACATTTCGAATTGAGCAAATGTGTAAAAACTCATTGCGTTTATTACAATGAAAAATTTCCATAACATTTGTAGCAATTGCCAATTTATAAATCAATTGTTAAGTATGTGGTACTTTTAACACTTACATCTTTTTGTTGTATAAGCCCTTGCCCCCTAACGTTCTTTATCTCGGAATTACAAAAAAAAAAAAAAAAAAAAAAAATTTCCTTCAACAGATCCGCTAAAGTGCTGTTAATCAAACGAATTAAAAACAATATCATCTAGAATTTTCCTAGCCCCCTTTTTTTCAGAGCTCTGAGCGAAATTAGCCTTGCATTTTGATTTTGAGCTGTCCATCAAAAATGTAACATTCTACAAAGTTGAAAAACAGAATCCCATGAAAACATATTTATTTTTTTTTATTTAGAAGTATTTAATCTAGTATATCAAATAGAATAATACCACGTAATGAACTCAACTAAACTATGAGTAAATAAATATATTTCCCCTCGCTCTTCCTTTTTAATGAATATATTGTTTCCACTTATGCAAATTTTTGTTTTTCATATAGCGGCAAAGACTAAAAACAAGTTTGTATGAAGGGGAAAATCCGAACCGGCTCAGCTGACCGAATGCAATTTTATTATTATTTTTTATTTTTTTTAAACAGTTTGAATGTTTCTTTGCGTGACCTTGACTGCGGTTTTTTATTACAAATAAAATGGTTTTGATTTCACAGATCGCGTACATTGAAAACCGGTAGTTCCCTATATAACACAAGTGATTCGGTTTCTGTTTGAAGATACATACTATCCTATCTGCCAAGTGATAAGCTGCATTTAATGAAATGCTAATTTTGTCGCTTGATTTTGTTTATAGATAAATACATAAAAAGTTGGCAATTCGTAAGTGCTCAAATGTTTTAGAAATATATTGGACCAGTAGGGACCCCTGAAAATCCTTTATATAATGCACAAATCATTGAAATTATTTTTATTTTTTATTTTTATAGAAAATAAAATTATTAAGAACTAACCCCAGGGTCCTGAGTTCCATGTCTATTGGAGAACGGTAGGGATTCCGCAGGGAATCACCAATAATTATAGAAATTATAGAAGCCAGAAATTATTTCGAGAAAATATTCATAAAAGTACAATTTTGAAAAGGGACCTTTTTGTCTATCGCAAGTTGTATTGATTTTTTATAATTTGATAATTCGATTTATGATGGCTTTGAAGTGCTTCGGTAATGCTCTATAAATGCCTTGGCAATAGTTTTTTTCCCCTCTGTATTTAATTGAATTGAATCTCGAGTGTTTGTAAAGCTTTTCAATTGGAATATAAAAACAAATTCAAAATCGATTGATTTGGGATGGGTTGGGTTGGGTCTAGGTGGTTGGCTAGGTTGTTTTTGCTACTTGAAGGGGTGGCCTATAAGGTAACGAAATGTTTTCAACTTTTACAATGATAATCACACTTGGTGACTAGAAAATACTAATGCGATTACCCCGATGGGGAAGACGAGCAAAAACTAAATAAATAATTGCAAGTGTCATGCAATTGAATTTTACTATTAAAATTGACAGTTGATTATTTTATGGTCTGAAATTATGGGGGTTGACATTGGCCTGGGCGGCGAGTGGGGTGTGGGGAGTGGGGGAGGGGGGTGAGGGCTGGGAATGCAATATGCATAGCAGTCATGCGACTTAAGTGCCCCAAATTAAATCAATTTAGCCTTAGACTTGAAGAACTAATTTTTTGAGCCAATTTAGTTTTTTAATTTGAGCATTATTTTTTAATGCAATCAATTTGGTTCTACGATTTTTTGCACATTTTGAAAAACCATTTTTTTTTTCTCAAAGTAAATTTTAAGATTCTTTGAACTATAGAAAAAAATTTTAAGAAAAAATTAATTTTCATTGGGCATTTTTTAAGATCTTCAAAGCATTTTTAGAGACTTTTAAAGATTTTGCTGAAGCAGTTTTCAATATCAAAATTTTCCGAAATTTTGAGTTGTTAGAGACGAAAGAAATTTCACTTTTATTGTTGATACATTTTCGAAATTTTTTTATATCTTCTTGGATTAGTTTTCAAAAATTTTCCAAGCAAGTGAATAATATTTTTTATTTCCAATAAAAAACTGTTCAGGCTTAAATCAAATATAAGTCTATATGAATATGAAATGTACATTTTCACGGCACGTGTACCATTTTTTTTTATAGTTCATGCATATTTGTTTTATATGGATTTTGTCCTTGAACTAGTCAAAAAAAAAAAAGTATGTTAAGATTATTTTTTTTTTCTTTTTCCTAAAGACTATTAAAAATTGACTTTAATGGGAAAAATTTATATTTGTGAAAAAGTATTTTTAAATTTATTAAATGCTTCGTTTTGGTCTAGGAAAATTAATTTCTTTTTTTTTTTGTTTCTGTGAACTTTGGACTTTCTATAAATAAAGAATTTAATTGCTTAAAAAAATCTCTCAAACGAATAAATGAAAAACTACTATTAAATAAAACATTGACAAATTGAGTCTCAAAAAAATATTTATCTTATCTAGAAGGCAAATATACTTTTCCGATTTGTATACTCAAACAAATTGAATCAGGTTTCAGGCTGCCTAAAAGACAACAGCAACAACATCAAGAAAAAAGCTCAACTCTTGTTTGCTTTGCACTTTGTACTTGGCGGGGCGATTTGCAAATAGATAAACAAGACTTGCAATAAAACAGCACCACAAAAGCCACAATAGAAAAGGCAAGAAAACGAAAGGAGAGAAAACAAAATACTTGGGGAAAAAGGTGTTGCTTTCCTTAACACCTTCTTGGCCGAGACAATTGATGCGGGTGTTTTGTGGCTTTTGTTGGTGGCTCATTTGTTATTTGCTTGTCACATTTAGCTGAATTTTTGTAATATTCGATTTATGAGGATTTGTGTTTTCTCAACGCTTTCGTTGCAATTTTCTTTGCACGCAATTGACAGCTGTTCACCCACACACACACGCACACACATAAACTGACAAAGCTCTGCCGCTCTCGTCACCTTAGCATGTGTAATGAAAAAGGTGTAATGACTTGCATGTGTTTGTGTGTGTGTGTCTGTGTGTGTGACAGAGATTCTTAATTAGTAATTGTGCGCATTTAGTCACTTTTTATGGCGCAAAAAAAATAACAAATTATTTCACATTTCCCCTTTATCTCCCCCCGCTCTGTCTCTCTCACTCTCTCTCTCTCTCTCTCTCTCTCTCTCTCTCTCTCTCTCTCTCTCTCTGTCTGTCTTTTGGATTTTCAAGTGCAACAGGCAATGTAAGAAATGAGAAAACATCGTATAAAAAATATATATACATATATATTTTTAATTGACCGACTGGCATTTGTTGCCATGTGCTTAACTGGCTTTTTAATTCGTTTTTACTGTTGTTATTGCTTTTATTTGTTTGATTGTTTTTGCGTGCGTGCTTAAGGCTTCCGAGTTGAAATGATTTGCAATTCTATTTTTATTTATTCAAAAATCCTTAAAAATTCTACGAAATATATTTTTTTCATTATTTCAAATTTGAATATGATATAATTTCATGTTGATTCTGTTCAATTAATAAAAAAAAAAAATTGTCTGATTTTATTGGCTTACTTGGCGTATACTTGATATTTTGAAGAGCAGACTTTGCTAGGCCGAGATTTATTATATTTTACACTTTTTTGTGTGTTTCAATGGTCTCATTAATTTTTGTTTTATATTTCAAATTTCCTGTTGAATAATAAAAAAAAAAAAAAAATCTAAAGCATCATCAGGGCCTTTGCCACAATGTGGTAGACTCGGCCAGTCAGTCAGTCAGTATCAATTGCAATTAAATGAATGCTTAACGAGCCCATTAAAACCTAATCAACAATTCACTCAAATGAATTTTATGATGCCGTCAAAGAACTTGACAAAAAACAACAACACCATTTTTTTTTTGTTTTAACTCAAATTAAAAATTGAAACTATTCTGTGGCATTATCAAAAGCACCATAAAAAAAAATTTTTTACACAGAAAAAAAAAACAAAGGTCACTTTCTTAGACAGAACAAGATTAGATTTTTTGAAAGGGTAAAAGGAAAGAAAAAAGTTAGCTTACCCTTGGGACTTGATGGTATAAAGTCTAGGGTGCGATCCTTGCAGCGCAGATCCTCGCCAGTACCATCGATCCAAACATAAGTGGCCTGCACCACATTCTCCTGGAGTGGCAGGGAGAGATACCGGTCGAGTATGGTTTTGTTGATGCGGGCATTGGGTGAATCTTCCAGAATTCTAGCAGACATACTAAAGGGTATCAAAAGTGGGCAAATGAGGCAGACAGAATGAGGTGAAAGGAACGCAAGTGTTCGGGCGTGTTAAATAGATGAATGAAATGCATTTTTAATGAATGAATGAGGTGTTGTTTTTAAGTTAGAAAATTCAATAATAAAATTGGAAATAATTTTATAAACACTTTGACAAAAAATTCATTCTCTTGTAATATTTTTAAATCAATGCAAAAAAAAATTAAAAAAAAATCTTTAAAAAATATTAAAATTTTTTGTTTTTTTTTTTTTACTGAAAATAGTTTGGTTTAAAATATTTTTTACTATTAATTTGGAATTTCCTTAAAAAATTAACAAAAATATTTTCAACACATTTAGAAATTTTGCAAAAAAAAAATGTCTTTTTCAAATAGTTTTGATATTGTTTTAATTACACTTTTTTTATGTTCTCGTTTGGCGCACCTGTTTATTTATTTTTGTTTCTGGTTGTAAAATAAAATTTTATGTTTTTTTTTTGTTCTTAAACTTTTCTATATACACTGGGGTATATATTTATATATAATTTTGTTTTTGGGGCGAAATGCGCGGAACCGTTGCTGGGACGCGACTAAGCTGGCACGCGTTCTTCCAACTCAATTTATAATGATACAACAACAACAACAGCAATAACCAACGACTATAATAATAATGAAAATACAACAAAACCAAAAACAAAAGAATAAAATAAAATTCAAAACAACAACAGCAGTAAGCACAACTATAGTAGGCAATCGAGTGAATTTGCGTTTTTGTTGTTGTTATTGTTATTGTTTTTTTTTTTTGCTTTGTTTTTGTTTTACTTACAACAATCTAAGCAGTTCGTCTGCCGCAGCAAGCAGCAAGCAGCGACCACCAACAAAAACAAAGCCAGCAGTGAAAACAAAAGCGAATCAAACAGCTGTTGCTGCTGACGCTGACGTCGACGTTGCAGTCACAGTCACTACCATCACACTTACTGCCGCCGACTGACCTCTACCGCGGTCTTTGTTCTAAGCTAGCGATGGAACGAGCCCAGAACGACGTGACACGAACGTGTCTGATAAAAATAAATTTTTTTTTTTTTTTAAATTGCTTCAATTTGCCAAATGAAATTTTTAATCTTTTTTTTTTTTGTTTCCGTTTACGTGAAACGCAATAGATATCAACAGACAAGTCCATTGTAGGCACAAAAGTTTGATATAATGGTCAATGCCTATTTCGTACGTGACTCAAGGGGTTTGATAGTGGAAAATAGTTATATTCTTTTTTCTTTAAGAATAAGAAATTATATATACGTGAAATTTCGAAAAGATTCTTAAGAGCAACTCTGTGTCACGAAGATCGGAATAACCCATTTTGTGAGGCCCTGACATTGATTGCTTAATTTTGTTTTAAGCATTCAGAAATGAGTGCTTCAAGCTTTTTTCCTCCTGATATGTGAGCTAATCTAATCCATTTTTTTTAATTTAATCTCGAATTTAAAATGTGAAGTAGATTGCAGAGATAAACATTTAACAAAAAATTTGAATAGGATTTCAGAGTCGACTTTGAAAGTCATAAATACTGAAATCGACTACCTCTAATTGATATGAAATTACGTATCGAGAGAAACGGTCTGGTGGGATAAAATATTTCAATTTGAAAATCTTCATAGAGGTAATTGCAAGACTATTTTATTAATGGCCAGGGAAATTCCTTTTGATTACGAAATTCGGCGGCAACCGTTGAACCCGCTCAATGAAAGAGAAAATATAATTCTTTGGGTATATTTAAAAATATCGCCATCAATTGTGATTAAAAACGGCCAGACTTTTGACATATCTTGCTATCACCTTAACCGATAAGATTCTGACGCCCCAGACCGACCTAAATTTCAGCGCAGTTGTGTTTTCATTGTTATCAAATTAGAATTCACGCTGCCATCGCCAGGCCTAATTGAACATATGATTGACTTTCCGGGCCGAGCTAGCAGCGCAGCTAGCGGCACTGTCTCTGCCAGAGGCAGCGGCAGAGGCAGAATAAAAAACAACAACAACACTCCCACTCCCACATAGATCAGAATTAACCGAACCGTTTGGTGTTGAGAGCGCGTCGCCTTAACTATTTTCGAAGCGACGTCGCCGGCGTCAAGCGTTTCTTGTTGTTCTTGTTGTTGTTGTTGGCAGAAATCCGCTCGCATAGGAGAAAAGTTTTGTTTGTATGGTCTGGTGTTGCCCATATCTTTTGCCAATGACCGTGATAACCGATCGTGCATTGTTTTCGTTTAGAATTTGTCTTTCTTATCTTTGTTGCAGTTTTTATTTGAAAATTTTTATTTTTTTGCATTTATCATTAAGATGTCGAGACATGAAGCATATATATATGTGAATATAATAAAATGGGAAATTTTTATACATTTTTCGGAGAAAGATAACGCATCGTAGATCCCCCAAAAGTTACATCTAGAATACAGGGAATCACTAGAGGAGTCGTCAGTCGAACCTAAATCGGCTTAAGGAATAACTTCCACGTTCATTAACTGATCTCAAATATGTCAAATACGTGTATCAGATTTCGTAAGGATCGGACTATATCATAAAGCTGTCATACCAACTTATATTGGTCTACTTCTGACCAACCCCGTTCATATGACTTATGGCACAAAAAACTTCGAATAGAGCTCGTATTCTTCGGCAACCTGAAGATGACGTTCGAATTTTTTTTTTTTTTTTCTTTAAATTAATTTTTATTATTTTGGATGCTTGCCACTTTTTAATAATAATATTAATGAACAGCGCATTAGATCATTTAATGTCTTCAGAGACTTTTTTGGTTTTTTTCTTGGATCTTTCTCTTCTTTTAATAGTCAAAGTGTTCTTCTATGAGTCAGTTTTAGATGGTTCGTAGAACCCATGGAACCCATGAGGATTTTGAGATATTTCAGTATTTAAAAAACCGACATGACTAATAATTCTTATAGAACTTGCTCAGTATATATAAAATACATGGGGTCTTTCAAGGAAAGCCAGAAATATGTTTTAAAATGTTGTAAATAAAACTGTTGATTTAATTGGATAAACAAAATAGCTTAGTAATAGTTTAATAGGTTCTTAGCATTCCATAATAACTTATTCTATTTTCTTATGGTTTTCTTTTCATAATTTGTTCTATTTCGAATGGCTAAAGGATGAGCTGATGATTAAGTGTTTGTGATGATAACGGCTTGCAATTGTTTGTAAAATAAATTAAAGACTTACTGATGCATATTGATTGAGCTTTATTTGCCTTGTAATCAAATTTAACACGCAAAAAAAAAAAGGAAAAAGAATTGTATCTTCTTTTTTTATTGATTTCACAGGTTGTGAACACGTTTCAAAAAAAGAACTTTAACACTTTAAAATTTTTGAGATGTAAATTAAAATTTTCGTAGGCTATTTATTGTTTGATTTTCTTGTATATTTATTTTTATGAATTGTGTTTGATTGTTGGATTTCAAATATTTTTGTTGGTTTATTTGTGTGCATACACTTTTGGAGACTGTGGGAGAGACACAATGACGGTTCTTTTTTTTAGACTGCGCACATTCTCAGCGATTGATCTGCTTTTATAGGTTTTTGCTTGACTCGGGACATCCAACGTTTATATTTTATTTTGTGGATGTGTGTGGATTTTTGAATTTTGTATTTTTTTTTTTCATCTTTTTTTTTTTTGATTATTTTTATGGCATATAAAACAAACATGAACCAAGTGCTAATTACACTTTCAAGATTCTCACATTTTGACGTGGCCTAGCGTACTCCAGAGGGGTGATGGGGGGGATCAGCGTCTGACAAAAAGACACAACAACAACAATAAATAAATACACATAAAATATTCAAGAAGCAAGTGAGTGTGTTTTCTTGTTCTGTTTTGTTTTGTTTTGTTTGTTATTTATTTTCTGTCTGGAAGACAGAATTCTGTTTGAACATGTTTTGAATACTTTCAACGTCATAGGCTTTTGACATATACCGGTTAACAAATTCGATGCCTAAATTTATTTTGCATATCACCGTTCCGAGGAATAAATTATGAACAAAAAAAGCCTCGTTTGTTTTACTTTCGATAGTTTCAATCTAATTAATAAATCACTGCCAGCAGCGGCTGAGCTTAAAAGTTAATAAAAATTAGTTCGAATAATGTAGGATTTCCTGAACTAATTATTTTGTGCAGCTCCTTTAATGACAAGGACAAAGTAGAGTCAGCAAATACAGATTCGTTGGAGATGAAAGTAGTTCCGTGAGTGCTGACTAAAATGTTTCGATAATCTTTGAAAAGAGTAAAACGTGATCTATTTTTATACACTGCACCTTAAGGGTAAGGGTATATTAAGTTTGTGCAAATGTATATATGTGACATAAAGAAGGAGACAATATGACCAGGCTGACTAGAGAAATCGATATAGCCATGTCCGCCCGTCTGTCCGTCCGTTCGTGTGATAGCCTAGATTTTAGATACAATAAGAGCTAGGATTCCAACTCAATATGTATATACGCTGGTCTAGTTTTTTTTTTTTTCTCCCCCTGCCCTTCCTTCCACCCCCTCACTTTTTCAAAACCTTCTAATTTCTACAGCTTCAGGATTTTGGTAGTAGTTGCTTTCAAAAATTTGTTAGATATACGAAAAACAAGTTTTCAGAGTTAAGATTTTCATTGCCTAACTGGCAAACGGTCGATTGAACAGTCCGATAGATGGCGTGCTTATATTATTGTGAACAATGTGTTGTTGGATTCAAAGGAGCATTAAGAACAGAGGTTTTATGTGAATGTAGACGAGCAGGGTAACCACCCGACTTGGGTTACCGCCCGACTGGCGTTACCACCTTTTGCTTTTCAATTTCGTCTATCAGGTACAGGGTATCCCAAACTCGACCGCGTTCGAGTTTAACGTTCGGCTTCATTAATACAATGCAAGTGCTTGCGTCATGACGGTTTAATGATTAACTGTTATGGCCGAGGTATTGCTTGAGATAACGTAAGCCTCTACGTATGCTTAGGATCTTCAAGAGCTGCTGTACTATTCGAAATGTATTAGAGTAAAACGGAGTGTTCTCCTTGAGAAAACGTAAACCTTGACAAATTATCTGATTTCGAAATTTTCTATCGGCTTGCGCATGACGTATGAAATGATGTAAGCTGCAATAAACTCTGTACAATTTGGTATGATTTAATCTTTATGGCTCTGGTCTATGGCAGCTTATCTAGAAGATTTCAAAGAAATGCTTAAGAGAGCATTCTGGTTCTGAGAGAAGAGTGTCTAACAAGGACTTTGCAGATATCAATACCAATCAAGTCAAATGAAACTAGATTATTTTCATGGGTTTCCTCAAAACTCAAAGCCAAAGTCTCAAAATTTTTTATTTATTTATTTAATTATATTTATATTTTTTTTAATAGTCGCCAGACATGCGGGTCATGATGTATGCGATAGATGATTTAATTTTTATTGTATCAGTATGTAAATGCGTAATTTGTGACCATCCAAAAAGAAAAAAAAAAAATTGGAGGAGAACCGGGCATGCCTCTTATCCGATCTGTCTATAAAAGCGTAACACTAGCCGGTCCGGTCTAAAAATAAACGCAAATAAAATCATTTGGCCAGTCGTTTAAAATATATGGCGACAAGCTTTAATTCACAATTAACATATATAAAATAAACAGACAAACGTGAAATAATTTTCTATTAATCGCTGTCGGTTTTTATTTATTTTTTTTTGTCGTCGTTGTCTCTTTGAAAGGTTCACGTGAACTGCGCATGCGTTGCCATATTTTTTATTTCTTTCTTTTTGGCGAATGTGTTTCTTCTTGAAATGCTTCATCGACTTTGTCATGTCAATTAAACGAGGTTCTTGACTTAGTTTAAATTCCGATTCCGAAGAATGCGTAAGTCGTGAAATTTTTTTGTCCACACACTTTGATCCCACAGATAGGTGGTGTCTGGTCTGCCGATAAGGTGGCTTGTGGCAGGAAACTAGCAGCTGGGAATTTTCAACAAAAAAAAATAATAATAATAAAATAAATAAAAATGCTAAGAACATTTAATGGCTCTATAATCTGGCGATATTTTCTACGATAAGTTTACCGCCAAAGTGGGTTCCAAAAAAACTTATGAGTAATTGACTTGATCGATCGTTTTTGGTCATTCCTAAGTGTCCTAATCTAAGTCTATACAATTTTTTTTTTGGCTATTGATAAAAAGAGAAACTGAAATTCAAAACTGGCTGAGCTCTAAACCGAAATGGCTTAATTACTCTGGGGCGGTGTTAATTTGCCTGCTTAATTGGTAGCCATCAATAGCCAATTTATTGGGTCACTGGCCAGACGCCGACATCTCCACAGCTGCGTAGTTTCCGAAATTTGATATGTACTCTTTTAATTTGTTTGATTCTTTCTTCTTTTTGTGTCTTTGTTATTTTTGTTTATTCAAATCAGCTGATTTCAAGTGGGAATTGTATGTATCTTTTCAAGAGAATTGGGGTTAATTTTGTTCATTATTTTCACAAGTGATTAACCCTAATCGCTTTTTGATATAATAAGGGAGAGAATGTGTGTCAAGGCTGGCACACTTTGCTGGCAATAGTATCCCCTGATCTAACAATTCATCTCTAGAAAATCATATTTGTAGCTCTTTGGTATAATAGAAAGAGGAGAAAATCTTTTAGACTCTTGCTGATTCATTTGATAAGATCTCTAGAATAAAATCATACGTCACTTATATAGCTGAAATTTCCGGCTAGGTCTGTGCAACTAGACCCATCATAATCATAACACTTAATAATAGACCCTGGCGGTGTCGTCTATATCAAATTTACCATCAATTAGAATTGCTTAAAAAAAAGGCGGCCATAAACGATATGGCTGGCACGAGGCTTTGGCGTTCTCAAAATAAAACAGACTTCTTATGAACTTTGGCGATATTACGTATACGACATGTTATCACATGTCAATGGTATATCGCTTATTATTGGTATTTTCTTGACATAATCAATCGTGTGACTTGTTTTATATTTCATTTAGTTCTTTTTCAACATTTTGTGCTCTGAATTATTTTCTATTTTATGAACGAAAATTAACGAGCTGAATTTGATTAAAGAATTTATGCACCGAAAACAAAAACAAAAACAAAAACATATATAAAAGACTGGAATTACTTGAGTTTTTATGGCTTTGCGCTCATTCATGCAATAATAAACTTATCTAAAATAGTTGAAAATTATGATGGGACCCTCAACCGGCTGTTCGCTGTGGTGCCAGTTTCGGATCGCGCGATCCTAAACTCTACAAACATAATAGTCATTTCCACAGACAGCTCAATTTTAATTGAAAAAATTGTCCACACATTACGACCCTTTGGCATGGCAAAGCCATCCCCGTTGGTCAGATCATCGCTCGGTAGTTCATTCAATTTACTGAAAAATAAAACCCCCCACTCCCTACCTCCCCTTTTTCTTCTGCCCTCAATAATTGGATTGCATGAGAGGGGTCAGTCAGTCCAGGTGGCCTAGCAAAAGCAACAAAAAAAACGAAGAATAAAAAAAAGGGGGTAAATGCTTAGGATGAAATTGCTTTTGATTCAATTTTCCTAAAAAACAGTTTTGCGAATTGCGACAAATCTGGCAATTTATTCATTTCGTTCCTTTAAAAGTGCATATATGTTTTACTATTTGCTCTGTGGTTTACATAACTTTCGATTTTGTTGTCATCACGACTGGACCAAGGGCAATTTTCATCAACCAAACCACTTACAGATTTGCCAATCATTTTATTTATTTTATTTTTGATTAGTTCAAGGTCAACTCAAGTCACGATCAAATTAAGCTTCTCATTAAAAGCGGCTCCCGAATTTTTCACAGATCTTGAGAATTTTATTTTAACTTTAACTGTTTAATTAGACCCGCGCGACCGTTCGCCTGATGTCTTTTTTTTTTTTTTTTGAACAGGGGAGAATGAGTTCTTTTAATGAATCGAAACTTGAATACTATTTTTTTTTTTTTTTTGGAATGACCCTCTAACTAGTTTTGTCTTGAAAATTTATCTCTTTCAAATACTGATCATAAGAAAAATTCTAAATATAATATAAATCAGATAGGACCTAGACACTTGATGTATTTGATTTCCAAGTCGAAGGGTTCTATCCAATAAATCTACTGTACTATTTTGAATTTGAAAAGAGAATAAAGTGTTTTAATTTGTTCACGCCTTTATTGTTTGTTTATTCATTAAATAAAGCCAGAGAACGAAATTAACAGAATGTGTTAAAATAAATAAAATATAATTAAAGTTGATTGCGATTACGTTTGTAAATTGTTTATAGGCATTTTTGGTTTCTAGACAAGAACAAGAAAAAAAAAAAAACAAAACAGAGGGTTGATGAGTCTATTTTTGGCTTTTATTGACAATACATCTATTTTGTTTCATATGAATGACGGAGCATTCAATGTTGACAATTAGCAGATGTGACCTGGGCAGGTCTTGTGACAAGTTCAGAATTATCAGAATCAACTTTTTAATCTACTCGTAGATCTTTCAAATAGAACACAAAATGATACTCTGTAGAATCTAATTTTTTATGATTTTGGAAAATCCGTAAATCTTTTTTAATCCTTTACAGCTTAGTTTTTGATTTTATTTTCAATAGTTTCGACTTATTCATAGTAAAAATAATATAATAAAGAATGAGTACGATTATTTTGGAGGGCGGTTTCTCTTTCTAACTTCCAATGGAAATGTGTCTTAATTAATTAATTTTTATCTTTGTTAATTATTTTGAATTTTTCTCTCTTACTGGACTAATTAAGAAATTGAAAGGCTCTTTTGGTACTATTAGTAATGGCGTCATTTGCAATTAATCAATTTATTTGTACAATTTTTATTTCAATTTAAAATGTATGACAAAAGAAACAACTTCATTGCCACCAGAATCCCAATTAAGTGTTGAGATTTTGGGACCAGTTTTAAATTATTTTTTAGCTCCAAAATAATTCAGCTATATTCATTTATAAATGGGATATGGGGACTTAAATAAATGGTTACTGAATCATTGATATAGATTCAATCAAAAATAAACGAATTCGAAAGCCTAGCCCAGGATGGTTTTTTTTTTTTAGATAAAATAATACTTATAAATATATGCGAAAGCAGGAGACAAGAGGCAAAACAAGACTTCTCTTTTGAGATAGATTCATTGCTGTCATTACAAAAAGGCTTATCAAATTTACTGATTCAATTAGTAAAAGTGTTTCGAATCGAGCTACACAACTACGACAGACCATCTAGCCGGCCTTTAGACTTCGTGTTAATTGTGCGGCATGTTTCAATATCGGCCAACACGTGCGGAGAAAAGCTTGCTACGAGTCTATTCTTATTACTGCATCGTTTTGGGCCTTTCGTCAACGCTTTATAACTCGAAACGACATGCCTATATCCAACGACCTTGGATGCGCATTGTGGCCCTCTTGTCGAATATTTTGACGGTCCTAGCCATGCCTTGGTCCATGTTCCACATTTACAATGCCTCGCTGCGATTTCACTGGCATCATCCGCTGGTTGGCATCTGTAATCGCTTGTGTATTTTCGTGCAATTTGGAGTTATACTTTATATGGTTGTCACACGGTATCATCGTGAGAAGACACTGAACAGACTAGCCAAGACTTTTAAAAACCTGGCACCGCTATGCCGGGACTGGAAAGTGGCTACCGAGACCACTGATTTAAAATATCGCATTGGATTTTTTGCTCAAACCTTGATCAATACGTACCTCAACGTCTTCAGTACCATCATCTTTGGTGCAGCCTTTAGTTGGAATTGGGCAGGTGCTCTCTATGTAAATAATCTGAATAATGTTCAGATCACGGGCTTTATGTTCAACCTAACCATGATGTGGTTGAGTGGTGCCTTTAATAATTTGTATTTGGAATTGAGACACGTAATGAAGGAGGCCAGAGAAATTGCATCGAAGCCAGGAAACAAGGACCTGCAAAAAATCAATGCACTCTGCCTTAAGCTTTGGCGTATGCAGCGCATGCATTGGAAGCTCTGTCAGTTTGCCCGAAGCCTAAGTTGTGTCTATCAGATTCCCTTACTCTTATTACGAATTAATGCCGTTGTTACTCTTTTGGGCATGGGCTATGCCATCGTTATGCTGGCCTTGGATCAAACCATTCTGATGAACACCCTGAGTGGGTTTGCCTATATTTTAGTTGCCCTACAGCTTTACATATCGGATAGTATTTGTGAGGTCTGTATGACAATGTCGAGAGAGCCGCTGGTGGTCTTGCATGACTTCTTGGAGCTACCCTGTGTACGCCGACAGTTTCGACAGAGAATTGATGAAATCTCTTTACAATTAATTTGTTCCAATTGGCATATCAATATCTGTGGACTCTACCGTATGGAGAAGAAATTCTGGATACACAACTTTACCGAGATACTTGTCTATACTACGGTGCTTATGCAATTTCATATACGCATGCAAAAAGAGATGAAATGAAATGCTAAAACTTGTGGTAATTTTTAAGCAATTTCAAAGTTCAGTGAATTTTAACCATGAGAAAGTGAACACTTGGACTGGTTAAATTTTGGATTAAGTATACTTTATCTGAGCAATTAATGGAGAGTACATATTATTTCGGCTAAGGTTTGTAAGTCTTTGAGAACATGCCTACGATATGACCAGGTCAAGTCTATTGCATATCTTTTGTACTATCAAAATGAACCCAACATATAAAGACTAACCAATCAGGTCAGATCAGAATGATAAATAGTTAAGTAATAATGAAAAGATATTCAAGGTTCAGATGAACTTTATGTTGGAAAACTTGGAAAAGCGTATGTGATTTTCAGCACTTTGGAGCAACATAAGGTTATTACCAGTTTAATTTGTTGAAAAACTTTTATAACAGGTCTATTAAATCTGAGAGTATAAAAGCTAGAAAATTTTTGATTTTTCTAATATTTAGTTTGTCAAAGCTTCAAAATGGGCACTCGAGCCTTACGATTTTTGCATAGTCGCGAAGCCTTGCATGTTTACTTTTTCGCTGTGCCTTGCCTGTGTCTAAAGGCAATGGGCTTCTGGCCACCCACCTGGCAGCCTGGTCGTGCCGTGATTAACTTTGCTGTGCTCTTAATCGGGGTGTTGACGGAACTACATGCCGGTCTGAAGTACCTCATTGAAGCTAAGATCACTTTGGCTCTGGAAACGCTGTGTCCTGCGGTTACCTCGGCGGTTACTCTGCTCAAAATGTGCCTCTTTGAGTACTATCGAAAGGATATGACTCTGATTTTGAATAAAATGCAGAGCTTGCTCTTTGGCGAGCGTTTGGGACAGTCCAATCAAAGGAAAGAGGGGATTACATTGAAGTATTCCAAGCTGGCTGTGCGTCTGAATTTTTGGTCCTGGTCGGTGGCTTTTTTCACCTGCACCATCTACAATCTAAAGCCTCTGCTCTTAGTCTCTTTGCTATTGCTGCAGGAGCGTAAGGATGAAATAGTTTGGAACACTCCCTTCAATATGACGTGAGTGAGCTAAAAGTTGCCTAGATTAGCAATTCAGATCTTTTGGTTTTTAGAATGCCGAATTTCCTGTTGGAACTGCCATTCTTTCCTCTGACTTACATGTTTATTGCCTATACGGGATATGTGACCATATTTATGTTCGGAGGCTGTGACTCCTTCTACTTCGAGTTTTGTGCCCACATAGCTGCCTTGTTTAAATTGCTTCAGGAAGATGCACGTTCGCTTTTTCGTCCATATAAAAGTAAATTGAAAAATCACTTTAAATGCATAATTTGAAATGAATCTCTTCCTTAGCTCGATTGCAGCTTAATGCTAGAGACCTCTCTTGCATTGAAACAGGTCTCTTGAAAATTATCAAGCGTCACAATGAGATCATCCAATTGACTTACTTCTTTCGTCAGCGCTATAAGATTATGACTCTAGCCCATTTTGTGTCCGCTGGCATGGTGATTGGTATTAGTATTTTTGATCTGCTCACTGTGGCCGACAATGGGATCGGAGCCCTGCTTTATATTGCCTTCACCATGGCCGCCTTAAGTCAATTGTTGATCTATTGCTTTGGTGGGACTCTAGTGGCTGAAAATGTGAGTACTTTCTAGCCTGGATTAGGTAAAATAAAGCGTTTCCCTTCTAGAGCACTGAGCTGGCCCGGGTTCTGGGTTGTTGTCCCTGGCACTTGTGTACACCTCAACAAAGACTCTATATGGTTTTGATTATTCTACGTTCGGAAAGACCACTCACCATGTCTGTGCCGTTCTTTTCGCCCTCCCTTGCTACTTTTGCTGCGGTGAGCTCACATAAGCCCAATTAAATTCCTCCAATTTTCAGCATTTTTATCAAACAGATTCTGCAGACTTCGGGCTCCATTATAGCCATGGCCAAGTCCTTTCAATAAAGCATCCAGATCTATATGAATTGCGTGTGCTCTTATCACATGCAAGCTTTTAGCGACACACGCAACCCATTGCTATCCAAGCTGCAACAAAACCAAAATCCTACAGACCCGGCAGTCCAGTTTTATTGAGACCACCGTGATGGCTTCAGAGACTTCTTTCTGGGACCGACATGAGTTGAAATTCTATAAATATGGACATCTCTACGCAAGTCTCTACGGTCTAGCCCTGATCGATTATGTGCCACAGAAGCCTCTCAAGCCCTTTGCCAAGGGCTTATTAATTATCTATGGTCATGTGCTGAGTCTACTTTTGATTGTGGTTCTACCTTGTTATTTCACATATAACTTTGATTTACTCACCAAGACCACCGATCGTCGGGTTCAACTTATGCTTTATGTGTCATTTGTGAACACATTTATTAAATATGTCACCGTAGTAATCACTTATATTGCGAATACAGTGAACTTTAAGGCCATTAATAATCACACTACTCTATTGCGCCAGCATCTGGAGAAATCTTTTGCCACTTCATGTCAAGCCTCGAAGGAAGTGAAGCGCAAATTTGAGTTCTTTATGTACTTCAAATTTTCATTGATCAATGGGATGATGCTAATTCAGATCTGGGGCATTGCTGTCCAGAGTGAAAACGATCTATTGCGTATTTATTTCGCCATCTACAGTTTTATACTCTGGAACTACACCGAAAATATGGCGGACTACTTCTATTGGCTAAATACAAGTGTGCTCAAATACCATCGTCTGCTTCATGTCCAACTAAAAATCCTATTGCAGCAATATCGGAAACTGAATCATCAACGGCAACGCGGCATGTTTTTAGTCCATTGCTGTCGGTTGTCTGATAAATTGATGCTACTTCGTAACAGGTTTCGGGACTCTCACACACTCTACTGGGATAGTTTCAAACTCCATCAGTTCCAGCTGCTGGGTTTGGTCCTCACCACCCTAATTAACAATCTCACGAATCTCTTTAACATTTTCAATATGGTGGTCAGGAAAGCTTCTGAAGATATCATCTATTCAATGGCTTTAAGCAGCCTCTATGCTCTGGGCTTCTATGCCGACACTTATATAGTAACTTTGGTAAATGAGTACATCAAGGTGGAGCTAATTGAAATCGGAATCACCATGAGAAGATTCAGTGAATGTTCAGCGTTGGACAAGCGATTGGATCAAGAGGTAAACAAAAATATAAGGGTCTAGAAGTTAATGCTAGAACTTACAATGATATTGACCAAATTCTGACTTTGTAAAGCTCGGTACTGCACCTTTCTTTTTCTCTCTGTTTTAACCACATTCTCAGATTGAACACTTTGCGTTGGAATTGGTACAGTCCCGTCACCCGTATCTGGTATGCGGTCTACTCCATTTGGATCGTCGTCTAGTCTATGTTATTGCGGCCACAGTATTCTCATATTTCATTACGCTAGTCCAGTTTGATATAAACTTTCGCTAAAAATAACACAAGTCATATTCCATATTCATATAACCCGAATTTACGCAAGCAATAATTCATTACATCTGTTATCCCCTCTAAAGGCACTCAGCTAATTAGAATAAGCTTTCGACATGCTATTTGTATTCGTTTGATTATATTGACTTACTAGTTTCATTTGGTTGGGTGATGGCAGTGGACTTAAGCTACTTGATATTACGTTTATTCAGTATATATTCACGTATTCTGGGGCTGTGGAAATTTGAACATGATTTTCAAAACATAAACGTACAATACAAATGGAATAGGTGGATAAATCTCTGCTTGAATGCGGCACTTTTGGTGGTCACACCAGGTTTATTCCTGGGCGTACCTGGGGTGCGTGACGTATTCCTGGCACGACGTCTGCCTCAATTGATGTCCATAGCTGTGCTGTGTATTCGATATATCACCTTGCTGGTAACTGTAATACGTTTCCATTTCCAGTACAATGAAATTGGTGTACTGTATAGAAGGTACTGGCAAATTCAAAAGCTACATTTCAAGAACCCCCTCACGCTGACTGGACTGCTGGAAGAGCTTAAGGTTGTGGCAGCTCGGAAAATCCTACTTTCGTTACTAGCAGATGGGACAAGCATGGTATTGCTCGTCGTCACTTTAAGAAAGAAACTGGAACTAAGAGTCCTGATCACCGTAGGACTTATCTACTGGCTGAGCACATTGGTCAACATTGTCATGAATTATTATTTTGTTTTTGTCACAGCCATGAATTCCCAATTAAAACGCTGGTATATTCATTTTCCAAGAAAATTGAAATCAAAGAAATCTTCGATGATCCTGGTAGACTCCGAACGGGCCTATATAAGTCTTCACTTGCTTTTGCAACAAATTAATAATGCTTTCGCATTGCCTGGACTTTGCTGTATGGCCACAATCTATATCAATATTATGGCACTTTTTTACTTGGTTTATACGTTCATAAGAAAGGGAGAGAACCTTCTCAATTTGGGCCCAAGCGATGTGTGCTTGCTAGTCTGCTTTATTGTGTTTTATGGCAGTGATTTGTTTGTGTTTTCAAATTCAATGTTTCAGTCTTTAAAACAAGTGCGTCTGGCCTCGCAACTGGTCGTCGATATGCTGGCCAGAGTAGATCCGCATAATAATATGGCCTTCCGGCAGGTGAGCTTGAAATAAAAAATTTTAAATCTGATTAATCTGATTTATCTTTTCCAAAGTTGCGACAGCTGAAATTCCACTTTCTCTCTCTACCCGAGGTGCTCAGCATGTTTGGCCTATTTTATTTTCGAGAGAGTCTGGTCTTGTCTATATTGGCTTCCTCGATTCTAGACTCTATACTACTTATGCAAATTGATTATAAGGAAGAATTCATGAACCCTCATTTAAATTGATCATAATATAGAAAGTGTGATTGGAATATGAATACGTGCGACAAAAGCCTGGACCAAACCTAATCCACAGCAATAAAAGTTTCTTCATGAAAGAGATAATGAATATGGAAAAACTGTTCTAAGTGTAAATGCCGTGATATTTGCGGTAAACTGAACCGTTAACAGAATGTATGCATTCGAGAACGGAATGTAATCTTACGAGAAAAAGTTCGGAAAGAAAAAAATATTCACCCCTCACACACGGTCTTCAAGTGTTATGAAAAACTAATAAATCAAATGAGCTTTTGGGTGAAAGCTCTTAGGTAAGAAAACCGGCTAAATATAAATTAAATTGAAATCGGAATTAAATGAAATGAAACCGTAAATAAAATCTAAAATTTTTTGTTGGCCCCAAAAGCTTTGAGAACAGTTTTCATATTCTTTGCTTTCATTACGACAGTCCTTTATTTTAGCAGAAACCTGAACCCGGATAATACATACGAAATGTGTATAAAAAACCTGAAATATAGAAAATCAATCAAATATAAGGCCGAGACTCTTTAAATAAAAAAAATATCGAAATATTCTAAAAGAAAAATAAAATAGACTCAATAATCTACAGACTTGGCTCAATTTCCTTTCATACAAATCTCAAGTTTCATTCGGATAAGTCTATGCAAAAGAAGCGAAAAGGCCGTGAGCCCAAATTTCCTAAATTTTTTTTATCCAAATTATTGTATGCTAACAAAATTCACCCTGAATTCCTCAAAGCTTTAAAGCTATATGGATAAGGTTTATTTTTATGGCAAACTTCCCATAAATATAACAGCTTTAATTTCCCTTACGATATGCATTGCGCTTTCGAACACCGACAAAATATCCTTGAATCTTATACGCATATTCAACCCCTGAAACTGACGAGCTTTAAATTTTGGGACAAAAAGGAGGGGAAACTTTTGAAATTAATACTAATAAAACGAACGACTATTTTGAAAAATAATGTATTTTAGTATTTTCTCAATGATTAAATTAGGTTTTCTCATGGGTCTCCACAATGCGAGAGATCAATGGCAAGTCCTCCTGTTTAGTGGCATGGGCTGCGGATATTTGGCCAACTTCGCCGTTCACATAATTAGTTCGGAATGAATCCCATTTCCGTGTACTCATAAAGTGCTCGAATAATGCAGTCCGAGAGGGAATAATGTTATCAATATAGAATCTTATACGATTCCAGATATTACTCGGATTCTGAGCAGACTCGTAAAGCCAGAAACGGGGTAAAAGCAAGCACTGAACCGCGGTCCGGGCCATAATCACACGATGTTCTATCTTTTCACCTAAGCCGAAAACACCCCCATAAGTTAAGTTGCCTACATCTATAAAGTGAGTTTCATGTTCATCCTCAGATTGTGCCTGGAAAAACACGTTAAAGACGACGCTTACAATACAAAATATATTCGTATCTGTAAGAACGGCTTACTTCTGGTTCGGATGCTGAAGATTCAATATCGCTAGATGAAGTAGTTGACTTCGATGCTGAAAATATTTCAGAATTCAAGGTGGTTTTCCTGCTGGTAGACTGGCGAGATATTCCCAATTGGTCCAAAACCATAGAAAGTCCTAGGCTAGATTTTTTATTGGATCTCTCACTTGCATGTGATATATTCGAACTGGTTTCGATGTAAAATTCGTCTTCCTCGCCTTCTCCAAAATCGTCCGTTTTTTTGTGTTTCAAATGACTTTTGATTCTGGGATGGATATTTTCCGCCGGCTGTTGACTTGCCTCTCTGCAGGCCTTCTCAATTTCTCGCAGACCGATTTTCCGATCCTAATAAATTATGGAAATAATAAGAAAAAAATCTCTGATTAAAAAATGTTAGCCACCATTTTCTTTTGCCTCTTGGTATTATCCGAGTCAGATCCGGAATTCAAAAACTTGTCAGGAATAAAGCTCTCGGCCTTTTTGATAGTGGTGGCATGCTGAAATCTAAAATCAATCTCATTCGATTCCTCATCGTTCTCTTGCAATTTTGACTTGGTTAATTCATAGCTCTTCTTATTATTTTCGCGTGTTACCTGAACCAAGATCAAATATTTCATTCATTATGAATTTCAGTATTTCCATACTACGTTTACCCGCATATGCAGACACTGGAGTATCACGCATTCTCCACTCAAAACGAAATACGTGTAGCTTACAGTTCCCTTGTCCTCCGAATAGATGGTTTCCAGGGGCTTAAACTGCTTAATGCTGCCATATTTACAGGCAGTTATAACCTAAAAAAAACAGGACTAAATTGCTTAAAATTCTCTTCAAATAAGAAGGCAGCAGCTACCTGTTCCGCATCAAACGTCCTGAAGTAGTCCAAATGACGGATGGCAATTTTCTTTTCATTCCATAATTTCATCATATATGGCATAGCAGTTGCCCTATATTCCTTACTAAGAATAACCAAAAGTTCTGTCACAGCTAAGGTAAATCTAAATTAAGCCATGCAATATCTTTCGAAACCGACTTAAGGCTTACCGTTTGTGGTGTATGTGTAGCCTCGGAGATTATCCTCGAAAAGATCCACATCTCCTATGCAATCGCCTGGACCTAGGATACCTTCGGTTACAGTTTTCTCTTCTCTGGTATTCTGAAATTCAGGGAAGATTCAAACATTCTCGGATTATGAGAATTCATTTAAAAACAAATTAATAAGTCTGCTTCCCTAAGCCCTTATCGGAATATTCGTTTTGACACTTGTACCAAAAATTTGCAAATATAATTAGGAATATTCGAACCTGATCATACTGATTAATACCTTATTTATAACTTGCTTGGTTATCTGCACCTCTCCGGCCACTATATAATAAATACAGATAGGAATGTCTCCTTCCTTCATAATCACTCGATTAGCATTGCACGACATGAACGATAAATGTGGTATCATGCGCACGCGAAATTTCTGGAAAAAAAAATGACAAAATATGCAAGACTAAAAAAGAGCGGCAGAGATACTACCGGTGGTAATTTATTAAAGCAGGACAGACCGGACACCAACATGCACAGTTTCTTACGCTCTTCAATGGTTCTCTGGTTGTGATTGGAACGAAGGAGCGATTTTTCCTGAAACACAAAAAATTTTTCAAAAAATATTTATATATTTGGATCTAATTTTTGAACTCACACTTAGGGTGAGAGTGCCGGCCGTGTGCTTCCTTCTCACCAACATGGCCAAATTCCTTTTGACATTGAGTGAAATATCATGATCTTCGGACTCTTGCAGCCATTGCCGATTCACTATCACACTGAAAACCAATTTTCGAAAGCGTGTCTTGGCATCCTTTCTGCGTTTGCCGTCATCATTGTCTCGTCTTTTCATAATTGATGTTTTGGTGGTGTTGGAATCTTGTTTCTATAGGGTCTATTTATTCGATCGGTGTACAATTGATTGTGAAAAGGGTATGAATATATTTTTGATTAAATTTTCCTTGCTCTTATTTTCAAGGCATATTTAAAATCGGATTTGATAATGCCTGTTTCGGCCTGTTTGGGAAATATTAAGAATTGTCTGCCTTCTGTGTCTCCGTTGAGACAATAGATGGTTGCCATAAGGCCGAAGGAAAATGCAAGGGAAAACTATATTCATTTTTATTTTGAAATACCCAATTTTGTGTGATAAAAAATTCTGTAATGTTTTTGACAGTTTCGCCTGGTATTATGTGTGGTTCAGGGCGCACATCTTGTATTCTATTGTAAAGATTTCTCCTAACATATGCATATATCTATAAGTAAATCTGTTATTTTCAAGGTAGATTGATCAAATGATTTGTTGTTTTGTGCTTTATTTGTCAAAGATTTGCCTAGCCAGACAACGTAAGCCTCAAAAGGCACTCAATGGAGACCCTCTTCAAGGAGAAATTAAAAAAAAATAAATAAAAATAGAGGAAAACATGTTAAGAAGAGGGTGAAAAAAAATATAAGTTATAAAAGGAAATGTTTTTGATGCGTAAATGCAGGCGGACAAAATACGGAAAAGGAATAAATACATAGAAAACGGGCACAATTTATGCAAATAACTCAATCAGCAGTTCCACCAACCCACACACAGACACAAACACAAGCCTTAGGTGCTGCAAAGAAAAATATATATAGATTTTTTTTTTAACTTAGGCTAGGCTTTGCCCAGTCAAATGCGGGAGTATGGAGAGTGCTTTGTTTGCCCAATCCCAGCTGCATGTCAGCGTGTGGCGGCAGCGCCAGTCATTTCTCAGTTGGGCACGCATTTGTCACATTCAGTTCCGACCCATTTCCAGATGTGCTGACTGCTCAGAGGAATACCAAGTGCCAGGCCAGATGAGGGTGCCGCTTTGCGATTGCTGCCGCTGTTTGCTTTTAATTACCCAGGACAACTAATCATTACACCGGTACAAATTACATACGAAAAATTTAATGAATCTAATGATTCGAAGGACCACGGAGAGAGGAGGGGTGGGGTGGTCGGAAAAATTAAATGTAATTTGGGAAAACACAAAATTCTACTTTCTCCGAAAGCACTCAAACAGGGGGTCGCACTCAAAACGAGGGGCAGCGCCAGAGCTTTCACTCGACCAACTTATTGGAGTTTGTGAACGCTTGGGCCAGAGGGTCTCGGTAATTTCGCCAACGACCGCACGACATCAAGGATAAGCGAACAAAACCGAGTCCTCTGAGTTTGACTTGCCAGACAGCAGAGCAGCATCAGTCAGTAGCATTTAAGTTGTCGTCATTGTCGAGTCGAGTCGAGTTTCGAATACGCCAAAAAACCAGAACTTTTCCTTAATAGACTCAACGTCATCTCGTAGCCATAACCGTTGCCACTGTCGTTGTCGTTGTCGTTGTCGTCCAGCTGAGTTGTTCAGTCGGTAGTTGAAAATTGTAGTTTTTGTTGTTGTGGTTGTCGGTATTTACTTTATTTATTTGTGTGTGTGTGTGTGTATGTGTGTGTGTTCCGTGTGGTCTTTTGTCGAACGCCGCGTGAGGATTTCAATATTTGGACCAAAGGACGCTTTGTCTATCCCATAGCGTCCCCTACTGCCGCGGTCCCCTTCAGTCGCATCTGTGGAGTTTCTGGTTTCCGTCTCATTTCAGTCGTGACCACCGCAACGCGGCAGTGTTTTCTTCTTGTTTGCTTAACATTGCTTGTTTTCTCGAGTTTCCACAGAATTTTTTTTTTTTTTTGTTTTGTTTGCTTTACTTTTGCAATTTTTTTCCGTGTGTGTGTGTGTTAATTTTTTTGCACAATGAGTTAACAAACACAAAGGGCCTAAAACACAATTATTCGGCCAAATAATTTTAACGAGTTAAACATTTTTTTTTTCTCTCAACTCTTGGTAAAAACTCTTTCAAAATTAATTTTTTATTAAAGGCTTAAAAAAGAATGTGCATTTTTTACAGGAATCGGTGAAATTTTCAAATTGGATTAATAAAAAATATTTCAAAGAATTTAAAAAAAATATCGGGTATGTTTTTATATTAAAAAATATATTTATATATATATTTTTAATATTAATAATAATAATTTAAGAAATGCCAATAAACTTCAAGGAAATGAAGGTCAAAGCCAATTTTCTTCTTAAAATAGACTAAGAAGTGCTAATGGAAAAATTAACAATAATTATCAAAAAGGAGAAAATTACTGAGAAAATGTTAATCAAAATATATTGAAAAAGCCAAAACAAACTGAACCAGAAAAAGTAAAAACAAAAAAAATCTTATCTAAATGCAAATTTTATTTATTTTGAGTTTTATACCTTCTGAGATCAAACAAACAATTTGTGTAACACAAATTCAGCGCGGAGAGTACAAATTTTTGTATTTGCCCAGAAAGGCAAAAGAGAAAGTCACATGTATTTGCTTTCAAATTGTTTTTGTCCGAATATAAAGGAAGCTGAAAGAACTTTATATATATATATATATATATATATATATATATATTCGAAATTATATTTGTCTAACTTGGATAAAAGAAAAAAAAATGCTTGTTTTATTATTATTTTTTTTTTACATAAATAAGAGAAAAATCAACAAGCTGTTTATTTTGCGATGATGTAATTGTTTTGCTTTGTTTTATTCTATGAAAATTGTTTTTTGTTTTTAAAGTAGCTTGTGAGACTTTTGAATAGTCTTATAGAGCTAATTAATTATTTTACTAAGACAAAGCAAAAATAAAATATTAATCTGCTTTGAAGCAGCTCGAAAAAGTCTCTTTGGTCGCTCTTTAAATAATTTCGAATATACTTGAATTTTTTTTTTTCATTCTGGTTTCTTGAAGATCCTTAAAAATTGGAGGGTTCGAGCATAAAAATGGCAAAACCTAAGCTTGTGTAGAAATGAAATACCAATGAGTTTCCACTTATCAACGAAGCTAGCAAATTTGTTCTGGTCAAAATTAAATTTTAAACCTTGACAACCGATGCCTTAGTTGCTCTATTCTTAAAAGTCTGCAAGACATGTTGATTTTTCTATACACTATATGTATTGACCTTAATTAATTCTACCTTAAAGAAAAACTACTTTGGAATCTTGAGTAAACTAAAACCCATATAAAGCCCATGCTGATGCTTTAGTATGAATATGAAGAAACTCAAGGCTTTTCTCTGGAGTCTTCACAGATCCCATTTCACAAAGTCTGATCTGGCTTATCTCTTAACTCAGGCAATCTGCTAGACTTAGAAATTATTTCCATCTCTCCTGAGTCTTCTTCAAGTCCAGGATAATTCCTAATTTATCCATCGTATACAAAGTTATATTCTGACTCTCAAGAATATATTCTTTTAATTTGTATTTCCTTTTGCGCTCAAAGTGAATTTCCTTTCTCTTTCCCCTAACTACGCGGTCGCCTAGGAAATCGAAGTGTCATGAAGTAGTTAGTTGATTTAAAAATAATACAATATTATATATATATATATATATATTATATATATTATATTTTGTATCCTCAAAGCGCCCAAAGGAAAAAACCTTCAATCTCTCATATTATCATTATTTTTCTCTCTCTCTCTCTCTCTCTCTGTCTTTCAAGATTTTTCGAATCTCATTTCTTCTTGGCTTGTTTTGCTGTTCTGACTCTGTTCCCCCCTCCTCCCTCCACACAACTTGCCGAGAGGTTATAAATTTTTAACAATAACCTTGTTAGGTAGCAAATAAAAAATGATTTAAGCTGGTTTGCCATTGGCCATTCATTTACAAATGTAATCCACACACACACACACACACACACACACGCACAGTGTAGGAGAGTCAAACTAAACCTTTAATACAAGGCATGTTCGGGTTCCTCTGCGGAACAAGAGGAGAGAAAGGTAGAGGAAGAGAGAGAGAGAGAGAGAGAACTTTCAGGCTCTGTCTCTGGTTTTGGTTCTCTTGGTAGTTTGATTTATTTTTCATTGAAAATGCCTCTGGGCTCAGAAAATCATCATAATCATCATTGTGTGCATGAATAACAAATGATGGAATTGAGGGGCAACTGACTCGACTCTGCTGGGCGGGCGGTGTGCTGATGGGCGGGGTCCAAGGGGGTGGCCATGGCCCCAACCAGCTGGCCAACAGGTGGATCAAATCCTATAGAATCAGAGTCTGTTTCACCTTCAACCTTTCGGAAATATTCACAGGGCTTGGCCACATTAAATAGGAAATACCCTGCAAAGATTTGTATTCAGCTCCTACTCAAATTTTAAATTTTATATCACGTATCAATTTTCATTACCCTCAAAAAAAAAAAAAATTAATTGCTCTGGCCCACTTGAATTGAATACATCACATATTGGATTACGGGATTTCCTTTTAAAAACTGAAATGCCCTCGGCCATTTCCCTTGTGTACTGATGAAAAAATTAAGCATATTTCAAGTCAAAATCTGTGTAATCAGGAACCTGTATAAAACAAGCCCCAGTAGCCTTAGGAATGCACAAGTCTTTCTTAATTCTTGAGAGGGTATGAACAAAATTCATACGCTTATCGGTCACGTCACTCATTCATTTATTCATTGATTCAGTTTCACTCATTTTACCCAACCTCTCTGCCCATCTCACTTTACTCAATTTTCGTATCATTGCCCGTGTCAGGTAGTTTAAAAAAAAAAAGTTAACAAGGTCGATTGCCGATAGCAGATAGCGGATAGCAGATAGCCGATACCCGATTAAGATTCAACTCTGGCCCCCTTCAATCAGTCCAGGCAGACATCAGAAGATGAAAATTAAAGAATCTTACCATTTGCTACTGTTGGTCTTTCTCTCTGTGTGTGTGCTTAAATTTTATATAGAGGCCACGGAAACGGGCTGCGGAAAACATTTTTACTTGCTGAGGTGAGCAATCAGTGCTGTTGGTGGGGTTGAGGGAGGAGAGTCAGGACAAGCGTCTCGAACTCAAATCAACCAAGTCAAGTCAATGCTGCTGAGCCAGGCTAAGTGAATCAGAGGCTTAGGCCAACGAGGGGGCGAGTGGGGTGGGGGGTTAGGGTGAGGCTGATGGGGTGGCCAGGATTGCTTGGTCGCCGTGGCGGGTTAAGGATAATGAGACGCACGAGTGAACGCGCGAATAAGCACTTCACTGAAATGTAATGAAATATGTGGAACGAGGACGGCAAGCTCTGCCCTCTCCCCCCCCCCCCCCTTTACCCACACCTTTTCAAGAGGATAAAATATCTGACGGCTGCCTGATGGAACTAAACTGTTGGTTTGGGCAATGCCAATCCTTGTGGCTTGTTGAGGCTCTAGAAAATCTCGAGAAAACACACACAAAAAAAAACTACGCTGAGAAAATACAAATTTGCTGACGCTTCAAATCAGCCAAACCATACATTGATGACTCAAGGTCAAGGGGATAGGGGAAGGCCAGGCCGGGTGCGACTTACGGTAGTGAAAGTGCTGAATGATTGAAGGGATTCAATATTACCAGAGAAAAATACGAAAAAGCACAGAAAACCAAAAACGGGATTATGTATCAAAAAGGAGAAAAACAACCGAATGAAAAGCAAAAGCAAAAACAAAAGCAACAATAACGAGCCCAGCACCATTGACGATGGCAAAAAGAAGAAATTTTTTTTTCTAAAACAATGGCGTAAAGTTAGATCAGACGATGTCAAGCTAACAACACACACACACACACAATCACACGCATACTCATGCACTCGCCTCGTGTCACTAACGAATTTGAAAATGGCAATTGGTATGACAATTTGGGGGGAAAAAGGGGTGCGAGACTTAAGTCAAAAAGAGTGCTGCAGGTGAGCGGGTGGACAGAGAAGAAGCCAGGAGACAGCGAAGTGTAGATGATGGGGGGATACGCTGCAAAGAAAATTGTTCATGTGTGTGTGTGTGTTTGGCAAAGCAAAAATAGGCGGACGACGACCTCAGACAGTTTGGCTTTGGCTTGATTGGATGAGGACGCGCCCTGCATTTGGGAGAAGCACACATTCACAATCACACACACACACACAAACACACATACTGGGAGCACGCATCAAGTCAAACAAACATAAAAGAATTCAACTGAAAAAGAACAAGAAAAAAACCTAGTAAATATAATTCTTTTTTTTTTTTCTTTTTATATTTTGATCCTGCATCCCTCTCTCTTTTTCTGTGTCTCTGAGTTCACCAAAGGGTGCAGTAAATTTCAGCCAACTTAAATTATGGAGTTGCCGGAAAAAAGAGAGAGAACATCATTGAGGTCAAAATGATTGCCCCTGGGCATCCACCCGTCTCGTGCTTCCTCAAAAAGGAAACCTTCAGACAATTCAGATTTTAGGAAAAAAGAAACAAAACGTTTGTTTAAAATATAAAAAAAGAAAAATATAACTCGAGACAAAAAAGTATTAAGAGATAAAAACGATTATCGAATAAAAATGCTTTCGCAATAAAAAAAAGCAAGAGAAGAATTTATGAATCGAAATAAATGGGGCATATTTCTCTAATCGAAATTACCTTGTGTGGATTTGAAAATGTCATAGGAATTCGATTGTGGTTTTTCATAATTTGTTATTTGTTTGTCAAGCTCTTTTCAAAGACAGAAGACAACAAAAGCCTAAGCCAAGTAGAAGAAACCATATTCGCCTGAGCATGCGTATCTGTACTCTTTTCGGATCATTAAAGCTTAAGACATATATTGGCTTTATTTGTGTGAAGCTTACCATAACATATTATATTCATCAACCGATCTCAAAAGGAATTAAGGTCAAACATGCCCCTGATATGATTTATGACAGGCAAAAGCTGAGAAACCTTGAAAAGAGTGTTTCTGCTTCGTCACTAGAGCTTTTCCCTATTTATTTATTTATTTATTTGGAAATTGCAAATACTTTTGCCAGTCAAGTGGCAACAACAGTGGCAGCCGGAATCAGTAAAACTTTTTGGCAGAGGTTATTGAGGTGATTTTACTTACTCTGGTTCTGGCTCTGACTCTGACTCTGACTTGGCGTTCATTTTTCTCGTTTCTCGTAGATCTGTAAGAGTTTTTGGCAATCAAATTCGAACCAAGACGAATGCCAAAATACTTTTCATACCCTCTCACACACACACACACACACTGTGACACGCACACACAAAGTCACAATTGTACACGCACAAACATGTCGAGTTGCGGGCAATTGAGTTAAATTGTGCACAAATATAATATAATATAATATGTATACATATTGTAATAATATGAGTATGCCAACCACAAAGATACTCCTCAATTGAAGGAGGGCTCCCTCTTCACTTACTGCTTCTTCTTCTACTTCTTCTCGTTCGGATCTCCCCAGAGTAAAGCTTCTCTTCTCAACTTTGTTTTATATGTTTTTTCCGTTCGGTTTTGTCGCCTGGGCTTGTCTTGTCTTTGTCTGGTATTTCTTCTTCTCCATCATCTTTATCAGCTTCCCCCTCGTCCTCTTATCCGCATAACCTTAGATTTACCCCCTGCTGGGCCACCACTCGTTTACCCCGCCCGTAATAATTTTGCATAACTTTGTGATTTCCACCCAGCTGAGAAAATATGGGTAAGTGTGTGGGTGTTTGCTGAAAGTGTGTGCGCCTATGTGTGTGTACGGATTTGGCTGGCCATGTTTTTGGTAACTGTTAGGCGACAACGCGTCTTTGGCAGCAGCAGCAGCCGCAGCAGGAGCAGCAGCAGCAGCATCAGGATTTCCCCTAAGACAAAGCCAACAAAAATTTTGTTCATTTCACACGCCAACAACTTTTTGGTACTCTTTTTTTTCTCTTGCCTTCTTTTGGATCGAAAGTAAAAGAAATCATTATTTTGGCATTCAATTCATTTATTTGTTCTGACACTTCATTTGAAATCGTCAAGTTTTCTCGGTATTCTTGGTAGCAGCTGACCCATATCTGACCACTCAGTACCTTGGACTTCCACCTAAGCCTCTCAGAACCTGCGTAAAATTTGAAACGAAAACTTGCATGTTCCATTGGTATCCCAAGCCAGAATCAGATAGTTCAGCCCAAGCCAGAGCAACTTGCTCGGACTTTGGGCGATATCTAAAAATCACTTTTGAATAGAGCAAACTCTAAATCCCATTTTGAAAGCATCAAACTTAAGATCCAAAATCAGGAATCAAAGAACTGAAACGGTCAATATTATTGATAAAAAAAATCAAGACAAATGATTCGATTTTTTCAGCTATATTTGGGAAATCTCAAAAATCGGATTTCCAAAACTTCAAAATTTTGACCTCTTCTCTTCAATAAAAAAAGAGCATCTCATTGTCGAGGGTTTAAGTAAATCTCATTTTTTCTTTCGCTTTGTTTATATAATTTTATTTTTTTTCTTTTGTTTTGTTTACATGAGCAACATGAGCAGCTCCCTGGCCAAGTTTGTTGGTGTTGGCATTTTGCATTAGCGTTACTTGAAATAAAGAAATGAATTATGTACCCACACATTAAAGTTCTTGAGCAAGATGGAAACCCAGAAATTAGAATGGAAATGGAAGTAGAAGTGGAAATGGGCAGGGGACAGGGGACAGGGGATAAGTGGGCATGTGGCTTGGGTTATGGAAATGGAAAAAAGGGCACTGCCACTGGTACTGGCAATGGCTATGGCTATGGCAATGGCAATGACAAAGGTAGTGGAGGACAAATGCTGTAATATGTTTTGTGCATATGTTTCACTCACATTTCAACCATAAAACCGACGGTTCCAGCTGTCTAGGACGTGCTAATGACCCTGAAATCTACAAATGCGATATGAGTACAGAACAAAAAACAAAAACAAAAAAAAAATTAATAAAAATAAAGAGGAGGGAATAAAAAAAAAACTAAATAGCTTGGAGTTTATTCTAAACAGAGACACATGTTTTATATTATAATGAGATTATGTGGATACATCCGGAAAATAGGACAAAAAGTCGACGCAAAGGCACATAAAAGATTTAATGAAATTCTTTTCGAGTATTAAGAAATTTTGTTTCATAGAGGATTTCAATTAACTGGACTAAAAGAAATGAAGTCTTTTTGGGGGCGGTTCTGCCATCACTCTTCACTTTTAGGAACCCCACAAGTCATACAGCTGCCTATCTTTCCTTCACTCCTTATAAGGAATGAATAGTGTAAGCTCGAAACCGATTAAATCGAAGCAAACGATTATAAAAAATCACAAATGAAATCTAAAGATCATCGAATACTCGAAATATTCATTGAGATAGTAAGTCTTCGTTTATTTATTTAGTTTTTTTTATCGCTTTAAAAGGAGTAAGAAACCATTCGACGTTTCATAAGTTTTTCGTATTCATAAATATGGAATTCTCCAAGGTCTTGAATTTAATTATTTTGTTAAAACTTGGGAGAAAACTTTGGCTAACCCATCTATAAAGTGGAGGAGTTGAGTCAGACAAAAGTTTCATCGGTTAAAGAGCAAAAGCAAAATAAACAGAAAACCGAAGCGAACAAAATAAACCTAATGATGCCCCAAGGAAATGAGCTGAAAACGTTTTCAAAAATACTTATATTTTTTTTTATTAAACAACAAAAAGAACTATATGAAATATAAAATAAAAAAAAAAAACAGAGAAATTGTGGGAAAAGTAAACAAATAAAAACAACCAGGGAAAAAGATTAAGAAAACCGTGGGCTCGTTAACGTCCAGCAGAGTTATACCGCCACCCAAAAGGGGGGTGGGGAGGGCCGAAATCAGAGGTCCACGTTGTCGCCTGTCGAATTTTAAAATCTGAATTTAAAGCAGACATGAAAGACAAACTGTAACAAACCCAGGTAGACGAAAGAGAAACCAAAAAAAAAAGTGAAAAAAAATGGGAAAACGGAAAAAACGACAGAAGGCAGAAGAGTTCAGAATAAAACCCGACAAGCTGGATAAGAATGAGCCCAAGAATTTTGACGCTGACACTGCTTCTGATGCTTCTGTTTGGGGTAATGAACACACCTTAGCGAGAGGTGCGGGGTGTGGCTGTGAAGCAGAAGGAGCTACGAGGCGGCTTTGCGAGAAGTTAATGCGACCGAAAACAAAGAGTAAGGCACGTTTTACGGTCAATGAGCTGCACAGCATGTGGAGCCAAAAACAAATCCACTCGGACCAGCTCGACCACGCCCACCAGTACTACGCCCACAACCCGCAACCCGTAACCCACAACCACAGCCACTCCAGGTGGCTCCGGCAGAAAGAAAGTCTGGAAGATTTTCTTCAGCTCGCCCCACCCAACCCCCCACCAAAGTGCAAATAAAAAATAAGCCAGAAAAACGTGACATTGCCTCAAGTGGATAAAATTGTAGTCGAACAAAAAAAAAGTAGACAAGGAGTGACAAATAAAAAAAAGAGTTCTTTTTGTCCCACCGAGGAAACCAAGGCAGAAAAAAAAATTACCAAAAATTCAAAGTACCCCAAGATAACAGCAACAATAATACCAAAAGAACAACACAATTTATCTAAGAAAAATAATAATATTCTGAAATGCCCTGAGATGCATCTGTCAGATACTCTTTTGTATTTGCCTGAGCTCCGATAAGTCTCCGGCAAGTTAAGCATTTTAATTTTATTAATGCGACTATTTTCGTTGCAATTTCTTTTAATTATTTTAAATAATGCCAGCAGCAAACTACTAAAGAAGGTCGAACAAAAAAACGACAAAACAAGCAAAAGCTCAGCCAGGCAATTTAAGCCAGAAAGAAGTCACAAATTACTGGATGCAATAAAATGCGAAATGCGATAAAAATTACAACAACCATGACAACAGCAACAAAGTCAACACCCTCGCCGAGAGAGGCCAACCTCGACAACTAATATTATTTTTTATTACACCGATTATGTCCATGGACAAAAAAAAATAAATAAATAAATAAATAAATACAAAAACAGCAACGCCTCCTCCAGAAGCCAAGAAAACTGAGATGCCCGAGAAGACCTTCTCGGTGCCGAGTCAAGTAAATCAGAGCGCTCCATTCACCCTCCCCCTATAGGGAAGTCTCAATAAAAACACAACGACAATGAAACCAGCCAAAATTATACCCGAGGAAAATAACTCAAGGAATTATACACCTCTGCGAAGGCAACAAAACTAGATACTCTTTTTGTTTGAGAAGATCCGGCAATATTGGTGAAAGATTAACTTGGCTTCAAAACAGTTGATCCATTTCTTTTTTATGTTTTTTGTTAAAACTAACTGGAACAAAGTATAAGCCAAAAAAGATAGAACATGTTCAAGAAATAAATTAAAAGAAAATATCTTGAGATAATTCTTGACCAAACCAGAAATCATCTGAGTCACACACACCACTCCGAAATCTAAATAAGTTTTAAGCCCCAACTTTTTGACTCATACCAATTGGATTCGTAGGTGGCCTGCGGCACTCAGAAGTTGGGCATACTCGTCCCTCGGCAGACGAATTGAAAAGGGAAAGCCTATAAAGAAACCCATAATAGGTGCTAAGAATTAAGTAGAGACAACGGAGAATGGGACTGCGAATGGCCGGGGGGTAATGCTTGCTATATAAAATGTTTATATCAAAACGACATTTGAAATTCAGTAATTTGTACACGAGATTTTGCTACATGGAATCGCTGTCCATTTGTACATCATTAATGGTTAATTTCTGTGAGTATGTCGGGGGTGAGGATTATGTCGAGTTTGTAAATAAAAGCCATCAATAATTCTTTGAGATTTAATGAAACTTTTGTTTCCTTTTTGCCTTTTTTTTTAGGGGGGTGTTCGCATAATTGAAGAAATTCCCTGGTATTTATATCGATTATGGGTATCAATTAGACTCGGAGCTCTGGCTCAGAATCAGAATCAATATCGAAGTGGAAATAAATGCTTAAGTGGAGGTCGTTTCGAGCTTGATATAATAAAAATGTCAACATGAATTTCATGTGATTTCTTTTTATTTTGTCTGATCGAAAATTGCCATAAGGAAAACTTCCGAGACTGAAGGGGTCAAGGTTTTGTTGACTTCTGCTTGTGGTCTACGGACCTAACCGTAGGCGAAAGCCTGTTTCGAATAGATGGTTATGATGTCTAGACATTTTAGACATGTCTCCATCAAACCCCCCTCTCTCTTTTATTTTCGTTTATTTCATACATAAAATAAGGCCGACCATTAAACTCGGGCGCAACCGAGCTTGAGATACCCTGCTCCTGTAGGATCTCTCAATACCATGGTTCCACTTGCACAAACCTAATATGCCCTGTGTACCTTGCAGGGTGTAAACATAAAAAAAAAGAGTGAGACAACGTGATTAATGGACTTTCGGGGCCACAAATCCAAGTGCTTCTGATGACGTGCTGTGAACAGAACTAAGCCAAACAAGGTGCCAGAGCAGTGAAATTTAATAAATAATCAAAGAATTTGACTGGCACTGAGTGCTTTAGTTTCCTTTGCAACTGGGCCTGAAATGCTGACAGCCTTTGATGGGGCTTTGTTAGATTTTCCGCTCATCAAACGATCTGAAACTCTCAAGAATCAAACTATATAGCCTTGATTCTTGAAAGATCAAGTCCGTCTAAAGATTTATTTCCCAGAGAGTTATTTTATTTTGATTGATCTTTTTAGTATTGAGTAAGTCTGGTAGCCTCAATCACTTTTCCAAATTTTTATTTCATTTGAATATTTTTTCTGTACTAATAATAAAGAAATCAAACTGTTTTTAGAAGACTTGAAAGCTCTCAGAAGCCCACAACAATTTTTTTATTTTAATATTGTATAATATATTGGTCGTACATTTTGAGCTGCTCTATGCTGGGTTTTCGCTTGCTAATAAGAGTGAAAATATAAAATCAAGTTCTTAAAATCATTTCGAAAAATAAGAAATAGAAATAGTGATAGGTTCCTTAGGCTTTTTTTGGACTCCAGGGTATGTTTTCCTGCCTGTAGCTTTTGTTCTCAGAAATGGCAGGAGATGATTTGTGATCTACAAATACGAATCTAAATTAAATTTATTTTGAAATCTTTTGTGGCGTTTCAAAACAAAAATATCTTCCCGGTCATCTAAAGTATTTTCTCTCAGTCAATTCACTCAACATACCCATCATTATTTCCTAAGAAGTCGGATAAGGTGGAGAGTTACCACTCCTTCAGCGCTTTTAACAGCTACGAGCTTTACTTTTTGTATAACCGTAGGACCCCAAGATTGCCTTAAGGCATTTATTAACTTGAAGGGAATTCTGTAATTAAAGAATTAAATTGAAATTCGAATGTTTAGAGCTTTTTTGGTCTTATCGCTTGTTAATTCCCTATTCGAGCAGAAAATATTATCAAACCAAGCAAATCCACTTCCAGCTTTTTATGAAAATCTCAATTTACAACTCATTAAAACAGGAAAACATCCTTTTCAAAAAATAATAAAAAACAAAACAAACATGATAAGAAATAATATACATATAGTCAAACAAATATTTCTTTATTTTTCCTTTTCTTTTGCAGGCTTCAAATCGGTCTACCAACAAAAAGGAGCCAAAAGAAAACGACAGCAACATAAAAAGAGAAATTTCTTAACTCTCAAATTTCAAAAATAAAAAAATCAAGTACTAACACACCGCTCACTGCCCTCAGCTAAAGGCCTTTCTAAGCTCAAACCCCAGCCAGTGCTGACCAACTAGTTGCGCTTCAAAAGAAAACTCCAAGGACAAACTACCGTCTGGCCAAGGTTCGTTTTCAAATAAAATGAAGCATTCTGATTTGGACCAAAGAGAATTCGTAAACGGCGACGTCATCCCGTGCAAAGGATGAGGCTACCGCGAGTGAACAAAGCCAAATCAAGAGCATCGACCACTGCCACTGTGGCAGCGAAGCCATCAAAATCACTGGGAAAACTAGTCAAATCGAACGCTGGAGATGGTGCTGCTGGTCGCGGTGGTGGAAGTGGGAGTGGAGGTGGATTGAAAATCGCTTTGGATGTTCTATTCGGACTCATACGACTTTCGGTTCTGGCCATTTTGATTGGTGCTGAATTTCGTTGTGTATTCGGTAGGTGCCATTCACATAAATTAAATTCATAATGAAATCGGAAAAACGCTTTATACACTGGGCGGAGGAAGAGACTGCAAAATAATAGACACTTGTGGGAGTTGAATGAAATCGTGCCCCATAAATAAACCGGATACTTTGCTTCAGTTCGTTTTGTACGAAACGGAAATCCAAATATAATTCCTTTGGCAAACATTTTGTGCTTGCCAAATTCTGTTGAAATTTTTTGATTTCCATTGTGCCTATCAGAAATGATGAAATATGATCCTAAATGAGGATTCTGTGAAATCTCTGAATCTAGACTCGGATCATCGGATCTGAGCAGCTTAGGCTACACAGAACCTATGGAGTCAGTGGAGAAATATTTTCTGCAAACTGTTTCATCAGGTTTTACTGGATCCCATTACTTCCACTTGAAAAAATGAAAAAGAAAACCAATATCTTTTTTTTTTTTTGCTTTTATTAGGTGTAGTTGTGTCTTCTTGTTACAAAGTGTAATTATGTGATACTGAAAATTTTGATTGTCTTTAAAAAAACGTTTCTTTTTTTTTGCCAGAATATTTCACATGTAATTGTGTATGTGTAAAAGTGGAAATGACATGCGCCTCAGTACTCTATCGCCCCTTTCAAATTATAAATATCGTTTAGTATATGATTTGTATTGGTTGTGTGCGCCTTACAATCTAGGGTTACGAAACTTTGTGCTTAACCTAAAAGTGTTTGGACCAGCTTATCTATAGGTTTTTTATGTGATTTATGTAAACATTTCAGATGATTGGACAATAATAGAACAATAATATTAAAACGTGTATAGCAATGTACTGCATAAACGAAAGGTGTGTGTGTGTGTGTGAGAGTGTGAGAGTGTGAGTGTATTGAGCAATTACAATGGTGCTTGATTTACCAAAAGGCTTAAAAAACCTGAAAAGAGTAAAGAGCTGTAATTGAGATCATGATTTTTTATTTTCTTGAAGCGGACTCACTTGATCAGTTATTGAAATTAGTTAGTTAATCATCGTGAAGGCGTAGATAGCCTAAGGCTCCAGTCGGTCGGATAAACCTTCGAAGCTTTGGTATAGTGGGAACCTTTCGAAAACGTGGTCACGGGTCCATTTTTGCATCGGTTGGTTCGAGTGGGTTGCGAAGCTATTCCGGGATTGTCCGAGATCTGAAATGGGGCACTTGTTCGGATACTCTCCCAGACCTTCTGCCGTTTCTTCAGTAGGGCCTGACGGTAAATGTATTCGACCAGAAAGCGCCGCATCAGCTCGAAGGTTTCTCCATCCAGGACTGGACTGTGTGCCAGGGCCTTTGTGGGTTCGCTTGTGGAGTTGTTTAATGGAGTACCAACAGGTTTTAATTGGCCAGTGGCTCTTAGCCTGTCTAAGAATCGAGATGAGAATATTTTTCGGCGATTGTGATTGCGTTTCAAGAGGGCGTAGGCATCCATAGGCTTGCGAATGCCAAGAAATCCTGGAAAGGGACTCTGAATATCGCCCTCTCCCATAGATTCTGCATCTTGTGCCTCAGACAGGGCAAAGCGACGCTTGTAAGCCTCCGAGGCTTGTTTAGTACACAACACTATACCAACTATATAAGGAGAAGCAAGAAAAGAGAGAGAGCTTATAATAGTTAATTAACAAATTAAATGGATTATTAATTTCCTATTCGTAAGGCCAACGACCAACTTACGCCATATTAAGACCATCACGGTCAGATATCCACGCGCTTTCCAGGAACTCAGAATCTGAGCGTCCTTAGCCCGTAGATATCTCACATTTCGTTCCTTCATGTTTCTGAAGCTTTTTCGTAAATTATCAAAATATCAAAATATATACAGTTTTTATTACGAGCTCTCCAACTGAATTGAAATGACTGGGACTATTCTACTTGACAGGTAAACAAAATTATGAAATTTGTAAACGGCCTACTCTGATTTCAGGAAGTACTTTTTGGAATTCCCAACATTGTCAAACTTACGCCAGAGGAAAAACAGCAAAATCAGGGAAAAATTCAATCTCCAGTTTCTGGTTAAGCCATTTCCAAGAAGGGCTTCTTTCGACATTATCAAACTTTGACAATTTTCCGAAAAGTTTTTTCTATATAATTATAATTTTATAATCGATGTGCTCGTTAGGAGCTCTCCAACTGAACTGAAATTTTAGGCATATTTGTCTGTCGGATATATATGGAATGTTGGAGCTCAAAGATATTTTTGTATTTTCGGAAATTTCTATGTAAAACGATTATAGGAGAGGAGGAGGCTCATTGTGTTAGTAGAGGTTTGCGTAAGGGAATCCTAAAACCTAGCTAAGATCTTATTCATTCTTAATACTCACACCTGTTAGAGAACCATCGGGATCCTGGGCTCCTTTTATCCTTCGATTCTCGATGATGAATTCGTTTACCTAACTGAGCAATATCACTTAAAATTTTTGTTTTTTTTTCAATTTTTTTTTCACTTTTTTCTATTTAAATTTTTTGTTACTTTTTTCAGTTTTAATTTTTTTTTTCACTTTTTTCTGTTTTATTATAATTTTTTTTTTTTATGCTTATCCTAAGAAATGTGAGACACGACTGAACTTCTAAGTTTTTTAATTTGGCAAGTAAACAATTTCGCCAAATTTTTCAACTTCAAAGGCTACTGAGAGTGAAAAAATTCATGTTCACTTCCACTAAGTACAATGGGACAAGTGCTTCAAATTTTAATCAAAATTTAAAAGATAAAAATAGGAATGACACAGATATGTATTTTTTTTAACCACAAATTTATGTTTTAGGCCGAGTAACACAACCTACCAAGATTAGATTTGATCTGATCTGAGATCGGCTTCAGCTAAGGTTAAACACTTGAGCATTATTTAGAAATCTACTTAACCCAGTTCTTATTTGGTCACTAACTAATTATTCTCTATTAAAAAAATATCGAAGAAGCGAATAAAGTCTTTAGCCCGAAATAAGGAGTAAGAGAACAGAAAAACTCTATTCTATCATGGCCTATCAAATAAAACAAAAAAAATCCTAGTAAAAGGTATTTTTCTTTTTTCTTTTTTTTTGTGTTAATAGAAAAGCTATTTGATTTGACATTTTTTGAAGACTTAATTTTAAGAGCTTTCGTGAAGAATCCAAACATAATTGAAAAATTGCGATGGCAAAATAAAATAGAAATTTGTTCATTGATTTTTTCGGTATTTCTTTTTTTTTTCTTCTTTTCTTCCTTCTGTTTTGGCTGGACAAAAATAATAAGTCAAATAATTGCAAGATCCACTGGGCGCACATACACTTACACACGCACACACGCATACACACACACACACACAGACACAGTGACACGCCTTTAATAGGATACTAGGAATTTCTCCAGACCAGAAGGAAAAAAATTGTTGTCTTTTTTGTAATTCCTGTTTCCCTTTCCCCCCACAGCCACAACGACAATTATCGAAAGAGGAGCAGCAGCCACGACAACAGGAACAGGAACAGGAACAGCAACAACAATAACAACAGCAGCTACAGGACATTGGCAACAGAGGCATCCAAAGCAACAACAACAAGAACAACAACAAAAGCAGAAACACGAGCAAATTGACAGCATAGAAAATAACAATTTGTATTTTGATGCCTTTAATGCGACAACAAGGAGAATATCCTCCTCCACAGCCGCCATTGGCTCCGCTGCCCCTTCAGCCTCCGCTCACTCCACCACTTTCGGTGGTCCCAGCACTGTGGACACTGGCTCGGTTTTACAGCTTCCAAATCGACCAACACAGACCACAGCCACAGCAACAGCAACAACAATAACAACCAAAACAACAATAACAACAACAGCAAGAAAAGCATCAACAACTCTCTACGTATCCCAAATGACTGAAAGTGAAACAATGCCACCATTGCCACCATTGACCGACACATCCAACCCAAATAAACCAAGCCAAAAGTCAGCTCCCCTCTCAGTCACCAGAGAATATCCCCACCAGCAGTCATCAGAGAACAAGAAGGGGTCCCCTATAAAAATGCACGCCAGTGCTCCGTCAATCAGGAATCATAGCCGAAATGATACCGAGTCTAAGGATGTCACCAATTTCGGCCTGACGGCTCGGGGTGGTCCGGAGTTTATCACAACTAACGGGCTAACGACAGCACCGGCGACACTTAAGAGTCCAAGGAGCACTCTAAAGCAACCCAATGACTCTACACGCTCACGAAATCATTGGATTGCGGGAGGTAGGCAAAGACAGTTCCCAAAAATAGGCCACATATCAAGTGACACAAAATAGAAGCAAGACCAAAAAATCATACACTCTTTTTGCAGTTATCATTTAGCGAAAGATTCGATAAGTTTGGACAGAACCTTATCTTTATAGGATATATGTAGTATATGGGTTCACTATATCTAGTGATATATCTAGTGATATAGTGATTCCATCAAGTTCGAGGAATATGGCCAAAGCCGTTAGAGATCCAAGCCAGACTAAGCTTGATTTATAAATGGACTTGCCAGAGATTATATCCAGTCGATTCAGTTGATTCTGGTAGTAATATGTGATTAGTTTGACTGACAAAAATATCTAGAAAAATGACTCTGTTCTTACTCTTTACATTTTCAAATCCTCTCACTCTATAAAAAGAAAAACAAAAAAAAACATTGCAAAAATTTATTTCAGCTTCGTCCTCATCGTCTTCGTCGTCTTTGGACCTAGAGAGACCACGCACGTTTCGAAGTAAACATCATCATGAGCACCACTGGGGGCCATTTTTTGAAGAGCCCCTTAATACGGCAGCCACTGGCGATACAGTGGTCTCCTCAGCCCATCTATTCACAGAGGCAGTGCTCAATTGCCGTGTAGGCATGCTCAAGGATAAGACGGTAAAATAAACCAGGCTTTTTTTTACAGTGTTCACTGCCAAACCGAAACCGCTGACTCGTAAATATCAAGAGCGAGGCAAAGAAATCTTTCGGATGACAGAAACAAAATAGGCTGGCTAGTTTCTTGTCTGGCAGTGAGCACTGTGTGAAAGCAATTCTATCCCTCCGAATAATGCACATGCTCTTTTTGTTTCACTGTAATTTTGGAATATTTGGAAATTTAAATCTTTTCATCCCGACTCATTTTCAAGGTTATGTGGGTGAGACGGACCACCGAAAAAGTCTCATTGCTGACAGTGGGCAATGTTACCTACAGTGGGGATCCCCGCATTCGGGTCAAATTTCAATATCCAAACAATTGGCGGCTTTTGATTAATCCCACGCAACGTGACGATGCTGGAATTTACATGTGCCAAGTATCAACACATCCTCCACGTGTCTTCACCACCAATCTCACCATTTTGGGTAAGACAAAAGTGAGAACCAACAAATAAGGAAATCTGACTTAATTCATTTCATTTCCAAACTCTCAGAACCGCCCTTACGAGTTATCGACGAACATGAACGGGACGTGGGCGATCGATATTACAAGTCTGGCAGCACCGTTGACCTCCAGTGCCAGGTATCAAGGAACTTTTTTCAAAAGGAGCGCTACAACATTTTCAAGTCCAGCGAGCCCGTCTCCTCGGGCCCACAGAGCTCCCAAAAATTAAACGAGACCGCTAGCTACTTGAATCTAATCAGCGACACAAATGACACATATGTGAAGCTGTCTAGTCAGGCGTTGGAGAAGTATTTCACAAAATTCATCACCTGGGCCAAGGACGAAGAACCCCTACAAGCACTGACCAATAAACGCTCAAGGTGAGCCAATTAAATAAATTGAAAAAAAAAGTAATCCAACACTTTTCTCGGTCTCTTATAGCGTCTCCGATAAATGGCTTATAAGTCGAATTTCCATACCAGAAGCCAAGCTAAGCGATAGTGGAAATTATTCCTGCTCGCTAGGACGACTTTTTACCGTAATCGTACAAGTTCAGGTTCTCACAGGTGAGCGACTCTCATCGAACTAAACTCACCTTTTTAACACCACTTTTCTTTTCGCTTCACAGGTGAGCTACCTGCGGCAGTTCAACATAATTTGGCACAAATTCAGGCTGTTAGCTCGTTTTCACTGCCTTTGTTATTCATTTTGGTTATCCTAAGGACTCTTTTGACGTAGTTTGTCGGCTTCAAATAAAACGATGTCCATTGATACAATACATCGCTAAATAAGTTAAGGAATTGAAGCATTGGATTTCATAAACAAAACACTCACACAAACAAACAATGAATATAAAAAAGAAACAAATACCTATTAAAATAACTTAAGTCATTCCAGAAAAGTATAAAGAAATCAAATTAATTTCCTGTGCGTGTAATCGTGTGTGTATCAACAGATCGACTTGTTTAAACAATACAAACATAAAAATATTCATATAATGGAGTTTTAAGTGTCGATTTCTGGAAACCAAAAATTAAAAATAATATATATGGTATATGCTAAAATATAGTATATAAATAAATGATCTAAAACGCCATGTAACGGAAAAAGACCTGGCGCAAAAAATCTATGAAAAAAAACGAAGATTTCAACCTTCAAATGATTTGAAAAAGATAAAAATATTTGAATGATTAAAATTTCAATTAAAAATTAAACCGTATATACATATATAATAAAAAAGATATATATCGTATATATCTGTAAAATTTGTTTTTGAATGTGATTTCTTGTTTATGCTCTTTTCGATGGAAAAAATCAAGCCGACGGACCAATATGATCTTGTTACATGTTTTCCTATGGGGACTTTATTATATAGTCAGCCATCTCAAAATTGTGTATAGTGATGAAGTACTCCTCATTAATTCCAATTAGAACATGCGTGAATGAAATAGTTCTTAGGTGTCAAACGAACCGCAATGTCTTAAGACCACACTTACTCCTTTGGGTATCTTCGCAATGCCTTGATCGATCCCAATCAGATTATATACTTTTGCTTATATAGCAGACTTTAAATTGGGCTTTAAATATATCCGTCGTATGTTGACCAGAAAAAAACATCGAAAAGAGCCTATGACCTTCGGTATTCCGAAGATACTAGATCCATTTTTTTTTTTTTTTTTTTTTTAGGAAAAAAAATCATTGAGTATATGTCGTGTTATTGTTTACAAAATATAAACAAACTAAGTTATATTTGGAGGCCAACTAATAAAATTAAAACTCAGCCAGCCACCAAAAAAAAAAAAAAAAAAATAATAATAATAAATATTATATAAATAAATAAGTAATATTTTCAAAAATTATATATACAGTATATATGTAATAATAATAAAACTGCACTTATTGTGAAACTCATTATGTGTGGATATGTCGAAAAAAGGTAACAACAAAAATCAAAATATATAAGAACACTAACATACACATAGTTTAATTCAAAACTCTTTTTAATATATAAGCATCGTACATATTATTAAATAATAATATACAAAACATATATATAAATGTTTCAAGGCAATAAGATCACAAAAACCAATTTCATTCGACTTAACTGAATTTATGTTATCAACTTTTCACAAGACCTCATTTCTACATGATTTCTGTAATATTTACCCACAGAGAAATAAATAAAAACTGGATATGATTATGTCTTCAATAAAAAAAAAAGAAAATCTCTTTTGGCGGGAACCCTTGATTTTCATTCCATTCGCTGTAATGGCGCTGAGATGTAGATGGCGCTTTGTGTTTGGAGCCACCCACATTTGGAGTGATGTTTTGTTCTTGTAGCCAACCACATTTGGCACAAATTCGAATAATATGAAATAAGAATTTTTCTTTTCCTATAAGCTATTATGATTTTATTGTTTAGTTTAATAAATTTATATAAAAGACTATAATAACATGATTAAAATCTGTTATTCGAATACAAGTTTTAAATTTAGCGCCATTAATGAAACTGCGGAACCAGTTGGCGGAATCAATCGCACATGAAACTTATTATGCTTATTTAGGCCAATTCTTTTTGCCTTTTTTAAATTATTTTATTGATTTAATTTTATTTATAAGTGCATACTAATATTTTCAATTAAATGATTTTAGATAATGATAGAACTCGAATAGCGATATAATTCGAATGGTGATACAATTCGAATGCTGTGAACATGAATCAAACTGAATCGATAGAACATTATGAATATGAATTTATTTTTTTCTTACATCTCTAACGCCTACGCACAGTTTTTTTATTTTATTTTTGTTTATCTGCCTAAAACCATATTAATTTAAACAATTCTTTTTGTTTTGGAACCAACAACGACAAATCAAAATTTTTAACGAGTGCGTTAAATATATGTAAATTATATACAGCATTATCAAATTAAATACGTTTTAACTTTTTGCAACCAATAAAAATATGAACCTAAAAATAAACTTGTCAAATAAGACTAAAGATGTTTTTGCGGTAACAAGAGAGTAGGGAAATGCAAAATGATGGTGACAATGAGAACACATTATCAAAGTTAAAAGAAAAACAAAACAAAAAAAGCATATGCATATATGTTATTGTTTTTGTTTTTTTTTTTTTTTTGTGAGAGTGTATTTCGCTGGCTGACTCTGACTTCACCTTGACTAAAGTACAAGAGGCAGAAAAGCAATGCAAAGTAAAAGTCACTAGAATGAGATGATAACAGAATTAGATTGATTTTTTCTTTTGCTTTTGATACAATTCAAATTTTTTTTTCTTTTTTTTTTTTTGTTTTCTTGCATATTTCTAAAAAATATTTTTTATATTCTTTATTCATTCATACAGTTTTTCATCCCAGAACAACATCCAGTAATTGATTGTGATAGAGGGCAGAGAAATGTTGAAAATACGCCACATTGCGAACGTCAGCAGCAACACCGGCCTGGCCGCTGCGGCCTCCACCTCCGCTGTCCGGTAAGTAAGTCAACCTCAACCCACACACGGACACACTCTAGTGCCGCATACACGAAAATATATTATAATCTGTTATACTGGCGAAGGCTGTTAGAAAATTGAAAAACTGTTAGAAAGAACACATTTTTCTACTTTATGAAAATAAATAATATTAATTAGACTTAAAGATTGGGATCATAGAAATTTCGAAACGGTTTTCGGAATATGTTTTGAAACAGTTCTATAGAGATGCATATATCGAACTGCTATATCGATCTTATAGTGTTCGGGTGTAGATTTAGAAAGTAGTTTGTTCACTTGACAACCTTGCAAAAATCTCATATATGCTCTAAATATTTACAGATGCATATCAACAAGTACGCCCAACAACGAATCCGAATCATGGTTATCCAAATTGCTGGTACGGAAAATTGAGCCCACAAAGGAGTCGCACAGTCGGATGCTAAGTGATAAGGAAATCATTTATGCTCTACACACCCACAATGTACGCCCCGATTCCATGGCCAACTATCTTAACAATTAGTAAGAATTCATTCATTTGACTCAACAAGAAGAAAATTCATTTAATTCGTTCTACTCCGTTCTGTTCATTTAGCAAGAATACGGTGGCCTTGATCAATGATAAGAAGGCAAATCTATCATGCAATTTGGTGGCTTCCTGGACGGTTCAGGTGGGCGATATGGATCAGTGCTTGCATTTATGGAAATACACGGGTGGCTTTGAGAAGATCGATCAGGCGAAAGAAGATCTCTGGAATGATCCTGAGTACCTGAGCTTGATGAAAGAGCGCTCTCAGTTTTTGCGCTCACGTCATTTGCAATATCTTTTGGCCTTTAGCTACTGGCCGCAAATCGAAAGTCGTACGGGTAAAAATATCTACGAGATGAGGTAGGTCTGATCACGGTACTTTAGATTTCATCTATTAATGAACTTTTCTCTCTTTCCAGATCGTATAGGTTAACCCCGGGAACCATGATCGAATGGGGCAATAACTGGGCTCGTGCCATTAATTTCCGCAAGAAAAACAATACGGCTTTTGCCGGCTTCTTTTCACAAATCGGACGTCTTTATAACGTCCATCACATTTGGTGTGAGTTAAAAGAAAACCTCAAACAAAAGCTTTCATTGACTTTCCTATACGATTTTCTCTAGGTTACAAGTCCTTGCAGGATCGCAAGGAAGTGCGTGAGTCTGCCTGGCGCTCACCTGGCTGGGATGAATGCGTTGCATATACAGTGCCTTTAATCCGGGAAATGCACTGCCGTGTACTCGCCCCCACTGAGTTCTCACCCACGCAATAAGCAGGCAATCAGGATCTAACCGAATATACAAACGGTCGGATCCTTTTCAATCAGTTTTTGTCTTTTTTCAACTGTTGAATAGTTTGTATTGTAGTGTATCAACTGGCAATGAATACCACAAAATAATGTACAAAATCCAGTTATTTCCTTCGACTTTATAAAAAAAAAGAAATTAAATTTTTTTTTAATTAAACTTCTGAACCCAAAGATAAAGAGCTAAACAGTGCAGAAGCTAACGAAAATGTTATTAAAACTGTGTGTGTGAATGTGAGTGTAAATGAAAGCACAAAAAAATAAACGCATTTATTGGTTAACTTTTATCCATATTTTCGTGTTCCCCACAGAAGCAAAGAATATTAAAGTCGTCCCGCGAAATTCCAACTTGCCAACCTTTCCTCAGAGCCAGAAAGAATATCTGAAAAATATAATCTCAAAATCTAGTTTGGAGAATTAATTATGAAGTGTTGATTGATTGGAGTATGCTAAGATTGTTTCCGAGCCACAAAATCCGCAAACAAAAAAAAAAAAATGCCCGAGAAATAAGGAATCCCGAGAATCAAAAGGAATGTCCGAAATATATGATGTCCAAATCTGATTTGTAGAATCCGGATCTCAGGAATTTTAAACCATAGAATCATCAGAACCAATTCTAGCAGAACCAATTTCCCAGGATTGCGAAGGTAAATTGGAGTAACCCAAGATTGTCTTGGAGCCATGAAATCCTCAAAACCTAAAGAAATTGTCCCAAAAATTTGAAAATCTGGTCGACACAGAAATTCAAAGACTTTATAGATTACAGTTTGAGTTGGATTATTTCTGAACTGACACCCCCAAATTAGTTTCCATATCTAAAATATACGAATTTCCTCTCAGAACTCTAGACTGAACTGAAAACCCCTTTGCATCCGAAAGTGAATTTCTGGCTCAATTCTCTAATTCCCAGACCCATATAAAGCCAAGATCATTTGGGGGCCCTGAGGCGTTATAAAAATATCGTTAGCACTCGATTTTTAAAATTTTCTATGCCAATTTTTGGCATTTGAGTATTCTTTATTAACACAGAATTCGGCTATTAAATTAAATAACTTAAGAGTATTCGAATATTTCCCATGAATTTCTTTAAAATTAGGTTTCTTCAAAGTTAAATCTAAATATTTAAATAATAAATTCAGGTGGGGAGATTTTTCGACTTACATTTTATGGTCTTTAGCCTCTGGAGTTTGGTTGAATTTGGGAATATTATTTTCTATATATCTAGAGTCTAACGATAAGTCGGTTGTCTTGGTTTCGGAAAATAAATTATTAAAGCGACCACCCATTTGTTGCTATAAGTCCCCCAGTCATATACAATACTGATCCGTCAGAACGTATTAGCTAATTTCAGTTCGGTATCTCACATATTTTAACAACCGATTTTATTGAGCAAAAAGCACAGCTTTTCAGCTCACGAAATCTCCGGCTTAAGGTTTAACTTTCAAATAAAAATCTGGAATTGCTGCAATTCCTATTATTGGACTCATTACTAAAACTTCTAAAAAAAAAAATACATATTATAACCTTAAGCTTAGGATTCCTTCGTTCTATTTCAAGTGTCAGCGGATGCGGGTGAGGCAGCAGCCAGTGGATTCACCTGCTGACGTACAGTTTTCAAATGTTTCTTGCCCTGAAGGTGCTGTTGCAAAATGGACATGTGATTCATGAGCTTGTCGCACAATTTGCAGTAATAGGAACCGGAGGGTGTGCGATACATGGAGAGATCCTCCGGAGCGTGGGCGTTGCTTTCACTTAGACTGGAGGCTATGGACTGATCCAGGGTGCTTGACAAGTCCGCAGTATCCTCAATATCTGTACTCAGGAATTTGAGTTTCTTTTGATGCCGCGCTCCGTCCAAATGCATTTGCATTTGAGAAGCTGATGTCACACTGATTTTGCAAACCCGACAGCAGAGACTATCATCCAAGGCTGACGATTTCTCCGCCGAAGGGCTGGTTGTGGCCGATATTTCGTGTTTAGTGATGGTGCGGTCCTCAGCAGCCACGTCGCCTCGGGTGTGCTGGGATTCAGTCTTGATGAATAATTCGCCTATGCCGAACCTGCTGTCAGGGGGCACACTAGGATCGGCGGCCTTGGTGCCCGTACGCACCCATTTGCCTTCGACATTGTAGTAGCCACTGCCGGAAGGCTTAGAACGATTCTTGACAACCAAACGGTGCTTGCGGCCCGCATAGTGCTGACGCGCATGATTCAGAGATGTGAGACTAAGGTCGCAGGCCTCACAGTGAAAGGCGTTGGGACCGCTTGGACCCTGTTTGACCATACGCTTGATGGCCGGCGACTGAAGACCAATATCGGTGTAGTTTTTGGCCAGCCAAGCGCTGATGTGCCGGTCATGGGCCTTAGACTCATAATGATCCCTGGCACTCCTCATCGAGGTAAGTTGTACTTTACATAGCTGACAGCTCAAGGGCTGGATGAGTTTGTTCAATTCGTCCGGATAGCTCTCGTCGCGTCCCTGAAAAATCACCAATTGGTTAGAGTGCTCCAATTTCTCCTCTTCAGCCATGATGGTGGCCTGACTATCCTCGAATTTACGCTTGGAGGCTCGTACAGCCGGCGTGGCCTCTGACAAACCATGTCGGCCGGGCGGTATAAATCGATTGGCATTTTCCAACTCAACATGTGAAACTTCCATATCAAAATGTTTGGCAGCTTCGCCTGCATTGGCATTGCTTTGATAGTCTCGTGGCTTGCGTGAACTCATCTCATCCACCAGTAAGGGTATATGATATTTACCTAAATATTCCGAATTCATTCTTAGCTCATTTTGCACAACAAAAAATGTGAAAAAAGAATTCGGCAAAATTTTCGATTAACCGATACCACACACACCTGCCTACTCTTTCGCACTTGGTGCCACCAAGCCAATTCGATGGGCATCGAGTAGCTGCGCTCTCTCTTGCGCCACAGCCAACTTCACGTTGGACCTTACTGGCAGCGGTGAGTTTTGGCGGCTTTTCAAATAATAAGAAAATTATGACTTAAGTTTGAAAACACAGAAAATTTTTATTTTACTCAAGCCAACGAACTTTATTTGACATTCCTTATAAGAAACACACAAAATTTAATTGTCTGGCAATGAACGGATGATATCCGAATCTCCGGGATCGGTAATGGACATAGTACATACGCGGAAGTATTTACCGCAGGCAGTGCCCAGCTCAATATTAGTACCACTGTAATGCTGAACCTCAGTTTTGGCCAACATAGCGTAGTATTCAATCTCTGATTTCCTGTGAAAAATATTGAAAAAACATTATTAGTTTTAGGCCGACTTGTGCAACTAAGCTACTTTCTAGCTTTTGGGCATCAGAAAGAGTCTCTAGTTATAAAATATTCTTCAAGGCATTCAGAGTCGATTTAAATATCATCCTTTAAGTACATAGAATGAAAACAGAAAAGCATTTCTTACCCCAAGATTACTGTGTTAGTTATGTTTATGTCATTACTGGAACCATTTTTTGGAGGAGGCACGGAACACGTGTTGCTGCTGAATTGCTGAGCTGCCGGGACCCGGGACCCAAGGTCCAATTGATTTCTTAAACACTACTCCATAGATTCCAGCGTATTTTAATTGAAATCATATTTCTCAGTCAGCATTAAGCAAGACTCCATATGGTTCCAATGATAACTTTAACTTACAAAGTATTTTCTTGGGCATGGAAATCTACTTCTCTGTAGTAATTTTAACCATTCTTTGTCAATATCCATCTCGTTCTCTCTCACTGTCTCACCTCAATGCGGGCGTATTGCTGGCAATGAGCACCAGTTTGGCTTTACCCTGACGCAAGGTCTTCAATGTCTGTTTGTAGCCCAGGCAATATTTGCCGGATTTCATAACCAGGGCAAGACGAGCATTGGTGCTTTCCAAAGCCTTTTTCTGCAAGTGCAAAAAATATTTCACGTGAGCAATTTGTGACGGCAATGCAATAGTCAAATTAAATATTTACCTGTTTCTTGATCGCAACCATTTTGAATAATGATGTTAGTGCTAAGGAAATAAAAAAAAATTATAACTATTTAACTTGTCAAATCATAAAACTGTCGGAGAAAAAATTCCACACCCACCTTAGTCAACTGACACTGCCAAAAAGAAAGAAAGAAGCAGTCATGGAACGGAACCACGCTGCCTTATCCAGGGTTGCTGCTGACTGCCAGCTTGACACTAATTGAGGGTAGCCCTGCCAAGCACCCCTGTGTTGTAGTGTTGGAAAACAGAATTCGCTTGTGCTTGACAACACTGATTCGAACTCTGCCGCATGCCGCCTGCACAGATGTTCTTGCTTCAATTTCGGAAGAATGCACAAAAGAAGAATCGCCTCTAACAATAAACCGCCCGCCCTAGTTAAGCCTGCCGCACAGCAGGAAAAGCCCAACTTTGATAATGACAATGACGTGCAATTCGAGTTGGAACTCTGCTGGTGTGTACAACAGCTTCAAACTGCCCTAAACGAGGGCAAACTTAGCCAAAAACTGGGTAAACTAAAGACAATTTTTTTTAAATATGCAAGTCCAATGCTAAAGACAAATCTTATAGCTGCCGACACAGTCAAGAATCTGAAAATATTGACGAGCCAATCAGCGCCACTAATCAAGAAACGTCAGGTAATGAAAGCTGCCCTCGGGGACTATCGAACCAAAATGCAACAGGAGGAAAAAAAAATGCTATTAGGTGAGGAAACATTTCGTAGAGCTTTGGAGGCATGCTCTTTCCTTTTCTATTCGATCATCTATCTCTTTCTTTTACGTGTCGCTTACCGTCTTCCATTTGCAGCCACTAAGGAAATTAGGTTCACACCCAGCACAGACGCCAATAAAAAGTCTAGCTTTGTGAAAAAATCTGCCTTACTAACATCCGGAAAAGATTTCCGCTTTGACTTTGCCCCACCCACGGACAGCGTGAAAGACTCCCACGAACCAGCAGTACAAAATATCACCAGCAATTCATTAAAAAATGCCTTGCAAACTAGTCAAGGCTCTAGTTTTAAGTTTAACTTTAACATTCAAAATGTCGACCAGGACATCAGTTTAGATGGTTTGAAAATAGATAACAATAAATAGGATCCTTGTTGAAGAAAATATAAATCTTGAAAATATAAAGTAAAATTGCGTTCTGTATTTCTTAAATTATGGTCAAGTCGATCTAAGCCTCTGAAAGGTTCATTCACCTTTCAATTGCTAAAGACTTCAAGTTTTGCTTGAAACAAGATCTTCATCCTTATTTAAGAAAGGTCAACCAGAGTCCTCAAATAAGCTCAAGAGAACTTTTCGGGGGAGATTAAGCCTTGAGGAATGGATAGAAAGTAAATCACCCAACAATTTAATGTATTATCGAATTTCTATTTAAGTTTCTCTTTGGAGTTTTACGAGTTTAGTACACCAAAATATCTAAAGATAATACGCACAATACATTATATATATTTATATATATAAGTTTAAGAAAAGAAAAAAATGTATGTTCAATTCTAGCGCTCTTAAATCATTACAAATATTATATTAAGTGGTTCGTTTTCTTTTGTACAGATGAACAAAAATAAAACATTTATCAAGATCAAATTAAAATCTAAGAGAAATGTTGAGACTGGCGATGCTGGTGGTGGTGCTGGTGGTGGACGTGTAAAGACATTGAGACTTGAAAATTACAGTAATTAAAAAACTTATCATCGGATTGATTAATGTGAAATGTTTTGTTGATTTTGGGATTACATGTTTGAAATTGGCTTACATCTTGTTAAATTCATAGTTATGGATATTCTGTAGAATTGTAAATTTTTAAATCTAAAATATTCCGTAAAAGGTTTCCAGGCGTTATTATTCCTTATAAATATGAAACGAGTTGCCGCCCCCAGTCTGCTGTTGGTAGACCTCAATGGTGTCGCCCTCGTCCATTTCCAGTGAAGTCGGAGTATCGTTTTCATTTATTGGCTGGCCATCAAAGCGGAAGCGTACTACTTGCATGGACAGACCCTGTGTGTATATATATGCATATATATATATTTAAAAAAATAAAAAATAACAGAAAATGTATTTAAAATGCATTCAAGCTTACCGCGCGATCGCAATAGGCATTCATGAGTTTACGCAAGGGTGTATGCTTCTTTATTTTAAACTGGACTACGGCATTGTCCTGGCCCAAAACCTTGAGGTTGATGTGCTCCGTTTCAGTCTAAACAAAATAGAAAACCAGAAAATGCAGAATTTTTTTTAGCTTACTTTCGAATAAGATTTTATTTTCTTTGTGCTTCGTAAAGCGCGCCAAATTTAAATTATGCTATTCAACTTTTGCTACATGAAATTTGTTGATATTCAAAATAATGAGCTCATTTCAACAAGAATCAAATATGTGCCACGGCTTTTTTTTCTACTTCTGTAACTAATAGTAAAAAAAAAAAAAAAAAAAAAAAAAAAAAGCATACACATCTTTTTGTCTAGGCAAATTTTTTTTTTTAATTTCTGATTACATTTGGTCTCACATTGATTTACTTTTCGGCGGGCTAACAATTTATTAAAGCCAAAACAAAAATTTTTCGCCATTTGTTTGCACGTCTATAAAATTTATATGCATACACACACTTCTGAGCTGGTGTGTGTTTGCATATATGCGCGTGTCTGTGAATGCGGCGTACAAATAATTTCGCGACACCAAAAGAAGCCGGCACAAAAAACACAGAAAAAAAAACACGCTCACAAAATAATCAACAAAATTGTTTGAATATGAATACATTTGCTACACCATATACTTTACCTTTTTTTCTTCCGACATTTTATTATTATTTTATACGATTCGAATGGAGTTTACACTACTTACGGCACGAAATTCGTGAGTCGTGTGGTTGATATACGAGTTACTAGTGCTGTGTAGAGCTGCTCTGCAGACTGCCTAAGGTTGCAGCCATACATATATCGATAAGTCTTAAGGCAGGTATTTTCGATTATATTAGGGTTGCTTTTTTTTTATCAAGCTATGCCGATTATATTTTAGTCTCATTTAAATTACTTACCATTGTACTCTTTCCCATAATATGATCAGCAAGAAATTTTTTTTCACTTATAGTTCTTATTTTGTTTTGTTCACTTTTTGACTCCATGATTGTAAATGTGCTTATGCTTATGAAAATCGTTAGTGAAATAAAAAGCAGAGGTAAATTGATATTATTTTTGTTTGACTATCATGTTTTGTCAGTTTTTTTGTGGCGCTAGATGGCGCTATACATCTAAAACAATTGCATATATTTTGTACTCAAATTATACTTGTTTTTTTAAATTCAGATAGTTAAAAAAATACAAACCAATTTGCACAATAATTTGTATCCTCTAGCATACTATTGAAAATACAGTTTTTTCTTTATTTCTATAAAAACAAAATGATTGTAATGAGAATGAAATCATATGGATTTCAGCATGGCAAGATTTGTTGGAATTGCGCGGGCTTAGACTTTTTTGAGAGCATTGTTGGCACTCACCGCCTCGATGTAATCAGCATTGAGGAATGACGACTACCAAAAGAGAGACATCAAGGTTAGCCATCCTATGTAAGACCGCGCACGATGGCCAAAGCAACAATAAAATTCATTCATTCACGAGCCAAACACGTAGCTAAGGTCGGCCAGCCAGGCAATATGTGGGCTGAGACACAGGCAAAGGCGGTGTGTGTGTGTGTGTGTGTGGGAGGGGGGAGACTAGGTGCACCCAAGTACATGAAAGGAACTCAAGTGTTGGTAGCGGCAGTTGCCAGGGATGCCAACCTGCAGTATTTAAAGTTACCCTAGAAAATCCAACAACAATGAGAACGAAGCTCAAAAAATAGACGACGGCAACACCGACGCAGATCGCGTTGGCGTTAACGCCACTTCCCGTTATGGCTTCCAGGGCTAGTGCAGCCGTCATACACAGCACACACGCACACACCCACACAAGCACATGCCTTTCGCATTACCCTCTCATTCTCAGGCTCATTTATAGCCTGCAATCCCTCCCCACTCACAACTAACTGACTCTCTTTTAGTAAATTACTCTCTCTCTCTGACTTGCTGTGCTTCTCTCTCTTAGGCGTCGGCGTCAGCATTCAGCTTTGCTCGCTTTTGCAGCACATAGCAGGAAAATCCATTTTCCATTTTTATAGCCAGTGCAGACAAGGCTCTGAGTTTTGTGCCGCGGACGTCCTTGTCGTGCGTGCTTCGAGTGCTCGCGCTGACGGCGTGTTATTCAAAATTCTACAGAAATTGTCTATTAGAAAAAAAGTAAAAAGAAGCCAATAGCAAAGGAAAAGTAGAAAAATGTAATCAAATTATTAAAAGCAAATGAAATTCACAAAAAACTGAGCACAAAATAATTCAATTTCATTCTGCAAATAATATTTTTTTTGGTGCATTTGTTTTTTTTTTTGTTTTTTTTTTTTTTTATTTGTTGTAAACAATTTCGATTGACGGTGTGGTGTGTGCTAAGCGCAAAAGTTGCGCGTGGAGCGGCGTCGAAGACGGCGAGTATGAAAAATAATGAAAGTCGTCTATGTCTGCAGCCAAAAAAAAAAAAGAAGTTCACCGAAAACACTGAATAAACAAAAGAATCAAATAAAATTAGGCAACTAACGAAAAGTGTAAAACGAAATAACAAAAACAAATCGTAGTGCTGCCAACCAAAGTCAGCCAACGGAGTGGGTGGAGTGGAGCCGAAACAAGAAAAAGAAGGTAGCGAAAATTATTTATCACAGTTTGATATGTTTCTATTTGTATGTGTATGTGTGAGTCGAGTGTGTGTGTGTGTGTGTCTCTGGCTGCAATGTGTGTGCTAACATTGACAGTGAAATTTGTTGTTGTGAGTTTTCGTTTTTTTGCTATTCTTCTTTTACTCAATTCGCTGGCCGCGTGTACAACTGACTGCCAGACGCCAGCAGGCAGCCTCTCTGTATTTCTGCTTGTGTGTGTGTGTGCGTGTCTCTGACTTTCATTTTTTTAGTTTGTTGGCTTTTTTTATGTTGACTAAGCGCGCTCGCCGTGGGCAGCTGTTGGCAAAAAAAAAAAAAAAAAAAAAAAAAAATGGCAGCCAAAATTAGTTGGCTGGAGTGCCGTTAGCATTTTAGTTGTTCTTGTTGTTCTGCTGATATGCGTGCGGCCTGCCGCACTTCTCACACCTTTTCCTTGAAAGAAAAAGAAAATGTGACCAAACTTGTCTCTTCTTCTTCTTCTTAAAAAAAAAGAAGTGGAAATAACTTAGAAGCCAAACAGCAGCTGTCCCAGTAGGCAAAATGCCGACGGTCTAAGCTGGCAGAAAAAGTCAACAAAAATAAAAAAGAATGGGAAAACTTTTGCCTTAGGTCTTTATAAATTTTTAATTCTTAATTTAAAGGTAGAGTTTTGTTGTTTTCCAGAAAGTAAGACATGTAAAAACTAGAAAACAAAAATGTGTAGAGAAATTTAAAGTAAAACAATCAAGCTCAAAATGGCGACAACCTAAAGAATGACAACAACAAAATAGAAGGCACCGCACCGAAACGGTAAAACGTAAAAAAAATTCTGTTGTTTTTGCAGGCATTTTTTTTGTCTTCTTTTTTTTTTTTTTTTGCTCATTTTGACTTGTGTGTTAGTGGGAGTGAATAGGAAGAGCCCTAGACGAATTTCTCTCACCGTTATTTGTTGTTGTTGTTCCGCGTTTAGTCTGCAGACACACAAACACACACACACACACACAAAATCATCATCAATTACTTAACACCACCAAGGCCTCTCCTCTTGTCCTGGCTTTCTATCTGGTACGCCTATCAGCGTTTTCTTTTTTTGGGGACCTACTGCGCTCCTACCCCCCATTCTGTCGCCTTCTCTTTCCGTTAAGTCCGTTATCAACTGGCTGCTAGGCAGAGCTCACTGTTGCCTGCTTATAGCCATTTTAGTTTATTAGCTTTTTTTTTGGCAGTGCGTTAAAAAAGTAAAAGTCAACGAAGCAAACAAGGGAAACGGGAAACGAGCGATAATTCCCGTTAGCTGCAATTCAGCTCACTTTTTTTTTGCCCTTAATCTAGGTATTCAAAAAAAGGAAGAGTGCTAACGCTGAAATACCCTACTCTTTCAAGTGGGTAGCACGAGTTCTGTCATACTTTGCGCCCAGGCAAACAGGCACGCCATCTATCGGATAGGCATGATTCATGATCGCTCGACAATAAATAATACTTTTATGCTCTCTCAGATCTGGACGGATTTTTTTCAGTGTATGAACGGAACGCCCAAGGCGGACCTGAGCCATTTCGAAGATTTGATAAAGTGATACGAAGAAGTAGGCAAGCTTAGTTAAACCGTTTGGATAATGAAATGAACAAATATTTTTGCAATGCTCTTCCTCTTTTCCTCCGCAAAGAAATAAAGAAACCCTAATATTCTCTCTCTTCTTCTATCTGCCTTTGCCGAATTGCACAGCCTACGGCCGTCGCGTGTTCAGTGAGCGTTGAAGAGATCAAAGAGCTCTCTTTGTTGTCGACGAACGAATCGAAAAGAGAGTAGAGTTCGAAGAGAGTACTCGGTCGAGTGAATAGTCAAAATTGATGGACGCGTAGAATTCCTTGTTGCTTATCTATTTCATCAGCTGATCCCCGCCTGGCCGCCTGCTTCTATCTGTTTGTTTGTCTGTCTTGCTATTTTTTCGCTTAACAATTTCATTCAAGCCAAGCCAAGCCAAGGCATACGTTTCCGGAGTTGAGTGTGTTTTTGTTATTTTGCTTGTTCTTATTCTTTCTGGTTCTGGTTCTGTTGTTGCCATTTCGCGTTGTTTATAGTTCAGTTTTATGTGCAATACAATTCCGAAATAGGCGTGAGAGTGCAGTAAATAAAATGAATTAACAGGGAGCACGCATACACAATCGCATACGCACTCACAAACACACACACACACACACACACACACACACAGACGCGTACACGCAAAGCTGGCCGAGTTGAGGACACTGTGGTTCGAAAGTTTTCGAAAAAGTTTCTAGAGAATTTTCACACATCGTTTTGGGCAGATGTGAAATAATTGAATTTCTCTGGCTTTGAACTCACATGAGAAAGATTCTTAATAAAATATTCTAAATTAAGAATATATTGTTTTCTTGTGACTAAGAGAAATTTCATACGAAACCTTACTCTTTCTTCGAACGCCCAAAATTGATTGGTGAAATTTTATTAAAGAAAAAAAGAAAATCTATTCTTTTTTTTTGGACAGATCAAGCTGATTTATTTATATCTTTTGCATAATTTGTGTTAAAAGTTTCGGAAGCTCAAGGCAAAAAAAAAAAAAAAATGAAAGATATTGAAAGTTTTTCACAAAGATTGAGACACTGTGCCAGCGAAATGTCAAACGGAACTCGTTGGATAGAATGGAAATAGTGCTGTTGTAACCCCCCCTCAGGCCAAAGTCTATCTTGATTCGAGTCTGGGGTCCAACACTGCCGACACTGTCGACACTGACAACTGTCAGTGACTGTATAGGCTTCTGGGCTTGACGACTACTCCTCCAACTACTCCGCACTGGCTCCTCCGGCCTCCCTCACTCTTTGGACGACGCATAGCATAAGCCTTTAAAAATAAAACGCACTCAGTTCAGTTTGTTTGGGTTGCCAGTTGGCAGTTGGCAGTTGTCAGTTTCTGTGTGGGATTGTGTTGGTCCCTCCGCAGGCCCGCATATGTAAGCGCGTAAAATGGGCCATAAAAAATGAGGCAACGCCGATGAATGGCAGCGGATGGCGACGAATGGCGCTGGTAAAGCCAGAATGCCGATGGCAAAATGAGCTAGATGATGATGATGATGGCGGAGTGGGCGGTGAGCCGAGAGGGTTACGGGTTATGGAAGGAGCTTAAGGAAATAGAGGAAGATGTTCATTCTGTTAAATGGGAGACTGGACTGGACTGACTGACGACTACTAACGGGGAGAGAATAAGGTTATGCAAGCTGATGGATCAAAGTCGTGAGTGGGGTATTGTGTTCCCGGCTGAGAGGGGGGAGGGGGACATGAGGGCATGGGTTGATTTGCGTTGGGTAAATGTGCACATTTACATATGTAATAAAGTTTATATAAGCACAAATGTGTGTGGCAGACAGCAAAACTGAAAAAGCAAAGCGAAACCAAGTCAGAGGAATTGTAGTAACGGCTCTCTCTAATTTTACCGTTTCTTCTTATCATTTTCTTATATTGTTTTACTTTCGATTCGCAGTTCTTATTTAGTCAGCGGTTTGGGTCAAGTTACTATATCATATAGCTCCGAATCGAACTGATTTCTTATTTAATTATATGAATGCCGTTATTTTCGGCTAGCTTGGACTCATCAATCGAATTATTTGTCTAGGGAGCCGAAAGAGAGTATGCCATCTTCGGCTAGCTCTGAAGTAGTCAAGTTACGTGGGACAGACGGAGCCAGTAACGGTTCTCTCTAATTTGATTTCTTTTTATTCCTACTTTATACTTTAGCTTATGCTACTCATTGTTTCCTTCCCTCTTTGCCAAGTATTCATGTGTTCCCATAAATTTCATCCTACCAGAAGAAGAAGAATAACAGTATTTTGAGAAACTAACCAACTAACCAGGGAGCAAAGCAAAAAAATCTCACTTGGGATTCGCTTTAAAGAGAATAAAAGTTCCTTCAATTTGTTGCTCCATCTTTATCAATTAAAAACTCTTAAATACTATTAAAACTTGTAACTAGTTTTAAAAAATATTTAATTTTCAGCTGCTCCGACTTTTTTGTTCTAGAACTAAATTGTTCGAATTCAGAATTCATTTCCAGGGAAAGGCAATGCGTGCCTAGTAATTTAATTATAAAATTACAATGAAATTAAATGAATTATGTAAAGAGAGGATGGTGAGAGGTGTGGTGAGAGGAGGGAGACAAGCTAATCAGAGTAAGACAAAAAGCCCACAAATGCGTTGACATGGCAACCTTTTTCAAACTGTTTTCTGAGAAGCAAAGAAGCCAACTCCTTGTGTCCTGGGGGCAGTCGACAAATGTCTCTAGTTCGCCTGGAGGGTTTCGACTTTGCAATGGTCTGTGGTCATTTTGAAATTCGGAAAAGTAACCCTTGATCGTCAAAACTGTGAAAAGAGCATTTGCTCTTCGTAGATGTAAATCAGAAATCGGGTTGTACAAATTATTTAAATTGCAGATTTTTTGTGCAGTTTTTTTTTTCATATTTTTAGCTTCCATTCTTAGTTCTCCTTTCCATTTAACTCGAAATAAAAAGAATATTAAAAATATATATATGTATATATAAATTCCAATGAATAGACTCGGCCAGTGATTTATTCACTCGCTCCCTCATTCATTTATTCATGCGAATTTTCTGTCTCTCTTTTTACTTTCTGACTATTTCTTTATGCCTTGTGGGTTTTTTTTATTCATTACTGAATTTTTTGTTTACGAGAATTTTTGTGTCTTGCCGAAGAAATTTTTCAAACAGCTGATCGCAGCCTATGCAGCCCTGGCTTTTGCTCAGACAACTGAGGAGTGCATACTCAAGCTAGGATTTTTTCGTAATGGTTCTCACCTTGAGAGGAGCAAGTGTTTGGATTTTTCAATTTCCTCTTGACTAATTGGCAGAAATGGACTTGCTGTTGCTTTTGTTATTTCTAATTTCATCCATTTGCAAATTGAACTGTGATTTGCAAGGCCCACAGACCCACAGCCCCCTTCCCCTTTCCACGTTCCCGTTCTATTGCTCAGGGCCTCTCCTCGCCTTGCCAGAGCAGTTCTTTTGGTGAGCTATTCTTCTCGCCTGATTGAAATGAATCCTTTTCTGCCTTCGACATTGTTTGGAACGAGTGAATGACGGATTAACTGAGTGACTGATTCGTGGATATATATATATATATATATATATATATATATATATATATATATATATATATGTGTGTGTGTGTGTGTGTTGTGTGTGTTTTTGCTTTATTTTTTCCATTGTGTTTTTTATTTTTTGTTTGGTCGCTCGGCTGGTTGGTTGGTTGGTTGGGAGCTGTACACGTGCCGTTGCCATGTGACTTGGCAGAGTTTCGAAATTTCAAAGTGATTGGAAAGCTGTTTAAAGTTAATTAAAAATTCATAAAAAGTCTTGGTAATTCTTATTATGAGTTGGCTAAAGTCTGTTTTGAGTTCTTTATGCTCAAGTTTTGAAATTTCTAGGTTGGGAACTTTCCTCAATCTGCATTTTTTTTTTTTAATATAATTTTACCGTATTCATTCATTTTGCTCTGATGCTTTTGATATATCAGAATACATAGCAGATCTCCATTAGGGAAATCAATTGAGCCATGTTTGACTGTTTATTTTCAAAGAAGTCAGTTATCTATATGTTTTATATAGGCGGTGCACATTTATCGGATCACTACTTATATAAATCTTAATCTTTTTTAGGAATAACTTTCCCATTTGTTGACTGATCTTAGTCTCATATGTGAAGCTAACAGTCAAGTCAGACCATTTATCATATAGCTTCCCTATCCAATCAAATCGGCTTAGAAATACCTCCGAGATGTATAGACCGATTGCTTTCGAAATAGGAATAAGGAATACCTATGAGTTCCTAATTTCAGTCGGATCAGACTAGTTTATTAAAGCCTTGAAATATTTCCAAGATTAGGACCAATCATTTTAATCGGATTACTCTCTCCTTGTGCTGCTTTTAAAGAGTTTCGATTACTTTCTCTATCCCACAAAATGCGTTTCATCTGAAACGTTGAGGACTTAATTAAACCAGGTAATGAATTAAATTTTGAACAGCCTTTTGTCAAAGGATTCATTTATTGATTTTATTTGTGCATTCGTCTAGCCTTGAAGCGATGCAAAAGAATTTCAAAAATTCACTTGCAAGCAAGCCCAGTCAGTCTCTATGGCAACCTTAAGCCGCCTCTACATCGTTAGTCCACCTTTGCTTACTCATCATCATAATGGTGATGGTCACTTTCATTAGACGACTCACCTTGGATGCTTCTGAGCCGCTTCTGCCTTTTCCTTTTTTGGGCTTAAAAGCACCAAGAAGGGCCACCACCCCATCCAGCTACGGAGCTCTCCTCTTGGGCCCGCCTTGGAATTTTATTATAATGAAAATATTTCCACTTATTTATGCGCATTTATCAATGAACGCGAATCAGAGAGTGAGAGAAAGGGAGCGGAGCAGCTCCAAACAACTGAGAATCTGATGGTAGATAGAGCGAGTGCTATTGTCTTTGTCCCCGGCTCTGAGCTTGGAGGTGCCAATTAGCCGACTCCAACATCTCGTTCGGAAATTCTCAAATACAAGGATACAGTCTCCTCGAATCCCTCTAAATCTGTTCCGACTTATTTGGTTTTCTGAGAACCCTAAAGCTTTCTCCATTGAAAGCTTTACCACTCTCAAATAATTCCAAGACTTGGCTCGTATAACTTTTGCAATAATGCACTTCTTTAAACTAGTTGGGGAACCGTGATGAGCTCTTCTTTAGCTTTGCCTTTCAACTTTGCCGTTCTATTGAGCAGGCGGTGTCTCTATAAATAGAAACTGACAAGCATTGCATTGGAAATTGCGTAGGAGCCAAGGGAGGCCAGTCAGGCAGGCAGTGAGGCAGCCAGGAAGGGTGATGGGAGAGGGGGGGGGGGTGTTTGGGGTTTCTGGTGAAGCAAAGTGAAGTGGCCCTGTGGCTGGGATTGTGGCAGCGGCGAAGTGTACGAGTGGGTGACTCGGTCTTCAAAGTATTTCTGATCTGACATTTCATTGCCATGGCCAAATAGAGTGAAACTCCGGAAGGCAATTTAAACGTGCTCCTCGCACAATTCAAGCATGAAATGAGGGTGAGGGTGAGGCGGGGGGCGCGGGTGGGCGACTCGGTGCTTAGGTTTCTCGGAAAAGGAATTGAGTAATTTTAAAGTTGAGCGAGTTTCTCGGTGAAGATTTCAAAGGACTTGTCGGACCTACGAAATTAACGAAAAGCCTAGGCAATTCCGGTTAGTTTATACAAGACCTTTTCAGAATTATTTCGATTCCGTTGCTCTGATTAATCTTCTGGAATTTCTATGAATAATTCCGTTATTATTTCATTTTTTTTTATTTTTTTTTTTTTTTAATTCATTTTATGTCAGAATTGATTTTTTGAAAAATTTCCCTTTGTCTGTGTCGTTTTAGTCTCTGCCATGGTGATTAATTCAGTTTTGATCTGCCCACCCTTTACCCCTCACCCATCACCCTGCACCCAGCACCCAGCACCACGCACACAAATGTTAATGGAAAAGCGAATTACGTAGTTTTTCGAAAATTAAATAATTCAATTCTTGGGCAAAAAGATACACAAAGTTTTGTTTGGAAATTTACGAAAATTTGGAACGAGCCCAAGAGAATTCTCATATTCGAATATTTACAGCGAAAATGATTAGAAAGTCAAGTGGAAATTTGTTTTGCTGGGGGGGTTTCACTCATTTTCCAGGTAATTGAAAATGTGGCAAAGAAGGTTCTGCGAAAAGAGACAAAAAGCGGAAGTGAAAAAAAGGCAGAAAAAAAATTTTCTTGTTCTTTTTTTGACCTGGCAGAGCACCTCCTGCGTGGAGGGGTTGGGGTAGGGGCCGTCGGGTGAATTCATATCTGACCAGGCCTCCTCAGTCAGTTTCTCGATTTTTATTTATTTATTTGTTGTTTTTGTTGTTGTTGTTGTTGCTGTTGTTTTTGGCTACTTTATCGTAAATTTCTAATTATTTATTTTGCGGAACTTAATAATTCCGTGGCCAAGAAATCGTAGAAAGAGCATAAAACACACACACAAACGCACGAAATACCCACAAAACCATCCAAAATAGAAAAAAAAAGTTTATGACCAAAAAGAAAAAAAAAACAACGACCAAAAAATTTCTGGTCTCTGCTTTTGTGGTCAAAAATAACAGAGCGAGGGGATGGACAGGGAGTGAGCGGGGCAGCTTATATTTTATTTATTTATTTAACGGTCAGCCAAAAAAAGAAACACAAAAAATAGAGAGAGAGAGAGAGTCAAAAAAAATATAAACAAAATCAAAAAAAAAAAAAAAAGGAAAACAAAAAGAATTCAGCGTTGCCAGCTTGCCCTCTCGCTCTCTCACCCATTCGGTTTATATAAATTTAATTGTTGTTGTTGTAATTTTTGTTATTGTTTTCCAAAGCGTAAAATTCACTGCAGCATCATCAAAATCGTTTCGTTCTCTTCTGTTCTGTTCTTTTTTTTTGCCTGTTCAATTTTATTTTCTTAACTTTTGCTCTGTTCTTTCAAATACACACAATTCCAGATGTCAGTCAGATTGTCTTTATATCTAATGCCTGTGTGTGTGTGTTTGTGTGTGTGTGTTTATGGCATGAATATAAAAAGAATAACAACAGAAACAATTACCCAGCAAACATTTCATTTGATGGAAAATTTCAAGTCCAAAAAAAAAAAGAGTATGAAAATAAGTTATTATTTTTCAGAATAAATTGTCCTGATTTATTAATATTTGTATTACTTCAAAAATGAATGAGCAGTCTCTTTCAAGACGAACCCTAAAATCTGAAACTTTAAACAGTTCTATGATAGGAAAATCTCCCTTATTTTTTGAAGAGTCTGCAGTGTTTTGGGAGAACTCCCAAGATCTTAAGATTTTCTTGAGTTCCCGAATAGGAACCATCTCTATAGATACCAAAAGTCCCGTATGGGAAAATAGCTTTCCTAGCCTCGAAAGAAAAAAGTTTTAAGAACTAAAAAAAAAATTCATTTTTAATTAAATCTTGGGAGTCCCGAGGCGTTATTCCATTTAATTAATACAATTTGAAGCTCTTAGACAGTTTTCGAAATTGCATTATTGAGAATAATTTAGATTAGTAGCTTTTCTCCAAAAGAAAAAAGTCTTGAGAATTAATTCTTTCCTTGGTCTGAAAGATGCCTTTAAAATTAATTGAGGTCTTGAGAATCGGAGAACTTGGAGTGAAGAATTTTTTCTCATTTTGATTCTAAAAGAAACTTAAGAATTCTTGAGGCTGCATAGTTTTTTTATATGAGAGTAAAGAAACCTCATGAGATCCCAGGAATTTCATTTTGGAAAGGAGCTTTTCGAATCTGCCAAGAGAAAAGTCTGAAGATATAATTCGAAAACTTGCGTTTTCGTTGGGCTCAAAAGGCTTTTTGAAATTATTTGATTTGATTTTTATTTAAAAAAAAAAAAATGTATTTTTCTTTTTTTTTTCTATCGCCGAGGAGAAAGTTTCTTTCATTTCTTTGAGTGGCGTGCAAAATTTGCCAAGTTGTAAAGTTTTTCCTTTTCTTCTCGTGTGTTTTTTCTTCTTCTTGTTTTGCTGGTTTTTTTAAGGTTTTCTTTTTTTTTTTTTGTTTTTGAGTGGAATTGGAATGCAATGGCAGAAAATGTCGAGTCGAAAGTTGAAAGCAAGTTGAGTTTTTGTGAAATGATTCGTCGACAACTTGGAAAACCGGAAAGCACTTTTCAGATCTATTTTGTTGGGTAGTGTGGTATGGTATGTGAGGGATGAGAAATGCGGGGTGGAGTTGGGAAAATACAGAGGCGTCATACTAATTGCCTTGGCCCAGGTTCAAGTTTGTTGATAACCTTGAAAATTTTTCGCCTCGTTTGGTTGGCTTTTGGTTCGCAAGGGGTTTTTCGGTTTGGTTGGGTTGACTCGGCTCGGTTCTTTGGCTAAAGCGCTTAACACACACATACACACACACACACACACACAACGTGTGGGTGGTGCAATTTCAGCCCGCCCCCAATAAACGGAGGCTCTCTCAATGCTTTTCAGGCCAGTCTGAATGTGCAGCTTGTGGCGCGTGCGAAGCTTATTTAGTTTTGCAGTCGGCTAATTGGTAAACGAGGTGGACACCCTCGACCCACCCCAAATTAATTCAAACCCAAACTTCCCTCGTCTCAAAGATCTGCCACAAATCGTCCCTCTTCTCGTTTCGGCTAGTTTCATTAGCTTCTGTTTATGTGCTCTGTGCATATGTGTGTGAGTGTGTGTGTATGTGTGTGGTTGGCTCTGTTGACTCGTTGAATTGATGGGCGTGGCAACAACAAATATAAACAGTCAACTCAACCCAGCTCAGCCCGGCTCACCTCGGTTAAGCTCACGCAGCTTGGGAATACCCTGGAGGCTATTATGCAGCTGCATCGAACCATTAAATCCGAAATATCAACTGGTAATTGAGGCTCCGATTTCACAGCAAAAGCTCACACCCACATACATATACACCCATACACACACACACACACACGCACACACACACGCATACAAGCCAAGCCAAGGCAAAAATAAGATGAGGAATAGTCTAAAGTGAAACTCATTAGCTCAGCCAGATACACGGATAGAAGGGGGCCAGAAAAATATCCATATAGAGTGGAAAACTCAAGTTTCGTGATGAAATTGAAAAAAATTTGAAGAATTGCAAATCTGGAATATTCAAGATGTCGAAAAATCATTTCTTTATCTAAAAATAAATGTAATTTTTTTGTGATTTTAATGAGATCTTGAGATTTCCTTTTTTTCATTGGGATTTTTAAGATTTTGTGAGTGTTCTTCATTTTTCAAGACGAAATCAAAATTTGTCTCTCTTTTTTTTAGCATACTTTTCTGGGCCTTCCATCGTCTGAGCTCATTTTGGTGTATTCAATTTTCTTATGTAATCCTTTCTAGCCACAGAAAAAGAAAGTCTAAATTAAGCTCGTGGAAATAACCTTTCGAATTGTTTTTGCTGCACAGAAAATTCAAATCTATTTTCTTCTTCTTCTTCTTCTCGATTACCGAATTTGATAATCCAACTTGGTAGGCCGGGGAGTGGGTTTTGTGGAGTATTAAAAAAAATTTTATATTTATTTAAAGGGCAAAAGTATTTGGGTAATTATTTTGCCTAGCTCAGCACGCTTTCTCCCTCTCTCTCTCTCTCTCTCACACACACACACACACACACACACACACACTTTTCTCCTCTTGCTCGATTCTTATTTTTCATTTCTTTTTTTTTGTCTGGCAACGGAATTGGAATAAAACTTTCATGGTGGAAAAGAAGAAAAAAAATAAATAAATAAATAAATAAAGATAAAGCAGAAAATAAAAGGACAAACAGGCGGCCAAGTGGAAGTGAAAGTGAATAAAAGCAAAATGGGGAAAAATAAGCAACGAAAAGAATACCAATAGTCAGAACTTAGACAGGGAATACGAACAGATAGAAAGAAGTACACAAAGTCAGAAAGTAAAAGGAAAGAGTGTGAGACAAATAAAATTATATGATAAATCAAAAATAAAACATAAAAAAATTATTACACGACTTGAATGCTTACATAAACCTAGATAAATAAATAGATTTACATAAATAAGTCTCTCGGTGTGTGTGTATGTGTGTGTGTATGAAATAAGAATCATAAAGTTAAAAGGACGATAGAGAGCGAAAGAGAGAGAGAGAGGGCGTCGCAGAAATTAAATAAACTTTTGCCAACTGTGCAAAGCGTGGAGAGAAACTGTAACGGTAACTCTAAAGCGAATGCGAAAAACAAAACCAACAACCAGCAAGAGGAGCAGCCAGCAAAACAAAACCGTTACTGGCTGAGGCGGCGTTAGCGGCAGCAGCGGAGACAGCGCCAGCATAACGACGACGACAACAGGAGCGGCAGCAGGAAACCTCCTTGGCAAACGGAAACTCATTTGCCAACAGTTTGAAACCAACTTCCGGCCCTGCGCCGGCGACGACGACGACGACGATGACGACGACGACGACGACGACAACAGCGCCAACAACAAGAACAAGACGATTCGACCGACAAAAGTCACAATTGAAATTAAATAAAAAAAGGAGAAATTAAAAAAAAAAAAAAAACATTAGACCCAAAGAATTCAAACAAACACACAGCAGAACTAAATAAAAAAACAAAAACAAAGAGACTAAAACAACTACAGCAACAACGAGCAGCGCCAGCAGTCCTAACGCCGACTACAACAACAAAAACAAAAACACAATCAAACAGAAATTGTAGCAAAATTAAAAGCAAACAAATTAATTAAGCCTTGAAAGCTTTGGAGAGCAACAGCAACCAGGCAGAATTTACGGTTATTGCAATATAAAAGCAAAAACAAAAACAAAAGCAAAAAAAAAACAAAAAAATTTATATATATAAAATAAATTTGCTTTGGGCATAATGAGAACAAAATGGGGCAAGTCAAATTCAACTAGTCAAAAAAAAAAAAAAAAAAAAAAAACAAGAAAAAACCAAAAGAATTTTTACTTAAAACGAGAGAAACAAAACATCATCAACGGCAAATGTCAAACAGAAAGGGACTCGAAAAATAAAATGAGGCTGACAAAATAAAAAAAATAAAAATGGCGACATATCGACACGCACAACGACAGCAGCAGAGGCAGCACAAGCGACAACGGAATGAGCAGCTGCGTCTGCCTGCCTGGTTGACTCCAAGACAGTGAAAGAGAGAGAGAGAGAGAGACTACGACGAGGCTCGTCGTCTTTGTCAATCATTAAATATTCAAAATTTTTGCAAGACTTTGGCTGGCTTGCCTGGCTGCCTACGTCAAGTCAGTCACACCACCTTAAACGTGCTGTGTCGTTTGTGTGTGTGTGCGTTGAGCAACGAAAACTGTAATAGCAGCGGGCACATAAAAGCTGGACAGTGGGCTCGGGCATAAAAACTTTGACTTCGAACAGAAAGTGTTTAACTCGGTGTGTATGTGTGTGAGTGTGTGTGTGAATTTTATGAGAGTTTTACTACTTTACGCCTTGGCAAACTCACACCTGCTCCAGACAAATACGCTGACAGTGCCTCTAACTCTGCCGCTGTCTCTGCCTCTGCCTCTGCCTCTACTTCTGTTGGTGCTCCTCTTACCGTTGCTCTAGCGTTCTCTTTCTCTCTGCCAGTTAACCCCACCAAGTCAATTAGGGCTTTGCGTAAGGCACATTAAAAGTGCAATTAGCATCTTGTCCGCAACAAAGCAAACCGAGCGAAAGAATATGAGCGACAGATCGTCAGCGAGAGGGTGAGTGGGAGAGAGTGAGAGAGAGGTTGTGTAGAATTTATAATGAAAAAGTGAAAGCAGGGCACCACTATGCTAACGACAGGGAAAGAGTCAATGCAGGTTTATGGTTTATCGGTTTGTTGGATAATATTCAATAATTGCCAGGGTTCTGGTCAGCTCGCCCCACTGATTTCAGCTGAGCGAAATTGTGTCCAGTTGACCTAGTCACGAATATTTCACACCAAGGTAAAAACAAAGAGTTAAATGAAATGACACGGATGTGGTCATAAAGTGCATTAAAATTACCGTTACTCACACACTCACACACACAGACACCGAAACCCAGAGACAAGGACTGGCAGAGAATTTTTCCTCTGCTGCTTATCTGATTCAATTTCACTTACAGTTATTTTTTGTTAACGCGCTCCCCTGTGTTCGTTTAGCTTCATATTATCGCCTTCTCGCTCTAACTGGCTGGCTCTGCCCTTTAGCTTAACCCATTAAGGCCGAATTTACTCGAATTCGAAAGAAAAAAGGGAATATAAAATGTAATTGTTTTATATTGGCGAATAAAGAGCTGACTTTGGGGACTTTTTACAACCAAACAGCTCGGTCTCAATAAATTATTAATTATTTTGCCCCTCCCTGCCCCACCCCCAAAGAAATCATCTTTTAAATAAAAATGAATGAAAGTTTCAAAAAAATATTCGAAAAATTTTCAAATTGAACATTCTCGTGGAGAGCTCTCAATTTGATTCCGCTTAATTAGCCCAATGAGTAGATTTGTTTCTTTGCCTAGTCAGAATGGCTAATTGAAAAGGTACATTCTGAATGAACGAATGAATGAAGGTAATGAATTGATGGATGAATGCAATGAAGAATGTTTTGTTTCGTCTCTTTTTTTTTTTGTCTTGTTCGTTGGCGAAAATCCGAAACTGGGTTAAATAATAATTGATCCAGTCAATCAAGGATTTTCCTTCCTGGCCGCATCCAAAGGTTAACAGAGTTTAAAAAAGCTTGAAGAGCAGACAGAGAGAGAGAGAGAGAGAGAGAGAGAGGGAGAGTTTTGCTCTAATTGAGGTTAAATAGAAAATTGCCGTTCCTCAAATATTTTGACCACAACAATTTTACAGCCATTCCTTCCGTTTTAAATTATTAACAAGTCGAAATAAAAGGGATACGAGAAAATGTTGGCGCTGTCGGCTTGACCCACTTTGAAAGGTGTTGGAAAACGCTGTTTTCTGCTTCTTCTTCTTTTTGCTCTTTTACTTGTACTTCCTTCAAAAGTGTAAGCTGGAGTCAATGGAAAATTGTTCTGTATGAAAATTTGTTTTGATGAATTTTCTAGAAAATTGTCCGCTGTGCAGTGAAAAGAAAGTTCATTTCCTATGAAATTTTCGCAGAGAAAACCTGTCGAATTTCAATCAGACAAAAGAGGGTGCAAAAGGAAAAACCACAACAAAAAAAAAATAAGAATCCTTTTTCACATCTCGTGTACCTCCATTGTTTTATTTAAATTGTATAACTAGATTTCTAGATTGTCGATTCAATTTCATTTTCATTTGTTCTTGAGTTTCCTTTGTTTCACTCAAATGTCTTAAATTTTCTCTCTTTCAGTGTGTGTGTGTGTGTGTGTGTGTGAGAGCAATTTCGCAAAGATATTTTACATGCTTTTGTGATTATTCAATATTATTTTCGTACTCCTTTCGGTATAGACCAGCTGGTTTGTTTGGCTTTCAGTCTATTTCTGGGCCATCTATTCCCTCAGTTATGTTCGGACCACTACATCCTATATAGGTGGATAGATCTCTGGTACTTATGAACCAATCTCAATGAAACATGATACTTGGAACACCTATTAAAAGGGCCCTGAAGTAGTTTAACTTTCACCTGAGTTGAGTTGAACTCCAAGGTTCTTTAGAGAATCGAAACGTTACTTTGGATATATATTTGATAATTTTTCTTGGTATTGGAATTCTTAGTACTAGAACATAATATTAATTGTACCGCTTGGTCTATGTGAGCTTTGAAAAGAGTCTGTAATCCATACCGAAGATAAGATGTCTGTAATTTGATTCATTCTTGGAAATTGTCGGAAATTTCCCCTATGACTTAACCCATTAATGTTTCCATTGTATATTTCAACATGCACTTGTGCTTTCAACTATGAAATCTGAGCGATTTTATTGTGCCGTAAAATCATATTTTAATAGGGCAGTAAATTGCTCGCGGCTTCATATATTTTTCGCGCACTCATTTCATTCACAAAGGAGTTCATTTTACAATTTCTTCCCATTCTTGTACATTGTGTTTCATTTGAGGTAAGCCCCACATTGAATTGGTATTCAGGATTTCCATTCAATTGTAATGTATTTATAATTAGATATTGTATTCATTGATATTGTGCACAGAACGTGAAGTGTTTCTCCATAATTCGAATTGCCCTCATCCAGGATTCCACCTCTTCCATTCAATCCAGTTTTCCGCCATTTTGCTCTGGTTATTGTTATGGTCAGGGCCCATCGTCAATTCATATAATAAGTTTTCACAATTGTTTGTTTGTCTATGTGTGTGTGTGTGTGTGTGTGTGTGTGTGATTGTACATTTTGTGCCCTAAATTCACATAATAGAACGTAACGTCAATTGCAACAACAAAAACAATCACAACAGGGAAAAATAATAACGGAGAGCATAACACTCCATCAATTGTAATTTGCAATCGATTGGCCTATATATCATAAAAAGTCTGTGCAGAATGGAGAAACCCAACAATAAACCAAAGCAAACTACAGCAGAGATAATAGAAATCGGTGGACAGGCTCGCTCCAGGGTGCCGAACCACCCAGACCCTTTTCGAGAGCTCGGAATGTTATGAACAACTCATTTGAAATTCTTTTAAAGTGGGGCAAATTGGGTACAAAATAGCCTCGATACCCTAATACTCTGAGGTACACAATTTAGCTATAATATCCGATAGTCTTTTAAACTGAAACCTGGTGCTTTTCGTAACTGTACTTTAGGAAACCAAGTAGCCAATTTCTCTCTAATTAAGGCGGATATACCTACAACTATATACTTAAGTCTAATCGACTCTAATAGTGGTCGATTTTGGTGGCTTCTTTGTCCTCGTACAAACACCTGGACGAAACAAAAACAGTTTCAGTTTATTGCTTCGAAAAGAGTATAGGAAAACATATTAAATTTGTGATTGAAAAACACGTCCAATTGATTTGCTCGCGGCATTCAGAGAGCCCGTTCAAAGTTCATCGGAAAAAACCTTTATAATAATTATATTCAATTTGTAATTGAATAATTAAGTTTCGTGATTTTTCTCTCGATTTTATTAATTTGCTCTTCAGAACATCAATTTTCCAATATTTTCACAGATTTCAATAAAGCAAGAATTGTGTATTTGCGAAAAAGACTTAAAAAAAAGGAAATTCCTTCAAAGTAGAAAATAAAGTAAATAGAATATATGAAGTTTTCATTTATTTGTTGAACACAATATGAAATGCATTCTCCAGCTGTGCACAGTGGCTTGAAAGGCTTGAAAAAAAAACGCCAACTTAAATATTTGATGAGAATGTTGAGTCAAGGCTCGATGATGAAATCTCTTCTCTTTGCGAAACTATCGCTGCACATTTTAATTGCAATAAATTGTATGCCTAGCTCGGCCCACTGTGCCTCGCCTGCCAGTCAATATATTCCCTGAGTGTAGGGTGTGTGTGTTGGTGTGTGCTAACGGTTCATTGCAAACGCGACGTTGTCAGTAACAAATAAACAGATTTATATGAGTAAAAATAGCACAAAGGCATATTCAATTCAAACATACTGTTGTGGGTGGATGTGTGTGTGTAAGTGTGTGCGTGCGTGCATGTGTGTGGGTAGTGCAGAGTACACAATCAGCTTGATCATTTACTGGACCATCGGCAGTTTTTTATCTCATGCACTTTGAGCTGCCAAAGCAGAGAGAGAGAGAGAGAGAGAGATATATAGGTTTTTGACAGACTTTTGGTCCTTTCTGCCCCACCTTAGGTCTGGTCCTGCCTTTGCCCGTTTCTTTTGTGCATTTAATTAACTTTTCATGGTAAATTGAAATTGATTTGGCTTCGTTGGTTTCACCTACAGCCTTGCCAATATGTCTCAAGCAGTCCGATTTCCATATGGTTCCCAGAAATGGTCTGGGGCAGTTCTGGCTTAGTCCGGTTACTTTTGGTTTGCCCATTTAAATGTGAGTTTATTTTTTCTCCTCTATATTGACCAAGGTCCAGTCAATCAGTTCCTTTGAGCTTTAAAAGGATCCCAGGAATCTGATAAATCTTTCATGAATTCAATATATCAATATTTTTTCTTGAAGCAAACAAAAAAAAAAATCCCCTCAGTTCTCAGAATTAGCTCCTGGTTCCAATATTCTTGTCAGAGTCCTCCAACTGAAGTCAAGTCTTCTTCCACCCCCACTTTCGAGGCAGTCTGTTTTCGTCTACCAAAAGAGACAGACTTCAGAGAGAGAGAGAGAGTGAGTGTGTGCGAGAGTGAGAGCGAGAGACAAACGAAACGACGCCAAACCAAGGTCAAATGTGCAAATCTAAAACTGCTGCATATGCATAAAAAATACATCCCAGAGAAAGCATGCAACAAATGCAGCCCCACCATCGCCCAGCCCTGGCTACTGCTCGCTCTATAAATGCCTAAGTGTAGGAGATTATAAAACTTTTCATTTTTATGTATGTTTTATTTTTTTTAGTATATTTTTTTTGGCATTAACTATGCACACACGTGTCACGAAGCTGCTGAGGATTTTATGAGAAATTGTACAGCTTCATCACCCAAAAGTTTCTGAAAATTTCAATGAGAGTCAGGAAGGACGGACTGAGCGAGTGCGAGAGCTAAGAGAGAGAGAGAGAGAGAGAGAGAGAGAGAGAGAGAGAAAGAGAGAGTGGGAGCGAATGAAAATAGAGAGGAAGCGCAGAGAAACAGTTGCAAAATAGCGAATTTGAAAGGAAACCAGTTTAACAGCCGATTTGACAATTTCCCCCTCCCCTCCATTTATTTTTTCTGGCAATGACATTTTTATTCGTTTCTATTTATTTTGCTTACTTTTTGGCATTGGCAAGTTTTAGGAAATTTTGCAAAGGACCTTCAGAATTAATCAGCTTTTTTTTGTGAGTCCACAAAAAAACGAACTTTGCCAAAAAAAAATAATAATATTTTTAATGAATAAAAAGTTTATTTCTTATAAGTTAGAAAAAAAATAGATTAAAGTCCAATTAGATATAAGAATTTCTTGACAAAAAAAAAATAGAAACAATCAATTTCATTTCGAATTTACTTCAAAAAGATCTTTGAGCAAAGTGTAAGAACTTTGTTGATTTTAAGTGTTTCCTAGGACCCATTCCATTGCGTACCGTCATTGTCGTTGGCAGGATCCTGCTGCTGCTTTACCAGTTGAAGTGCCTGAGAATGCAGTTTTGTCGCAAATAGAAACACACCAATACAAAAAGAAAAGGGCACCCACACAATAACAACAACAACAGGAAAACTGAGAAGCGCAGACAAACACACGCAATTACATCTTTGGAAGCAATTTTTTCCTTTTGTTGTTGTTGTTGTGTGTTCATTGCTAAAGTGCCGTTATTTTTGTTGTTGCTTTTGTAGATGTTCTTGTTGCCGCCTTGTTGATGCTCGCTCGCCCAACTGCAGGGCTGAGTCTCGTCCTCTCGCTCTGTCTTTAGGCTCGACTTGCTCTTGTCATTTCCGTCTTTTTCGACATTTTCTTTCCAAGTTATTTTCGAAAAAAAAAACAACGAACCAACTGGCCGATTCACCGACCCACCGAACCACCTACTCAGAGTCCCATCTAGCAACTGCCCTAAAGCCCCGATTTTGCCTAGCAGCTTCAGTGGATGGTAAGCGAAACTCTTTGGGCAAAGCCCACACACACACACACACACACACATGCACGCACACAAGCACCCACTATGTGCTACCGTAAGCCAGTCCGCCTCGGTTTAGCGAGTGTGAGCGAGAGGAAGCTAGTCAGAACGGGGAAGCAGAGTAAGCTGAAATCTGTGTGGGTGCCAGGCAAATGCTTTTGCTTTTACCGTTATTATGGTTCTGTCGCTTTCGTTGTGGCTGCTGCTGCTTCTGGTGGTGTTGTTGTTGTTGTTGGTACAATTTTGATGTCGTAACTTTTGCTGCATTTGCAACGATTTCTAAATTTTAATAATGTTTCAAGGGCCACACAAGCAAGCATTCTTCGTATGTGTGTCTGTCTGTCTGTGTGTGTGTGTGTATGTGAGGATTACAGTTATACAGCATAAATGACAATTATTTCAGCTATGCAACTACTTTTCTGTTCCTCTTAAATCCGCATCCATGGCTTCTAGGGAGACCTGCAACAATCACATGGCGTTTTTTTTTTTGTAAAAAAAAAATAATAAAAATACGTCGAATTTTAAGCTCGGTCACCTTCAATTTTCGAATACTCTACAACTTTTTTATTGGATAGGATGAAATACTATGGCCGTCACGCCATCTATCGGACTGTTCATGCTTGCTGGCCCGTGTGTTTCTCTGCTAAAATCTCCTTTAATTATAATCCATTTACAATCAAGCTTGATGCCAATCGACAGAGTTTTCCCATTTTACAGGTTTCACTGGAAAAGACTAATGCAATTATCAAGAGTTGCAGTTATTCTGCAGGATGGTGAATATAATCATTTTCGTCAGATTTTTCTAGCCAACACGTCCAGTCCCGCCGACTCTTCCAATATATAGACATATATAGAATGTGAGATAAGATAAACATGAACAGAGAGAGAGAAAGAGAGAGAGAGAGGGAGAGGGAGAGCCCAGCTGATTGACTAGACCATTAAATGGTAAATGAATATTAAATGCTCTTGTATTTTCATTTTACCGAAATCAAATGTCAAATCAAATACCAAAATAGAACATCAAAAGCACACACACACACACACACCCCCCTACATCTCCCTCTCTCTCTCTAGTCTTTTTTGTTTGCTTCACTTACATATTTAATTGCAGTTTCTGGCGTGTCATTGTCTATGAGTCTCTTGACTTGAATGGTATTTTTGTTGGTGTGTTTTTGGTATTAATTAAATACCGTACAGCCAATTGAATTTTATTCTAAGCTTTACTGTTAGCCGGAATAAAAAGCAGCATCAGCAGGATATAAAAAAAGCAATTTGTTAGCCACGTGTTAAAACTCAATAAAAAAAGAAAGCAAATATGAGACCATACTCAAAGCACAAAACCAAAGAAAGAGACAGTGAAAGAGACAGACATAGAGAGAGAGAGCGAAAGAGTGTTAGTGAAAATATATATGAAAAAAAAAACAAAATTGCGGTAGGGGGGAAATATTTTTTTTGTTATTTTGAAATTGAATTCAACTGATAACAAACACACATACACATAAATTCCCAAACACTCACTCACACTCACACACACACACATTCAGAGACCCGTACACGAAAACGCATTTCATGAATGAATTTTCCAAGCTGTTGGATTTTTGTAGCATTGAGTTTTATTTTCCCAGTTGCTGGTCTGCTGTTGTTTGTTGTTGTTGCTGTTTTGTCATTTTGAAGCCACTCTCTGCCACATCGATGACAGTGTCTGCTTTGTCATTGCTGCCAGTGCTACTGCTACTCTTCTTCTTGCCTGTTTTGGCTGGTGCTGTTGTGGTTGTTGTTATTGTTGTTGTTGGCTTTTTTAATACCACACTCAATCTGAGACCATAAAAAGGGTCTATCAATATTCAGTTGGAGAATGTGATGCAAAATAAATAAAATAAAATAAAGAAAAGAGAGAGAGAGAGAGAGAGAGAGGAAAGAAAGTTTTTCCCTTCAAATGGAATTTGAAATTTTCTGTCATTTTGTAGGAATTTGTTTCCTTTTCATTCTCTCAGGATTTTATTGCAAATGCAAAATATTTTACTCTGTGGATTTTATGCTCAGTCTTCCAAATAAACAAATATATATACATATATTATTGCTCTGGTCCGTTTGGCCGGTGCTACTTATCAGCGATATTAGCAGCCTTTCGTGGCAGTATCTGATTAAGGCTATATGAGATCATTGTCGGAATGACAAATGAGTTTGATCAAGTTGTGAATAACGGAAGAAAGTGTATTTGCTTGTCGTCGAATTTCTGCCGCCCTACCACACTGTCTGTGTGTGTGTGTATGTGTATGTGTCTGTGGTTGTTTGTTTGTGTCGTTTCGTTGTCGATTTGGCATGCATATTTTTCCCCACCATTGCCTTTGGCATGAATCATCTAAAAATAGCGTATTAAATTTCAACACAACATCCCCTACTCTACCCGCCGGCCCCTCCTCTCCTCCCACTCCCCTTTCATTCTGAAGGAATGACAAAACTGTTAAAGGTAAATGCAAAGGCGAAAGCACCGTTATTGACTCGATTCTACACTGCTTGCTTTTCAATCCTCTGTTCCTTTCTATTTACGCTATCGCATTAAATTCCTTCAAAGCGACACAGCAAAATACGTGAGACTTCATATGTGTGTGTGTGTGTGTGTGTGTGTTTGATTTTCTGTGTGTGCCAAAGTATTGAATGAAGCTGCAGTCGGCAACATTGAAAAGAACTGCACACACATTTTAAGGGGACTCGAAAAATGTTGACTAAAAAATGAGTGCACGACTCTTTTTATATACAATTTTTTATTTCATTTTTTTTTTTTGTTTTTTTGGGTTGGCTGAAACACATTCGCATTTTTCTTCATATCTGGTGAACTTAAGCTCTGTCAATCTGTCTCTCCTGCTCTCTCTCTCTCTTTCTGACTATGTTTTTTCATTTGCTGCATTTTGTGCGTTTGAGTGTTTGTGGCTTTATTTTTCACTTTATTTTCACTTTTGCCTTTTACCGTTGCCTTGCTCTTTTTTTTTTGCATCTTCTTGTATAGCAACAATGAAGCAGATAAAGAAGACGAAGAAGAAGACGATGAAGAAGAGGAGCAAAACAGTCTCATATGTTTAACAAAAACAATTTTCCAATACGTTTCCTGCTTCTGTCGCTGCCACAGTGAAGGCGGCTTAGAAATTTTTCTTACACTCTGTCCATGTGTGTGTGTGTGTGTGTATGTGTGCGCATACTCAAGACTCAGGCAGACACACACGAAATATTTGTTCCTTTTGCTCTTTTCACATTTTTATGTGTTGCTCTTTTCACTTTTCTCTCCCTGCTTTGCCTCCCACGAGCCTGAGCCTTTCTATGTCCCTAGTGTCGGCCGCAGCCTTTGGTGGCTTCCTCAGCACGCAGTGCACACAATGCCAGCAATTTATCAAATGGAGGCCGGCAGCGGCGTCTCCACACACTCACACACTTACACACACATGTTCGAATCAACAACACCACAGAAATTAAAAACACTAGTAGAGGGAGAGCAGGGCTTATCAAAATAGTGAGAGCAAGAGCGCAAGCAAGTCAAGAGAGTCAGTCGAATTGAGTGAGAGAGAGAGAGTTAGGAAGCTCGTAGGCCTTGACAGGCAGCAAGGCTACTGTACTCTTTTTGTTATATTTTTTTTTGTTCAATTGATAGTTCACCTGCCGTTTTACACTTAAAAAAACTGCTTAATTCGATTCGATTCAAATAGATCAGAGACTTAGTTAACTCTGCTGATAGTCAGCTGTCCTTGTGCTTCGGTATGCTCGGTGATTATTGAAAAGCGTATGCCACAGACTCATTGGAAGACATAGAAAAGTCGGCTTTGAAAATTGTCGTCGTTGTTTTGGTTACGGTGGCTTATGTATATCTATATACGTATAGCCATATATAACTGTGTTTATATATATGTGTGTCTGTGTGTGTGTGTGTGTTAGAATGTTGTAAAAGAAGAGAAGGAAGAAGCAAAGAAAGAAATCATAAAATAAAAGCACAACCGAATACACTTGGCATATAAATTGAAGAGACCGAAATTCAAAGCACAATAAATTGAAAAACACTTTTCCGCATGAGCGTGCACACGCACAGCAATACCAACAACAAAAACAACAACAATAAAATAAATACCCAAAAAAAAAAAAAAATAATAATAATAATATAAAGACAGCAAGCTCAAACTGCCGGTGTCGTGACACCAGGCAAAAAAAAAAGTGCAGCTAAGCAAAAATAAAAAGAAAGTTCCACTCCTGTTGCCTTCTCTCTCTTTCGCTCTGATGGCACAGTGGTGCGCATATTAATGAAAATGTGCATGGGTAATTTTTGTGGCTTGGGGGTATCAATTAATTTTGTGAACAACTTGTGATTTCTCAATTTCTTGGAAACGCTGTGCTCTGTCCTTTTTCCATTCAGCTCAACTCCAAGGGTCCCCATGGCGTATGCGTAATTTTTGTTTACCAAGAGAAAAACTCAGCTCATTTATTAATTCTTGGCAACTTGAACGAAAAGTTACTGTTGCGTTGCGTTTTTTTTTTTTTTTTTTTGCTTAGTTATTGTTTATTTGATTGGGCTTTTTGCCTGGGCCAGGACTTTTCAATTGTCGAAGACACGAACTACTCAAGTGCCTCTTGAAGAAGAGCAAGTTGATGAAGAGATGCTGAAATTTGAAAGATCTCAAGAACAGTCTTGAATGAAAATAGACAATGTGATACTTGCTCACACCCTTGCACTTGCATATATATCCCTATAATACTGAGGCTTGGATTTCACTGACAACATGGGCCATTTCTGTTCTGCTTAGATGTCCTGTATATTTATAGACTTCCTGGACCATCTGAAATGTCTTTGAGAAGATTTTTTTATTTATTATAGAAAAATCTCAAGCAAAATATTGAATGAAAATAGACAAGATCCGGACTTAAAATCAGGCAATACAAATGTGATACTTGCACACACCCAAAACATATATATCCCTGTATTCCTGAGGTTTGGGTTCCACTAATATCATGGGCCATTTCTGCTCTCCTTAGATGTCCTGTATATTTATAGACATTTTTGCCCTCCTAAAATGTCTTTGAGAAGAATTATTGGGTCCCAGGAGCTCTGATGTTTGTTGAACTTTCTGAGCTTCTTGATTGACTTTTTTATATACTTTTTTCGAGAAAGTTTTGAGCTCCTGAGTCCTTTTCGCCCCTCATCTAATTTACCTTACAGTTGATCTTAATTTCTTTGGTTCTATATCCAAAATAAATTCAATAAACCAAATTTATCTATTCTGTCTAAATAATCCAGACAACCTAAGCAAACTATTTTTGCAAATTTGCCGTCTTCTGTAAATTTTTTTCCCCCGCATCGATTTGATGAGATTTGTTTTTAGCGAGTTTATTGCATTTCATCAAACACTCATTTATTCAATACACACAACTTTTCCTTTGCTCTCCTTTGATTGTATTTCTTTCTTCTTTTTTGGTTTGTTGTGTTTTTTGTTCTGTTTGCTTGGCTGGTTAGTTTGTCTTTGCTTGAGCTACTCAAATTGATATCCTTAGGCACACCCGCACCCATGGACGCGTTGGAAAGTCATGAGGGTCTGGAAAATTACATACGCTTTGGTAAATGACTATTTCAGGACTGCAGGCAAAGTTTTTCGGAATGGTCAGTTGGCTTGGCCATTAAATTGTACCAAGAAATCTCTCACTCTGCCTTTTCGCCCGGCAGTCTTGATCCGTCTCCCCTTTTTTATTGGACGCCCGTTTCACTGTGTTTTTCTGCCAGGCTTTTTGGCTTTACAGCTGGCTGGCTGTGATTACGATTAACCCTTTATATTTATCCTGCAATTTCTGCTCTAGGTCCTTTGAATGATTTCCTCTGCTCCTTTTCATGGGCGCTTTTTAATTTGGCCCTCGTTTTTTCGGTATTAATAAATGAATGTGTGTCAGCTGCTATTAAATATGATTATTTTCTGTGTATTCGATATGTATGAGGTTGGAATTTAAAATTTAACCACAGACAAAAAAAATGCAAGCAAATCCGCAGTGTAATTAATTTAATTTCATTTTGAAAAATTACTCCTCGTTATTTCGTGTTATACACTTTTTGAGTAGCCGACGAAAGGCTTGAAAAGTTGAGAAAAATTCACTTTCTTCAGGAAGTTTCGAGTTTTGTCTAATACTCCTAGAACTTCTTAGATGTAGTCTTGGGAAATACCTCCTTGGTTGATGCGATTCCTGATGCCATCAGTCAATTCTGTACTTGATTGGTTAGGGGAATTCCCAAAAACTATATGTCTGATTCGTCTCGATATAGCTGGCCAGTTTTTTGCGCGAATTTTGGTGTATTTTATTTCAAAGGAATATTTTATTTATAAATAAATATTTATAAAAATAATAAAGCAGAACGTTAAGCTTATGTGCAGTCGAGCTTGAGATACTCTGTACCTGTTGGGGCGCTAATCGAAATTGTCGACTGAACTTTGATATGGGCATCCGATTTTGATAAATTACTAAAGAACATTGTTTTATCATATATATGATTTTTAGTTAAAATCAATAAAATCGGGCTTTTTGAATGATTTGTACTATTGCAACTATATGACATAGTTATCCGATTTTGATCAATATTCCCAAAACTATTCTGGAGATATTAAAAATCAACTAATTTCCGATCAACTCTATAGGAGCTATATGAAATAGTAGTCCGATCCGATTTGGTTTCAAGGTCATAATGCAGAAAAAAGCTATGATCTCTAAGATGTTTGCTTTTTTAGTGCATACTTTTTATTCCGAACCTAAATCTGTTATCGAAAAAATGTATCTACTTGTTAAATACATAATCAATAGCTATATTTTTCTTACCATCTCTTAGAACGTTGTGCTTGTGGACTGAAAGACAGACAGACAGATTAATTTCTCTAGTCGCTTTGATCATACTTTGGTCTCCTCTCTCTATGTTACATAGACTAGCGTAAAGTAAATAGACTCCTTGGGTTTTAGGGTGCAGGGTATGAGTAGCTTTTTTGCAATTGTTTGCATAAGTAGATTTGATTATGAACACAAAAATGCATAGCAAATTGTGTTACACGGATTTTTGATTTAAGAGGAATTTTTTGCGCAAAAAAAGCTAGCATACTTTTTATGTTCAGCTGCTTGTCCTAGTTTCGTAGGGATAAAATGCAAATAGCATATAATTGGCAATTATCTGGGAAAGCATAGCACAATTCAATTCAGCTACTCTATTCGCTGCAGTCAGAAAGGATTTAAGTAGCGAGAAATATGTTTGAAGTGCATTTTCTTCGAGTACCCTTGAAACTATTTATATATCTTTGCACCCGTAACCCTCCCCTCCCTCCACTTATTTCTGGGAAATCATTTTCTTTCGCCGAGAGTTCAATTGCAGTGCAATTTCATATACACGCAGTCGGATTATGTTTCAGTTTCTTTGAAATTAATTATACCCGATGCGATGGTTTTGAGAGACAGATTCGAAGTTTTTGCAGAATAAAGTGGAAATCTCAAGGGGGCGTAATTAAAAATCCAAGACGGATTCGTTTCGGTAATAGGGGGCTCCGTTTCCCTTGGAAACTGTTCGATTCAGTCTTTTGTTTTCTATTCTTCTCTTGCCCCCGAGATTGGCCATCAATTGAAGCATGTAATGAAAATTCTCTTTTATTTTGCTTCTTTTTTCTCTTGCCTCAAATAAATTCAAGTGGAAAAGCCACATGAATATTCTCGTCCCCCCCACTACTATCTCTCTTTTTAGCCTTTCCCTCGTTACTCTTTCGTCTTATTATTTACATACACACATTTATCCTTTGTTCTAGTTATGAGTCCTGGGTATTTTCTTCTCCGCTCTTATTGTGAATGTTTTTTGTGCTCTATAGTGCTTGTTGCTGTTGTTGTTGTTGTTTTTGTTGTTGCTGCAGGCAAACAACATTTTATCCACTTAGCTAAAATAAAATCCAGAATAACCAAAACAACAAGTACAATACAATGAGTCAACCAAGCCAAAGCCAAAGCCATAAGTAGGAGGAAGGAACAGAAATTTTATGAGGATAGAAAAATGTTAGCTTTGTTTGCTCTATAAAAAAACTGGAATACTCTATCCAGAACTGATCTGGAAGTCGAAAAATATTTGAGAAAACAGTATCCAACGAGCTCAACTATCGCATACTTACTGGCATCTATGTCGTCCTAATCTTAATTTTTTATTTTCGGAAAAGAAAAGTTACCGATAGGGAAATTAGCTTTTTAATGGTCCTCAAAGACTTAATATATAAGCATATATTACTAAATAGTCATGAGGATTGAGGCGATTTTCATATCATTTTCATTAGGTTTTGCAGATCCTTGTTCCTGTACCTGAGTCAAGTTCGTTTTTTGTTGCCCGGGTGTGGATTGATATAATGAGCTATATATATTCCTGAATAATCATAAAGTTTCAGCACAATTACATTTCGGTGTTTCAGACTCAATTTCTCAGAACATTTCATTATGCTTTCTTGATTTTTATTTATATATATATTTTTTTTTTGCTTTATATAAAATAGAGAAAATAGAAAACCTTGGCAACATCTTTATCACATACAGGCACAATTCTATACACACATATATATATGCATATATATATATATATATATATATATATATATATATATATGTGTGTATATGTATTGTTGGTATAAGTGTAGCCAGCCCCTTTCCCTTCCGCAAACTCTTCATCTGGGCTCACTCTGCCATATCTTTTCCCTCGAACAAATTGAGTTGCCCGGCTCGACAAACTCATAGACAACGTCAGAGTGACAGAGAAAAGCAACAACAACAACAGCAACAACAAAGGCCATACCGACATTATCCTTATTATTAACAACAACAACAACAACAATAATAGCAGCAGCAGAATCAGCAACAACAAAAAGCTGCTATGCTTCTTGTTGTTTCTCTCGTTGTGTTCTCCGTTGTTTGTTTATGTTTACTTGAGTTTTTGATTAAAATATTTCAACAATAAAAAAAAATAAAAGCAAAGCAGATTGGCGTGTTGAATCCCCGCTCCTCCGCTTTGCTACTCTGCCCTGCTCCTGCCCGCCGTGGTTAGCTAAGCAAAGAAACAAAAGCATAAAGCGGAGCTTAACGGTAAGCCAGAGACGATAACGGTAGCAACGACGCCTCAACCATCGTTGCCAATGAGTACCTCAAAGCCAAAGATTTTCAACTTGGCCAGGTTCTCCTGTGTTTCTGCGTTGGCTTTTAAGAGGGTTTCAAGATTTAATTCAATGCTGTGAGTCAACTACTCAAAGTATTTGCCCAGCATTCAAGAGGCAAGAAAATCTTTAACAAAATCAAAAAAAAAGAAAACACTAAAAAATCTAAAGCAAAATCTCAAACAAACTCTGAGAGGCAAAAACCAAGCTGAAAGCTAAAGTGAATAAAAAATTCTACAATATGGAGAAACCTCAAATATTCTGTTTCTTTGCGAAAAAGCTAACTGTTGAGCCAGAAAAACAACAAAGATTCGAATCGTTGAATTTAAAAATTTAGCAAAAAAAAAAAAGAAACAGTGAAATAAAATATTTCTTTAGAAAAAAGAACTAAAATGTTAAGAGAAGAGCTCGGGAAAATATAAGTAAAGTACAGGCAAGAAGAAATTGTCGTAAAGACTTCAGCTCGATGATCTTTCGAGGTGAACTTAAGAATTATTTAAAAAATTTCTATTGTCATTTCAAAAAGATACATCCGAGAAGTTTGAGTGTAAGAGGAGATATTCGAAGTTGATTGTAGTTAGCTGAAAGAGTTCAGCGAAGATCGGAAAAGGACTGACTGACTTAAGCCCCGGGAGAGAACAGTTTGTGGAGTAATTAACTTGGCGAATACTTTCTCTGGTAGAGAGTGCAGACTGAAGAGCTTGTAAGAACTTTTAATATCAAAAATCGTAAATAAAAATCTTGTTGATTTCACAGTAGCTTTGATAATCGAATAACTGTGAAAACTCAAAAAGCCCTTGGATGAATCATAAGTAGTTTGTCTCAAGTGATGCGGAGCGGGGGCCAGGACTGCGGAATTTGTCAAGATTCTCGGGTTGTTTTGAGTATGTTTGTTTGTTTGCTTATTTATGTGTTTAGCATAATTTTTCATTAAGGACCCAATGCTATACTTGAAATGTCCTTGATTAAATCATAACGCTGAGAGTGCTTTTGCCAATCATGTTTTACACAAACAAATCAACAAACACATAAGCAAATAAACACACACACACACACACATACACATACGCATACAAAGAGGGACAGAGAGAGAATGAGAAGGTGAGAGAGAGAGCGAAACAGTAGCGGAAGACACACGGCATTCAGTTGAGCTCAACAGAGCACCGCCCATGGGCCCGCTTCTCACCCGAGTATGACGACTGCCCCTAAATGTGGTATACACAGACTGGAGGACTCGGGGTATTGGGGGAGAGAACGACAAACGGAGACATCGACAACGACACCAAAGGACACACATGTGCCCCTTCTTTGGAGAGTCCTTAAAGTGGCTGAGGCAGAAGCTCTAGCAAAACTAGAAAACTGCCAGTCTACCCAAATCCGGGCCATCCCCTTTGGTCACACCCCTTCAATTATACAGACAGACACCTCCGAAGACTTCTCACATGAGCGAAAAGGAAATTGCAACATTTGGCGACATTTCCTTGTGCAAATTAATTATGAACTAAATTAGACAAGCAAAAAATTACCAGTCACGGCTAGACTCAGTCTCTCTGCAACTTGCCAGTTGTTCGTCTGGATAACTTTCTGGGGTTATTTGCATTATTTCAAAATCTTTATTTTTCCGGAGTCACCTATTTCAACTGGCCAATTTTCCAGATCCAAACGATAATCTAGACTATTTCAAAAATATTTATCATTTTTTTTAAAGCTGGCAAGGTCGCCCCAAGTACTGATCGATACTTGAAAGAATAATCTGTAATTTTTTTACCTTATTTCCCAGTAGTTTAAGCTATTTTTTTTTTAACTATAACAAGGAAACTAAAAGGGTGCGTATTTTTTCTGTATTATTTACAGCTCCACCGACCACAAACGGACGCCATGGCTACGTTGAGTTCACAAGGTCCCGAGTGCGTTGGCCACTCTTTGCGATTAGCGATACTATTGGCCACTCAATGAGATTTTCTCGAAGCACCTTTTGATTCTTATAAAATTCCTCCACTCCACAAACAATCAACTCTCCACTCGAGTGGCTTAGCTGCACTTTAAGCTGTCCGGTCTGCTGAACGAGAGCAGCGGGGCTAAGTCAACACGAGAGCGAGCGAAAGCCGATAAAATTGGCAATCTGAAAGCCCACAGCAAAAATCAAGTAAAAATGAAACATGGTGAGACTTTGCTGCCCCCACTCCGGGCTATTTTTCCCATTAACCACACTCGCATTTTCCAAGTAATTGAACAATTTTCTACAACATTTTCTTTTGCTTCCGCTATTTCTGGTTCCCAGCAAATATTTCTATACACAAGGGCATGATGGAATTTGGCTAACTCGTCTGGAGTAATCGAAGTCTCTCAACTCAAGACCCCTGCAGACCGAAGCCAACTGTTTAGACTAGCACAAAAGAGAAGAAATTTAAAGAGGCCAAGACAGTCGACCAATTAAAGGATTCTTCTTAAAGAAGAAGAAGAACAAAATTCTTCGGAGTACTCAGACAACTTCGGACCGCTCGAAAGAACAAGAAACAAAAAAGAAGGACAAAAAAAAAACAACAAACCGGGCAGAGGACCCACGCCGCAAATTGTGCCTGCCCCAGGGCAGTGGCAGAGGCGGCAACTGGGCCAACAACGGCGGCGCCACCTTAAGAACACATAGCGGCGGCCATGGAGCCGCCCAGCGGTGTACCGCCAGACCGAGATCGTCAGCTTTTATTGAATCCATCCCAAACCATAGTTGGCGCCCCCGTCGTCCCAGCGCCCAGCCCAGTAGCGCAGTGCATTAAGCCGACCACTCTTAGTCTACAGCCGCAATCCCTAGCCATTGCCCAGCAGCTCTCCCCGGCGGTGTCAGGAAATAACAATGCAGTTGGAGTTGGCGTTGGGCCCGGAGCCACTGCATCGTCTGGCAGTGGCAGTGGCAATCCTGCCGGAGCTGCTAGCTCCGGTGGTGGCTTTGGCAGTGGAAGTGGCAATGCCAACAGCGGTACTAGTCCCGCCTTAGCCTCCACTGCCACTGCCATTTCGGCAACCACCCAAGCGGCTACTGCCTTCAGCGGAAGTTCCGTGGGTCATCACCACTTGCAGCACCACCAACACCATCACCATCAGCCGCATCAGCCGCACCAGCCACATGGGCAGCACCATCAGCAACATCCACCGCATGGACAGCACGCACCGGGACACCACCATCATGGTTCCGTGTCGGGTCCCAGCACACTACTTGGTGGATCTGTCAGCGTTGGGGCCACCGGCCAGCACACTCAACAGCAGACCATCGAAAAGCTATCGCGTCCCATGGCCTTCGATAAAGTAAGTAGCTCGCAGGATATTTCCGTATCCACGAAAAATACAATAATCCAAGAAGCTCCCAATTTTTATGGTTAAAAAAATTCCGATTTAAGTCTCTGCTTCTAAAGGATCTATATAGAATATCAAGAAAGCCTTCAAAGCCATGAATTGTCGATAAGGACAAGGACTCAAGACATTAAATCTTTCAAAAGATCCCATAACTCAACCACCTTTAAAAAGGTCTTTCCTCTGACATATAGCTTTCAAGGTGTGCAATGTTCTGACTAAACGAAAGTGTATTACCGTCAGTTTTCAAGGATTTTGAAAAATCTAAAAAAAGTAAAGCTGTAATTGAAACCATGTTTCTTTTTTCGGATAACTTTTTCAGGTTTCGAGGTACTGAATACCGTTGTGTGCTCGGTAGGTGCCATTCACATAAATTAAATTCATAATGAAATCGAGAAAATGATTTATAAACAGGGAGAAGAGGCTGAAGAATAATAATACAATATATATATTTTTTGATTTTTTGATTTGAGACTTGTAGGATCCAAGCAGCTTAGATTACACAGAAACTATAGAGTCAGTGGTGAAATATTTTCTGTAATCCGTTTTGTCGAGTTTTCCACAATTTTACAAAATGATTTCCCTCTTGTGGCTCCAGCCCCATTTTTTCCCCTTGAACAAAAAAGATAGCCAATATTTTTTTTCTTCTTTTATTAGTTGTGTGTTCTTATTACAAAGTGTAATTGTGTGATACTCAAAATTTTGTTTCTGCTTAAACAATAGGGTAACATTACAGAATCTGTACTTTGCCAAAATATTTCACATGTAATTATGTATGTGTTAGTGCATAAGTATCATGGGCCTCGGTCCTCGTTCTCCTCGTTTTAAATTAAAGATGTAAACTTCTTTCACTCTATGAATAAGTTTGTTCGCTTGTAATCTACGGTTCCGAAACTTTATACTTAGTCTAAAACTTAAAACTAATTAACGTAAGTCTAATGTAAATAGGAATGCGCTGTGTAAACGAAAGTGTGTGAGTGTGTTGCATTGCAACGGCGATTGGTAGCCGTCGGTTATCCAGAGATTTTAAAAATCTGAAAAGAGTTAGGCTGTAATTGAGATCTTTTTTTTATATTTGCTTGAGGTGGACTCACTTGACCAGTTAATCTCTCAGTTGTTAACATCATCGTGAGTATGTAGAAAGCCTGCAGCTCCAGTCGGTCGGATAACTCTTCGAAGCTTCGTCATAGAAGGTTCCGGCTCAAGGGTGGTCACGGATTCACGATTAAGTCGGGTTGTCCGAGTGGGTTGCGGAGCTATTCTGGAAGTGTCGGTGACCGGGGTTTTTGTTTGGATAATTTTCCAGGCCTTCTGCTTTTTCTTCAATAGGGCCTGACGGTAGATGTATTCGACCAGAAGATGCCGCATAAACTCGAAAGTTTCCTCATCCAGAACTCGACTGTGTGCCAGATCTTTTGTGGGTTCGGTCATGGACCTATTTAGTGGAGAACTAATAGGTTTTAATTGGCCAGTGGCTCGTAGTCTGCTGAAGAATCGAGATGAGAATGATTTTCGGCGTTTGCGTTTGCGTTTTAAGATGGCATATGCATCCACAGTCTTGCGATTTCCAAAGAATACTGGAAAGGAGGTCTGAAAATCGGTCCCTCTTATAGATTGTGCATTTTGTGCCTCAGACAGGGCAATACGACGCTTGTAAGCCTCTGTGGCTTGTTTAGTACACAACACGATACCAACTGTATAAGGAGAGACAGAACGTTCATTTTAATATAAATTAAATAGATTATTAATTTCCTATCCTTAAGGCTTACGACCAACTTACTCCATATTAAGAGCATCAGGGTCAGAAATCCACGTGCTTTCCAGGAACTCAGAATCTGAGTGTCCTTAACCCGTGGATAACTCACAATTCTTTCTTTCATTTTTTTCAAGCTTTTCCGTAAATAATCAAAATATCAAAATATAAAGTTTTTATTACGAGCTCTCCAACTGAATTGAAATGATTGAGACTATTCTACTTAACAGATGAACAAAATTATGAAATTTATATAGGGCCTACTCTGATTTCAGGAAGTACTTTTTTGAATTCTCAACATTGCCCAACTTACGCCAGATGAAGAACAGCAAAATCAGGGAAAAATTCAATCTCCAGTTTCTGGTTAAGCCATTTCCAAGAAGGGCTCCTTTCGACATTATCAAACTTTGACAATTTTCCGAAAAGTTTTTTCTATATAATTATAATTTTATAATCGATGTGCTCGTTAGGAGCTCTCCAACTGAACTGAAATTTTAGGCATATTTGTCTGTCGAATATATATGGAATGTTGGAGCTCAAAGATATTTTTGTATTTTCGGAAATTTCTATGAAAAACGATTATAGGAGAGGAGGAGGCTCATTGTGTTAGTAGAGGTTTGCGTAAGGGAATCCTAAAACCTTTAAAATAGCTAAGATCTTATTCATCCTTAATACTCACCAACCACCAGGATCCCGGTCTCCTTTTATCTTGATGATGAATGCGTTTAAACTGAGCAATATCACTTAAAATTTTGTTGCATCATTATAATATTTTTTTTTTTTAATGTTTTTTTTGTTTTTTCATTTTTTTTTTTTTTCACTTATTTTTCTGTTTTAATTTTTTTTTTTTTGATGCTTATCCAAAGAATTCTGGAACACGACTGAGCTCTTAAATTTTTCCATTTGGCAAGTAAACAATTTCGCCAAATTTTTCAACTTCAAAGGCTACTGAGAGTGAAAAAAATCATGTTTACTTTTTTAAGTACAATGGGTACAAAAATCTTGTACGCTTCTACTAAGCACAATGGGACCAGCTTTTCAAATTGTAGACAAAACATGGTATAATTGATTTTCTTTTGAAATTTGTAATATCCTTCACTTTAAAGGGGTCTTAACCTTGAATCCAGTGACTTATTGGGGTCTGTGGGATCGGTATCAGCGGTGTATACTGAATAATCCCATTTATATAATAAATGTAAGAAAATTAAACTTCGAATTGAGTCTGCTATTTTCAGCATCCCGAAAATAGCTTTTGTTCATTTAAAGGAATCTCAATCCTTTAACCACCGCAGACTTTCTCTTGCACATTCTATGAAATTTCCACTAAATTTCACTTAATTTTGGGACTTGCATCTTGAGACGCCATCAAGGATGTTGCTCTTGTTGAAAGCAAAAGCCTGACCTTGCCAACTTGCCCCATTAAGGATCCTAAAACACAAGGCGAAAAGGCTGCCGGGAAAGAAGCTGAGCGAATTTAGCAGGGACAAACTTGCCGAGGTTGGCAAAGTGAAAGAGTAGGCGAAAGGATTGGGTTAGCTGGTAAGACTCTTGAGGCTGAGTTCGTTGGTTGCCTGAGTTATTGCCTGGCTGGTGGCATTGTCAACATAACTGACATTGCCATTGCCATTGCCACAGCTACAACCACCGACGCGCCGTGCCGTGCCGTGCCGTGCCGCGCCGCATCGCATCGCGTCGCATTGCGCTCGTCTTCGTCGTCATCACCATCATCACCGTCATTGTCAACACCGCCAACGTTTTGGCCATGTTCCCATTGCTATCATCGCTGGCAACGCATTGGCGGCATTGTTGAAATAAACGAGTATGTGTGAGCGTGCGTGTGAGTGAGTGTGTCAAGAAATGTGTACGTGAGCCGGCATACATCCTTGGACTTAATTAAATCCTTTTGCGTGCGCCGCTTGCGAAAGTATTGAAAAAACAATTGTATGGACCTTAGGGCCAATTAAATGGCTATGGAAAGGTTCTCCCTTACCCTTGCATTGTTCTGCTTCCTACACTGTCAATGCTTAGAAAGCTGGATGGGTCCTTGCCACTCATTCAATTCATTCAATTCGAAATGCTGTTTTCATCTCGTCCTTTTCATTCAACCGTTTCGCTTCTTCTCGCTTTTCAGATGGAAGCCTTGGTCCGTGAAATGCAGGATCAGGAGCACGGGGTTCCAGTGCGTCAGCAGAAAATGTTCCTCACCTCCATACCGTATGCATTTATGGGTAAGTTGCTGAGTCCGAGCCAAACAAGGCGAGATAATGGAAGGTCCCGTTTCTTTCATTTTAGGCTACGACCTGATTGAGTGGCTCATGGATCGACTGCAAATCGAAGAGTCCGAGGCTTTGAATATTGCCAATCAGCTGTGCCTGCACGGCTACTTCTTTCCCGTCAACGACTCAAAGACTCTAACGGTGAAGGACGATTCGTCGCTGTATCGCTTTCAAACTCCCTACTATTGGCCCTGGCAGCACAAGGCGCCCGACAATGTGGAATATGCTATCTATTTGGCCAAGCGCTCGCTTAGGAACAAGCAACGTCACGCCCTGGAGGACTACGAGGCTGAGGCCTTGGCTTCGTTGCATAAGAATCTAAAGGGCAAATGGGATTTTATATCCATGCAGGCCGAGGAACAGGTCAGGCTGGCCAAGGAGCGCAAGAAGGGTGATAAGATAGTCGGCGATTCGCAGGTGAGCTGACTGTCGGCATTCTCCGAGTTGAACTGAAAACTAACTTGCTAAGCTTTCCATACTCTTCGGAGTTCCTTACTAAGTCCCTAACCAAACAACCCGAACCGTGAGGTTGCTTACAGTTTTTCATAGACATTAATTTTCTTGTGGTATCTATTCTTTCAGGAGCGTGCCTATTGGCGCGTACACCGTCCACCACCAGGGCAGTTTACGCCGCTGGAGCCCTGCCCGGTGCCGTCGCGTGATCGTCAGGGCCTCAAGCCCAACAAGAAGAAGACTGTCGATGATATGCAGCGCGATGTGGACTATTTGAGCAAATCCCTGAACCGCACAAGAATGAAAATGTCACAAGCCTGCGAGTCGTTGGTCTGCTACTCGGAAACCTTTACCGAATATGACTTCTTTCTACAGCCGGCATTGCCCTCCAATCCCTGGGTAACCGAGGATATTACATTCTGGCAATTGAACAATACATTTGTGGATATACCTACTGAGAAGCGCGTGAAGCGTTGGGCCATTTCCATCGAAGAACTGGTGTCGGATCCTACTGGGCTTCAGGAGTTTACCTCGTTCCTGGAGAAGGAATATTCCCATGAGAATATACGATTCTGGACTGCGGTCAACCGATTGAGGCGTTCCGCCCACTCCCAGGTGGCGCGCAAGGTCAATGAGATTTACGAGTGAGTAGAAGGAAGTCTATATGTTTCCATCAAACTAAATCGATTTCTCCTTTTCAGAGAGTTCCTGAAGCCTGGTGCCCCCTGTGAAATCAACATTGATGGCAAGACCATGGAGAGTGTCTTGAAGGGCCTCAAGAATCCCTCGCGTTTTACGTTTGACTCTGCTTCGGAGCATATCTACATGCTTCTACTAAAAAAGGATTGCTATCCGCGGTTCATACGCTCTGACCACTATAAGCGTCTGCTGGAAAGCGGAATTCAGCCATCGCATAAGAAGCGCTTTTTCAATTTCGGTGGAGTGAGCGGAGCCAAGAAGAAAATGACGGCCGCTCTTTCCAGCCAGGCCAATTTGGGTGAGACCTCGACAGGCGCCAAGGGAGGCTCTGGAGGTATGATGCAGGCCCCGCCGCCTGGGAATCTTTCGCGCCGGCGGGGCAGCGACCGAAGCTTGACGGGATCGGCCCATGAACTAGCCGTGATTGGAGTGAACAAAGATGCCACTTCCAAGGTGCCACATTCGCATTCCCAGAGCAATCTCAGTGAGATACCCTACAGGTGAGCTAGATTCGTTGCGGTATACAAGAACTCACACAGAATTTGGATTTAATTTTAATTAGTTCATTTTTGAAATAATTTGAATTTCTGGTTTAAAAATTGATGGACTTATGCTATTTTCAAAGAGAATCTTAGGCATCAACTAGGGCGACAAGAAGAGTCCGTCTGTCTGGAATAATAACACGGAAAGTTCAAGAACCGCAAGGTCAAACCACTATATAGAGATAGGGATATAGAATACACCTTGGACCGGGTAACTAATTACAAGACCGAGTAATGAAGCTTGATCCGATCGGGTTCTGAGCATTCTTAATCAGTTTGGCTTCTGGTTTATTTTCTGGGTAAATTTCAAATATTCCGAGGGAGACAGAGTTTCCAAGCTAGATTCGGCTTGGAACCTGTGCTTTCTTTCATCAGTTTGGCTTTCGATATATTTTCTAGGAAAATTTTGGCTTAAAATAGGAGGAAACTTTGAAAAAAGTATGTGATCTTCGGCAATCCGAGGAGAGATTTTCGCACTGGTTTTGTGATATTTCAATCAGCGTTTGGTATGTGTGGGTTGGGCGGGTGCGGGTGTGTGTGTGCGTGTATTTTTTGGACTTTTAATTTTGTTGTGTATTTAAGCTTTGACCTATTTAAGTTTTACAATAATTTAAGCTTTTTTCTTGGCTAAGAAGTTTTGTTTTTTTAATGAAAAAATTAATTAATTTGCTTTATATATTTTTTTCTTTTTATATATATTTTTTTTGTATAACATTTTAATTGGACCAAAACTACAACGACAACATTATCAATGCCACCATCCAATTTAACAAAAACAATTATATATTTTGAACAATGATTTTTTCAAATTAATTTCTTTATTACAAAAAAAAAAAAACAACAACAACAACAATTCAAAAACTATATACAATATATAAATATCGTAAATCTATATACATATATCGTATATAATATATATATATAAATATATATGTCATATGTCACAACACGCACTGCAGTAGTGATTCCATTTACCGGGGCGATATGCCGCAGCGCCACAAGGCGGTCATGGATGCCGGAATCTATGCTGCCTACGGGAATCGCGAAAGTAGTTTACAGACACTTCCGTAAGACATGTTTTTCTGTTTCTGTTTATCGAAAGAAAAAATGAAATCTCCTCCCCAAACTAAAAAATCAATTCTTGAAATTTCCTGTAAAAAATACTCATTTCTGAATACCTCATTCTTTTTCCCCTTGTTTTTGTTATAAGAAAAATTATTCATTCGGTCTACTAATTGTTAATTAATTGTGTTCTCGTCTTCCCCTCTGTTTAGAAAATGTCCAGAACTTTGTTAAAACCCATTTAAAAAAAAAAACTCTTTGTAAATTCGCTGTGTCTTCGAAATTCTGTGTTTTTGTATCCAAAATTTTTTGCCTTGCGGATCGGTTGTGGTTTTATTAATTTTTTGTTATTCCTTTTTAAATATATTAATGGATTCCCCGTCTTTGTTCTTGGGAGAAGCGGCATCCGATGCCCGAAACTAGAGTGAGAAATTATCTTTTTCCTGCTGCTATTCTATTTAGTCTGTTTGATATTCTTTCTGTGAACTGTAATAGAAAACTCAGTGGGAAAATGCAGGCACCAAGAACGACTAAAAAAAAAAAAGTTGATTGATTGAAAAAATGCTATGAAAAACTTGGAGAAAGAGACAAAAGACAAAAAAGAGTAATGAGCAAATAATCAAAATGCAACCAAATTGGCAGGGCTCCCGGACTGTATTAATCGGTAGCATCAATTTTTGCGAGAAATCCAAACAAGTCGTAAATCACAGTAGGCAGAATATAAAAACACACACACACACACAAACACAAAAATTGTAAAAGTCATTGTCAAATTTTGATTGTTTGTGCCTGTGCAAATCTGAGGCAACGTGTAAGCAACGCGAGTAAAAATAGAAAAAAAAATAATATAACTAAAGCTGATTGAAAGGAATTGAGGCAAAGAAAACGAAGAACCCGATATGGTAAGCACCTAATTTGATTTGCAAAAAACAACACGGACTAAAGAGTTTCATTTCCTCCTTAAAAAAAAATATAACAAAAAAACAAAAAAAAAATCATAACTGTTATAAAAGGAACCAAGTTTTAATTCGAATTGGGAGGTCGTAAATGAGATCAGCTTACCGGCCACCTATAAATTTATAGACGAGCACGGAAATGTAGTGGAAATGTCTAATACGGACCCGAGCATGCTAATGGGAGAGCCACATAGTGTACAATGGCTTCAGCTGGTGGACCCGACGCCAGTTCTACAATTAAGTGAGAACGAGCAGTTCTATGTCGATGCCGATGGTATGTTCGACTTGCCCGTCTTGGCCGAAGCAAGTCAAGTGCAGAATCAACAGAATATGGATATGGACTCCAATATGCAACATGCAGTTAGCAACATGGATATGAATATGGATTTGATGAGTATCTTGGAGCCCACACAGGGGGAAATCATAGAGCTCCAACCAGTGGAGACGCTACCAGAATGTTCCATGGAAGGTGATCTAGTGGGCATCTTTAATACCGTAGACACCGACACGGTCACCCAAATGGTGCTGGCTGGCGAGACTATCGGTCAGGATAGTGTCAATTTCGGTGTCACGGCCAACGACATTATTTTGGAGGCCTTGGATAGCACCAATCTGAAGCTGCACAATTTGCCATCTGAAATCATAAATCTTGATCAGAACTCTAGCACCTTTGACAGGGACTTTTTCGAAATTATCAAGCAAGAACCCGCTCCAGCGGCCAAGTTTGATACCGAACCGGTGGTGCTCACCGACGAAGATGGCCTAATCATGGGCTATCTGGAGAATATTAATAAAAATATATACAAGGAAGTCTTTCCCCTACCCGATATCAAACTTTTTCGAGATGAGAGCGAGCAGTACCAGGATATGATGCAGGGCCGAGTGCGCAAAAATCCTAGTGCTGCTGATACAAAGCCAGATATGTCGGAAGTTCTGGTGTTGCAACCGTTGCGCACCCGACGCAGCACCATGAGTCGTGCCCTTGGCCACAACTACCACGCTCGCGTAAATAATGAGAACCGGGAGCATGCCTTTAATCTCGATTTGAAGAGTATCGTGATACCAGTGATAGATTCTGTCCGTTCGAAAGTAAAACGCCCGAATCGTCGTAAGCAGGTGCATTCATACATGAAGGGACTTAATTGTTTAGCCAAGGACGTCAAAAGCGAGGTGGTGGTCCCTAAAATCACAGTGGAAAGATCCTTTAAAGAGACCAATAAAGCCATTTTGGACGAGATATTCAGTCGACGCAAGCGTCCGAGAGCCACTGCAAAAAATCGGAAAACTGGCAAAGCTGAGACAAAAGCTCGGGTCACCAAGCCCTTGAAACCAAAAAATACGGATAGTAACGAAGATGGTAAATCAATCAAATGCGGTAATTGTCAAAAACTTTTCAAGTCAAATCGTGCCCTGACCATGCACAAGAAATCTTGCGTTGATTTTGTTCTCTCTTCTGATGATACCTCTGATGATTTTGTTGATATCCCGGACTTGAACGACAACTTAAACAAGCCGCCCAATAATAGCGGCCGTAAGCGAAAGAATACTCTCACCGAAAAAAAATGCTAAAGGCATCCAGAACAACAAAACCCAAATACAAATTTCAAACACCGACTCCTACCTATGATAATATGAAAGCAAACATTGTAAAATACAAATAACCCTAAATTTGAACAAAGATTTTTAGTCGAACGAATCAAAATTTAACAAATCAATTAATAAATAAATTTCTGTATGATTACTCCATAAATTCAAAGTCTATTCTTGGTGCCAGTAAGAATAAATCATCTCCTAGGTATTCAATCTGGGCTAGAGGTTTTCCCACTTTGATTTCCGACTGATAGATTGAAAAAAAAGGAACTTTCAAATGATGATAATTTTGATGATATCGATGAACCGAACCGAACCGTTTCCATTTGCTCACAGTTTTTTTATATTTGTGCTTTTCATAATTTTTGCTTTGCTGTTAAATGTGTGTGACTGTGAAAATTCCCTCTACCTCCACACCTGCCTAATTATTCGCACTTGAACAATTTATCTGTGTGTGTGTTCCTTACATCTATACCTAAGAAGAAGAAAGCTCATTTCTATCACGCTCGCTGATTCATTTGTTCGCTCATTTAGATCCGTTCTCGGTTCGCAGCAGTCGCGTGAGACTGAAAGCATCTCTTTTTTGGTTTTGGTTCGATTTAATTCATTTTGTATATTCTTTTGGTTCTGTAAATACTTTAAATACATATTTGTCCTGCACTTTTTCACCGTGCCTCAAATCATTTAAGTGTTCTCTTACTTTTATACGTGTGAACCTCAACTAAATCGAACTACTCTCTATTACTGTGTATTGCAACTACTACAACAACTACTAGTTTTAACAAATACAATCTTTTATGTACAACAACTACAAAGAAAAAGAAAAAAAAAACAAACAATATCTTCTTCCAAAAAGCAATTCCGTCTTTCTCAGTGTTTGAGCATTTTACGCATTTACTTTTTGTGTTGATCGTTTAGACTAAAATATAAGAACCTAAAAGTAAACTACCACCACATTTATAAAATACTGTAATTCAATTGTGAATTTTCATTGTTCTTACAAAAAAACTAAATAAATAAAACAAATGAAAACAACAGAGAAACACCGAAACCAGCTCGACTTGAGACCACCGCCGAATTGGGAGCCAGCAGCGTCTGTCCTTGGGACGAACCAGTCAGCACTTCGCCCTTGCCTGTGCAAGCTCCAGCAACCCAAGTCAAGCTATCTGTATGTCCCTGGGAACAGGACACCGAGGTCGTTGCCACTACCAACGAGTCCAAAGCCAACAACCAGCGGCTGGCCAGGTAAGCAAATGATATGATGGTAGAAATATCAGAAGATTGGAATCTTTTTGTCTTCATTTTTTGAGCAGCACTTCTTCGGACACCAGCAATGATGTGGCGGATCGTTTGCAACGTAATCTGGGCATACGTCATCAAAATACCGTGGACAGCGGCGAGGCCGCCGGCATGAAACGTTTGATGCCAAATTTCACTGAACAGCGTCGAGCTTCCGTCTCATTTACGCCCAGGTGAGTTGAGCTTTGGATTCCTTTAGAATAACTAGACTATTCCTTTTCCAACCTTTTAGTCGAATGTCGGAGTATCAGTATGGCCGCCAGAGTAGCTCCGCGCTTACCTCGAGCACACCCTCGCCCACAGTTGGCAGTCAGATTGCTGTGAGCACAAACTTCCCACCACTCAGCAAAGGAGGCATAGCCACTTCCACCACTATCACCGCAACCGGCTCGGTTTCCGGCAGCTCTAGTAGTGTGGTTACCAAGGATCCACCCTCAAATTCTGATGCCGAAATTGAGGACGAGCTGAACAAGTTGTCACTATCGGAATCGTCTGAGCTGCCGGTCCAGGCCATGGCCACTCCCACGCCCACGCCACCGCCCATGACGAAGATCACACCACCACCGGAGGACTGTGCCGCCAATGTTAGTGGTAATGGCACACCCACACCTAATACCCTTGACTTACAACGGGCCACACCAATAAAGCAGCGAGCCGAGAGTCCAAGCAGCGATTTATCAAACTCCAGTGCGGCGGCAGCGGCTGCGGCAGTTCAATCAGCGGAGGAGACCAGCCTAACTGTGGTCAAAGAGGTGCAAATTGAATTAATCGAGACACGAGCTTACGGTAAAAACGAGGCCGGCGCCCTAGAGCAGCTAGAGTTGGTGCTGAACACGCCCACCATCAAAGTGTTGGAAGCCGGTTCCAATTTGGGTTGCAGCTCCTTACCACCCACGCCCAGCGCTACTAAATCCAACCAGGCCGAAGAACAACACGGCTCAACCACCGAAAATGGCAGCAACCAACCAACCTTAGCCAAAGCTACTTCTGTTCTTACCACCGGAACCGTCGAAGAAGAACAACTAGAAGAGTCCCAGCTGCTGGGCGACCTAGAGTCCACCACTGGCGATGGGTACGAGACCGTTCCCGAAGAGCTCTCACCCACCACAGATGAATATCAGGAGGGCCTCCAATTTGGCGAGGGTGTGGGCAAGGATGGGGTCTATGACTATGACATTGTGGACACCGATCGTCATTTGGGTTATATACCGCCGGCTCCCACACCAGCACCTTCCATGGCACCCCTGGCTGAGCTCGACGTAGATACCGTGGACGATGAATTGGGCGAGCCCACAACATCCCTGGAGACCACGCCCTTAGCTACCCAGACTCCCAAAGCCACACCAACTACAGTAGCAGCGGAGGAAGTGCGACGACGACGCAAAAAGCGCAATTCGGATGGTAAAAAGCTTAACTCCCTGGACGAAAAGGACAATGAAAAAGATCGTGCCAGCACCTCGGCCCAGGCAGGTGGTGCCCACAATGCCGTTTGTCCCTGGGAAGATGAGTGAGTCAAACTAAAAAACAAAAACGTCTTTTTAATTTCCGAATATCACGTTTTCTAATATTTTTACTTTTTATTAGAAACGTCACCACTTCCGACGGCACTTTCGTCAAGACGTACGCCACCTTGGGCTACTTATGAATAAAGCCGAACCTTTTCAAGACCGTGGTCAATAAGCTGCTCAAAAAGAAGCAGCCCAAAAAATAAAGCAAACTGCTGAAAACAAGAGTGAAGTGTTTGAAAGGAAAAGCAAAAAATAATAATAATGACAAAGAAATTATAAGAAATATTAATTAATCCATCTATATCACATATATTCTATATTTATCCTATACAAAACTATATATGTTTGTATATATATATATATAAATATAGTAAGCTTGGCAATGGTTTACAACTTGATCAGGAAGTGATTTTATTTTTATTTTTATTTTTTTTTTGTGTGAGAATTCAATTCAAGAATTGATCAGGAAGTGATTTTATTTAATTTTATTTTTTTTGTGAGAGTTCAAAAAGAATTTAAAAGCCAGTCGGACAGGTCCGGTCCTAAAAAGTTGAAATCCAAACTAGTGAAGAATTCAAAAGTAAAAATATGTTGTTTTCTATTTAAGTTGGAACGAATACACATTTTTTGAAACCAGATGATCAAGCTACATTTGCCAGAATTGTTTTCTCGGATTCAAAGAATAAAATAGAGATTTTTTCGTAAACAAACCTTGAATTCTTCCGATTAAAACGACCTCTCAAATAATCAATTGCAAGTCTCTTTTGAATTTCAAAAGCAGACAGAAAAAAGTGATTAAATTATTCAAATCGGGTAAAAAAAAAACGAAAAAAAAAAATAAATAAATAAATAAAAAGCAGTCCCAAATATATAGATACTTACATATATATGTGTGTACGATAAATGTAATGTATGTTTAAAATGCTTCATAAGTTACCAAATATAATACAAATTCTAAATATTACAAAAAAAAAAAAAAAAGAACGAAAAAAAAAAAAACAAAAAAAAAAATGAAAAAGGCGCAAAAGTTTGTTTATTGCTGAAATACGAATATATTATTGAGAGAATGTTATTCCTAAATATATGTACTAAAAAATAAATGATAAAACGCTAGTAAATGTAAAATGAAATACTTTATTTATTGACGTATATTGTTATATACAAAAAAGTTATACAAAAAAAAAGAGAAACAAAATATATATATATATTTAAAACACACACAAGATCTGGAAAAAGAAAGAGAGAAAAAAATAATGTTTTTTTGGTTAAGTTCACTTTGTTCTTCTTGGAGAATTGAAGCGTGCATGTGTGTGTGTGTGTGTGTGTGTATGTGTGTGTGTGTGTCCATAATAATGTGATCAGGCCCAATTAACTCGTATGAACGAAAAAGCAAAACACCAACAACAACAATAATCGCAAAATCGAAAACCTTAACAACTACCGAAAAGCACAAGCAAAACACCAAGCCAAAAGTTACAATTAGTCGGACAAAAAAAAAAAAAAAAAAAAAAAAATTACAATAAACTATATAAAAAAAAAAATCTAATTTGTAGTGAAAATCTCAGTTTTGCCAGTCGGATTATCCCAATCTGTCCCCCACTCTTCCTTCCCCTGGAAATACCAATCAAATCTATTCAGTTGAAGGGCAAGAAGGTGCAAGATTTCAGATTTCTACTCCACAATTGTCGTTGATTGATTCAATTTTATTCAAAAATAATTAAATAATAAATGAATACTTTCAAAGCTGCCACAATTTTTTATAAATTTAAAAATAAAAACACAAAAGAGGAAAAAACCAGCGCACTAAAGCTCCCATTCTGCCTCCCAAAAAAAAAAAAGAATGAAAAAAAAAACAATAAGAATCTGACACCAACAAGCCTAATACAAATAAGCATAGTGCCTTTTGTTGTTGTTTAAAAAAAAATAATATATTTACACAATGTCAAAAGGAATAATTTTGAAATTGTTTATTTTCACAAATTCTGAAAAAAATTTCGATTTGCTTTGACTCCATCCTGAGATGAAGACAGCGACAACAAATGCCCTTGCCTTCCCCAGCCCGGACTCCCTCACTTTTCAACCTTCTGCCCTTTGGAGCCTTAGAAAAATTCCTGCATTTATGAAAGCAAATATAAAAACTCATACGCACACAACAAAATGTATTAACTAAATCTTACAAAAATATCTTTAAGTGTAGGCAAAAACAACAACAATAACGAATCAAAAACATTGGCAAACAAGTCGAGATGCAAAATGCTCAAAAAGAAACGAAAAAAAGAACAAATATGAATTATGATTCTCTTATACTCTAAATATTTCTGAAAAAAAAATTATATAAAAATAATAAAATAAATCAGCTAATCCGACAAGTTTCTTTTTCGAAAAATTGAAAAGAGAATTTATCAAAATTTTACAACATATCCAAAAAATCAAATCAAATAGAAAAGATCAATTAAGCCAAACCAGCAGCGTTTCAAGTAACCCCCAAGAAAGTTCATCTAAAATTTAAATTTCCAAAAATATATACCTTCTCCACAAACTATATATTCCTTGAAGTCAGAGAAATTCCCCTAACCAAAGCAATTCGTCAAGGCATTCAAAATCTAAAAAAAAAATAATAATAAAATAAACATTTTGTTGGACTCTTGAGAAAGGAAGAATAATAAATTTAATATAAATAAATATTTGAATAATTTTGAGACTTTGAAAATGTTTTCGAAAAAAAAAAATCTTTTTAGTAAAAAGTTTCGTTTGAAATTGGTGAAAACTTTTTGGTAAAATCATTTTTAACCTTTTTTAGCCTTCAATTAAAAAAAAAGTAGTAAACTTATTCGCTCGATTAAAAGAATTACTTTTTCTCTTCAAAAATTTGAAATTTTAATTTTCAATTTAGATGAGATTCATTTTCGAAATTTATTTCAAATATTTCTATCTATCCTTTAGTTGTTGTTTCATTGAATGTGTGCAAACATAACTTGCGAGCCCCAAAATGTCTGCAATGCCAATGAAACAATCCCAAAATTAATTAATAATAATTATAAAAATAAATATAAAAAAACGAAACATTAAGCCTAGAACCAGATTACCTTCATTTACAATATGATAGAATGAGAACGTTTATAAAAACTATAAAACAATAATAATAATCAAAGTTAATAAGCTTAAACAGCAACAATCTCATGATCATTGCCATTTAAATAAAATACCAAGGAAAGGAAAAGCTTTGAATAGTTTATAGATGAATCAAATATTTACAAATTTACACTAACTAAGCAAATGTATTGAAAATAATAATATTTGATACCAAGAAGAAAACTAAAACGGGTTTACAAAGAGTTCAACTTGAAAAAATTAAAAAAAAAAAAAAAAAACAAATAAATATATACATATATACATAAACCATATTAAAAAATACACATGTTTATTCGTAAAACAAAACTTACATAAAAAATATAGGAAAAAAAAAACATATTTATCGTAAAAAAAAAGCTTTAAAAAATTAACAAAAAAAATTTAAAAACTTGAAAAAATCAAAAATTAGTAAAAAAAAAAATATACATATATATTACATATACTTATATATTTATAAAAATTATACAATACACGAAAACAAATTTCTAAATCACATTTAATCACAAATCTTTACCATTATTACAAATATTATCAAAAAAAAAAAAAAAATCTAATCTAAAAAAAAAAAAAAAAAAAAAATTCAGCTTGCTAAAATTTATGTCCTGCATGCATGATGTCCTTTAACCAAACACGACATATATATGTATCTTATGATTTAAATAATTAACACAAAATTCATAAATATTGGTAGTGAGCGTAGAAGATGAAATTGAGAAATTCAAAAACCTTAGAATACCTCAGGATTATTCGAAATAAAAATTAGAAAGAGTCTGAATGAGAAGCAAAAAAAAAAATAAATAAATAAAATAAAAAGAGTCCAAACAAAATGCAATTTTTGAAGGCTTTCTACCTAATTCCTTATCATCTCAAAAACTCTTCTTGGGAGAAATGAAAACAAAAAACATGAAACGCTGCTGCTCTTTTTAATTTATTTCAACTCCCACTTATAACTCCCCCCCTGACAAGAAGGTAAAATCAAAACAAAATACGACTAGATACTTTATGTGCTGCCTAGAAAATCACATCAAAAAAAAAAAGAGAAAATGAGTTCAAAGCTCCCGTTTCCACATCGACAAAGAGAAGCCAAATATTGGGCCAGAGTGACACAAAGAGAGGTCACTCAATTGCCAGTTTCAGCTCAGTATTTGGCAAGCATCATGTTAGATTCAAGTAAAAATTCAATTAAATTAAAGAAATATTTATTTCCCGAAATTATTGATACAACTACCGGTTGTTGGCGACAATTACAAAGTAACTTAAAAGTGAAAACCAAACTAACCAAACATATATTTGAATATATATATATATCTCTCTATATATTTTGCCCGTTACCCGCCATTATACCAATAACAAAAAATCTCTCTAAACCAAAAAAATTCACTTTAAAAATTGTTAAAAAAAATATTAAAACAATCTAGTATCTAAAACAATTAACTTACTTAAAGAATAAATTTTCAAAACTACTTTTACCTTGCAAAAAAAAAAAAAAAAAAATCAACCTAACCTAAAAAATATTTACATATATCAGTACCACAGGCAAAGAAGAATATAAGAAGAACAAAACAAAATCAATGAAAAAAAAAAAAATGGACAGAGAAAACTTTCAAATCAAAATAAATGTTGTAAAATGTTACTATTACTTAAAAAAAAAAAAAAAAAAAAAAAAACAAAAGAAAAAGAAACGTAAAATAAATACTAAAATACATAAATTTTTTTTTCTTAGTGTCTAAGTGAAAAGTTTAATGAAAATACAAACTACTTAAATTGCGTTAACGTTGACGAGAAAGTACATGAAACCACCGTTTACTTTGCTTTATTTGAGCCAAGGCAGTAAAGAGAAAAAAAATGAAAGAAATAGGTACAGTTGCTACAAAACAACTAAGCAGGCGAATAGTGAAAATTGCAAAATTTGCAAAGTATAACTAAATAAGTAGCTTATAAAACAACACCAATACCAACAACAACAACCAATAACAAATTATAGCAAAGAAAATTATAAATTTATTTTATTGTGTATTTACTATAATTTTTATATAATTTAAAAACAAAATAATGTAAGCTAAAAATATGCCAAACCAAGTAAAGAAACAACTTTTACAAAACAATGAAGACATTCAAAATGCTAAGAGAACTTCAAAGTTTCCAGGTGAGTACAAAACACAAAAAATTATGGAAAAATATTTAAGATTACAGGCAAAAGATTAATTACTTTAAAGCACTTGCATAAAAACAAAAAAGAAAAAACAAGGAAAATGAATCAAGTTCCACATGTGTTTACAACTAAAAGAAATTCTAATACAGCTACAAAATATTATATACGTATTTAATTATAAAATCATATTGCAAAAAACCAAAACGAAAACGCCAGAAAAAAAAATGTTTCAGAAAACAAACGGATATATAATTTTCAACAATAAAAAGAAGCGCCATTTTAAAATTAATAAGAAAGTATATGTGAAAAATATTTATCTTTAAGATACACTATCTTTGGCCGGCCAAAGCTTAGAAGCTCTTTTCAAAAGATGAGCCAACAATTCCTTGAGAAATCGGAAGGCAAATCCAGAAGAAATCGGAAACGTAGTTTTCCAAATTCCCTTTAGCTCCTAGCTTAACCGTTACTTTTGGAAAGAGTGAACATTTGAACTAAAAGCCAAAATGTGCAGAAAACAAATAAGAAAAAAATGATTTACTTTAGTTTCGAATTCGCACAAGAGGAAGTCGTCGCCCTAGGCATTTAGTCTGAAAGAGAAGTGAGAACTGTGTGAAGAAAATTGAGAAAAAAAAGAAAAAACAAAAAAATTAGAAGCTTAACGAATTGGCAACTGAGTAGTTTCTAGAATTTTTTTTTTAGAGACCAGAGTGCTGGGGGTCCGCCCTCATTAGATTAGAAGCGGACCACCAAAAAAATATAGAGAAAAGATCGGAATGAAGACGGAATACTTGAAAAGTGAAAGATGTGCTTTTGATCAATAATCAATATAAAGAATATAGCTAAAGATAGCTAAATGTAACAACCAAATAAGTTTAAAAAGAAGCAGAGAAACTCTAAAAACTAAATGTTGTTAAATGCATTCAACACGTTCTTAACTATTCTATAAGAAAACCAAAAAAGGAAAAACAAAAAAAAAAAAAAAACCAAAAAAATTAAAAAATCAAAAAAAAAAAAATAATAATAATAATAATAACTTCATATATTATTATATGTATATGTGTGTATATACATGTATGTATTGTTATAGCAAATTTACTAGCTAAATTTTAAAAACCAGCAAAAAAATAAAAAAAAATCTGAAAAAAAATTGTTTGTCTATTTATTATGTCATTGAAACAGAACAAATTCTATATGTAAAAATTAAGTTGAAATCCAAATATATATACCTATATACCATATACATATATACATATATATGTATATACATATATTACAGTCATACATACAAAGTTAAAAGAGAAATATGAATGGCGGGAAAATGTATGAAAAGGACGAAAATGAAAAAAAAAATTTGTTTAAAACATTTTTTGGGTATGATGAAATTTTTTTGAGGGAATAGCAAATTATGCAAGAACAAAAACACTCGAGTTAAATTCGGCCAAGTCGATACTTGAAATACTCTTTCCAAAAAATAAATAGAACTACCGAAACATTCTGTAAATTCCCAGTAATTTTGGATATTCTCAAAATTTACTTTTTTTTTGTCAAAATCAAAAAATTATTTTTTTGTTGAACTTTTTTTTTTTTTTTAGAAAGGGTAAAGAACATATGAACGTAGACTGTATTAAAGAAATGAATAATAACATCCAAGAAATAAATAAATAAAAAATATATATTTAGTGAAAAGGAAAGGTCTAAAAAATGTTAGAGCAAAGAAACATGGAATGATACTGTGCAAAGTGCAGGAAAAGAAATGTTATAAAAATTATTATTATATTATATATATATGAGAGATAATACAGAAATCATATTATTGAATTATGCTGATGGCAGAAAACTTAATAAAAATACAAGAACAACAAGTAAACGTCAAAGAAAAATACAAAAAATATTGTAAAGAACAACACAAACTTTAAATAAGCCAGGAAAATAAGAAAACGACAAAAAAACAGAATTCAAAAAACAAAAAAAAAAAACAAAAAAACTTAAAAAAAAAAAAATGAAGTACAATAAAGATTCATGTGTGGTAAATGTTTTAATGGATAAATCAAATTTGTTGTGTTTTCTTCAAAGGAAGACCGAGGTCCCCCCTCCCAGGTCAGGTCCACTTCCATAGATCTGAATTTGGTATTAATTTCCAGACTTTTTAAGCGCTTTTCCTTGTTTAAAATATTTTTTTTTATTCTTTGCTTTCGTCTTTAGAATGATGATGGATTTGTCCAGACCGCAGAATAATGCAGCCGCAGAAATCACTTCATCAGTTGTGTCCTTTGTCTGGTTTGGCTTGCCAGAGTTTTGCTGACTTGGGTGGTCCGCTGGTTCGGTTCTTAGCAGCCATTTAACGGCGTGTGAAGCTCATTATGAATACCAAGTACCAGGGAATTAACTCGTCAAACTGTCAAATCTGAAAGGCGAAAGCAATTTAAAAAAAAATTTTGGGGGCAGTTTGTAAAAAGAGTTGAGTGTAGTTCAGATTGCGGTTGAGTTGGTTGGCTTGGCTCCCCTTCGGACAACGCGGATTTGAATTCTAAAGCCCTGAAAAAAAAAAACAGAAAAGAACTTGACTCTGCGGTGAGGGCTTCAAAGTAAAAACAAATCCGGTTCAGGAATCAGAAAAAAAAAATATGACTCTACCATTACCCCTCGGGTTTCCAGAGAGCGGATAAAAATCAATTAACAAAATGCCAAACGCAGGACGGGTCGGCCTCCTGCGAAAGAGTGTTTCGTTTCAGCCATTAAATATGCGTTTTATCAGCCACTCTTTCTTCTCGAATTCTTTGTGTCACCCATCCCGTTTGTCATTTTGTAAAAATTTTAGTATTTTTTGTTTTGCTTCATTTAAATTGGCCGCTTTTTATGGACTCTCCCGAATTACTTCTCATATAATTCTTTTTTGCTAAGTGAAGGAAAACAAAGGAACGCGCCGAGAGAGTGGGGGAGAGAAAGAAATAAAAGAATGAAAGAAATTGACTGAATGAAAGCAAAGAAAAGTAATGAAGCCAATAAATTATCAGCCACACCAGCCGAATAAAAAAAGAATGAAATGAAAGCCAAAGCCAAAGCCACCAACCTCAACGCTTTCTCTCCATTTTCTTTCCATTCATCTCGTTGCCAGCACTTTTCCACTGTCCACAGGGTATAAGTATAATCACTGCCCATAAGAAGATAATGATAATTTGGATATGAATTTCTTTTACTTGCTGTGGCTACTAATAACCCAGCCCCTCCCCCACCCCCCGCCCCCATGAGAAGTGCCCCAAGCAGGCAGCAGCGTTGATGGCCTGGAAATTAATACTTTATCATACTTTATTGGCATAGAAATTTGTCAGGATTTGTTGGAGGCTCGCTTGAATTTTGCTTATCTAGAATTTATTATTTTTGAACTCTCAAAACTGGTCATAGTTTTTTTTTTTTTTATTCTTGAATTAAATTAATGCCAGCCTGCAAGCTAAAACTCTGAGGCTATTTTATTTAGTTGGCGATGAATAAACAAAAAATAACGAGATGAGGAGAAAAGCACAACACAATTCGACACCCTCATCTAGCAAGGAAAATGTATATCTGTGGGACTTGAACTTGAAACAGGCTTTGCCAAGGCGGTACAGTCACGGCAAAGAAGAGAGAGAGAGAGAATATAAAAGAATGATGAAAATTATTTGTTTTAAGAGAACATAATTTTCCTGGGCAAGTGCTTTCAGCAACCGATTGCTTCTTTTTTTTTTTGTTTCGATTTAATTTAAAATCCTCGCAATTCAAAACAATACAAAAATTTGCTGAAATTTTCTGAGATTCATTAAAAATTTGGAAACTCGCATGTGCAGCACATTTTGTATTGTAATCAGGTGTTCAACCGACAATCTCATTACCTAACAGAAAATAGGGCCTTCAGATCTTGGCAACCGGGGGTCTGCAGAGGATATTTGCGTTTTTGCGTTCCCTTTCTGTTTTTATATTTTTAAGAATTTCATTTTACAAATTCAGGTAAGAGAAACTGCAAGAGCTTGCGTAATTAATAGAAGCTCGTTCATGGGAATTGGGCTGAATGGCTAAAAAAGTTCGACTGCGGAATGTCTTATTAATTATCTCATGCTGTACCGGGTTTGCCTGCTATTCGAATCCAAATAGGTATATCATTGATTATTTACTATGGATAACTAAAATTAGAGCAATTACACAAATTTGTATAATGTATTTTGAATTCTGTTTTGTTTATATTGGAAAAATAATTTCAATTAAACGATAGTCTGTGTCACTTGTTTCCTTTAATAACATTTTGTTACTATAAACAGAATAGGAAATAAATTTCACTCTCCTGCCGGTCTGATTTCATGGCTTGTGGAGCTGATAAAATAGTGTTGCATAGGCTGAGGCGCAAATTTGAAACTGTGTTTATTCAGTGCCTATAACACATATTTGCCAGGTTGTATCGTTTTCAGAATCTGTTTGTGATGAGCTTTCATTTCCCATATGATAAATAGCCGTGGGTGAGGTAAATTGGCAGCTATGAACAAAACTGCAGAAAGGTCATGTGGTCCTGGCAAAATGGCATTTCCCATGGGAGTGTCGGGAAGTGGATGGTCCCATTCAAGAGAGCATCAAAAATGCGTAGGAATTATGTCAGCGTTTTCGCCTCTGGCCTTTGGTTATGATTTTGTGTGCACTTTAAAGAAACGGTCATCAATTTAGAATTTATTTCTGCGTCGATTTTTGAAAAGTGTGTTTTTTTTTCTACTTCTGTTTGCTTGGTAGAATTTTTATCGACTCATCAAATTTTAAATTTTTACTTCTAGTTCCTTAAAGATTGAGCCCCCTTCCCCCTCCGCAGAGTAGGTGGTCAGGAACGTCTTACCACTGTTTCCCTCGCCAGCAGAATAAAGCTAATAGAATCTTTTAACTCTCGTGATGATGTTTTAAATTACATATTTCGTTTTCCCTCTGATGCGCAATGTGGGGTTCTCACAGCTTCCCCTTTTGATGCTGAAGTCAGCATTTCAAGTCAATACCATTTCCATTGGTTCAACTGGTTTCCCCCACAAGCATTGCTTGAGTTGCTCAATCTTTTCTCATCCCTTCAGCTTTCAGCAAGCCCATGGACTTGAGTGAAGTAAATCCAGCCATAGGCTTATTTCGTTCCCGAAATTTCCGAGCCCCATGTTATCCTCGTGCCATATTAATTGGAATTATAACAGAATTATCTTCAATCCGATACTCAACGCGTTGATTCCAACAACCTTATGCGTTACAAAATTCCATTTAACCAATTCAATTAAGAGATTATCAAATTTATTAAACATAAGATACAAATTAGCATTTTTGATATCTTGAAGTAGCCGTAAGCCGTCCCAAAAGTTCTTTAAAACTCAACCGAACTCTAATTTGATTTATGCGAATGGCGAAGTTGAAAGAAAGAAGTTGTATTCGTCATTTAGTGTGTTTCGCTTTGGTGTTTCGCTTTGGTTGTTTCCGGAACCCAATCTGGATTTTATTCAAATGAGATTGTCCACAAAAGGTGTAAGCAAATAAAATTTTTCCAGAAACGAGAGCATAATTAGATTGAGGTTAGTTTGGTGGCTTTCAGAGAGGGTATAAATCTGGACACGTGAACCTTTAAAGACCTTTACTTAGTGTAGCTTCATAGGCAAAATGTCTTAATTGATAAAATTTACCCATTGTATTTAATTTAATTAATGTATTTAATTTGTGTATGTCTGTATTCGACTTTTGAACCCCTTTCAGAAATTTTTCTATCTGGCTTGTGAGACTGGAATTAACTATCAAAGTCAACTCACGCGTTCATTAAGCAAGACAATACCAAGATGGGCATGGGCATGGGTCAGAGTGTTGGTGGGGGCGTGGTTATGAGCCTGATTATTTTAGTAAATTTCTTAAAATTTTTGCACTTTGTATTTAATTTTGAATATCCACGAACTGGTTGAGCCCGCTGGAGCTCGCTGAAACTCGCTGAAAGAAAGAGATTTGCATTGAAGTTCATTTCGATTTAAGTGCAAAGGTGAATATATTTTTTTGACAATAATTTTTCATTTTTCTGAATATGTGCCAGGCTCTGTATGTCATGGTTGGGAAGCCCTGAGAAGGCAAAGTTATTTTTAAAAATACAGTGAAAAGAATTGAAAGTGTGCAGCCACATGAATTTTTTTTTCGAATATATTGCCAACATGTTGTAGCTCATCTCTAAACGAGTATTGATTTCAATGCTTTTGGAGCTAGAAGGTGACCAAAAAAAAAAAAAAAAAAAAAAAAAAAAACGCTTCTCTCTCCAAAAAAATAGAAAGGAACCCGAAAAGCAAAAGTGGCTTAAACGTTTCTTTGTCTGCTCGTTTATCTATTGTGTCTGTTCTATTTGAGGTTGCGAAGGAGAGGGCAGTCAGGAAAGTGACGTGAGAAGGGTGTGTGAACTTTTTTTTTATGTGGAATATATACACTCCATACATATTTATTTGCCAAGTTTGTTTTTTTTTTATTCTTTTTGTTGGCCAAAAGAAAAAGATGTGTCTTTTTGGCTTTCTATTCTTTATGTTGGTGGCGAGAAAAAAAAATAAATAAATAAAAAGAAGAAAAGAAAAGCAGCCAGGAAATATCGTATTTCGCATTTTATGCGCTCGGGCAACCAAAAAAAAAAAAAAAAGAAAAAAAAAAGAATAAGAACAAAACATATACAAAAAATAAAATAAAATAAGCAAGAAAAAAGAAAGAATCTCGTTTACGAGACGTTTGAATAAATTTTCGTTTAAAACAACAGCAGCGCCAATGCTGACAGCAATGACGACAAGCTGAGACTATAAGGACATAAACTGGATACCATACCAGGAGCAGGGAGTGCTTTCCACGGAGTCCAGGGAGGGGGCAGCCGGCTGAAGGAACCAAACATTTTGGTGGCAGTCTCGGGCACAGCAAAGATGATGCCCTCCCAGCCATATAAACGGGAATGAACAGAATGAGTAGGGGAGCTGGGGCAGGAATCTGTTTGTTGGGGACGCGGGGGTGGGGATTGGGCGCAAATGGCTAAGAACAACCACAACAAATATGACAATAATAGAGGAGAGATGCTTCGATTTGTGGCCTCAAAATGGTTTGCTTGTCTAAATTAATGGCAAAAATGCCAAGTTGAGTGTTGCAAAGAAATGCTGAGAGAATCGAATCGTATCGAATCGAATCGAATTCAATAGATCTAAGACTGGCAAGCCGATTCTCCTCGTTGGAGATTTTTTACTGCTGCTCCTCAAGTGTTTACTTTGATGTAAAATTTATGCGTGAACTCGATGAAACCTTAAATCAACACAAAGCCATCAACTGAATCAGCAGGCTCAAAATTGTGAATGACTAGGGCAACGAAATGGTGGAGCCGAGAGGGCTAGCGGGCGACCAGGCGAGGGGCTGTGGGGTTTCAGTCTATCGACAAAGTAGACTCATTTAGAGTTGTATTCTATTGGCGAAGCTCACAATTGTAAGGCTCCTTTTGGACTCATCATTTGGCTTGGTCTGGGTTATTGGCTGGCCATTCAGTGTGGTGGATGGGGGCATATTTGTGGCACCCGATTTGGACAACCGAGACTCTTTTGGTTAAGCACTCTTTGCCAGAGTGATGATAATGATGATGATGATGGCAAAGGCGGAGGTTGGACGTCATAAATGAAGATAGTTCATATCAAATGGACCTTTGGCAGGGCGGCTTGAATAAATGAGAAATGGAGTGCTCAAAGCAAGCAGCAATAAGCTGGCTGGCCACCAGACAAAGATAGATGGAAAGAGCGAGAGAGAGAATGACTGGGAGGGAGCGAGCGAGACGGCGAGAGAGTGAGAGAGAGAGAAAGAGGGCGAAGAAATCTCGACTTGGTTGGCGTTTTTCTCTCGTTTCGAATGAAAATGGCAAACAAATAAAATCCTATCCCGAGGATATAAAATTAATTCAGCAACTGAAAACAAAAAGCTCACTGAGATATATTCGCCTTGCACGTGCCCCGTAGGGGCATAAATACGAGGAATGACGCCGACCACAACCACGACCACGACCACGACGACGACAAAAGCCTGACCAGCATGGCCAACGGGGCATTCCGGCAAAAAACAAGCCCACCACAGAAAATCAAAACTAAAGCTTTGCCGGTTACCAGTTGCCAGTTGCCAGGCTCCGGCTGGCCAGGTCCTGACTGGAGGGCTCTGCTCTAGGTTCTTAGGGCTCTGCTTGCCTCATGACGATAATAGTGATGCTCATGCTGCACAAACATGATAATGATGCGGATGAGGAGGCCCATGATTGATGATAATGATGAGAACTGGTTTCGACTGCTAATACTGCTCCGAGTGGGCCTAACATTGATGATGATGACATTGCCAGGGCTAGTCAGGCCATCAGCAGAAAAGCAGAGCCGGCCTTGGCACAGTGAGCTGCAAGCTCCTTAATTTCGCGACATTTCATAAATATTTACAATTCAATTTCAGGGACAATCTCACACACACGCACATGGCCTCATGGCTCTTGGCCACATGGTTTTGTTTCTGAAAAATGAAAAGCAAAAAAAGAAAAAAAATTATATAATATATACATAAGACCACAAACATTTTAAGAGCTTGCTCAAATTGAGCTTTTTTATGACCGCGGCAACTGTACTTTTTGACAACTGATAAGTTGAATTTTGTCGCTTTTTTATTTTTAGTGGTTATTTTTCACACAATTTATCTAGACTTTTTACCATAAAACTGTAGACTTCCTCTAAAGTGAAAACAAAATATGAAAATGTCTTGAACTTGAACTGACTTGACTTGACTTGATTGCCCTCTCAACTTGTTGCTTGGGAATTTAAATTCTTTAATTCGGTAAAGTCTCACCAGACCTCGTAGAAACTTTTCTAAAAAATCACAGACTGTGTTTTTGTTTTACGTATTTCTCCGGATTGGTTTGGCTTAGTTAGAGATTTTATCGGTTTGATTAAAGTCTTGAAATATGAAATAAAAAATATCTTTTGCAGTTAAACCAAATATCTGAAAGCTCTTTCAACTCGTTTGAGCCTGTTGCTGGCCAAAGTCAAATTAGACTCTATAAAAACACAATTTTGAATGTCTAATAGACCGCTGAGACAAATCCATTTCAAGGAGGAGAACAAAACAAAATAAAACAAAAAGACAGAAAGAAAGAAGGCCGGGGAGGAGGTGTTGTATGAAGAAGTGAGTGGGTTGACTGTGTTATTGGGCTGGTTTTGGTTTTGGTTTCAAAGCATATTTCTGTATAGTGCTGGGATTAGGACTCTCGACTCTCGGTTTTGGCCAAGATTTATGGCTGCGCACGCATCGCATCGCATCGCATTCACATCGCATCGCGTTGCAGATAAAACCAAACTAAAACGCCGAGCCACTTGTCTCTCTCTCTCGACTATCAAATCCACACGTATCTGTCCGTGCGTGTGTGTCTGTGTGTGTGTGTGCGTTGGGGTAGCTATAAAGCCACAGACACATACAATATGAATTCGGTCTCGGGAATGTTTTGTGTTTAACATTTTGTCGTAGCTGTTTGCTGATTGCCAATGTCAACCTAAAAAAAAAAAAAAGAAAGAAAGAAAGGAAACGAAAGAAAAGAAAAACGCCCAAAAACTAATGGCATTTTTTCCGATATAATTGGCAGGCCTTGGGAGAACTGCCGACTTAGTTTATAGAGCCCAAAAATTGTTGGATTTCTGTATAACCGGCCAGTTCGACCTGACTCAATGTATAAAGTATCTATATAAATGTATCTTTAAGTCTATAGATACTCGTTCTTGGCCGCTTTTCTATTACAATTTCGTTTTCGGTCTATTTTCTACTTTTTTTTTTTTTTGTTTCTTTTTCATTTCATGTTTATTTCGTGGCCACAATTTATGCGCTGCGTGTTGGTAAGGTCAACAAAGTACGTGGGCGGTTGCTCGATTTTTTCGCCAACACACACACACACACACTCGCACACACACCGTCACACACCCACCAGCACACATGCTCACACATATGTAAAAGTACCTTTGGCACAGATGCGGTTGTGTGCGTATCTATTGAGAACATGGTTTCGTTTCATAGATACATTTGTATCTTTGTATCTCTGAAGTTATGATGCCCGGGGTTCGAGGGCAGAGGCGTGAGCTGGGAATCCAAGTGGCAGCTCAGCGTGTTTGGGAGGAACAATCGGCTACATAAACATTTTCTTTCCTTTGGTGTTTGTTTTTTTTTTTTTTTGGCACACAACTAGAATCACTTTTTTTTTGCTATTATTTTCCACTTTGGGCTAAAAGACATTACCGTGGACACAATGGCGAGTAAGTGAACGAATTCGTGGAGCCCAGGGCCTAGCCGGGGAATTCGAGTGTAAATGCGGGCGAGTGTGTGTGTGTGTGTGTGTGCGTTTCAGATAGAATGAATTTTGGCCATTTTTGGTTGTCATGACGAGTCCGAAACACATCTTGGCGACTATTACCACAATAATCATCTAAGCAGACACCTAAAGTAGTTGTGCTAACAACAACAACAACAACAATGGCAGCAACATCAGCAAAAATTCATAAAAGTCCAGTTGCTTGAGAGTTAGTTTGGTAATCAAGTATACGTCATGTGGCCACAAGTGCTTGGGTAAATCATCACCTTTTGTTTCATTATTATTTCATTATCACACATGCCAACGAGCTTGATTCGGCAAATGTACATATGTGAAAGGAAGAGAAAAGCTGAGTAGGGTCTGAATGAAAGTAAAGCATGCGGAAAAGAAAAATACAATTATTGATTCCAAATATGAATTGACGATTCCAAAGAAAATTACTAATTTTAAAGTGTATACAAGACAAAGAATGAAAAAGAAAGAAACATATTCTTCGATTCCTGTTAAACGGGTCGACATATCCTTTTTGCTTCCCTTTCTTAAATTTTATTTAACTGAAATTAGAGGAGATAAGTTTAAGGCAGCAGCAGCAGTAGTAGCACAAGCAGAGGGCCGAAACGCAGGAAGGAAGGACCCTTTGAGAAACGTTAAGAGAAAAATCACAACACACTTCTTCTTCTTCTTCTTCGTCTTCTTCTGTTTCTTGTTCATGTTCTTCTTAGATCTATCACAACGATTATAGCCTCTTAAATGTCAGTTTAAAAGACTCAATTGATGTGTACTTTCGATATTTAAGTGGCAGTACGAATCTGTTTTGAGGTTAGGGGGAAACTCATCTTATTTAAGTTTACAGGGTGTCTAGAAATAGCAATCCTCCCTATATGGCAAGGGAACGAAATGCCCATTCTTTGTTTTTGGATGTCAGAGTTTCGCACTTTTTTGATTCAATTTGCTGGCGCTCGTGAAGCGACTGACAAAGAAGTCCTTAAAGGCTTAATATGAAATTAAAGTCATCAAAAGCGTGGAGCCTCGTTGGAGGAGTCCGAGGCCATTTTGTCTTGTTTCTCCGGAAATTTGAGGAAAAACACTGTGAGAATTTGTCTCAAACTAAACCTTTTATCAATTAGGAGCTCATTTATCGGATATTTAGAAGCATTTTGGAGACACCCTGTGGTTAGGGCAGCCTTGTTTAAGTTTGAAAACACAAAAGTAATGTGTTTTCCGGCACGGCCGACACTACAGCCATTTCAGAAAGTCAGGACACGTCCGTTGACCGAGCTTTTTTGTCCTGCTCCAAGGGGTGGGAGGACGTTCCTCTTTCTCCAGCATTCACTGGGGATCCGAGAAGGAGTTGGAGGAGATTGAGAAGCTCAGGAGAACAGGAGCACTTCGAAAGTCCGAAGTCCAAAGTCCACAGTCTCGTCCAAGTCAGTTGTGCTTTCTATGGCCGCGGTGGCTCGTGGCTTCCTTGCTAGGAAGATTTTTTTTTTTGTTTTTTGACTGGCCTCGGGGCAAGGGGGTGGGAGAGCGGCATCTTACCACGTGTAAGCAAACACACAAAAATTACGTTTAAGGATACGAATGTAGCTATGGTGGCATCAACAACTCCTGGCAGTGCGGCCTGGGCGGAGGAGGTTGTTGATGCCTTTGCCTTTGGCTTTGGCTTTGCGGAGAGTCGATGACTCGGTGGCTTCTACTTTTGCCTTCGGGGCGGTCTGGCAAAGTGTTCAAAGAAGGTGTAAATTTTGTGCGGAAATAACAAAAATGGGGTTTCAAATTCAATTCTCGGGCAGCGAAAAAGAAAAGACTCTTTGAATTTTCATGCGATTTTAAAATGTGTTGTTTTTTTTCGATCCAGCAAAAAAAAATAAAAGAGGTAAAGGAAAAATGTGTCGGCATCTGGACTTACACACACAAACACCAAATTACTTATACCCAAGGGATATTTTTACTGTATTTCCGTGCAGTATTTCTTTCTTTTTTTTTTTGTTTTTTTCTTTTTGAATTTATGCGGTTTTTCTCTACTCGCATTTTCCTGCAAATTCAAGTGGAAAAGTAAAATTGAAAAATTACATTTTCTGCTCTTATACAAAAGCTTATATTTATACGTTTTCGTTAAGGACCCATAGAGGGGATGGGCAACAACAACAAGAGAACAAGGGAATCCGGAGTTAGCCGGAGTACGAAGAAATCCAGTTGCTATTTTCGTGTGAAATTGGGTTGGAAACATGAAACTCATTTAAGATTAAAATCAACAAAAAAATTGAAAGTTTCTTAATCTGGAAAAGAGAAATTCTGTTTTGTTTTGTTTTGATTTTTTTTTTTTTGGCTTAGAAAAGTATTTGTTTATAAAGAAATTGGAGTCGGCAGAAATCTTTTCAGTTGCTCAGCTTTAGCAAAGCTTTCGGAACCCCTTTTCTTTTATTAAATTTGAAGCATTTTTTTTTTTGTTTGAGCACTATTTAATCATTGCAAAATCAGTTCCATTGCTTGGTCCTATCTGAATACGGGGCGAATTAAAACGGACTATCGTTTTTGGAGAAATTAATTGTACTTTTTGTTTAGGGAAAATAGTATACCAAATTGGTCATAAGGCGACAGGTGTTCCCACACATTTAACCCTCTCTCCCCGGAGGGCTTTTCCTTGCCAGTGAAACCAAATCAAGCAAATCATATTGATTTCTTTATCAAGAATATTAATCCCAAAAAAAAAATCTAAGGCTTTGCTTTAACCCCTCCCAACGACCTTAAGATGAGAGTACCCTGAAATTGAATAGATTAGTTTACACCAAAGATTAAATTATTATTATTATTTTTTTTTTTTTGTATTTCTCGTCTTTCTCTTTGTGTGTTAAGTGCGCGAGAGTGTTTGCTTTCACAGTTTTAAGAAGGACATTTGTGCTTATCTGATGTTCCATGGGACTGTTAGTGTAACCGCAGCAATCGTTGGTCCGAAAGAATGAGGGAAGCTGAACAGGAACAGGAAGACGAGGCATGGCAAGGCGGAGCAAGTCAAGTCAGGTCGGTTGTCAGTAGCCCAGCTAAGGGCCAACTAACTTGATTGTTGTTGATTTCTCGATTTGAGTGCACCTCCCTGGGAGAGAGAGAGAGAAGAGACGCAAAGCAGAATAATAAGGACTTCTTGAAAACACAAATGGGGGGAAAAAACAGACTTCAAAAGATAACTAAGAAAGAGACATTGCTTTTTCCACCTTACCTGATGCTCTCCTCCCTGCTCCCCAGCTGACCTATCCCGCTTATAAGGACAAAGCTCTGACCTCATAACCTTTGAATTCAGTCAATACGCGCATTCCCACAAAGAACAGAGCAAAACTCTTGGCCAGCATCCAATAAAATTCGTCATTGTACAGTCGCTTCACAAAGGGCCAAATGACTAGATTCCTCCAATTCATTATGAAAACAGCAAGAACTATTCCAGAAAACAATAGCAATTTAAAGACCTGAGACTTGTGTAGGTGAGCTTGCTTCGAAATAAATGATTAAATCGGGCTGACAGATCCTGAAGATTCCAAAACTAGAAGTGTAACACAAAAATCGATGCTGACTCTGTGCGGCTCAACCTTTGAAAATTCAAATAAAATTCTATTTGGGATATAATAAATTTATGGCCTGTCCCGAATATCACAGACCATCTATTAAATAATTCCAAAGCCTATTCATATATAAATATGCTGAATAGGCAGAAAATACAAAAAAAAAAAAAAAAAAAGTCTCAGCACACACGATTTAAAGTTCTGACCAGCCCGGCCTTTTTCAATCGAACAGATTAAGCCAAAAATAAATTAACAAATGTGCAAAGCCGCTTAGCATGCAAACCAAATTATTGAAGGGATAAATTCTTCTCTACTTTTCACTCGGATCTGATTCGCTATTCTTGTTGTTGTTGTTGTTGTTGTTGTATTTGATAGATGTTTTTGAATATAAATAAACATGAATTTATTTACAAGCACACACACACAGCCACACACACACACACACACACACACACATAGGCCCGTTAGTGCGTGTGTTAGTGCCTATTTATGCGAGGGTCAAAACAAAGACTTGAGGAAAATTGATTGGCAAATAGATTTTGCATTTTATTTTTATTTGCTTGAACTGAAACATTTTTTTTTTCGCCTTACTTGCCGAAGCTGTTAATATTCCAATAGCCATTCCTTCATATAAAAGATTAAGTAAATATTCAGCTTGTGGGGACTCATATGATATATCGAAAAAGACTAAATGGGAATAGAGAATACACCGGTCCATCTAGGTGGTGTTCAATAAAGGACTAAGGCTCTGACTGAGATCCATATAAAAGATATATTAAGTATAACTTTTTTATAGAAATATATCGAATGGCTCTTAACAACAAAATAGGTTTAGTGATAAAGATAGCTGGCCCTGCTAAACGTATTACCAATTGATTGGTGAGTCAGAAGCCTTGCCATTAAAATGGCTAAATTAAAAATATTAATTTAGTTGTAGTTTTGATTTTGTTAATACTTTTAAGATTTTCAAGGACTCAATCATAAATTTTATGAATTGACCAATTCAAGCTGAAGCAGAATTTTTTAAATTCATAAACATCTGCTTGCTTCTGGATATTCAGTCAAGTTTTATATATATATTTTTTTATGAAATGATTTCAGCCTTCGATTCATGGAATTTCATAAAATTCTTTCTCCTTGCTTCAGGATAATTTCGAGTCAAAAGAACTGTAAATTAGAAGTTTCCTTAGGAAGATAATTTAATTAGGCGCTTCTCAATTAATAAAGCAATCAAGGAGAGCTCAGGTGCCCTTTAATCTAGCTAGGATTTTTTGCTTGAATAAATCAGTAAATCAGCAAATCACTAATACCCATAATCCCTTGTACCATAAAATTTATCAAGCTTATTAAATATTCCTCTGAAATTCTCTTGATTTCATTTTGAACAAACAATTTGGATTTCCAATGGGACTTAAACGCTTCCACAACCAACTGAAGTCCAACCAAAACCAATGAGAAACCCTGCCCGGAGACCAGTGACCAACTAACCAACCGACCTACTCAAAACCATTTTTTTTTTTGTTTTTTTGTTTTTTTTTTGTAATTTTACTCTTATTTTTTGCTGGCCGCAAAATACCTCAGAGTCAAGGCAAAAGTTGTGGGTCAAATCCTTTGGTGACTGGTCAGAATGGTGCGGACGAGTTGGTGAAATGGTGGATTTGCCAGTTGTTGGTCAGGCTGGTGTGCTGGTTTGTCGGTGGTTAGATCGATTGTGGTTGACCTCTTTACAGTTATGTCAACCAATTTTGCAAAAGTAGAAAAGTTTTCCTTAATTTTTTCTCTCTCTTTCCTGCCGTTTGGAATTTATAAAATTTTAAATTGACCGCAAATCATTTGCAAATATCTTGACACCCAACTTTTCCTGTATCCCTTGGATAGCCTTTCTGTCTGCTCGATTCGGCTCACTTCGAGGGAGTGGAAAGCTTTTACAGAAATGAAACCAATTGGCCGGATTGTGTGCTGAAAAGCGTTCATTAGTGTATCAGGTATATACGAATCCAAAAAGAGAAAACATCTGGAGATGGGCGCACTAAATAAATGGGGTAATCTTTTTCTTAGACTAGTTTGTAAATTTTGCAAAGAAGACGAAAACTAAAATATAAAAAAGGATAAGCAAATGAAATTACATGGATTTTTTGTTTGTCTGTGCCTCTGTGTGCGTGTGAGTGTGAGTGTGTGCCGGACATCTTGGGCCCTACAAAGAAACAAAGAAAGAAAAGCATAACAAAATATTTATCTGCCTCGGCCATAAAATGTAATCTCAAAGGACATGGGGCCATTTATGACACTTACTTCTTATCGTTCTGTGTGTGAATGTGTGTGTGTGCGCTTCTACTTCAGCTTTTTCTTTTGGTTCGTTCTTTCTACGTTGATACTCTTTTCCAAGAAAGTAAGTAATTCATGTTGCCTTAAAGCTTGAAACAGATCCTATCTAAATTAATCGAACTCGAAATTATTTCGACCATGGTTGATGATTGATCTAGATGAAATTGAAGAGGTGATGGGTATAACCAATTTATTCTGCCAAAAAAAAGACACTGGGAAGAGTATGTGATCTTCGACTCTCTGAGAACTATTTTCCGCGCTCGGTTTTCCTTTTTTTTGTCATTTTCTGTGGAGTCCTTTCTTCGACCACTTCCTGGTGCGGCTGTTGTGCGTTGTGTTCTGCTTGTGTCCGAATCGGAGATGTCTGCATTCCTTATCCTTATGTTCCAAGGCAACCTTCCCCCCCCCCCACTTCGATCCCCATGCCCCTATACTTATCTGTCGTCTTGGCGCTGTCACCTACATTTACATTCGCCAACATGCACTTACATGGCAGACATGAACAACGACACCGAACATGAACAGGGACACGAGCCCGGCTTGGCTTGGCCTGGACATGAACGTGGACATGGGACACGGGACATGCGACAGGGGACTTGGACACGGCCTTAGACAGGCAAAACGGAAAACTTGAAAAATCCCTTTTCAATTTCAGAGTCTGAAAACTTTCGCCTCTCCCACTTGTAACTTTCAAAGTGTCTGTTCCTCCTCCATCTCTCGCTCTGTCCGAGAGTGTGTGTCGTTAAATAAAGGGGTTGAACGTATGGACGGAGCTGGACAGACAACACGGCCAGCCGGTCGGTCAGACGTTTGGACGGATAGACGGGCAAACGGATGACCGGATAACAGACAACAGGCGTTAAGCCGTCTCCCAGCCAAAAAACGACGCATTGCTTCATACAAACTGAAGTTTCTGGAGTTAAGCCACTTGCTAACCTCTCTCCCATTCTCCCACTCAGCCGAACCAGTCATCTCCACTGTTCACTTTAACCCAGCAAACAGGCGACTCCTCAGAACAAATTCTTTCAGAATGAAATTCAAAAATTCAATTTTGGTCTTCGTCAAAGTGAACTTCCTATGAAGCACAAGCACATTCGGAAATTCAAAGATGAAAAGCCAAAATTAATTTTGCAAAAGGAAACATCTGAACCTCAAATATAATAAGGTAAAACTAGATTATACAAACGACAAATTTGGATAAAGGAGAGTTGTGAATAGAGAGCTGAAAAAGAGTTATTATCTGAAAGATTCGGAGTAGATTTCATCATTCATTAAGTGTTTTATGAAAACAAATCATTTTCAGTCGGAAATATATGATTCCAAAATTTACCGTTAATAATTGGAGTGACCAGAGCAACTTTCAAAAGTGACTGCTGGGTGATTGTCCCGTGGCTGTTCCAGAGCGCACATGTGTGTGTGTGTATGTGTGTGGGACTTTGGCATTATTGATTATGTATGCGTAAAATTTTATGAAAGCATTTTCAACCATTTTCATACAAAATTTATGCATAATTTTGCATTTTTCGTTTCGTTAGGTTCTGTGTCCGTTTTCATTTTGCCAACGCCTCTTTTTTTTTGGCACACACCCACCCGGCTACTTACAACAACAGACCCAACAACAACAACATCAACACTTTCAATTTCCTCTCTTTCTCTCTCTCTCTCTCTCTCTCTCTCTCTCTTTCTACCTTCTCTCTCTCTCCCTCATGCCTAGTACTCTGTTTGAGTGCTTTTAGTAGTCTGCGCTATTTCGGTCGCAAATCTTCTTCAACTTTTGCCACTTTATTTTTTTCATTTTTGCTTTTCTGTTTTCATTGTTGTTGTTTTTTATTTATTTATTTTTTGGTTTTATTTCTTCATCTGTGTATGTGTGTGTGTGTGTGTGTTGAAATAGTTACACGAAAGTTGTATCGTTTTTTATGCCAACAAATTACTTAAAGCCGCTTAACCCATTAATGACTGACAGACCTAGTGTAACCTTTTCAATCCTTCGGACCACCCTCTGAAACAGTCCAACCCTTTTCGGTATTTTTCTGTTAATTTGAATATTGGAAATATGCAGATTATGTTGATTCTTTTTTTCTCGTATTATTATAATTTTTTTTCTTTTTTTATCGTTGCATAAAATTATTTATATCGATGCAGCAAAATTATTGAACGAATTAATTCGAGCAACACAGGCCGTCTTTGAAAGAGTTAGTACTCTTTTTGCATATTAAAGCTAAAACAATTTACACACACAAAATCAACAATAAATTTAATTTCTGAGCTGAGCACAACTCTACTTGATGATGTTGCCTAAATGATCTGCTGACTCGCTATTTTGCTAGAATTTTCCACCGCTCATAACTGCACTTGGTTTCATAAGCTTGCTAAGTACTTTAATTGAGGCTATGAAATGTGGGTGTAAATCCTTTCAGATTTAGATTGGAGAGTTCTGATTACTGCAATCCCTTGTAAGCTTCTGATCTTTGTTGCAAATAAATTAAGCTGAGAAAAAACTCTCTTTCCCAAATTATTCTAAAATACCAAAGAAACTTCTAAGAATTTTGTACTTTCTAAAATAAATAAAAAAGTTAAAAAAAAAAATAGAAATATTGAGCTTTCAGACTATAGTGAAATATTAAATTTCAAAAGCACAGCTAAAGATGCCGGACGAAAACTCGAGGCAAGCAACCGCAAATGAGTCTTGTCCGGACTCAGAAGCAAATGACATTTTGATTGGGCCAAAAGCGGCCACTGATTGCAACTTGATGCCACTAACCAATTTCAAATTTCCAATTTCAAATTCCATTAGGAATGCACATTGATCGCCGGCCAATTCTAGTCATTGCCTATATATCTTTTGTATACTTGATGGCTGGTAAGCTCTCAAGTAATTGCCTGAACAATTTAAGCCTGAAGTCAGAGAATATCAACGGCACCTGAGCTGCTCTGGCAAGCAAATCCTTAGCGGCGCGGCTTATTGGGAAGACTTGGTTTTTTATTTTTACAATTTTTGACAATTGTAATTCATTATACGCCTTTTGGTTTACATTAAGCTTTTGTGTTCTTGGGTGTGTAAATATTTTGTCAACCATATTTCAGCTTTTAACTTTTAATCTCCTCTTCAGACAAGCACACCCGAAATTGCCGGGGGCTGTTGTTTTTTTACTTTTGACGTGGTTTCTGTACTTTTGGTTTATACTCTTTTTTTTTTTTGGATGGGAAACGAAGCATGTTTAGTTGGTTTAGCTCATTTCGCTTGGAAGTTTTCCTTGTTTCTAGCTTTTGAAAATCTCATTAGAGAAAGCTTAAATAATTTTCTTACATCTTCCGAATTTTGACAGCAAAGTTTCTGAGAAGGCCTTAATGTATTCAGTATTCCTGAAGACTTGCATAGGCAGTAGGTTTTAGTATCTCTGTATGCTTAAAAGCTATCTTCCTCTTCTATGTTGAAGGCTTTGGAAATTTTTCTGACATATTTATCGAGCTAATTTAATTCAAGAGTGTTTGAGAATTCTTAAGAAATCAACTTTTGTGTTTGGCTTTGCTCAGGGAACTAGTTCTTCTACCAAATCAATTACTTTTTCCAGCTTATTGGGAGGCCTGAATAGCCTCTTCCAGTTGACAATGTAACCAATAAAAAGCGTGTTTAATCTTCGTTAAGGATAATCCGCCATTCGTCTTTTGTTTTCGCTTCTTATTTATGTTTTCTACTGGTGTATTTTTTGTCCGTTTCTTTTTTCATTCAATAATTCGTTATTATTACTTATCCGCTACGAAATCTGAAATGATGATTCACATGGATGAGCAGCTGTTATCTTGATTTTATCTGGTGTCGCTTTTGTCTTTCCGACTGCAAACACAACGAAGAGGAGCCCCAGGACCATCAGGACTATCAGGACCACCAGGGCCCGTTCAGCAATGAATGATTTTCATGGCCAGTGTCGTTACTGGCACCTCTCTCCCGCCTTCCCTCCATACCTCCCTCCTCGGTTCCGATGCTTTCGAATTCCCTTTCGATTCTGTGAACTGTTTTTTCTCTGTGTATATTTTTGTTTTGTTTCTTGGTTGGTTTTCGCTCCCTGTTTGTTTGCTGGTTGAATGAGAGTCCACCAGAGCAGTTCAGTTTAATAATTATCTGTACTTTTGTTGTTTTTTTTAATATTTTTATTTGAGTGCAAAATAAAAACACAGCTCAAAATCGCAGCTGCCAAGATTATCTCTATAAATGGTAGAGAATTTTTAAGCCCCTCATGACTTGACTTTTTAATACTCTCTTGGTTTTTTGTGTTGAGTCTTTTGATTAAGTGTTTTTAGTTTCATTTTATCATGAAGTAAGAATGAGTACGATTTCATCCGACAGAAGTCTAGATACTTTTTATTCAGGGACCAGGTCAGTTTTAGTCTAATAATTCCATTTGGTTCTTAGGATCTTTGGCTCGGGCCGCAGATATCTTTTAGTGTGTATGGCAGTGCTGAGCTTTGTGAACAAATCGGCATAGTTGATTTCCTAGAAAAAGCGTATTGCGAGGGGGAAAGGCAACAGCGTAAATAAATCCAATATCGATTGAACACACCATTCGACATCATCGTTGGTGCATAAATATTTTTACTTTTTAATCCCAAAGCCTTTGGGTATTTGCTTAACTTTATGCACGCTTCCTCGCCTTGATTCGCTTCACTAGGCGGCAGACAGCCAACCAGTCCAGTCGCCAGTCATATAAATTCTGTGGATACGTTTACGTAGACGGATCCGGATACCCACCTTGATTGAGTGCAAGAGTAAAAATCCCACGCACAGACACACAATCACGCAGACTCAAATATATATCGAGTTAAATATACATATATAAATCTTTGTCTAGGGTATTGCCAGAAGGTATCAAATAAAATTGTTATTAATATTTGTAAATAAATGGTAGACATGATAATAATAAAAATAATAATATTTGTGGTGCTTCTGGTAAATTATGCTCGTGTGACAACAGACACCATATACCGTACTCGATAAATAAATCGAAATTGCCGAGAACAGGGAGACAGAGCAGAAGCTCATCACAACTTCACCCTTAGTAGTTGAGCTCACTGATTTATTATCTTTACTGTAGAATATCAAATTAATAAGCTGTGAGAATAAGTCGAGAGATAAAAAAAAATTCTTCATCAGTTTTTAACTTGAAAATTTTTTGAAAATATCATTATGCAATATTCTTTTGGTCTAAGAAAATAAAAGTTGCAAGGATTTTAAGAGGGACTCAGAAAATTTTGGCACCCTTAGGTTTTTTCAAAGAATTAAGAAGAAATTGAAACTATTCAAGAATAATAACAAAGCAGTCAGGCTGATTACCTCAGAAAAAATTATATCGAACAAAGCATTTTAGAGAACCAGAAACTATCAAACTATCAAATACAAAGAAATAAATATATATATATATATACATATATTGCGCTTGATTCATTATCGCTATGTTAGATGCTCTACATGCCAATCAATTCATCTATTCTCGAGAACGCAGTCGATTCGGCAGACAATGCGTATTCTCGGATCGCAACGAACTGATGCTAAGCGTGCATCCCAGTGGACGATTACGCTTGAAATACATTCTGGGCAATCCTGTGGATAAACAGACACAATTGAGCTCCCAAATGGCTTTCAACTTGATGCAAACTGAGAATGTGACCCATGACGAAAACGGCATGTACCACTATGAGGGCGCCTGGCCTAAGGAAATTAATATGCATGATGAAGAGCAGACCCTACGCTACCGCAAGAAGGTGGAACGAGACGACACTTGGGGTGTTCAGGTGGGCACATTGATAAGAGATACAATGCGTATTGCGCAACAGAACAATGCGGTTAACATTTATGAGACCTTTTTCACGGAACTCGGCGACGAGGCGGATCGAGTAAGCAAAGTGGATGTCATTGTGCGTAGTCAATATGCATTTCACGATCTTTGGCATCCCAATCGATATTTGCGGGGCTGTGAGTGGATGCCCAACAACCCGAAGGTGTTTCTGGCGATCTATAGCAATATGGAAAAAAAGAGGAGGCGCAGGCTCAATATCGATGGAGAATTAATGGGCTCAGCGAATGCCTGCTTTCTTTGGGATATCAAGAATCCCATTATCCCGGAGGCCTTTTTTGATACTAAATATATCATCTCGGTGGCGAAGATGTGCCCCAAAGATGAAACCTATTTGGTGGGTGGCGCCATGAACGGCAAAATTATGACCTGGGAAACCACCCATTCGGGTCAACCTATGCGTTCCTGTCCCCTGGAGTCATCTCATAGGGAAAAAGTGTCGGCCATTTGCTGGGTGCACTCCAAGTCAAATACAGAATTTTATTCGGGCTCTCTAGACGGTTCCATCAAATACTGGGACATAAGGGACCTCAAGATCTGCATGCAGGAACTTCTACTTGAACCAAAGTCCACGCCTCCAAGTAAAGTTCAGAATCGTCAGAACGCTCATGGAGTAATGGTTCTCGAATTCGAATACACCATACCCGTGCGGTATATCATGGGGAGTGACATGGGCTATGTATTTGTGGGTAATCGAAAGGGCAACACCCCGGACGAGATAATTGTTAGTCAATTTCAGTTGTTCGTCGGCCCCATCCGTTCCATAGCGAGGAACCCTGGATTTGTGAAGAATTTCCTAGTTGTTGGTGATTGGTTTTGCCGAATCTGGAGCGAAGAAGTCAAGGGCTATCCTACTACCTTTATGATGAAGAAAAAGACCCAGCTAGTTTGTGGAGTCTGGAGTCCAACTCGTTCCTCATTATTTGTTACTGGCGACGCCGATGGGGTTTTGGATATCTGGGATCTCTTAATGAATCATCGCAATCCCATCAATTCTATCAGGTTCAAACATCGCATAAGCCACTTGGCCTTTCGCCAGGATGGTTGTTTCCTGGCCGTGAGTCTGATCAACAGCAACATCTTCATGATGTACTTCAACAAGACCATGCGAACCATCACTACCAAGGAGAAGTCCCTCATGTCTTCGGTGATAACTCTTCTATCCAAGCACATACATTGAACATACAAAAATATTTCTCATCTTCTCATTTCAGATGTTTGAGCGTGAAATTACCCGCTCGCGCTTATTGGACGGGCGCTCCGACGAAATGAAATTGAAGCGTCGTATTTCTGCGCTGCAGAAGGAGGAACAAGAAGCCAAAGAGTTGGAAGCTCAAGCGAAGGCAATGGATCCCGGTCGTGATCAATTAATCAAGAGCTTGGATGAGGACGAGGAGTACCAAAAATGCTATACGGAGTTCCTCAACACCATGGCCGAGGTGAGTCGAATAAGATCGAAACGCAAATTCATATTGGAGAAAACTATTTTCGAAGATCCAAATGCTTACGATACCATCCAAGAACCAGCTTAGACTTCTTTCTTTATTTCTGTTATATTTTTAATAAATTTATTCAATGGAAATCGAGAATGATTGCTTCCAGAACACGTACAGCAAACTGGTCTTGGCCCAGACTATTGGGAAAAGTGTCACTGTCAAGTCAGGACAGAGATTGTTTTTCTTTTTTCTTTTTTTTTTATTTTTGTTTGGTTTGGGTTCTTGGCTTGTTTACCGTCTTGTCAATTCGACTTTCAATTTTATGCATACACAAAATCTGCACAATTCTGAGCCAAGAGATTTCAAGCACTTTAAACACACAGACACACGGACCCCCTCTCTGTCTCTCTCCCTGCGCATCGTTTTGTTCAGAATGAGCTGGAATTTGCTAAAAATTATTGGATATTGATTGATTGCAAATGGTTTTCCTAAGTACACATAGCAAATAAAACAAAAACGTTGCCAAAAGAGACAAAAGTATGTTTCGAGTTCATTATCCATTCAAAAAGAACTAGTTCCAATACCCCGGCCAGCTTTCACATTTCACTTAAAATCATGGGAAAATATTTAAAATTGGATTATTTTGAGCAAATTCATTTAGGAATTTCTAATGGTTATTTCTTTCCTCGAAGAAGGAATTTGCACAAATCAGGAATTCTGGAACTTAGCTTCGCGATTTCGATCTAATTAATTTGAAATAAAATCTAAAAAAAATAGGTTGAAGTCGGAAATATTGTCAAATTCAAAAATAAGGAAAATCTCAAAATCTTGGGTTTTCGATCGAGTTTTAGTAGACTTAACTTTTTATTGGAACAAGAGGACGCAGCTCTATTTCGGGATAAATGGAATGCTGAGCTGAGCCCAGGGTCTTAGCTGGGAAAGGGATAGGAGAACGACTATAGAGACATCAATTGGCAAATGCCATTGTCCTTCTTCCGTTTGTCAGTCTGTCAGTTTGTCAGTATGTCAGCTTGTCGAGTCCAGTGTCGGTTTGGTTCAAACTGGTTTTTGGCTTTATTTCGATTCGATTCGATTTCGATGTTAGCCATGATTTGATTTTATCACCATTGACAAACAAATCATAGCAATTCGCAATTCTCCTCTGGCTTTTCTCCCTCATCGGAGTCCTTGCAACAATTTGCGGCCACAACACAAGCTTTTGTGTCTTGCTTACCCTTCTGCTAGTTTTTCTAGTCGTTTTTTTTTTTTTTGTTTTGTTTTGGCCAACTCTGGTCACATTCGTATTTTATGGCTGGCATTTACCCCCTAACGGAATTCCACAAAGCAAATCCAAATCCATTTTCCTGCAAGTAGAAGCAACATTTGTCCATGTATACATTTGTGACCCCCCATCGCTCCCACTGTCTGGCTGCCCTGCCTACGGTCTCAGCTCTCCTGTTGATTGGAAGATCCTTGCTTTTTGGCTAGCTTGCTTTTGACCAACCGACTGACCAACTAACCAACCGGTCGGCATTGGCTATTTATGTAGTGGTATCTAATTTTGGAAATGGCTCAACTGATGTCCTTCTAATGCATTCGACTGCTCCACGTTCTGTGGACACTTCGAGCTCTTCTTTCTGCTCATCTTCTACTATTTTTGTTTTTTTTTTTTTTTTTTTTGACTGTATTATGGATAAGTTTGGTCTGTATCGAGTAAGCAAAATAAGTATATCTCCTCTGCTTGGCTTTCTGTGTATTTGTCCGAATGAGTAAATGAATGAATGAATAAATGAATGAGTGGAATGAATGAATGAATGTGGTATGTGGCTTCGTATATCCAGCAAATTAGTGAGCGTTCAGTTTCTATTCTACTTGTACATATTTCCTTTCTTTCTAGTTGAATGGCTGTGTGTGCAGACAGACAGAGAGAGAGAGAGAGAGAGAGAGAGAGAGAGAGAGGGAGAGAGAGAGAGAGCATGGTTGGTTGGTTGAATCGAAAGCAAACAAACCTACGCATAAATGTCAAAAGCAAAGTAGAGCATTTGATAATATCTCTCTAAGAATACTATTTTTGTAGAGAAAGAGTTTATCTCCTTTTGTAGGACTCACGTCCTCTTCTCAGTTGATAGCTGATTAGAAATAGTTACATAAGGAATATCTTTCAATGATTGGAATGTTCGAATAGAACATCCATGCGTTTAGATGGCTAGAATACTTTAACCATAGATATATATCGAATGTAAGAGCTTCATATCATTCAACTCGAAAATAGTATATGAAAGCTTGCTGTCCTCTTTTTCGAATTAAGATTTTTGCCTCTTTTCTCGGAGAGCAGAAAAATTTTGGTGTCGATGGGAATGCTCACAGTGATTGCACTCCAGCTGACTGAGTTTTCCATTTTATACAAACAACAACAAAAATTGAGAACTTTGCACACACACACACGCGCAAGCAAATTTGGCACCACTCCCCCCCACTTCGTATCCACTGTCCCAAAATCCATTAAGGTTGTACACATCGGTGCATTAACGAAATTCGTTGCGCTGGAATATTCTTTTTTTTTCAGTTTTCTTTGTTTTGTGTTTTTTTTTTTTTTACTCTACTCTATTATCTGCATGAAAAGCTAAGAAATCAATAGGCCTGGTATATTATTGAACAGAATTTTCACATATAAAATTAAAATTTTACTTACCTGTACACACATGCGAGTATGTGTGCGTGTGCGTGTGTGTGGGCGTGTCGTGAGGAAAATAAACAACACAAGACAAATTAATTTAACCTTCAAAAAATTTATTTCTCCGCCTTAGCAATTTCAAAGTAATCACATAAATTTCTATTCACTCTTACCTATTAAATGTTAACTCGACAAACTTTTGAGGCCATGTCAAATATTTCACCGATACGAAAAATAAGAACACCTCAATGAACATTTTAACAAAACTTGAAACCACAGCAGGTACACTGGGACAAAATTAGTTGTGAAGTTTTAAGAGTTTAAGATGACCACTTTAAATTAAATAACGTATTAATCGAAAGATCACCTGCCGCACTCAGCAACACTGAATGTCAATGTTGCCGAGCTGAATCTGCACTACTACTTTTTCGCTTGCCGATCAAGTTGGCAGTTCGGTTCACTCAGCTGAGCGAGTTTCTTTTTCTGTGATTGTGAGTTTTTTTTAGTTATGTGGAAAAAAATGTGATTGTGATAGAATACCAGTGTACCTGGCTGTGTGGACCAAATAGACGACACAAAACCGTAAGAGAATGAACAACAGAATGTGTAGAGGCATATGATTTATTAATTTTCACACGTCAATGACTTTTCACTTTTACCCCCATAGGCGGCAACGGCAGTCACAACAGCAACAACAATAAAAGGAATAGACTGAACTCAATTCGGCTTAGTCCCAAACACAACTCTACTCGAATTCGCCTCGACCTCGAGGCGTCCTCCATATCAAATCATGGCCACTAAAGCGCTGAGAAAGAAAACCAAAATAGGCTTAGGTAAGTTGTTATGGAGTAGGAAGGGTAGACTTAAGCGGAGATTGCCTCTGCTCCTTTTTTGTACAGCCCAGCCTTTTGGCATGGGTATTTGCTTGCGTTGCTGTTGCTGCTGTTTTCGATGTCGCTGTGCGTGTCTGTATGTGTGTGTGTGTGTGTTGTGTCTGTGTGTGTGCAACTGAAACTGACAAGTTGATTTAAGACGGCATTACCTGCATAAATACTGTAAAGTTGAAATTCAAAATACACACGCATACACAATCCAGATACACAAATCTCTCCATCTTGCCAGAGATACCCCGTCAAATCGAATCCTGAACTGACCCAACACACAAAAACCACTTGCCGATTTTGAGAGTGATAGCAAATTGGACTTATCGATGGATGAGAAACACTTCAACTTCCATTACCATTTGTAATCTCTTTTGTTCATTTATTATGTCTCCGTGTGTATATGTGTATGCGTGTATGCATGTGCTTGTGTGTTTGATTTTAAGCGATTCATTTTGTTTTGTATATTTTGTACTTATTTTTTTTCGTGTTTGTGTTTCTCTCTTTCTCCGTGTGTGTGTGTGTTTTCTTTTATGTTTATGTGCGTGCCATTTTCAGTGGGTTTTGTGCTAAAAATGCTTGTCGTGTATAAAATCTAGCAGAGAGTGAGAAGGTGTGGTGTTTGGAGGGTGGGTCACCGGAACGAGGTAGTCGTCATTAGTCAGTTTGACAAATGTCGCATGACAACAAACCAAAAATCGAAACCTTCGACCGGCGTCGTTTAACTAGCGGAGTTTAACCAAAGCCAAAGCCGACGCCAACGCAATGTCACGGCAGCGCTGCTGTTGTCGACGTCTGCGTGCCCGTCGCTGTGTTCCCGCTTTCCGCTATTTACAAAAGTCCAATATTGTTTTGTGGAGTTGCTTTGGCTTTTATTTGTGTGTGGGTGTTTTTGTTGTTATTGCTATTCTTGTGGTCGTTTTTGTGTGCAATTTTTGGCAATTTCATGACGCCCATTCAATTTTTCACTAATATCACACACACACACACACACACATACTGAAACACGGATGGAGCGAGTGAAAGGTTAAGCAAGCCGGAAGTGGACTGCGGCTGGGGTACTTGCCAAAAAGGCGTATCAAAAATAAACATGGCTTAGTTTACAAAAAAAAAAAAAAAAAAAAAAACACACACACACACACACACACACATACAAATACGACAATATCAGACGGAGAAAAATGCTTGTACTATTTTCGAGCTCACCAGGACTTGAGACTATATTGAACCTGTTTTACTTATATTTTGGCTTGCTTAATATGTTTGCTATATTTTCGGTGATTTTTGAACCTGTCAAGTAATTATTTAATTCCTACATTTGAGATTAGGAAATCGTTTTAGGGACTTCACAATTAACTGATGAACTATTTCTTTCTCGAAAATTCTATCAAATGAAAATACTCGAGCAGAGGCTATCAAAGATGTCTACTAATGTGCAAAGCTGACTCAAAATAATAAATGACTTTCGATGGGAAGGTGACAGTTCCAAGAACAGACTTACACACACAAACACACAAGGACACACATTAAGTTGGCAACATAAAAATCCATAAGCACCGAGCTGAACTTCCCATTGAGCTCGGTTCGACTAGACCATAAAATGAAACTGTGACCAAAGCTGCCAAAACAATTTGCAGCAATATGCGAACCGAGCTCTCCGCTCCCAACCAGCTCCGCCCCATCTTGCCACTTTCCTATACCCTCACCTTGTTCTCTCAGACATGCCCACGTGGCTGCTTGTAGATTTTGGCCTAGGTTGGCCTGTCCTCTTGATTGACAAAGTGACACGAGTAGACCGACAGGCCAAATAAAATAGGAATACGTTCGACTTTCCCTTATGATCCCATGTCACCTTAATTAGCAAAAAAAAAACAAAAAGAATAAAACGAAATTGAATAGGTTGGGAAAAAAGAAGGCCAACCAGAAAGAAAAAGAGAGAGAGAGAGAGAGAGAGGACAGAGAATCGATTGGAAACGAAATAGATTCTAATTTTTTTTTTGTTTTTTTTTCTTTTATTGTTGTTATTTTGCTGGGATTTTTGGCTTGACATCGAGACTTGTTGGCTGTTTCAATTTACTTGCTCCATTTCCCATCCTACCTTTCCCTAACTCCCACTCACTCTCTTACACGCACAGAGTATCAAGTTGGAATAATCGTCAATTGGAAATCAGTTATTAAGATTTCCTAATTTATTTTTAATGACACAATAAATTGACAATTTACTAACAGAGCTCTTATGTAAATTGATCAATTAATCGATTACTTATTATTTGGCAAAGGCATTTCATCCATTCATGCATTCATCCGTGTTGTCAAAAAAGGTATTTAATTTCCTATTACAGTTCGAATACAATAAATTGATTTCACTATTTTTTCTTTTAGGAAGAGTTCTATTTTTTTCTGGAAAAAATATCAAAGGTTACCTACCGTTTCAATACTGTCCGAGTCCTGAGAGTCTTTGTAAATTCACAGATTTTTCAAATTTTACCTGAAAGAATCCAGTTTTATCTTAAATTTTTTTTTGTACCCATTCGAATGGTCTTTTAACATGCGATCCATCGACTTTTAGGATTCGATTTATCGACTTTCGTTCATTTGATTATGTTCGATGCTGTTTTATTGAAAATTTACTATATTTGTGTCTTTTAATTAAATTTATTTTATATCATTTTTTTTTGATTTCGTTGTTGTTGTTGCTTTTGTTGTTTTGTCATTTAGAGAAAGCTGAAGATTTCTTTGACTTTGTGTGTGGCCGAAAAATACTTGGCAAATAGCACATGATGTACACACTTCAAATGAATTCCCCAGAATTAATTTACCAAAATCGTTTATCTCGACTGGCTAGGCAGTGACTTTTCCCATACACCCTCGCTCCACCCCCCCCACCCCACCGGCATCCACATGCCCACTCTCAGGCTGTCTCGCTCTCTCTCTCGTTGTCGTTGTCGCATTCGTTCTCTGTCATGTTTTCCATTGCCAGTGGCCAAACACTTGAAATCTACACATACAATTGATACGAGCAGAAATATACCGTTATGCCAGTCACAAATATTGTATCAGAATTTGGGTGTCCTTGTGTGTGTGCGTGTGAATACCGTATGACCATGTGCGCCGAGTATTTTAATTAAAAGTTATTTTCAGTTTGCCATTTTTCCATATCCGCAATACCATCAATAGCCACTTGATTGGGTTGCCTCTACCCACCTCTCTCATGCCCCTCCCTCCCCCCACCCTTCCCGCCTTCTGCCTCAGAAAGTTTGAGTTCGGCTTCGGTTTGATTTTTCTATCATCTCTTTAATTTGTATATTTTTTGAGCGACTTTTTCTTTTTTTTTTCTTTCTACATTTCCCCTTGGCATGTAGACCATATAATTGTGCATCCCGATTCGTATGACTGCGAGCAAGAAGAGAAAGAAGAAGGAGAAGAAGAGGGAATCAGACAATTGCTTGGAATATAGAGACATTCACGAAAATGTCTCACTTATTGTTGGTAAGGTGTGATTGCCGGGGCGCCATCTGTGGGCGGGCTTCTGTCATCGAGAGTCTTCTTCCTCTTCTTCCGGGGCGTGGTGTAATGGAGCATGCAACTGTAAAAACTTCAATAAAAATGTTTAAGGCATTAAATGGCATTCAGCGACGCTGCCAGGATAAAACTTGAATTTTCCAGAGAACCCAACCCAACCAACTCGTCTGTCGCTGTCCCTCTGCCTCTCTCTCTCTCTCTCTCTCCCTGCCTCCACCGCCTGTAGCAGAACCGCTTCGCTTTATCTCTCAAGAGTATCAATAAAAACTTTAAGCCGATTGAAGATTTTTCTTTATTTTCTTTCTTTTTTTATATTTGTTCTCTCCTTTCTTCTCTTCTTGGCTCTTCTTTTTTCGAGGGCTCATGTAAACTTGAAGCAACAAATCGATTGGGTTCGAAAAAAAAAAATTAAATAAAATAAAATTCGAGAAAATCGAATCTTAAAAATTCAATGCAGCTACAAAAAAACGAAAGGCTTCAGATTACATTTCTTCCTCTTTTATAGTTCTTCGTACACTTTTTTGAGAGAGAGAATGGCTATGATATTTTTTTCAATTATATTCATAAATGAACGGGTTTCTCCCAAGACTTTCATTTCGCAAATAGAGTTCAGTCAATCCACTTGATGCTCTGTCACTGAAGATTATTGTAAATTGCTGTTTCAAAATCTGCTGTTTTTTTGGCATTTAGAAAGCGCCTTTGCAAAATTGAATATGTTTTTAGAAATCTTAGAAACGAAGAAAAAAAAAAAGACACCGCGTCACAGTTTGAGATATCAAGAACCTGGGGAACTCACATATCCCAGAACCTAGAATTGAGGGGAAATCAGGAAAATAGATATTCAAAAAGTCTATAGAATTTTGGGAAATCAAGGCTTTTGGAAATTTGTTCTTGGAAATTAAGGAACTATATAATTATTAAAGACAAATATTTCCCATAAAAAATACCCGACTATTCAGCTATCCCGAGACTACAGAACTCAAAGATCTCGAATTCCACAGTTCAGAGTCCAACGTTGCCAAAGATTCAAAGTCTAAGAAAACTTGAGTTTACAAACCCTTGGAATCTAGGAAACTTCTTAGCAGAGGAAAAGGAGATACTTTCTAGTTGTTCAAGACTTGAGCTATATATATATATATATTTCCCTATGAGCTCGTTGGAATTGAATTACATATTTTAATAGATTGAAATAAAATTTTCCAAGCCACAACGAGTCTTTTCTGTTCCATTTTGCTTTCAAAAGTTTTTCTCTTCTTTTTTTTCTCATCTTTTGGGGAGCAGGCGAATTTGATTTTTCTATTTGATTTTACAGGGCTGCAATTGACTTTAAATGGAATGCCGCATATTTACTTGCCAAAACCAAGCCAAGCCAAAGAGACCAGACCGAAGGCAAAGGCAACAACAACAACAACAGCAGCAACAACAACAACAACAACAATGACAAGCAAAATGTGTTAGGAATCTGAAATTGCGGTTTTGGAGTTTCGTTAAGGCTTCTCAACAATTTTGAAATGGTCGAATGACATGGAAATAAAATCAAACTTTTTTGTGCATTTTGCAATGGAGGAGAGAAAACACAATTTCATTTATTTAGTATGGAATTCTGTGATCCGTGGGGAAATTAAATTTAACGAAAATGCTCTGACAGGGAAAAAGAAAAAATGCTCAAGACACCTTGAAAAGAAGTTTGTGCAGAGCGAAATTCCATTTGACTGACCAGCCATGAAAATAACCCAGAAATACCCAATAGATTTCTAGTGATTTTCTCGGCCAAAACAAAAGGGTAATGACCTTGGCCGGGGTTAAATGTGCTCCAGCAATATCGTTATCATTATTGTCGTTTTGACACCACATTAAAAGCCATTTCTAAATTGTTTGAATTCAGAATCAATTTAAGCAAAAGTAATGAGGGTTATCGCCACTAGGAGGCTATCGCCGCCGAGCAGGTGGGGCCGCCGGGGGAGGCACGCCAATTGGGCCGCCACAGTGGGCCGGGACTCATATATCAAAGTCGTAATACATTTGGAAATCTATCCACTCTTTTCTATCTTAAATCTCAACAATAAAATTGGGTAACAAAAGCTTAAGAGCTTTGCAATCGATGGCCCAAAGCACACACGCACACAAGGCTCTCGGCCCAAGCTGGAGTGTCATAGAGAGATTGTGTAAATGTTTTCCTTGTGTTGTATTTGGATCTGGAGTACCGCAGTACTCCGGTCGGCAAATCGAGAAGCCAGCTTCAAAGTTTTTGAGAAATTGCACAAAAAATAAACTCCACTAATTAGAGAGATTTACCCAAAACTGAAAGACAGGGTCTGACTTTTGTGCTGCAAATTAAACGAAAATATCTGCTTAAATGCTTATTAAGTTCCTAGCTTACTTTGAGGTAAGGAAAGATGAATTTGGTGTCAAGGCCTTAAACCCCTTTGGATGAGTTCTTGCTAAGAGTAGAGTTAAGTTTGATAAAGACAGATTTTCATTTCTCATAATGAGAAAAACAAACTCCATTCCAAAAAAAATATAATAAAATTGTTTCTAAAGAAATTTTAATCAAAAATTCAAACATTTCCCCGATTGGCTCAAATTAATATTTAAGTAAAATTGAAAAGACTTCGTCTTGCGTTGAAGTTGCCTTGCTTTGACCTTGTCTTTGGTCTGATGAAAATATAGGTCAAGTCAACAGAAATGACTCTGAGCGCTTTAATTAGTCGCTCATTATAAACAAGTTGAGAATTTCAAATGAAATTCCAAGGAAATCGATTTTCGGCAATTTTCTTTCAAGTGGCACGGTTCCACTGTCCTCATCGTTCCCATCGTCCTCGGGTCCTCCTTTCTTCAGAAATTCTTTGACAACTTAGTTTGTCAATAATGTTGTGTCTATTGGCCTGGCCTTCTCACCAGTAATCTTGGCACCAGTTCAGCTGTCATTGCCTTGTCAAAAATGCTTCACTCTTCATAAAATGTGTTCTTATTGGGCTTAGTGTCTCTCCATTTTGTGGCTGGCAGGTTTGTTTTTCTTTTTATTTTTCTGCTCTATTCCTTCACAATGTACGTTTTTTCTGGCTTTCCGTTTCTTTCCGTTCCTTTGCGTTGACACTTAACAAATGAAATATTACAATATACGACACTATATGGACAACTTAATAAGCCACTTAGAGTGGCTCAGACTGCCAGTCAAATAGTCAAAATGAAAAACGTATTTGGTCGGAAAGAAATCTTTTCTGGCATATTCGATAAACTATTTTTGTCCAGATATTCTTTGCAATTTTTTCCAAACGGAAATAGTCGAATCGTTAAAGGAGATCCGTACCTACCGGGAAGAGGTGCGTTTCTTAGACATCGCTCTGTTTTTTAGACTCTTTTCGAAGAAAAAGGAGTCTATTCACTTTGCTCTGATGTTTGTAACGCACAGAACCAAACATCGTAGACCCACAAAAGTTACATCTAGAATACTTAGAATCACTAGAGGAGTCGATATAGCCATGTCCGTCTGTCCGTCTGTCAGTCTGTCCGTCTGTCCGTCTGTTTCTATGCGATTTACTCCGTCGTCTTAAAAGCTATTTTGCTGAAACTTGGTATATAGCCTTCTTTTTTACCTAGGTAGTACACTAGTTTGAATCGGTCGGATCGGACCACTATATCATATAGCTGTCATACGAACCTAAATCGGTTTAGGCAATAACTCGCACATTTATTGACTGATCTTTTCAAAACTCGGCCAACACGTTTTCTACATAAATATACGCGTTTGTACTCAATTTTATTAAAATCGGACTACTATATCATATAGCTGTCATACAAATCGAAATCGGCCCTATTAACTGACCAACCCCGTTCATGTGATTTACGGCAGAAACAACTTCGAAAAGAGTCTGTAATCTTCGGCACCCCGAAGATAACGTTGGGATTTTTTTTTTTAGAATTTCATCTGATCCATATCTTTTTTATTTCACAACGGATTCTCCAGAAATTCGATGCTAGGAACCATTAATTTTGTGTGTTTCTTTATGCCGAGTTCCAAGGTTTTCGTAAAAAAAAAAACAAGGCTCCAAGGCCTTACTTATCAACCCATTGCTAAGACTTGTACAACGAAATCTAATAAGCATATGTAACTTTCTTTCGGCTTTCATCTCATTCGAATGATTTCGCTTTGTCGAATTCGCATCTGAGTGAGTATAGGTACAGTCTGCCGCATCCTTAAGCCTGCAACTGTTTGGACTGATTTCAGCTTTAATCGGTTGAACTTGCCGCAACGTCTTGTAGGCTTTGTTACTACCGTGTTTATCGCGCGATTATCAAGAAACTTGGCATAAAGGAACTCAATAAACAGTTCTGGGATTGTCTCGAATTTCATGGTAATCGCATACAAAATATTTACAAAAATATTATATCAAATTCGTTATGCAAAAGTTAACCCTTTTCATTATTTCCGTTTACCCTTTTTTTTTATTTTTTTGTTGCTTCTTTTTGATGCTCCCCCAAAAATACACAGTGTGACAGTTTTCAAAAAAAAAAAAAAAAAAAACGAGGAAAATATACAATGGAAAAGTACACAAAACAAGGCGAAAAAAATTGTTTTCTTGTTATGATAACTGAAATAACTCAAAAATGTTGTGAACTCTGTTTGATTCGGCATGTCGCTTTCCCTGTCTAACCAATTTGACTGTACTAACAATTGCGTACAGTAGAGGTTATGTTTTGGGGAGGGCTTTTTGTTTTTGTTTTCGTTTTCATTTTTTCTTGTTTTTTTCGTTAGAATTGGGCTGGGCCTGTTGTACATTTTGTTTGGCTGGCAAAACTGTTGAAGCTTTGTTTTGGATTTGCTTTGATTTCTTCTCCTGTGCCGAGGGGAACAGCCCAACCCAGACCAGCCCAGCCCAGCCCAGCCCAGCAAGGGGCGGAGGAACGGAGTGGATTCTATAAACTTGGAGATGTGCGGTGCGGATTCATTTTTGGTCTGACAAAACAGCACAAATGAAACCGATAATACCCGAGCCAAGTTAGTTGAAGCCAAAAGCTTTTCAACCAAGTTGAGGTATCTCATGTCAATGCCGGGGAGACTGCGGCCAGGCGGTGCTTCCTGTATGCCTCTGCGTGTATGTGCGAGTGTGTGTGTGCGTCTGCCTGTATATTTCCCGACAGCCATCAACCAAATGCCTATTGAGCCCATAAGCTGCAACACATCCCACGAAATGACGGATTACAACTTTGACTATGCCAGAGGGAGAAGCCCAAAACAGAAACCGAGATAGAGAGAGAGAGATAGAGAGAGATAGAGTGAGAGAGGGAGAGCGCGAGAGGGTAATTGCCTTGACGTAACGATTCGTAGGCATTCAAGAGAGTAGAGCTCGCTACATTGCGGTGGATCCCTGGTTGAATTGCTTCTTTTGGCTGCTTGATTTTCGCTTTTGAAATGGTGTCTCACGTGCCGCCCAGCCAGGCAGAGACCCGTGCAACCCGCAACCCTCAATCTTCCAGTCTCAAGACTCTCTGGAAATTAATGAACGAATTTAGTTTAATCTTTCATTTAAATGAAATTAATCGGTGTAAGTTTTTTGATAAATTGCATTTTAGAAAACTTGTGCACGGAAATTAACTAAGACAACTTTTATTACCAAAATACTCCACCATCAAATCAACCTTCAAAAACCTCTGCCAATCCCCAACCCCTCGTGCTTTGTACTTTGTCTTTGTCTGGCTGAGCCAAAAAAAAAAAGCAAAGAAAATTACTAAAACATTTCAAAGTGAACTCACGACAGTCTCCGAATTTCACCTGCTGCCCCCAATGGCCCCTTGGAGCGGTGTGTGTTTGTGTGTGTTATTTTTTCTCATTCTCTTTTCAAGTTCCCCGAGCGCCGCAAAATGAATTCAGCAATAAAAAATTAAAGTTAACTAAACAAAAAACAAGCAGAAACTCATAGAAACTCACAACATTTCAACGACTACCGCACACTCTTTTTATACTCAGTATCTAGAGGGTTGCCATAGCTTCCTCCGATTATTGAAGTTTCGCTATGGAAATTGGTTTCAGAAGGAAAGGATTTCAGTCCTAATTGAATAGGGGCTTCTCCCGCATTTGAATAAATTGGGCAAGTCAGTAGATAGCTATTTTCTAATGGGTCGGTGAGAAACTTAAAGATCTCTTCTGTTATCGATTAATGTAAATTCATTAGACTTCATAATAGAATGGATCGATCAAAAGAACTGACCTTAGATTCTGATTTCTATGATCTGGAAATTTTGTTCAAAAAGGTCATCGATTCGTTGGTATGCGGAAAGTCTTCCGTCTTAAGGAACTTCTTGCATTTCTATTTGCAGTTTGAGAAGCTTAGTTGCCTGGGCCCTGGAATTCTGAGGGAAAAAATAGACTAGACCGAAAGTAAGGCAGACTTTGCATAGGAACTTCCTGATTCGCTTATTCAAGGGTCACTTGTCGTTGGGGGATCGGATGGAAGTTGCGGGGGTAACTGTTGCAATGCAAATGGACTGCTGACCCAGCGAACCAAAGCTGAACAGCAACAGCAACAAGGAGAACAACATCGACAACGACGAAGAGAAGAAGAAGAAGTAAAAGAACAAATGTCGCGAATCCCCAGTAGAGATTATTATTCTTCATTCTTTTGTGCTGCCCTCTTCTTAGCTTTGGTAGTCATCATCATCATCATCATCATCATATTCCTAGTCGGCGGGTCCGTGCTCTCCGTCAATAGTCTCACCCGTTGCCCCGACTCTTTCATCCTCGTGGCCATCTTAGCATGCCCGCCTTTTCCTCGTTCTTCTCAATTTCGTCAGCTTTGTGGCCCTCAACGCCCTCACGACTCTCACCAGACACCAGACCCTGCATCATCTGGGTCCCCAGACTCGTTCCCTTTCCCCGGTTTTTTCTTCTCATATCATCAACATCCCACTCCATCCTGGTTCTTTCTCACGCACTGCGACGACCTCGGCCTTTGTCGGCATCTCCGGGAGCACTAGCCATCTGTGCTTGAGCGGGCGTGATGAATTCCTATATGGCTTTATTTTTTAAGAATCTTGTTTGCAGTATGAACAAGCGGGGCATGCGGCGCACAGCTTTACTCGTGACTCGTTTCGGCCTAGATGAGTTCTGGCTGACAACCCAGACGGATGGGACATAGGACAAAGGACGGACAGCAGAGCAATTGTTTTTTTTTTTTCTTCACTTGCTCTCTTCGCTTTTTAGCCCTTTGATAAAAATAAAATTTACAAATTTCTCGTTTATTAAAAAAAAATCTAGAGAGAGATTTTTTCTTTAGCAAATTTAAAAAAAAAAAAATACTTTCTGTTCAAACTTGATTTTTTTTCATGCTGACAAATAAAAGCATTTACTCATATCAAAAAGCTGAAAATATTTTCATAAAAACTTTAAACCAATGGGGACTTTGGCCACATTAACTGAAACTTTTTCCTTCTGCTCTTCCTTTCTTTTTTTTTTTTTTTGTTTAATTTTCCTTGGGGTATTCCAAAACATACAAGAAAGGAACTTTTTATTCATATAAATGATGTGCAAGATTTTTGGAGCTTATTAAATTAAAGGATGTGATTTTTTTTTTAAAGGTGCACGAATAACTGAAACTTTTTGAATATGTTAATTTGGGAGCACAAAAAAAAAAAGAGAATTGTTTGTATTTACTCAACATTAAATTAGTACTAATCTTATCCAAAATAGGATCGGGTGACTTGGAAAATTTGAAAATTTGCTATGAACTCGTAAAGCTAGGAGAACCAAGTTCTTTTGCTTGGACTGCTAATGCTGGCAAGCTGTAAATTTGTTACTTGCTTCTGATTTCACCCTGTCAGTTCGCAAGTCAAGTGAAAAAAAACCTTCGGTTAATTCCAAACATGAACTTAATCGGTTCAGAATTACCGGAGATATCATTCAATTCACACCAAGCAACCTTTGAGTTGTTCGAGTTTCCCAATAGAGGGCGATCGATTTTAACTCAGAGCGCTCAAGCCAGCTTTGAGCTGCTTAGAGATTCCGATAGATGGTGCGATCGTTTTCAGACCAGAGCTGCCACCTCGTCTGTTGATAAAACTAAATATTTTTATTTTAAATTTTTGCTGGCGCTTATAGAATAATATGATGTACATATTTTTACTAGATTTAAATATTAAACGTAAATAAATATTTAAATTTGTAAAACTCTGTGCTATGTTTGAATAGCCCAGCAGAAACTGTTTGTTTGTGTGAGCATTTGTGATTTGCTAAAGTGTCTCGTTTTTATGCCAACAGAAATAAATAAATTTATTTATTTTTGAATATCTGATGACTCTTAAAATTTTAAAGTGTAGTCGGCACTTTCGTTTATTTCTGTTGATTTTTTTTTTTTTTTTTTTTTGAAGCAATACAAAAAAAAAAGGAAACTACAAATATTTGGTAATTGATACTCTGTTGAAGATAGTTTTATTTCATACTTAAAATGTTTTAATTTACAAAAAATTGAGTGTTTTATTTTTAAAATTATTATTCTAACGGTAATTTTCCATTCGATTTGTAGTAGGAATTTAATACTGAAAAGAATGAGACTAACGAGCTCATCCATGAATATAATTTTTCTACTTATTTAGTATATTTTGGTAGTCCTCTATTTGTTTGTTTGTTTATGTGTGTGTGTTTTTTTTTCCTTTCTCCCTTTCATTATATTTCTTTTTTTTTTATGCAAAAAAGGCGCAACTATGTAGGCAAGAATATTTGTTCAGCTAAATCTGAAGGTCGGTGATTTCGAAGTCAAGGGGATCGCTTGTTGAAAAGATGCACTGGGAAAAAAAGAAGAAAATAATAAATAAAAATAATAATACAAATGTGTGGGTAAAGTAAGCACACACGCACACACTCAACTAGTCTGACACATACAAATTCATAAAATCAGTTTTGCTTGGTGCGCTTGGATGGACTTGGCTTCTCTCTGTCTCTCGCTCTTCTTCTTTATCGGTATTTGTTTACCTGTGCATATTTATAATTTGTCCCTTCACTTGGTTTTAGGTTTTTGGGTTTTGCTTGCTTTGGTTTTGCCAACCTGACCATGTGTTCGTCTTCGTGTTGTTGTTGTTGTTGCTGTTGTCCTAAATCTGCTTTCTGCTGGTATGCTCACATATGCTTAACACACCACAAAGCCCACCAGACACACACACGCACGCACAAACACAAACACAAGCACTAGCACAGGCATGCATGCAAACACAGACACGTTGAAACTCTTTAACTCACGCCTGTCCCCCTTCTTCACCTGTTCCCGCGGTTGCCCTGCCATTTCTGAAGACCTGCCTTTGCCTGTCACTCAAATAAAACGAATAGAATGAACAGTTATGCTTCACTCTCTCTCTCTCTCTCTCTGTCTCTGTCTCTGTCTGCCTCTCTCTGTCCATCTCACTCGTTGGCACACATAAACTTTTTCACTCTCGCTCCGTCTGCCTTGCACTCTCACTCAATTTATTTTTATTTATTTTTTGCTTTTTTTTGCCAGTTTAGGTTTTCGGTCGGCCTGACAAATAATCCAGCGTAAATACCGACTACCATGTGCATTATCTGTTTTACTTTGCCAACAACAAGAACAACCTGAATTCGTGGCCAAAGAAAACAACAACAAGAATGCCAAAAAAAGCCCTCTTGAAATTGAGCCAAAAGGCTAGGGAAATTTTCTCTTGCTCATTTCGTAACAGGTCGGCAAAGCAGTTCAGCTTTCTAACATTCGCTCTCGGCACTGCCCTCGCAGCCCCACACCTTGCTAAGAAAAAACCAAAGGCAACAGTTGAAATAAAACAATAATAACATGAAATTTTAGATTGTAATTTGCATAGACCGAAAAGACTTTTCTTGGCTTGAGGGGAATGGTTGGAAATTTGTGTAAATTGATATCGACTTGTCTGTAATGAACTCATTTTACGAAATTTAACCACTGACTCGAATAATTTTCTCTACAATTTTCAATCAACCACAGTTTGGAGAAATGTTTCACAAGCACTTATTAATTAGTTATTGCAAATATTCTTTGGTCTTTAATTAACAAATACATCGGTGTATTGGAAATCAGAATTTTGTTATACCCCGATTCTTGTGACCCACAATAAAATTGAGGAAAGAAAAATTTCAAGAATTTTATTTAATTTTCATTCGGAAGGACTTTGATGTCTTTATGGGGTTAAGGTGTGCCTTGGGCAGTCTAGCCAAAAAGAGTGTACGAAATTCCCCAACTTTGGGAAATTTTTATTCAGAAATAAAAAATTCATTGCCTACTTTTCAGGGCCCTTTGTCGGCTTACTCCTTTTCTTTCTGCACGTAAATTTGACTATATTAAAAACCAATTTATTCGATCTGAATTTAGACAAAGATCAAAATTAGTAGTAACTTTTTTATCTCTTACGAGCAGAAAATTTAAATACCAAACGAGACCACTAAACGGAAGAGAAATGGTAAAGTTCAAACAAAAGTTGCCCGGAGAAGGTGATGGGGAAGCAGAGGGGAAAACATTAACAATACGACGATAAAGAAGCACGAATAGAAAAAATAAAGAAAAAACCGCAATTTTTTTTTTTTTTTGTACTTTTTTGGCTCATTGTTCTCGCTTGATTCCCCCTCTCTCTGTCGATGCCCGCCTCTTTTAGCATTTGACAAAACCGAAGGCCCAAAAGGTCTGCCAAGCTGGCTTTGTTCTTGGCTATTTGGCACATACATAGGTGGTCGATTCGAATCGAAACGAGTCGTTTTTGTGTGACGGCTTAGGTGGGCTGGTTGGGTTGTGTCGGTTGGAGGTTCTGGAGAAATGTAAACCCAAACTTGTTGCTGCCAAAAGCATATGCGCTTTTAAATCTTCACAATTGTTCTATGCCCCAGTGAATAGACATCTCTTTCCGACTCTTCTCCTCCCCTCCCCTCCCCACCCCTCTTCTTATGGTTGTGTCTGCACTTCTTTCAGGCAACATAGAGTACACTTTCTTATCCTTTTGTAATTTATCTGTAACCTCTTCAAATAAGCTAAAAAAAAGGTTAATATCCCACGAAGATTTAATACCTTTGATACTTTCCAAGTTATTTTTCATTCTTTGGCGAACTGTAAACGGCAATTCCGATTGGATTATATTGTCCTCAGGCTAGCTTCAAAAAGAGTATGCAGTCTTCGGGCAGCTTGAGTTGGGCTTTCGTCCCTGTTTTTCCCTCTCCGCTTTAGCCATTGTTCCAATCGATTCGCGTTCGATTACAGTCACAGTTGGCTGAAGCTTGGCAAGCCAATTTACCGTTGCTCGTTTTTTCTTGCTTTTTAATATGCTTATGCCAGTTTTCTGTCCTTGAAGTCCACACACACACACATACGTTCACACTGTCACACATGCACATGCACATGACCATGACAAGACTAAAAGCTTCTAGAAGACGAATTGAAGGTGCGCTAAAAACTACAAGAAAAACTGCCACAAAATGACGCCAAACTTGTGGCAGAAAAAGAAGTGAAAGAAGGAGAAATAGAAGAAAAAAAAGCAGCTGGCCAGGTTACATAGTTCCACAAGAACCGCCAACGGGGCACTTGGCCAAAACAAGCGTAACCAACTCATTCGCTCATTCCAAAAACAAAAAAAAAGTCGTATTTGTTTCGACATTGTTGCGCTTTTTATTGCTGCAGCTGCTGTGGCAGCAGTTGCTCTTTTTGTTGTTGTTGTTGTTGTGTTGGGTCCTTCAACAGTGGCTGCCTCTTCAGGGTTGTCGTTTTGGCACTTTCAAAAATAGGAAGGATTGCAGTGAGAGAGAGAGAGAGAGAGAAAGGGAGAGGTAGAGCAAGAGCGAGACAGAGAACGACAAATTTTTGGCAACTTTTGCAAAAAAGAAAAAAAAAAAAAAATTGGAAAACTTGGAAGAGAATACAAGCAAGAAAATAAAAATAAAATAACCACAACTGTTTTAGGTAATTTCGCTTAATTACTGTAATTGAAAAGAAGAATGCTCGAATGCCAGAAAAAATATTAACCCGACTAGACAAATGGCTGGGAAGGAGAAGAACAAGAAAACACTGAATCGCCGAGTTGCCGAAGATTACAAACTCTTTTCGATGTTTATTTGATTGTATCTGGGTTGGAGGTTAATCTGATCAAATTCGATAAGGATTGTGCACTAGGAGTAATAATGGATCGATCCGAACCAGACTCGACAGAATGATAAATCTGCTGTGAACCTAGACAAGTTTCGGATTTCAGCTTGATTGATTCATGGAGAGCAGAGTTACATTGAGCGACTGGAAGAGAGTCTCTGACTTGATCTCCCAGACAGAGTGAAGAACGAAAAGAGTATGAGCCCTTCTGACTCCATTCTGTTCTATATGGCCAGACATAAATCAATTATTCTCGAAAACAAGTTGAACTAAGCCAGGCGGATATGAAAGCCTGAAAAGACTTGGAATAAAAAGTCTTAACTATTTCCAAAGCAACTCTGAGTTTGTGCTTTGAAAATTGGTTTTCGTCATGCTCATTTAAACTCCAAAAGAGACTGGGCCCAAAAAAGAGCATGGAGAAAATCTGAGAAATTCCCAAATACTTTTATCAAAAATACAGAAAAACTTTTCTCCTTTTTTTTTTGGCAAAAAAAAAGAACATGAAATTTTTGAATTTGGTAGAAAACATTTTCCATTTCCTAACTAGTTTTTTCGTGTTTCCCTTTTTATTTGAAAATAATTGAATTTTTGTGTTCGATTGCCCAAAAAGCCAAATTGATTAAAAACCTATGACATTGGTCATTGGGTGATAAATTCTTTTCTAATTTGTGTGTGTGCATTTTTTTTCTCCCCCCCACCAATTTTTTTTTGACATTTCCTCTTTTTTCAGTTTGGCCTCAAATTGCAAGTTAAAAACTTAAATTAATTGAAATGAAACTGATAAATCGCCCTCTAATGGCTTTGAAAATTTTTCTATTTGATTAATGAACAGCCCAAGCAGACTGGCGAATACTCTTACTTTCTTTGGATATTTCAAATTTTTGTATAGCTAAAAAAATATAAAGTCGCGCGGTGTAAAGCAATTGTAAGTGGTTTTCGAAACGGTACTTAGCACACACACACACACACACACAAACACATAGACGCCTACTCAGAAGAGGAGGTGATAATTTGCACACTTTCCTGTACACTCCCTCAGAGCACTTCATCAAGCCGAAAGGTGTAAACGGAAAGGCAAAGGCAAAACCAAAGCGATGCAAGTGCAGATAACTCGCCTGGGTGGGACAGTGAGAGAGGGAGAGTGGCTCGATGTGAAGGGAGTAACGGTACCAGGATTTGGCAGATAGATGGCTGATGATAAAAGTTGAGAATTGAATGGCAAAGCAAAGGCAAAGGCGCTAGGACGAAAAGAGGGAAATACGCAAAGACGAAGGCGATGTAGACTCGGCAAAGCTTTTTCAGCTTGATGGGCAAAAACAGAGAATAGTTGAGGCGGATGAGGAGTGGCACACAAATGCTCAGGCCGGGGAGGGGAGGCGCTGGATTTCGGTAGTTTGAAATGTCGACTCGACTCAAGTCGAGAGGCCACAAAAGGTGAACAGCGGAGGCGGAGCAGAAGAAAAGTGAAGAAGGCAGGCAGCCAGCCAGCCAGTCAGCTAGTCAGCCAGTCAGCCAGTTGGTTGGAGCAGTGCTCGCGGATTAAGTTCGAAATGCATAAAACTCTTTGAGAAGTTCTCAAATAATTGACATTTATCTCGTGCAAACAGTCGAAAGTCAAGAGTTGAAAGGGAATAAATGAAAGTCACCCACACACACACACACTCACACACACGCACAAAGAGACACTAGAGCAAGTAGAAACAGACTCAACCGACTGGGTGAGTGAGTTGAGCTGAGCTGAGCTGAGCTGAGATGGCAAAGTCAAACCTTGGCAGTCAGTCAGTCCATCTCTGTCGCTCTTTGTCTCTGTCGCCATAAGGGATAAATGCAAATGTAATAAAAGGCATTGCCATTCGTGACATTAAAGCAGCGATAACGAATGTGAAGCCCGACAGAGTGCACACAGCACACACACTCTGGCACATGCACACACATAGACTAACCGCCAGCTAGGCCCGCACTCTTCATCTACTTCTATCTCACCTACCAAAGAGCTTTGCCGGCATCCATCATTCAATTTATCACTTCGCCTTGTTGGTGGCATACTCTTTCCTAGAGAAGTGGAGCGTGTTTTCACTGGAAAATTTCGAAAACTGAGTTTCTGAAAAAAATATTGATAAATGAAATCATAAAAATTTTCCCGGAACTTCTTATTCAATAAATTGAAAAAAAGAAACCTACAAAAAAAAATAATCGAGAGTGAACAAAGAAAAACTTCTTAAATGAAAAAAACAAAGATGGAAAAAAAAGTTCAAAGAGAGTATTCCATAGTCGACCAAGTTGAGTATCAATTTGGCATGTTGCTACTGTTGTTGTTATGCCGAACTAGAGGAATTGGGAAGTAACAGGATGCATGCTTGGTTACACTCCTTTGTCTCTGGTAGAGAAGAGCTCAGAAAGTCCACCAAAATGATGACGCGGATGGATGGCGACTGCAAATGGAATGCAATTCGTGGCGCTGGAAATGATTATGTTAAGGAAGTGGCAGTTAATCGCTTAAGCCTTTTAAATACTAGAAACTCGTAATACGAACTCCTGACCACACACCCACACACCCAATAAGTTTTCCAGTCAGCCAGTTAGCCAACCAGGCAGTCAGGCAGTCAGGCGGCTTAGCATCCATCTACCGGAAACGGAAATCAGTCATATGCAGTGTGAATTATCGTGTCAAAACATAGACGAGCATTCTACATAATTGAATAGAGAGTGGACGGAAAGTGATGGGAAGGGGGGGATTGGGAGCGAGTTTTGTCAAATATCTGGTGGGCCAGGGAAATTGGCCATTCATTTTCAAGCCAAGTGACATTTTGTGCGGAAGAGAGAGTGAGAGAGAGAGGGAGAAGCCAGAATTGCAATTTGCAAAGGCAATTCCATTTTCTTCTTTTCTTTTTTTTTTGTTACTTATTGAAAAATACCGAATTGAAAGGATTCAGTGCTGTGGAAAAAATAGCGTAACGAAAATGAGAAAATTACTTATCGCAGTTTTCCAGAGCCGATGCAAAACAAAAGCGAACAACGTGAAAAAACCATCAAAAAATGACTTGCACCAAAAACGTTTTCATCTTTCACCCGCCCAACTCGGGCCGGGTGGTTAAGTGGGGCAACATTACAATTAGCCCAGGTTGAGTCTTTGTTGTCTTCATCAACGGTAGCAAAAGCAGTTTCCAGTATTCTTCAACTTCCATCTTCTTCTTCTTCTGCTTCTTCTTCTCCTTGTCAATCTAGAAGAAGCATCAGTTCGAAGAGATTTCTTTTTTTGTTTTGCTCCTTTTCCTCCAACTTATTATTAGCTTCTGCTCACGCCATCGCCGAACCACTTGTGCTTGCCCAAGTTCAAGAGAACTCCCCAGCCAGACTTTTTGTTGGCCCGGCACACTTGATGACAGCCAACGGTAACGGCAACGGCAACGGCAATGGCAATGGCAACGTCAACGTCAACGGAGCAGCGCTTCATGGCAAACGTCACTGCAGCCATTAAAGTGACAACGACATTTTAATTGCCCCGGCTACGACTTTTTGCTCTCCATAGCTCTCCACCACCCCATCACAGGCTCTCCAGCCACATTGCATGCGGATGGAGAACAAGCAAAACCAACACAAATAACCGTTAACACGACTACACGCAGAACTAACAAAAACAGGAACAGAACGGAGCAGAACGGAACAGAACAGTACAGGACGGAGCAGAGAAATGAAACCAAGACAAAATGAAGAGTCGATGAAGGAGGTGGGCAGGGTGTGGACGTGAACAAACCAAGACCCAGGGACCGACCAAGGCAGTCAAACAATCACAGTTGCAATTAAACATACACACGCACACACAAACACACACACACACACACACCGATTCTTCAGACCGCCAATTGTCCGAGGGTGGATTTAGAAACTTTGAATTTCTTTTCTCAAAAAACGTTTCAAGCATTTTTTATTTTTTTCCACTGGCCACAGAGCCAAGAAATAAAGCAAATTTATTAAAAGCTGAAAACTTTTGAAACGGCCCTCGTGTGCTCCCACACACGCAAGCCACTCCACTGAAGCCGAAAATCAGGCAGACCCAAAGAAAGAGAGGGAGACCAAGTAAATGGCTTGCTGCTGGTCTTGCTCGGCTGGACGGCCGGTCTGTCGGTCGGTCGGCTTTTTTGCCACCACCACCGCCACCTTCACCGCTGACGTCGCCGCCTCGGTGAGAGAGACAATTGTTTAAGTTGTAGTTAACTGTAATTGTTTTCGATGTTTTGCATTATTTAAGCTGTCATTGATGTTGTTGTTGTTGTTGTTGTTGTTGTTGTTGTTGTTGTTCTTGCTATTGGTGGTGCTGCCGCCGTCGTTATTGTTGTATTTGCAATGGCCATTTGATTCTGTTGTTTTTGTCGTTATTGCTGCTGGCGATGGAATGAGGGGTGAGGGGAGAGGGAGGCTGAGGCTGAGGCTTGGCGGCGACAGAGGCCACTCACAATTAACGCTCAATAATGTGCAAATTGGGGATATAATAACAATGCCCGATAATTCAAACAAAGGGAGCGCACATAGAGCAAAAATCAGCCACACAGAAATACTGACAGAGACAGGGAATGAGAGCAGGGGACGTAAGCTGATCTGAGCTGAGCTGAGCTGGGGGCAGGTAAAGTGTTTGGTCATCTAAAGTGTGTTAAATTATGCAGACTAAAAAGCAGAGACCAAACACAAAACAGAACAAGGTGAGCGGGATAGATAGAGCAAGTGTGCAAATGTGCAAGTGCGACAGGGAGACCAGAACGGAGGTGTAATCAAAAAGCAAAGTTCAATTGAAATCTACATGCGGTTTGGATTAAACGATTTTCACACACACACACACACAAACACAGGCACACACACATGGTTCACCTTATATATTTACACCTGCACATAAAAGCCCTTAGGACCTTGGCCTCTCCTCTCCATTATCTCCCTCATCATTATTGCCCTACATACACAGATTCTTGACCAATTTTGTAACACAAATTTGTGTCCATCGTTGCTTTCCCCCACCTGAAACATGGCAAAGCCAAAGATATGCAAAACATTTTCTATTTTGATACTGTTCTGTGCTTTTTCCTCTCGATAAATTAAAATTTCAAATTGTTTGCTAAAAGGCATTTGGCTTTTTCTAATAGACTGAAATTTTCGGAAATACCCAGAATTGAGAAGAGCCAACAGGGCTGCAGGGCGTAGAGAAAAACCTTTTTGGAATTCGGAGAAATATTTAAAGAGATCAGTTGAAACTATTGAAAGTCTACCGATTTTATAGAACCCAAAAAACTCAAGAGCGATAAGCTCTTAACTTCCCAAGCCAAAAAAAAACTATTTAGTTTGGATAAATTGGAAATTTGGGCTCTAAATTTTCGCTGGAGTTAAAATCAATCCACTTAATCAGTCTTATTAAATCGGTATTATCAAACAATTAAACCTAATACCGAGTCAATGAAAAACCAATTAGTCACTTTCGAGCAGCAAAATACACACACGACTTATAGAGTATTGCAAAGGCCGGCAAATAACGGTAGCTGGAATTATGTCAAAATCCACAAATTGTTTTCCCACTGTTCCTAGGCAGATTGTTTAACAATTAGGTTAAGTTTGGAATAACATATTCAGCACAAAATCAATTAAGTCTCGCTCATATGAATAAATTAGTAAATTTCAAACAAATTCTGATTGGAAATTGCCCACGCAGAGGTAACAATGAGGAATAAGTAAAAAATGACAGCTTCCCCAACTTTTGCCAGAATCGCACAACAATCAACAAAACATGACAAACAAATTCAAGCGACGACCAAGAAGAAGAAGAAAAAGATGGGACGCACAAAAAATCACCCAAATTGTGCAGTTTGTTTTGTTTCCACGTGTTTTCCTAACCGCAAATTCAAAACCAAAAATGCACAATTTTACAACACCCGAGTGTATAAACAGTATCAATGAGAGTTTGGGATAGATGAAGAGGGGACTGGTGGGGATAGTGCCGTAAGCGGCGTAATCGAGGGAAGCGAAAGGTTTAGTTTGGTTTTCTGGGGATCTGGAAAAGTTACGTAGAAAATCTGGCGATTTTGGCGGCTGTCATCAAGCAAAACGATTCTGTGGCTGCCACTGTGGTTTCTCTATTTTGCCTCCCCCCCTCCCTATCTCTCACTCTCTCTCTCTCTATCTTTCTCTATTTCGGGCTCTCTTTCTTTTTTCTATGTTTCTGTGCTTTTGGCAGCTCACAGCTTTCGCTTTTGCCACGAAATGTGGCCGCAAAATATTTGCGGCCGAGTGTGTGAAACACGCCAGCGATTTGGAGTAGAAAAGCGCACCGAAAAACAGGCGGAAGAAACTAGAAAGAGAAAGCGGCGACGTGTGAATTTGAGTGCGGCTATATAAGTGTGTGTGTGTGTGTGTGTGTGTGTGCTTGTTTGCTTGGCTTAGTGCAAATGGGCTGCGCGAAGCAAACTATTTTTTACCGGGCTTCTTGTGCTTTTGTTTTTTTTTTTTTTTTTTAGAGAGAGAATTTGACATAAAACAAAATAGAAGGATTTCGAGTGGGGGGGGGGGGGGGCAAGTTCAAAGGAGAAGCGAGCCAACTGCGATGAAAGTGGCTAGTGAGATTAAAAACGCCAAGGAAATAAGAAAGTTGATAGACTAATTAAAAAATCTGAAGAAAATAGAGGAAAGCAAAAAAAAAAAAAAAAAAAGAAACCGCAGCAATGGAAGAAGTCCGAAAAAGGACTGAGAAAATGAAAATAATAGAGCAAACGAAGTCCTGCTAAGAGCGATGAATAAGTGATGAAGTGATAAAAGAATACAAAATTGAGGTGACCAAATCTAGAAAATAGGGGAAAAAAAGCCAAACCAAGAGAAATGAAGAAATACGCAAAAGTGAACGAATAAAGAAAGAAAGGAAATTAATTCTTAAAGCAAACTAAAGTTGTTTTTCTCTAAAATATCATATGAGTATCTCGTTATGTTGGTGGCGTTCCTAAACTGATCCGGGTATATAGTGCGATTCTAGGAATTTGAGACACCAAATTTGAATGAAATTAAATGTCTGATTTATCTGATTAAGCCCCATATTAGAGGTATATAGTTCAATAGCTTACAGTGTTGCTTTAAAGATTGATTTGGGTTGGGTATGAAATCTATATAGGCAGACGGACACGGCTCAATTGTATAGTGACACCGACCAATCAGGAACTAACTTTTTGGGATGTGCAATTGGCTCATTTTAAGCTCCAGAACAAAATTGAAAATACTCTTATTTACTCCAAAAAGCATAGACAAGTGAATCGAAAGATGAAGGAGAGGGAAAAATAAAACGAAGAAATTAAAGAAAGTTCTGAAAACTAAACCGAGAAAGAAAACAAATTCAATAAAATTAACGAAAATGTTTAAGAATATTTGAGAAGAAATCAAATAAAGGGGAGACAGTTTAAAAGTAAAAGTAAAACGAAATAAGGCGAAGAAATTTGAAAAAGAAAGTAATTCAGTTTCGACAAAGAATAAAAAACCAAAAAGAAGGCAAGATGTGACTAGAGACTGACAATCTTCTACGGGTCTTCGGGCTATCGAAGACCACAGACTCTTTTCGAAAGAGTCTTTCTTTTTTCTAAGATAAATTTCGATTTGTATTTAAGATACAACCGATCTATGGGATTTTGTTGGGACTGGTACTCCTAGTACCAAAATGGTTTGAGTTTCGTTAGTAAATGTGGAATATGTGTGTTAAACAGACTTAGAGTCATATGATAGCTGAGTATTATATATGATATAGTGGTCCGATAGTTCCCCTAGCTGGTTAGTCTTAAGGATTTGGATCTAATTCACATAGAAACAGACGGGTTTGATTCGTATAGCTTCTCCTTTTTGTTCGTCAAGATTATGGAAAATATAAAGTTCAAAAGATACGATGAAAATCCCAAGAAAGTGAAAAAGAAAGTTCCAAAAGTAGCGGCACCTTAGAGGAGAGAAAAATGCGACTGCAGAAGGTGTGGGCTATGCGGGTGACTGAGGGAGAGGTGGCGAGGGGTGCAGAAGAAGAACAAATAGGGAGAAAGTTTTGGTAAAACGTTTCTGAAATTATCTTTTAAGCGTTTCGTTTTGTTTTTGTATACACTTTTTTTTTTTAATTTTCCTTAATTTTCCTTTTTCCTGGGCAGTTTTCTTTGTTATGCGCATCTTGTCACTGCCAAAATCGTTTTGCCTAATTGTTAATATTATTTAATATGACCACAGGACAGCCAGACTCTTTTCCCCAGCCAGGGGGTGCAAGGGGCAACAGAAACATTGGGAGGGGAAAAATATACAAAAAGGTTTTCGTGCAAAAATGAAACAAGCCATAAAAACTTTCAAAATACCCTCAGCCGGTAAATGAAATGAACTTTCCACACACACACACACACACACAGACACACACACGCGCACACAGAGTGGCATATTCTGGACAAAATTAGCAGACAGCATGCGAGCCAAGGAAAAATAAGCAGAGGCAGAAAGAGGAAAAGAGAGAGAGAGAGAGAGAGAAAGAGAGAGGGCGAGGGAGACGCAACAGACTGAACTGGTCAGAATCGAATGACCAGAAAAGGCGGTGGCACCAGATGCGAGGCAACATAACATACGCACACCCACTCGCACACACACTCACACATAAGCACACGGACACACACTGTGGAATTAAATTTACATAAAATAATTTAAATTTTGCAACCAAGCGACTATAATAAAGTGTCATAAGTTATGACTCATGAGTACATTTTGTTAGCTGCTTTGCCGGATACACCCGCGTGCCCCGCTCGGGACAACATTCCACAGCCCCCTTCTGTGAGGCGGTAAGATCTCCTGCTGCCTCGGACCCAGCAAGTGCGAAAGCGGCTTTTCAGTTAATTCGACTTTTGGACACCCTCCAACTGATAGTGTGGAGTCGGCTTAGTTCCCCACAAATCGAAGGTCATCATCAAACATGTGAGTTGTTGAGAAAAATTAGATGGCACCGGTCAAGTGGTTCCATCGCCGAGCTATAAAGAGCTGAGGGTCTTAAGTGCCTTCACGGATTGGGAGGGTATGTCTGACTTGACGGAATAACCAACACGAACCCCGGTAGGCCTAGGCAATTGCTTTATGGGGTTGCGGAGAGATAAGGCACTGTGGAGGGCGATGGAGGCGGTATTTATAGTATGTTTTTTGCGTATGAGTGGACCTGACCAGATGGACAAGAACACACAGGGGGCTAGTAGTGGATGGGGCAAAGGGCGGCTGAGAGAGGGGCTTTAGGCAGCCAGCCGATCGACCAAACACCACAGAAGAGGCCATAAAAAGCGGGCAGCATAAACATTTTGGCAGTTAGTCAACGGACGCGGCTTGTGACCGAAATAAATTTTACAAGGCCCTTTCGACTTGTCAAAAAAGCAAAACAGTTGCCCATAAAAACACAACAACAACAACAATAACAACAAGAGCCGCAAGAGGGCAGCGTTTGGTGGCGTAGCGTGTCACAGCTTCGAAGCCGGTCGCCCGGCCACCTCGACTGCGGGTGCCTTGAAATTTCAGGGGCACAGACTCAGAAGCACTCCAAATTCAGAGCACCCCCACCCTGACTACATCTCCACGGAGAACAGGTGGGCGCGATGCCGAAGATTGGGGAAAAAATTCTTTTTAGACCTAGAACGGAACCCCCAGTGGGGCCGGGGTCATAGAATTTCTAGTATAGGCAGATAAATCAAAAATGTTTTTGCATTAATGTAATTGATTTTGGTATTTTTTTCTTCTTAGACTTCTTCTTCATTTTTTTTTTTTTTTGTAAAATACCAAAGGAAACAAGAAGCATAAAAACACTCCTATCAAAGTCGCCGAGAGTCAGGTGGGGAATCATATTGGAAAGTATTAAATTTGATCGATTTTTCATTTCATTGATTAGATTGAAAACATTTCAAGTTTTTCTTCTACTTCTTCTTCTTCTTCACTTCTATCTCCTCTTCTTCATGCTTTTCTGACAAAACAACATTGTTTATTTTATGGCCAATTTTATTCGAGACTATTTTGTTCCTTTCGGAACACTCTTTGGTTTCGTTTATGACTTATAAAACATAAAAAAGGAGTTAAGCATTTCTGGGTAATAATTTTGATTGTCATGCCAGTGGGAGGCTAATGAAGTTGTCCTTCGATCAGGGGCCCGTCGAGGTCCTAACCTATGGTTTGAGAGAAATAATCTGTTGTGGTTTCGATTTCCAAGTTGTCAACCGATCAGGGTACTCAGACTCAGGCTCAGACGGTTTAGTCTATAATTGATAGGAGAATTCCAAGGGTCACTGGCTAAAGACATAGTCAATCGATTAGGGGATGCCCAGGGTCTAGACTACAAGCCAACCTAATCTATAATTTGGGGAAAAACCTGTAGGAATCTTAAATTCCAGGGCAAATGAGAGGCCCAATAAGTTGTCAATTGATCAAAGGGGCACCAAAGCCTCTGACGTTCTAATCTATAAATTGGACGAAATAATCTTTAGTGATTCCCGATTCCTAGGCTCATTGGCTCTCGTGCCTCTGAGAGGCTAAGGAAGTAGTTAGTCGATCAGGGATATGCTGAGAATCAACTTAACCTATAATTCCGGGAAATAATCTTACGATTTCCAGCGCTCAATGGCTTAATTGCAAGTGAGACTCCTATGGGATAATCAATTGCTTAAGAGCGAGGAGAATTGATTTAAAACGTTAGTCTCAAGAATATTTACAGAAAGCCTACTAATCTCTCGAACATCTAGCTAATCAAATCCAAATACTTTTCTCTTTAATTACAGAAGAACAGAGCAACAGAGTCAACCTGTCGATACCATTGAATTACCGAGAGGACCACAGGCAAGTACATTAAATGCATGGTCAAAAAATATGTGGCCAACAAAGGTGAAAGCCAGCAGATTGGTAAAAAAAAAATATAAATAAAAGAAAACAGAAAAAAAAATAAAAGAAAGACGAGGACAGCTGAAACGGGCAATGAAAAGTGGTAAATTCACAACATGGCAATGATTTAAGCGCATTATGCACGCCAGATAAATAAAAGAAACGATGCTTAAAAGTACACAGAAGGATAGAAAGAAGCAGGACAGATAGAGACAGAGCGACAGAGATAGAGAGAGAGAGAGAGAGAGGGCAAAACAAAAGGCGTACTTGGCCATAAAATGTTATGCAAAGCTTGGCAGCCAAGCGGCATGTAACAAATACGCGCGAATGACACGCTTCGCCAAACGGTACAAAAAAAAAAAAAAAATAAATATAAAAAAAAAAAAAAATGGAGAGAAGAAGCAGAGAGCCCGTGTGGCTCTAGGGAGCGAGCAAGTGAAGGCGTTGTCCAGAGTGCAAGAGGAAGGTGGCGAGAGCGGGAGCGAAGGCGAAGGCGAGGGCACACGTTGCCAATTTATCGTTGGGCAAAACGAAAATATTTATTCACGCTGCCAGAAGCAATTTGCCGCGGCACAAATTGGCATCATGCCGACGGTGAAGCTGGTGGCAGTGGCAGTGGCAACATCATAAGGTGGCCTCAACAGTGTCGCATTGACAATACTCTGATGCTTTTGCCAGTGCACAGGTTTGGGTCATAAAAACCGAGAAAGATGTACGATGAAGATGGGCAACACCGACAGCGGCATTGGCTTTGGATGTGGCTGTGGCAGTGGCAGTGGCAGCAACGCAAATGTGGCACCTGTGCAGATAAACCGTTTAGACTTTCAAATAAATTGATGTCAACGCTTCTTGTTAGACCGAGAGAGAGAGAGAGGGCGTAAGATAGGAGATAGGGGGAAGGGGCAAGCGCAAACAAGCCCTTGAATTGAGTTTTCTGTTTTCTTATTTTTTTTTATTCATTCCTTTTTTTCTCTCGCCCTCTCCCTCTGCCTGTCTCTTGCTTTGGTGCAGGTGAAGTGTGTGTTTTTTAGCCGCATTTTTGCCCGCAATCTGCTGATTAAGTCACTGAAAGCCACAAAGTACTCCAAATGCTATCAGGCCTTGGCATCTGCAGTTTCGAAAAAAAAAAAAAAAATACTCAAAACCAAACGAGACAAGTCAGTGCAAAAAGTCAGGCACATTTTTCCTCTCCCCCACCAGTGGCAGCCAGCAGATTTCAGTTGATTTGTCTTGCTCTTTCCTGTTGTCTCTCTTTCTCTCTCTCTGTCTCTCTTTCTCTGTCTTTTTCTCTGTTCGGTGTCTCTTGACAGTGGCGTTGTCAACTTTCTGCCTCTGCTGTTGCTGCTGGCTGAGTGTGGGTGGCTAAATCTGTGTGTGTGTGTGTGTGTGTGTGTGTGTGTAATGAGTAATGAGGTTTATCCATAAAATGGCTGGAAGAAAAAAAAAGAGACAGACGAAACACAAAAAAAAAAAGCGCAACCTTTGCCATCAGAATTTTTCAGGCCATCAGGTTCTGCTGTGCATGTGTGTGCGCGTGTGTGTGTGAGTATGCCAGGTTAAATGGGTTTTTGCTTCTAATTTTCCAAACAAGTTTCACCTTACAACCAAAACAGAGTCTCCGCCAAGTGCTCCTCCATGTCGACTTTTTCCTCCCCCCCCTCTGTGTTCACACCCACACAACTCCAGGCTCTTCTCACCTGGCTCCACTCAGCGGCTCTCTCCCTCTTACCCAGCCAACGGTTATTACAACCACGTGACAACGATTACATCAGTTGGAGACCTACAACAACAAAAGGCAGCATCCCACCAAAAGTTGAGAATTGAGCCTTGAATTTTGACTTGGGACAAATAAATCCAACCAAACAAAAACAACAAAAAGAAAAATAGAAGAGCATTTTTACAGAGTCTCCCAACAAGACACTCCAAAAAGATTTACAACTGACAGTGCAGGGTGTTGCATTTTTTTTGAATATTTTTTTTTTTTCTAACTGTAAAAGCTACATTATTTTGAAATTATGAATACAATGAGGAAAGGGTACATCGAGAAAAAAAGTTTGGTTCCTACTATGTAGCAATATAGTTTTGCGACACCCTGTATAAAAATAAGTCGCATATAGTCATTGCGCTTTTTTTGTACATAAATTAAAAAAGAAAGAAACGCTGGAAAAAATTCCAATGACAAAATTATGAGAGGCTAATTCATTTCGTCTCATCTTGTAACACCCACAGAGTTACTCTGCTTGGATACCAAAGTACCGTTATAAAGACAGAATGGCAGCTTGTTTGTCTGTTCGAATTTAGTGATTATCCACATTTTATTTGAAATATTTTCGGACTCATCCTTCGAAATCCATCGAACAGTTCTGCCCCATTTTGTGCTCTGCTGAAACTTTTATTAATAAATTTTGTTTGTTGACTCAGATATCACTTGCGTTTTCTTCATAATTCTGAATATTTAATTTTGATTTAATTTTCCATATCTACTCTTGAATATTTTTAATTATTTTTGGCTTGTGGAAACTACAAAGCAAGGCTTAAACGGAAATTCCATTTACAGACTGCGGGAATGGGAATTCAATTTATTCACTTATGCAAGATAAAGAAAAGTAAAATGGATTTAATTAATAGATTGTTATTTTAGAATCGACGAGTTGGAGATTTCCGTGGGATTCCCTCAACATTGTTTTGATTGCTCTGGTAAAATATGCCAGGAACCATTCGCGTTGCCAAGCGAAAACACTCGACCCTTCAAATCGGTTGAAAAATATTCACATTATAAATTTATGAAATTTCATTGTGGATCTTTTTGTGTGTATTTTATAGTTTACAATTTACAGAGAGATTAGCATACTATACAGTCAGTGAAGCCGAAGCTGAAGCCTCGAACAAATAACAGAGAAAGTTTCAAATTCCCCACATTTCCTAGGGGCGCCCCGAATTGAAATGAGAAAGCGGACTTCGCACTCGTCAGTCAGTTTTGAATACGTGATTTCTGCGAATTTCGAGTCCGCGAAACCAGCATCAGCTCCGTGATCGGGTCGGTGTCCATGGCCGTGTCCATTGAATTGGCAGGCCAAAAAATTGCCATAATATCGGCAGAATTGATGTGTTGTCCTCAATGGATGACCGAAACGGGCACATGATTGCATAATTGAAACGATTTTGAGTCAATAAATTCACGCCATCGACAACGTTTCGCCCTCGCTTCACATCATCAGTGAATGATGAGTCGAATAATGGCTCTGGGATTATTTCTGAATGCAGAGGCCAATATTGACAGACAGTGATTTCGTCTCGATTGCTTAAGGTCTGTCCAACAAGTCAAGGTAATAGATATTTATGTCGCCACCACCACCATCATGACCACTGTAACCACCGTAACCACCATTACCACCATCACCAACGCCACAAAAAGTGAGAGAGAAAGCGAGAGAGTGTGTGAAAATATTCTGATGCATGACAAGTGGAATGGAATGTCAGATGCATCTATCAAATTGGAAGCCAGAACTGTCAAGTGAATGAAAATTGTCTGTCTAGTTTTTTCTTTTAGGAGAGAATTAAATTTCACTGGGTTTCACATGGTCAGTTTTTTCTGAAATCCACTTAAAATATACAGTCCAAATTTTCACCATTGTTCATTTCAGGTGAGCCAACCTACCAAAGCGGCTTGCATTATTCTGTTGAAAAGGAGGATGGTTTCCCAATGGGCTTACTTGCCCTGCAGCCAAAATTGACTAAATTGGCAGAAAATGAGAAAAAACTAAAAATATTATTCGACCAAATGAATGCCAGGCGAACAGAAGCTGAGAGAAGCGCACCAGAGGCGAGCGCAACGAGAAATCATTGCCTACTTTTCAGCGCCACCAAAAAAGCCTCATTTCGACCGAGACGTGCAAATAAAAGGTCGACATTTCAAAACGCTTTCACAACAACACTTAAGCATTTTCGCCGCTCTCTTGAATGAAATCATCTACTTTCAGTCACTCCCCTGAGGAATGCTATTTTAGCCAGGCCTCATGACCTTTGGACAGTTTTACGTAAAGCTCACAATTTACCTGACCCACAGATACTTAGCATGTATCAAATGAAAGCTCATCACATGCAAATTTTTTTTGGTAGTGAAACGGAATACTAAACATTTTCTGACTTTTTTCGCAGACTTGAATGAGGAATTTTAAATTTGGAATTTTGGGCAGAAGAAATTTTTTCTTTATCAAGATTATCGGGATTTCCTAGTTTTCCTCAATTTAGATAGTTTGAAATGTATCAATTTCTAAAGCTTATTTTATTTTTATTTAATATGTTTTTATACGTATAATATGTATATTTTTTATTTTTATTAAATTATTAAAACCTCTAAATTAGATCAGCAAATCTGCTGTGAGTAGCGCACTTTAGGCAGACCCATAAAAAAAAGATGATTTGATATTTCTCAGAGAGCACAACGAGAACTTTCTGCTGCCCGAGTGCAAAGACTTTAATTTGTGTTCAGAGCGGAAACTCAAGACAAACATATAATATGTGCAGTAGGCACCAACTCTTAATTCGGTGCAATAGCTTAGGTGGGTACAATGCGGCTGAATATACATTATTATAACTAACCAAAACCTATATATAAAAATTCATAGAACTTAAGAGGGAATGGAAGTAGGAAGAATATAGAAGCAGTCCGAATGGATAAAGAAAGGGGCATAAAAAAATAGTGGACGGGGAGGAGGAGGACGGATGGATGAGGAGGCTTATAGAAGGCAATCAAGACAGCATGAAGACAGATAAGGGTAGTAGAGAAAAAGAGAGAGACAGGGGAGTTCAAGGAAGTATAAATATGTTGTTTTCTTTGGGCCCCGATCTGGCACACAGCACATTTCTTTCTAAGGAAGCAGAAAACTAATGTCACTTAAAAAAATACATACATGTGAGTATATGCGTGATTTAATATTCTATTTTTAATAGTGGCATATAACTTTAATTAACTTCAGGTCTATGAGAAAAAAAAAAACACGGGAAATCGGCATCCGTAAATTATCGAAAGAGCACAAGGCAAAAATGGATTAAATAGCCGAAGAATTGTTCGCTGGGATTTCGTTTACATGTTTTGTATCCGGAAGTGAAATTATGACATCAACTGGGCCCGTATAACTAAGACAGCTGTCAATATGGCAGGCATCTTACTCGCAGGCTTTCGATTCATTAAAAAAAACAGATGTATCAAATGCAACTCAAAATCTGTTTTGTGTATTTGTTTTCCACTCCTTTCAGATGGACCGATACAAAACAGAAGTATTGCAAAAAAAACAAACATGCTCGATCCAAGAAAAAAAGTTGATGATTGGTTTTCCAGCCAGTTTCAACCTAGGATTTAAGCGCTACAAGCATCCAAAGAAATCTCGAAAGAACAGAAGGACTTTTGCAGACTATTCTAACTTTTTCATCTGCCAATAATAAAAAATAGTTAGTTTAGTATCGATCACCACCTTTTTTAGTTCCGATTCTATCGACCTGATTTTTCGAGCAACTAAATTCTCTTATGGTCAAATACTTTGGTGCATATTTGAAATCCCTTTAAATTGGTTCCTGTAAGCACCAATACTCATGTTGTAGGCTTTTTGGAATCTGTGCCATATTGGCTTTCATATGAGATGTAGCTACCTCCTGTAGGCACAGTACCTTGAGAGCTATGAGCTAAACTGCAAAAAGGTCCTGTGGTGGAAGACAAATAGCACTTCCCAAAGGATAATTTCAAAATGGATAGTTCCATTGAATAGAGCATCGAAAATCCAAAACTAGTAGGGTTTTCCAGCCACCTCCGACCTAGGATTTAGAAGTTATAGACATCCAAAGAAATCTCGAAAGAACAGAGTGACTTTTGCAGACTATTCAAACTTTTTCATCTGCGGTGCTGACGGTTTCTCCATGAGCTCCTGTCAATAATAAGAAATAGTTAGTTTAGTATCGATCACCACCTTTTTTAGTTCCGATTCTATCGACTTGATTTTTCGAGCAACATAATTCTCTTATGGCCAAAGACTTTGGTGCATATTTGAAATCCCTTTAAATTGGTCCTGTAAGCACCAATACTCATGTTGTAGGCTTTTTGGAATCTGTGCCATATTGGCTTTCATATGAGATGTAGCTACCTCCTGTAGGCACAGTACCTTGAGAGCTATGAGCAAAACTGCAAAAAGGTCCTGTGGTGGAAGACAAATAGCACTTCCCAAAGGATAATTTCAAAATGGATAGTTCCATTGAATAGAGCATCGAAAATCCAAAACTAGTAGGGTTTTCCAGCCACCTCCGACCTAGGATTTAGAAGTTATAGACATCCAAAGAAATCTCGAAAGAACAGAGTGACTTTTGCAGACTATACAAACTTTTTCATCTGCGGTGCTGACGGTTTCTCCATGAGCTCCTGTCAATAATAAAAAATAGTTATTTAAGTATCAATCACTACCTTTTTTAGTTCCGATTCTATCGACCTGATTTTTCGAGCAACTAAATTCTCTTATGGTCAAAGACTTTGGTGCATATTTGAAATCCCTTTAAATTGGTTCCTGTAAGCACCAATACTCATGTTGTAGGCTTTTTGGAATCTGTGCCGTATTGGCTTTCATATGAGATGTAGCTACATCCTGTAGGCACAGTACCTTGAGAGCTATGAGCAAAACTGCAAAAAGGTCCTGTGGTGGAGGACAAATAGCACTTCCCAAAGGATAATTTCAAAATGGATAGTTCCATTGAATAGAGCATCGAAAATCCAAAACTAGTAGGGTTTTCCAGCCACCTCCGACCTAGGATTTAAAAGTTATAGACATCCAAAGAAATCTCGAAAGAACAGAGTGACTTTTGCAGACTATTCAAACTTTTTCATCTGCGGTGCTGACGGTTTCTCCATGAGCTCCTGTCAATAATAAAAAATAGTTAGTTTAGTATCGATCACCACCTTTTTTAGTTCCGATTCTATCGACTTGATTTTTCGAGCAACTAAATTCTCTTATGGTCAAAGACTTTGGTGCATATTTGAGATCCCTTTAAATTGGTTCCTGTAAGCACCAATTATCATGTTGTAGGCTTTTTGGAATCTGTGCCATATTGGCTTTCATATGAGATGTAGCTACCTCCTGTCGGCACAGTACCTTGAGAGCTATGAGCAAAACTGCAAAAAGGTCCTGTGGTGGAAGACAAATAGCACTTCCCAAGGGATAATTTCAAAATGGATAGTTCCATTGAATAGAGCATCGAAAATCCAAAACTAGTAGGGTTTTCCAGCCACCTCCGACCTAGGATTTAGAAGTTATAGACATCCAAAGAAATCTCGAAAGCACAGAGTGACTTTTGCAGACTATTCAAACTTTTTCATCTGCGGTGCTGACGGTTTCTCCATGAGCTCCTGTCAATAATAAAAAATAGTTAGTTTAGTATCGATCACCACCTTTTTTAGTTCCGATTCTATCGACTTGATTTTTCGAGCAACTAAATTCTCTTATGGTCAAAGACTTTGGTGCATATTTGAGATCCCTTTAAATTGGTTCCTGTAAGCACCAATTATCATGTTGTAGGCTTTTTGGAATCTGTGCCATATTGGCTTTCATATGAGATGTAGCTACCTCCTGTCGGCACAGTACCTTGAGAGCTATGAGCAAAACTGCAAAAAGGTCCTGTGGTGGAAGACAAATAGCACTTCCCAAGGGATAATTTCAAAATGGATAGTTCCATTGAATAGAGCATCGAAAATCCAAAACTAGTAGGGTTTTCCAGCCACCTCCGACCTAGGATTTAGAAGTTATAGACATCCAAAGAAATCTCGAAAGCACAGAGTGACTTTTGCAGACTATTCAAACTTTTTCATCTGCGGTGCTGACGGTTTCTCCATGAGCTCCTGTCAATAATAAAAAATAGTTATTTTAGTATCGATCACCACTTTTTTTAGTTCCGATTCTATCGACCTGATTTTTCGAGCAACTAAATTCTCTTATGGTCAAAGACTTTGGTGCGTATTTGAAATCCCTTTAAATTGGTTCCTGTAAGCACCAATTATCATGTTGTAGGCTTTTTGGAATCTGTGCCGTATTGGCTTTCATATGAGATGTAGCTACATCCTGTAGGCACAGTACCTTGAGAGCTATGAGCAAAACTGCAAAAAGGTCCTGTGGTGGAGGACAAATAGCACTTCCCAAGGGATAATTTCAAAATGGATAGTTCCATTGAATAGAGCATCGAAAATCCAAAACTAGTAGGGTTTTCCAGCCACCTCCCACCTAGGATTTAGAACTTATAGACATCCAAAGAAATCTCGAAAGCACAGAGTGACTTTTGCAGACTATTCAAACTTTTTCATCTGCGGTGCTGACTTTTTCTCCATGAGCTCCTGTCAATAATAAAAAATAGTTATTTTAGTATCGATCACCACCTTTTTTAGTTCCGATTCTATCGACTTGATTTTTCGAGCAACTAAATTCTCTTATGGTCAAAGACTTTGGTGCATATTTGAAATCCCTTTAAATTTGTTCCTGTAAGCACCAATTATCATGTTGTAGGCTTTTTGGAATCTGTGCCATATTGGCTTTCATATGAGATGTAGCTACCTCCTGTAGGCACAGTACCTTGAGAGCTATGAGCAAAACTGCAAAAAGGTCCTGTGGTGGAAGACAAATAGCACTTCCCAAAGGATAATTTCAAAATGGATAGTTCCATTGAATAGAGCATCGAAAATCCAAAACTTGTAGGGTTTTCCAGCCACCTCCGACCTAGCATTTAGAAGTTATAGACATCCAAAGAAATCTCCAAAGAACAGAGTGACTTTTGCAGACTATACAAACTTTTTCATCTGCGGTGCTGACGGTTTCTCCATGAGCTCCTGTCAATAATAAGAAATAGTTAGCTTAGTATCGATCACCACCTTTTTTAGTTCCGATTCTATCGACTTGATTTTTCGAGCAACATAATTCTCTTATGGCCAAAGACTTTGGTGCATATTTAAAATCCCTTTAAATTGGTTCCTGTAAGCACCACTACTCATGTTGTAGGCTTTTTGGAATCTGTGCCATATTGGCTTTCATATGAGATGTAGCTACCTCCTGTAGGCACAGTACCTTGAGAGCTATGAGCAAAACTGCAAAAAGGTCCTGTGGTGGAGGACAAATAGCACTTCCCAAAGGATAATTTCAAAATGGATAATTCCATTGAATAGAGCATCGAAAATCCAAAACTAGTAGGGTTTTCCAGCCACCTCCGACCTAGGATTTAGAAGTTATAGACATCCAAAGAAATCTCGAAAGCACAGAGTGACTTTTGCAGACTATTCAAACTTTTTCATCTGCGGTGCTGACTTTTTCTCCATGAGCTCCTGTCAATAATAAAAAATAGTTATTTTAGTATCGATCACCACCTTTTTTAGTTCCGATTCTATCGACTTGATTTTTCGAGCAACATAATTCTCTTATGGTCAAAGACTTTGGTGCATATTTGAAATCCCTTTAAATTGGTTCCTGTAAGCACCAATACTCATGTTGTAGGCTTTTTGGAATCTGTGCCGTATTGGCTTTCATATGAGATGTAGCTACCTCCTGTCGGCACAGTACCTTGAGAGCTATGAGCAAAACTGCAAAAAGGTCCTGTGGTGGAGGACAAATAGCACTTCCCAAGGGATAATTTCAAAATGGATAGTTCCATTGAATAGAGCATCGAAAATCCAAAACCAGCAGGGTTTTCCAGCCACCTCAGGCCTAGGATTTAGAAGTTATAGGCATCGAAAGAAATGTCAAAGAACCCTTCCTCTCGCATACAATTTTTATTCACCCATATCAAACCAATATATCGATTTTATTAGTTATTATTTGGTTTTCCTTCTTCGTGGAGGAGACTCATAGCAAGCGCACTTGACCTTAACGGTAAGACCGCCTTGAGTCTTACTTGAAAGTTTACCTATTACAGCTTTAGGTTTAGTTCAGCTCATTAAGCTTTGAACTCTCTGAGAGAGATCAATGCTTTCGTATTTTAAAATTCGCCCAAAAATATGCAATGCGAAATTCTCCTAGCCGCTAGCGTGGCTTAATTAAATATAAGATCAATTAATAAGAAAACATGCATAGCTTAAATGAAATATTCGCTTTATTTGTTTAATTTGGCAATCATGGAATTCAGTATTAAAGAAAACGTGCATTTCTTTGCAGGCGGTGGTCATGGACGACATCATTGAGATGGTTAAGACTGATGAACCGATCACAACTGAGCCAGTCCTATTAAACGGATCCACAATAATTTAACACACACAACGGTTCCAAGGTCCTTGGATTAGTCCGAGTACCACAAGCGGTCAGAACACCACAACATAGGATTGAGTAAACCTGGAAAAAATTAAAGAAAAAAAAAAGAAATACATTAAAACACAGATCTACCACTAAACATACAATTTGTAAAAATAATTATTGTTAAGTCTAGACAGTAAATAAAACCTAAGGAATTTCATACGATTTTCTGCGACACATACAGTATGGTAATTGGAATTATTTTATTTAAGTTGACTGAATACATTTCAGATTTATTTTTAAAATTTCATTAGGAATATTCCTTGTTGGATACCTTTGATGTCTTCTTTATTTAAGATCAAATTTATTTTGAATGGGAATCGTGGAATTTGTGAGGCTAGCGCAGCGAGTAGTTTCTTATTCAAGCGCTGCCAACTTTGCTTTGCTCTCATTTCGAACAGCAGCGGCGAAGGCGGCAGCAGCGACGACGACGACGACACAACTTTGCTGACTTGACTCACTTACTGGTTGGAAGTGTGTGTACACACTTGTTAATTATTCCTACTTGTGTATAGTCAGTTGTTGTTGATGTTGCTATTGCAGTAACTGTAAGTGTTCATGTGTTCGTGTCGGTATTTTATTATTATTTTTTTTTATGCCTAACGTGTGAGTACTTTTTGCACTGTATTTTTTCGTCGTATCGTATGTACATATTTCAAATTATTCTCGAAGGCTTTTTTATGTATTTCATTTTTTTTTCGTTTTGAATATTTTCAACGATAATTGCAATAAGCAAACTGTTGGGCTGTAGTCGATGTTGTTGTTAGATGGTGATGATTGTGTGTGTGAGTTGGCAACTTTAAAGGAACCTCTGATGTACTCAGGTAATGGCAGCGTTGGCCCCAATACACTCATGCCGCCTGGCTCCGCGGTAGCCGGCCCTACTCCGTCCATCCTTTGGAACACTTACTGCCTCACACACAACAGCATATTTCGTATGTTTGTTGTTCATTTGCATATGTATGCATGAGAGTCAACTAAAAATCTCTCCACCTCCTTCACGCTCTCACTACCTGAGTGTCTCATTCCTCAGGGCTAAATAATGGACTGAGCCTGAGAATCTATATTCTTGTTGGCGGCACACGTCGACACCAAGAGTTGAAGCAACCAGTCATTGAGGGGTTGGAGCCGGGGTGGGGTCTTACGGAAGGTCGCTGGTAATGGGGCATACAAACAAGAGCGAAGGTGGTAAAGTTAAAGGCGCAAAAAAGGTGGGCAGCAACAAAAAAAAAAAGCGACTCACGACAACAAACTTGGTGGATGGCAATGGCGATGGCGAAAGCGGCTTCTTGTCATCGTCGCCATGTGTCAGTAAATTCAGAAATAATGATGCGTCGAAAATAAAAAATAAAAAAAAATACTTGCGACACTCGAGTCATTTTGAGTGAAAGAAACACACACATACACAAACCCCAGCACACATACGCATATAGCATGAGAGCAGAGCCAGCAAAAGCCTCGGCTAAACGACTTACAAATGTGCACACTCACACATAGACAGAAGACAGACAAATATTTGTTTGTTTATTTGCTTGCTCAGTCAGTCTGAGCCGACATAAATATACTGTACGAACACTCAACGCTAGATGGCACCAGTAGTCGAATGGAAAACTGAATAAGCACATCGAAAATTAAAGCAGCTTAGAAAAATATACTAGCTCCAGACAAGGAGTACCACAATGATGACAAGACCAGTATAGCTATTTCTATATAATATGCAGCACGTAATACTCCACAAGTCACACAACTCATTGAATAGAACTCACTGGCTAGCTCACTCACACTCCGCCGCGCTTCTCCTTGCAATCACTGTGTGGCTGCAGTCAGGTCAGCATTTTTCCCGCCGAATTCAGCTTTTTTTTTGACTCAGTTGACCATTTTAATTGAAACTTGCAGAAAACTTGTCAAACTTAATTTATTCATGATTTTTCTAAAAGTGATTAAAGCTTTTCCTTTGAACGGGGTTTTGTTTTTCCTCATAGAAAGTATCAACTGTTTTTAGCTTTATTTTTGATCTAATCCTGGCAAAGTGTGAGCAACACTGTGACCGGGCATATGCCAGACGTTAAGTGCCAGCAGACAAGCATGTGTTGTTGTGACTAAGAACAAGAAGAAGAAGGGGATGGGAGGGGAGAGCAGGCAATCCTAAGCTAGGCAAGGGTTCGTCGTTTTCTTCTTCTGTTTGTCTCTTCTCTTTTTTGGGTGTAGGTGTGGGTGCGGGAGTGGGTGTTGTTGTTGTTTGTTTTTGTTATTTGAATTCTTCATTCACCCTTCCGCTTGGTTCTTCCCTCTCGTTTCACTCTCTTTCCATTTATACACCTCTCACTGGCTTGAAGTGAAAGCTCTTGTTTCACTTTGTTAATTACTCAGATTCCTTGGGCCAGGAGGGAGGGTAGCATTGAGGAAACAGGCAAGAAAAATGGGTCATTAAAACGTCAACATCTTTGTGTCCTCCCCTCACAGCTCCCGCAACGAAAAGTAACAAAAACAAGCCTATCTCTCCCCCCCTTTGTCTCACTCTCTCTCTCTAGTGGAGTGTCCGCCTGAGCTTTAAAAAACAACAACAAGAAGGATAACAAAGGTGCGAAAAAATAAATAAATTAGAGCGTCAAGAGAGGCAAAATAGGCCCTGTTTTTTCTTCTTTTTTTCGAGTCGAGTTGAGTCTTCTTTTCTTCGTGTACGTTTCATTTTATTTATTTTTTTTTTTTTTAGCGTTGTTGGCAGAAGAGCTTATTTCAAATAGAGAAGATAAAGAAGAAGACGACCTTGTTGTCACAAACACGTGAAGAACTTATGTTTTTATTTTGCTCAAATCAAAAAAAAAAAAAATACGATAAGATGTGGCCGATTTCGAAATACCCTGCAAACAGAGTGGCAGCTCTGAAAAATCGAAAAACAAAATGCAACTCAGGCAAAGTTGTAGGCAAGCACACACGCCATCTATCGATCTATTTATGCAATCGCAAGCTTACTCACTAGCCAGTGTTGAGGGAAATCAGCGTACCCTTAATTATGACCCGATCGAAAGGGTTCTTTTTCACTCAAAAATAGTATATAATGGGTATGCCCTACACTTCGGGGTGTAAGGTATAAAAATAAAATTTACCTTTTACCTTTTTTACTTACTTACTTGAGTCATGATATATTTTGAAAAAATAAAGAAAGGAGAAAAAGGAAAAATCAGGCTAATAAGAAATGCCTGGAAAATTGTTTTGTTCATTTTTTGTTTTTGAAATTTATTTTTGGGTTTGTGTAATTTCAGAAATTAAGTTGTAAGTCGCAAAGGGTTCTATATTCATTTTTATGGGTCCTTTCGGCTTAGTCATTTTCTTGCACTTCCTCCGTCTCTGTCTCTGCCTCCTCTGCGTTGTCATTATTCAACAAGTCATAAAAATTTCTTATCAATATTGAACCCATTTCCACAAATGCCAAATAGTTGATAAATATTAAAAATTCAAAGCCAAAACCAAATCTTTTGATTCCCAAATTCGCATTCTCCTCCTGCTTCAAATCACTCGACAGGCCATCTAGATTTGTTGAAAAAGAACAAAAACAAACTTAATGCAATGCAAACAGCAGAAAGAGTAGACCAAAAGCGAGAGAGAAAGGGGGAATGAAATAAAGAAAAAAAATATTTCACACAATTTGACAATGACTTTTTGTTGACTAGGCATTTACGGTCGTGGCACATCTCCTTTCTCTCCTGGTCCTATTGTCATCGGCAGTTTTGAAAAAAAAGGAAATAAAAAAAAACTCACCCATATTCAATCAAGTTGGCAGGTGTGTGCATGTGCCTGTGCCTTTGCCTTTGCCTGTGCTTGTGCTTGTGTCTGCGTGTATGTGTGTGATGCTCTCATGAATTTTAACTAGATAAATAATATATTTATATTGGTCCTAATCAAATTCCAATATTCCAAATTCAATATATATTTTTCTTTTCTTTTTATTTTATTTTGATTCTTTTCTTTACTTTTCTTTTATGATTTCATTTTGACAAAGCCTGCCTTTCGTCTTGTCCAAAAAAAAGGCAAGAAATGGAACACGCATACGGAATGCGTAGCCAAAAAAAGTGTTTCATTCCATTATGAACAAGCTTGCGTGCGTTAGAGAGGGACGCATAGATGCATTCAGTTTAAACTAAAGACAAGGGTACTCCAGAGTCAGTAATTTTAATTTCTTTGCTGAGAAATTATATCATTAGACAGAGAAAGAGAAAGGGGGAGACAGCACTTTATATTCACATTATAAATTGATGAGAATAAATATTTTAGATCAATTCGATTCGCAGGAGGCCTTTATGAATTTATAGACCCATGCAAGTAGTGCACACCAGCTCAGCATTCCAGATGCCAAAGTTCTTCTTGACTATCGGACAGCCGCAATTAAAGCATTTGAAGCATTTCTTATGCCATTTCGTATTCAGGGCAACAATCGCATTTTTATTAATGGGCCTTTCGCAGCCGGAACAACGTGACACGAAAGTCTTCTGGAAGTCGGACTTACAGAACAGATAACCGTTGACTTCAAAAAATGTCGATGACACCAGTGATTTGCCACAACTCACACACCGGAAGCATTTATCATGCCACTTCCGGCCAACGGCGGTGACCATGCGTTGCCGTATTGCAGAGCCGCAGGCGTTGCAACGGCTCGAATGCTTCGCGACATAGCAGGTTGTACAAACCGGTTCGTTTTCCAGCACATTGAAGGTACCATTTTCAATAGGTTTGTTGCACTCCTTGCACGTGAAATGCTGCGGATGGTAGGTCTTGCCCAGGGCACTGATGGAGCGCTGACTGACGGGGCTATTGCACTTGCAACACAGAGTAGTGGTTCCCTTTAAATTTGCGTTTTCCATATTGATTAAAAACAATTTTTTTTTTTTTTTACTTAATAAATTTCGCCGGAGCTAAATGATAGTTTTGGAATTTGGAAGTATATTAAAATTGTTTATGGGAAATCCCTTGACGTCTACTTCGATTCCGTATGAAAATAATACGTCAACTCAAACCGAAAGTTAAGCCAGACCCCAAACAATCAAGCATTTCAATTTCAATCCAAAAGGGAATGTTGCAGCCACAACAACGCCTACAACCACGATTATTCAATATGTTAAACAAGAATCAATAATATTTAAAAATAAAAGGGAAACACCTATACTCTACGGCCAAAAGTTACAAAAGGGGGATTCCTCCGACTCTGTGAGGCTTACAGCAAAATTCAAATATTCTCGAATTTCTGAAAATCCCTTCCAGGTCTGATATATCTTCTCGCTATTTAAAAAGAGCAACGTCTTCAATCTATCCAGAAAAGATTGGAAACTCCCGAACATAGACCCACTTCTGTTCCCTAGAATAAGGCCTTCGGATCTGCTGACAGATAGCTCCCACTAGAAGATCGATTTGAAGAGAACATTCAAAGGACTTTCCAGATTTTGTTTCTTAAGGGTATTTTCAGGTTGTAAGAATTTGTTGACAATTTCAATTTACTGGTTTATTACAGTGGGTGTGGTCCTCTCCCTCCCATCCTCAACGCGCTCGTGTATGTGTGTATTTGGGCGTGAAATTTATGTGTGAGTGTGTAAAACGCAGGCAAATAATTTACGACAAATGCATAACATAAAAATAAAAATTCGTGTAAAAACCAAAATGAATAAAATTCAATTTACAGCTGGGCCTAGAAAAATCGGCAACCCACCAGCGTGGACGTACGGAAGAGGGGAGAGCTGGAAAACATTATAGAATACATTTCAGATAGCAGGCTGTACCTGAACTTTGAACCCGAAACTGGTGAAGAGAAACCTTCGAACCTAAAGCACATTTTTTTTTTTTTTTTTGCTATATAAAAATTATGGCTCCGCATTAATTTCAATAAATGCTGACGAGCTGAGGTATAAATAAAACATCAAATTAAATGCGACATATGTAGTCTTCCCCAGCCCACCCCGCCGCGGCCAGTTCGCTTCTAAACCAACTACCTAGCCTCTTGCCCTGTCTCTTTCCCACTTACCAGCAATCAGGCGTGTCTAATTTTTTGTGCCTTTCTCTCTGCCTGGGTGTGTGTGTGTGGCTTGCCCGTCTAGATTTGCGAGAGTGGCACAGGCAGAGAGGGAAAGAAAGAGAGCGAGAGAGAGAGAGAGAGAGAGTGAGCTTTGTGGACAGGGTTGTCGTTTTTTATGATCACATTTGTCTTCATTCGCACACATCGGCGTAATTATTTAGCCATAAACTGCACTCGTTTATTTCTACTTCCGAGTTTGGTTTCATATATTTTTTTTTCTTTGCTTATTCTGTTTTTTATACGTTTTTATTGGACGGCTTAAATGAAAGAATTCCCCAGCGGGTATGCTCACAGAATCCATTTTGGTAGCCATGGGGTACGGGTGGCAGAGGCAGGGGCAGGGGCAAGCCTGCCAAATTACTTCATAGACATGTTACGAAAAATATGTGTGCGTGTTAAAAAAACACAAACATACATATAAATTACACATTGCACAATTTGGCAGAAAATTGTTGCTTCACTTTATTATTATTATTTTTCTTTTGTCTTCTCACCCGTGGGCAACAAATTATTTAAGGTGGCACTAACTTAAAAAATGTTGCAAAAATATTAAACAACTTTATGGTTTGTTGAAAACTTTGTAGCATTTCCGCCGCTTCTCCATTCCTTTTTTGGCCCTTTTCGTTTATGTTTTTGCTGTTGTTGTTGTTTGCCTTTGCTTTTGCTTTTATAGACATTGTTCATTTGTTTGGCAACATTTTCCTTTGTTTGCTTTTACATTGGTTTTTTTTTTGTTTTTTAATTTTTATTTTCGCTGGCTTTTGTTTTTTTGGTTTTTATTTTGTGTTGAAATTGCCTTTGACATTTATTTTCATTACCAGGGTGCTTTTTTTTGGGTTTGAATGAGTTGGTTCGGTTGGTTATCCAGCCGGGACATCAACATCATTTGTGATTAATGTCATAATTATGCTGACACAATGCAATTTATAACTTTACACTCACACACAGACACACAGACACACGGACAGACAGACAGACCCACATGCACATAGACAGACAGACAGACTGGCTGGCTGGCTGGCCCTTTGCATGTCCTGTCCAGTCCTGTCCTGTCCCGTTCCGTTCCGTCCTGTCCAGTTTGGCTTTCATTGTGTGCATTGTCCGCAGGAATATTCATTTAGCACTTTTCCACTACACGCACACTTTCACACACATTCTCTCTTCGGTTGTAAGAGTTTCCTTCGGTTTCACAATTCTTAAATTCAGCATTATTTGAAAGCACAAGAAGAGACGGGAGGGGGAATACGTCGAATGCGCATTTTTTCTCCTTTGCTTTTCAACCTGTTTTCTCTTCAATTATTTCTTATTTTTTAGTGTTGCAACCGAGACGAAGCAATTGATTGTTTGCCTTTTTTTTGCCACTTCCTTTTGATTTTGGGTTTTGGGCAGAGCCACTCATTCACTCAGAATTAATGCTCAAACAAGAGGAGAGCATTTCAAATTCGATGATTGCTCTCATAATTGAACGGTGTAGTGTGAACAGAAAGTGAAAGAGGAAGGGAGGGAGTGGTAGTGGGAGGAGAGAGACAGTGTGTGTGTGTGCTTTTGTCGTTGAATGTTTTTTATGCGCTTCTGTTTTTGTTTCATTTCACACAAACACACACACACACACAAACACATACACACGTAGACAAAAAAGAAGAGCGTTAAAAGTTTTTTTGTTTTTTTCTTCGTTCCTGACTGTCGAACCAAATACACACAGAGAAAAAGTGCTAAGTAGTCTGCCGGGCCGTCGTGGTATGGTCGAAACGAGGACGAAGACTCTCCACAATTGCCAGAGAAAATTAATTATCAAATTTATTTTGTCGACAACCAAAAAAAAGCAAAAAAAAACACACACACACACACACACACACATATACACACTTTTGCGCACCCAAGCAGCTGTGAGAGCGAGAAGCAAGTTAAGCTGGCCAGAGTCCCATTCTTTTTACAGTTATTTCATTTGTGTAGTTCTTTTTTTTCATTTTTATTTAGTTTTAGTTTTCTGTGGTCGCTTTGCCTTGGCTCTGTTTTTTGTCCTCCTCCACCCTTCTCCTCCAGCCCGACGCCTGTCCTGGCTTGTCCTGTCCAGTGGCATGACTAAATGCCGTGCGATTTTGTTGAATGAGATAATTACAACGGCGTTAATTGTGCTTCGCTTTTCGGTAAGCAATGTGCCGTTAACTGTTAACCATTTGCTCTTTCACGCCCCCATTTGTGGCTCCCTTTTGTGGCTGCTTAACCCTTGGTTCAGGTAAAAATAAACACACTCACACACACACACACACACACAGCCACACACCATCACCCACACCCGTGCATGTTTCAGATTACTTGAAAAGAAAACACAAAACTTTCAATGAAATCTTCCTATTTTCTCTCTTTCAAAATACAAGTAAGATGAAGCAGAAGCAGAAGAAGAAGAAGCAGCAGAATCAGATGATGAAGAAGAAGAAAAAGAAGAAGAAGGCATCACAAAAGAAAAGTGAATACAAAGCGAATACGAACAAAGAGCAACGGCTGAAAATCTTTACTTTTACTAAATTTAGAATATAAAAGAAAGTGGAACTTATTCAAGCATTTTTTCCTCATTCTTTTTATATGAAGGAAGCAACTCATTTAAGACTTTTTCGTTTGCTTCCTCTTCTACTTTTGGGGAAATAAGAACATTTTCTGCTCTCGAACTTGATTTTTTCTTTTTTTAAGAAGCAAGCAAGTTTGGTTCATATTTTAAATAAACGTAAATTAGACCTGGCAAGTCTGTAATATTTTTCAATACTTGGAATATGGATCTAAGAAATACCGGATATCTTAATCTTGCCTCTTAGAAAACTTGATTGAAGTGGTGAAGTGGTGAATGGGTGTCGACAGAATTGAGCAACCATATTGCAGAGCTGCCAGACGACTTCAAGTCGGTTTTAGAGATATCTCGAATACATAATGACCGATCTCGTTAAAACTAGGAATTTAGAATTCTTATATAGAAACATATATGCATAAAGAATTTCACCTGAATCGTATCGAATCTAGCTGGATTATAAGCCCTAGGGACTTCTAGAGATATATCACATACCCTTTGACCAATGTCAATCTCACATCCATAGATACCGAGTTTTACTTGCATTGAACATTCATATTACCAGACAAATCCAAGGCAGTTTAAGGGATATATGTCGGATATCGCTATATACTATTTATAGATTTGTAAGGACTTCAAATAATAGCTTGAGTTAAGTTAGTAAAGTCTAAAATAATCCCAAAGTTTTCAACAAAAACTTAAAAAAACAAAGGTCAAGTGAGCTCATATAACGAAAAGGCAGAGTTCTGTAGTCTCCAAGTTTCCATTAGACTGTCAAAAGGTCAAATAAATATGGCGTGAACATTGAGGGGTTAATCCGGCTATAGTTTTTCTGTTCTCCAAAATAATACGATGCCCTGTAAATGTGGAAAATGTTGTGTGATGTCTTGTTGAAAGATTGCCATCACATCGCATTGGCTTTTTCGCAGATATTTTCCTTTTTTTAGGTTCTTTTGGTGGTCTTCTTCTTGCTGTTTTTGGTGTTGCTCGATGCTGTTGTCAGCATAACTATTTCCTATTTTAGTTTTTGACCGTGTTAACCAGCGCATTACCAGCATCATTCAACCCCACCAAGAAGCAGAAGAAACAAAATCTGTGAAAGACCTTCCCATTCCCCCCCCCCCCCCGCCCCCCCTCGTCATTTAGAGGGTTTAGTCTGTTGGCTTCTTAAACGTTCCAAACAAACGTAACCATATACGAATTATTTGTCTCTTTGTTGTTGTTGTTGTTGGGCTTGGGGACCATTAAAACCACCTTCGCACACACACACACACACACATACGCACACAAAAACATAGCTCTTTTTGCTTTCGTCTATGTGTGTCTTGCGGGTAGTTGCTTATTTTCTACTCTATTTAAAATACCACAAAGAGGGAATATTTCAAACGAACTTGCAAAATATACCAAATTCCGAGGGCAGAAAATATACCAAGGATATAGGAAAATACGATGAACACCTAAAAAATACTAGGAAGCCTGAAAAAGCTAGTAAATATAAATAAATAAATTAGATAAAGAAAAATACCCAGAAATTGTACAAAACAAAAAATACCAAGAAATTTGCCAAATAAAATATACAAATATACTAAAAATATTCCAAAAAGAGAAACAAAAGTCTAAGGTGAGAAAAAAAAAAACATAGAATAAAGGAAACTGGGGAGAAGTCGTACTAAGACAAAGCTAGTGCGAAAAAAATACCAAAAAAAAGTCAAAAAGGCTAAAATAAACAAGTAAAAGAAACACCGATATGTCTGAAATAAAACAAGTAACGTAAATATGAAGAAGCCGGAAAATTAGAAAAGAATCTGAAGAATCTGAAAAATTCCAAGATACATAAGAAGTTACAGACTTATTCTATAAATATCCTGGAGTTAATAACGACTGGAGAAATATACCTAGCAAATACCAACAAGTCAGAAAGGAAAAATACCAAAAAGTCCGCAGTTATAAAAACTTACAAGTCGTATAAGTCCTTGTATTTTAGAAAAGAGGAAAACATTTTATAAAAAAAAATACTGAAAAATACCGAAAGTTCTTCACACTCCCTAGGACATCAAAGAGTCGTCAAACTAGTCAGCTCGCTTCGAAAAAGCAGCCTTGGTCTGTTTTGCTTGTTATTGTTGTTGTTGTTGTTGGATGGGGTCTGTCCGTCTAGGCATCCGTTCGTCCTTCCGTCATTCCGTCCGTCTGCAGGTAGCTTCGGCGTTCAACAAACCTTGAAATTCTAATATTTACGTGTGCTGTGTGATAAAATCTCTTGTATCTTTTCGCTGTTTGGTTTTAGGTTTTCTTTTTTTTTTAATGTTTCGCGGGTCGCCATGTTGCTCGGTGTGCGCGTGTGTGTGTGTGTGTGTGAGTATGCGAGGACGAGATGGAGACAGAGCGGGAGTATGATAATGACGATGTTGATGATGATGAGGCCGCCTCGGAGAGTGCGTGTATGTGTGTGTGTGTGCCTGAGTGCTCGGTCGGTTTTGGCTGTGCTGCTTTGCTTGGCATACACAAAAACCATTTGCAGGTTAATTTTGTGCTATTTAGTTTGCATTACGTAAATTTTCGCTTAATTTTGTAAAATTCTGTGTGAGCTTTGGCAACCGCACTGCCATTTCGTTTTTGGGGCTTGGCCCCTGGAAATGCGGGGATATCAAAATAAACATATATTTTTATTATCATGTTGCGATGAAAAAGAAGAAGAAGAAGAAGACTGCGTCATTTTTGCTGCCTGGCCAGAATGAAATTTATTCTTGCTCCTTCCCGCCAACTGCCGCGTTGTCTTTTTTTCGTTTTTTGTATTTTGAAGAGTGGCCAAAAGAGGTCCCAAACTCCATTGGACTCTTATGTTGCCCTGCCGCGCCTCCATCCACTTGGCTGATGATGCTTTTGACGATTGGTAAAAGTTGGCTAGCCTCGGTTGCGGCCATCAGGTGGCTGGCCTTAAGCGGGCCTGGGAAAAAGGACTAAAGTTGGAGTTGTTGGCGTATGTGTCTGTGCTTGCGTGTATGTGTGTGTGTGTGTGTGTGTAGGTGGCTGCTGTTACTTCTGTTCTCGCTGCTGTTGTTGTTGTGGTCCCGGTGATAATGAGTCTTGGTCGACTAACAGAGCCGAGCAGCTGGCTAACTGGGGAAAACTGGCCCGACCGGCAGCCGCAGCCACAGACACACAGACAGGGACAGGCGCAGTCACGGGCACGGGCACCTCCATAGTTAATTAAAACGGTTTGAATATTATTTGCACGAGCAAACAACAAACAACAAAAGCAACAAACACAACAACGGCGAAAAACAACAGAAAATTACAACAACAAATTTTTGCTCATACAGGGTGTAGGCCAACGAGGAAAATATTCATAGCATACTATTTAGGGCTCTAGCCAATATGATACAGAACAATATATGAATGGATCTATAAATGCATGTGACTGGTCTAGATGTTATAGGGAATAGCCCGAAATCAACTTCGACCCAAATTAAATAGTGGTCATATAACACGGGCAGCTAGAACAGGTCTTTCAGATAACAAAGATATATTTGATCAGTCAATATGATAATGATCAAATGGTATGGGTATAGCTATTTTTAAGTTTGATCTAGAAATTACAGAAAATTGCCCAAGCCGAGTTAGACCTAAATGATATGGTAAATGATTTGATATATATGTTCCGATCAGGTAGGTTCCGTCATGATAATTTAAAATGAATAAGCCCAAAATTAGCTTTGACTCAATTGATCAGACCGATCAAATCGAATTGGACTAGACTTCCCTTATTTTCGAGATTTCGGTTGAGACTTTTTTTTTGTTAAAGGTTTATAAAGTGACTTTTGACAGGGCCCTGTATTATTTTGTTTACCATTTTCTTGACTATTTTATGGTAAAGAACCATGCACCCACAACTCCTTTATTTCTTCCTCTGTCCTTGGCTCTGGTCCCCACTTCCCTCAAACAGCCAGCCTCGCTATGTGAACATTTGTAGGTCTTGTATCTGGTTCTGTGCTAAAAAGCAATTAGATATGTAGCTCAAATATTCATTATCCTCTCTAACTCTTGCCTCGTCCCATTAAGTAGTCTCGGGTCTTCTCTTTTTTTCTTCCTAGCAGCATCTGCCCCCTTTCTCGCATTCTCGCTGCGGCCTTAGGTGAAATTTTCTACGCCTTTTTCATACAAATTAAACAGATTAAATGTAATCAAACTTCAGAGTTTAACTTCTCATAATCTCATATGAATGCCGCTGGGAGTAGGTCAGAATGGAAATCTTTTGTTTCCGTATTATCTTTGAATTACAAGAAGGGGAAACGAAAAAGAAGAAGAAGAAGGCGCTAGAATATGACTGGAATACAAATACAATTTCATTTACTTTTTGTGAATTGAAAATGTGCTTCCTTTGGAATTGAGAGAATTTGTGGATTTTTGATTTTGTATTTGCTTATTTTGGAAAGATTTGATTCCCTCGAAAAATGGGAAAATCCCGGCAAAATATTTAAGGGATTCTCAAGAAAATACTATCAAAATCTTTCAGAATTTGATACAATTTCCATGAGGTTGAAGGTACTTGAATAAATCTTGAACACGTTTAAAGCAAGGGAAGGGTTCCTTAATGGCTTTAAAGCCTTATAATTCTCCAGATCTCAAGATGTTACAGGCCTTATTGTAATTATGAAAAAAATAAACAGAATCCAGCCAAATCCAAACATTATCATTTATTTGGATGAGCCCGCATATTTATGGCTTTAATTATTGGAAAAAGTAAGTCCCATACCTGTTTTCTCTCGTTTAAAGAAAATTGTCTCGGCATCATGATTATTTCAAGATCAATGGAAAATGCGGGAAATTGAGGACCATTTCCATTAGTCAACCAGTCAAGTCGGGCGAGTTTTATGGGGTTAACGATAAACCTTAACCAAATGGGAGATTGTGTGAACCAAACGAACGAAGCTGAAGAGCGTTTGTGTGTATGTGTGTGTGTGTGTGTGTGAGTGCGTTGTGGACTTGCCAGCGTGCTCAGCCGATTTAAAATTAATCTAATTTACAGCATAATAAAATCGAAAATGAGACACGAACTTAGAGGTAATCTAATTGGAAGAGGTGCATGCAACAACAGAGGAACGGGGGCTGTGTGTGTGTGTGGAGAAGAGGACTCTGGGCATTGGGAGTCTGGGACAGGTGGGGGTCAGAAAGCCAACTGAACCCATTGCCTGTAAAAGTGTAGGCGTGCGTTGAATACGATCGTAAAAAAATACCAAGTCAAGTTTGGTTTTTGTTTTGTTTCTTTTTTTTTTCCTCTCATTTTACGACTTGTACGAGTTTACCACACACACACACGCATATACGCAGGACAAGCGAGAGAGAGAGGGGAATTTGGGGATTGTTTTTGGAATACCGAAATTCGTAGCAGATGGAGCAGTTAAAGCTCCAACAAGAAAAAAAACGAAACGAGCTTGTAGACCAGAAAGAAGTTAAACAATACAAAAAAAAAAGTGAATGTTTCAACGAAATGAAACAATCGCCCCAGAACAATAACAACAACAACAATGAGAAGCGGAGGAAGGAATTCCTACTGCAATTTGATTTCTTTTCAATGGGTCAACACTGGCAGCGTTGCCAACACAAGCGAACGTCCATTATACCCATGGACGCGCCATGCCCATTGACATTTTGATGTGAGCAAGGGGAATGGCAATAGTGAGGACTGGCAGGTCGGGGAGCGCAGGCAAAGCAAAGCAAATACACAGCAAGGGCAGCGCTGCGACAGCATCGCATCAAGTGGCGCATAAAGCAGCGCAGCTCGAAGTGACGCGCTCTCAGCAGCAGCGCCAGCAGAATTGAACTCTTTGTTTTTGTTTTCTTTTTTTTAATTTTTTCTTCTTTTGCTTTGGCAATGGACCTACTGAGATTTTGTTTCTCATTTTATTGTCGACATTGCACCTGTTCAGCACAACGGGATGAAGTCCGCTTGGCAGCCAGAGGGAAGGGCTTAACATTTAAGTATGTATTTGTGTATGTGTGTGTGTGTGTTTTTGTGTTCGTGTCCCGTGTCAGATTTGCACAATGGCGCCAATAAGTGGCCAAATGGTATTGCGACAGAAAAACACAAGCATACACATACACACACATACACATATACAAACGTACATAGGAGAAGCAAAAGCACCGGAACACTATAAAAGTGATTTTGTACTTTTTTTCCATATCCTGCTGCGCCCTGTGCTTGCTGCAGGCAAAAAAGCAGCAAGACCGAAACCAACTGAACTGAGCAACCACACAAATCATGGGCGTAGGTCAGGGGTGTAAGTGTGTGTGTGTATTTGTGTTTTTTTCGGGGAGATTGAAGTATATATATTTTTTTTTTGGAATGGTAGAAGAAATGCTTCATTTATTGTGTCGCACGCATTTTGACGACCATAAAAATCTCCGAGATTATTTGCCGCTTTGGCATTTAGTGGTCGTAAAAAATTTAGTTGGTCTCTATCGTTCTGTCTCTCTCTCTCTCTCTCTCTCTCACACAGACTTTCTGCTAGGCTGACCAACCCGAGCAGGAGGAAACCGCACAAGCCCTCCCACAGCACTCATTACTTGGCCATTCTCACCACGCCCATTTGAGGCTTTCGTCTTGAAAAACAAACAACTTGGTCGAAGGGAAGAGGGGGAGGGTGAGAGAGAGGGAAAAGAATAGGTATTCATAAAAAAAGTAAATAAAAATTGCTGCAATTGCTTAATCCAGCATTAAAATGATTTGTTATACTCTACGCCCGCAGACCCTACCCTTCCCACTCCCCCTCCCCCCACCAAGGCCATATCATCAAGAAAATTAGGAAATGAAATAGATTCGTCCTGGCGTAAAACCAATAAAATCCCCAGCAACTTTAATAGATACAAAATTTCTCGGAGCAAAAAGAAAAAAAAAAAATAATAATAATAAAATAGGAAAAGAAGAATCAGAGGAAATATATAACCTCAGAGATTTCGTTCAGCATAAATGGAAATAATCATCAAAAGTAAATACAATAAATAAAGAAGGTAATCAATCTTGAATTGGCAATGATTTCAAAAGGATTAGGATTATCTATAATGGTCTATTCCACCTAACTGAAGATAACAAGATTTACTAGATAGTCTGGCGGTTATGTACTCACCATAAAAATCTCGATTTTCCGTGGCTGTAAAACGTGAAATAATTCCAAGAGAACCAACGAGACTGCTGAGACGGCTGAGCCTGCTGATTTAAAGCTTTTGCTAATGCCTCTGAAAAAGGCTTTGCCACGGAATCCCTTATAGAATCCAAAGATGTGAATGTTTCCTTTAAAAGTTCCCCTTGCATTTGTCCGCAGCATTTCAATCTCGCCAGAGCTGTTTCAACCTTTAAATAAGAAATATAAACAGTTATACGTATTTTTTCGAAATGTGTCAGAAATCGTGAGAAATCTTTCCACTCTGGTCTCGTTGACAAATTAAATGTACTCTGCGGCTTGGTTTAAAGAGTGTATAATATAAATTACTTGTTATGTTACTAAAATAAAGCTTGTCTGAAATTCGAGTATGGCATTTTGCTTGATATTTTGTTGTTTTGTTGTTGGTTATTGGATTGGTTACTGATTGCTTGCTTGCTTGGTTAGTTGGTTTCCTTTGTTTTCTTAGCCCGCCCCGAACGACGACCACAAATGCGGTCGACAGTGATCCCAAGGAGGAGGGACAGATAGAAAGAAAGACGCAGAGAAAGCGGCAGAGGGAGGTCAAATAGAGCGAGTGGGCCACGGCTGTGGGAATAGAAGCCACCCGGCCTGGGTTACCTCGTCAAATCGTTACACATTTGGCACTGGTGCCGTTACCATTACCATCACTGGCACGGGCTCTGACTTGAGCTCGAGCTCGGTCTGGGTCTGGGTCTGGGTCTCGGGAGCCGGTATGAGGTTTTTGTGTGTTGATGTTAGCTAGATTTGGTAGGTAGCTAGCGGCGCCTGCATTCACCAATCAATAATCGTTTTGTGCGATGCTGCACACCTGGGCCTGACCTCGACACGTTTCATTTCCCTCTGAGGAATTCGATTTTCTTAACAAAACACAAAACGCCAAATGCCACCCACACGCAGAGTGCTCGCCGTCTCCGACGCCCAAACAAAAACTCCGCCTCAGACCCAATGCCAATCGAACGAGCATGCATGAGCGTGTGTGTGTGTATGTGTGTGCTCACGTAACGGGCATCGCATACAGTTATGTCTACAAAATATACTGTGCGTCTAAGCGAGAGAGTGAGCAAGAGCGGCAGCTAAAGCGTGAGCGAGAAAGAAACATACAAAAGCTCTCATTGCAATGACTGAAACTGAACTAAGCAGGCAGCAGCGGCCAGCGGAGAGGTAAGCAAGCAGTGAAGCGCAGAGCTGAACCGAACCAAAATGAAGTAAAGTGAACTGAAGTGAAGTGAGCAGAGCCAAGGTAGCGTGTAGGTGCCGTGGTTCGAATTTTTTTCGACCTACCTCCCCTCCCCTCTCTCCCTACCAGAAGGGAGGAAGAGTGGGGCTTATGTTTTCGGAGTCTAGCCTGGCGTGCAAAAGCATTTGCCACGGCATATTGAATTACCTAAAGCGACATAGACAACGGTAACGCTAACTGTAACGGCATCAGCTTTGCTGGCACCGGCATCAGCATCGGCATCGGCAGCGGCATAGCACCTAGCAATGCAATTGAAACAAAAGGTCGTCATCTCTTCGTCATTGTTGTTGTTTTTGGATGCTGAAAATGTAGCCAAAATTCTCGGCAGACATTTTTTGGCTGCGGAGAAAAATGCTTCAAGTGCGTTGGAGGGTAAAGTCTGAAAGAAACAAATAGACAAGCCAAGGCAAACAAACAAGCACGCCCACATGCACACACACATACTCACACAAGCAAACAAACAAACAAACAGACAGACAGAGAAATGTAGTCCGCGACTCGATTTGGTAAGCGCACGCCAAATTGCGTACCAAACTTTGCTTCTTCATGCACGTTCCTCAGCCGCCCCCACCCTGCCAATGTCATGCCCAAAAGTAGACAGGCAAAGGCGTCGTCGCATCTGCACAGTGATTTAAGCATTGACAAAAAAAATTGGAAAAAAAGACAACAGAATTAGACACACACACACACACACACACAAGCACACTTGCAACTTTTTATTTTATTTGTGTATTTTCTTTGAGTGCAGTGAAGTGGAGTAGAGTGGAGTGGAGTGGGAGGAGGGAGTTTAAAACTTGTTGTCAAACACTTGAGAACTATCAAGTATAATTGTTTATGGCTATTAAATTGATATTGAATTGATAAACAAACTACCCAAAAACTGCTTGTACAAGTAATTGAGATAAAATTGCATTTCTTTGTAAACAGAAAGTGAAACAGAAACAGAAACTGAAAACAAAAAATAACTAAACAATTTTCGAGTAAACTGCAAACACAATTCAAGATGAGTGAGAATGAACGAAAGATAGAAAGGGATGACTATATGAGTAGCGACGAGCTAAAACAATACTAGAAGATATGTAATTGATTTTATTCAGTACAATTTCAATTAAATTTACTTTCAAATTTATTTGAAGCAACTCATATTGTGAAATCTCAATAAGGATATTACAAAATTCCGAAAAACAACTTGCCAAAGTACACATGGAAAATTGAATTGAACTAGCTGACTTGGTAGTATGATTCGAGTAAGCAATCAAATTAAGATCTTTAAGATGACAAGTATTTCCAATTAAAACTTGAAAAAATAAATATTTGAAAAATATTATTGTTTTATTTATTCCCAAAAGAAAAAAAAAAGAATCAAAGTTTTATGATTTTAGAAAGCAATAAAAATCTTTTTCTATTGCATCGAAATTGTACGTACGCCTGACAGTTTCATTATTCCTACTAGCCAAATTGTTAGTTTTGTCATTATTTTTATTTACATGCAAATGAGGAAATTATGATAGACAGTCAGACAGACAATTTCTCTTGTATTCAAATCACTGTGCAATGTCTCTGTCATATTTCGAGGCAAGTCTGCTTGCAAGCCAGCCAGCTTTCGAATAGTAAAAAGCACAAACGGGGAAACAGTTATGCACTCTTTACCCCCCCCACACCACAAAGCCACCACAACAGTCCCTTGTCTGTCTCACTCTGACTCTGTTTTTTTTCTTTTTTTTTTTTTTTGGTTTTGGTTTTGGTACTCTCCCTCTGAGCTCAGCTCTGACCTGCCAGTCAGCTTTAGTCTGCCTGTCTCTTTGGCTGGCTGGCTGGCTGGCTTGGGCACACTTGCAGGAATATAATAAAATTTTATGTCTGGTTAGAAACCGTTAGCACATTTGGTGTCTTTTCAGCGGTGGCAAACAAACACACACACACACACACACACATACACACACAAACACACACGCATGCATACATACAAATAAAATTAATGCGCAAAATTTAACATTTATGCAAAATTTTGAATGCGGCATTTCTTTCTGTTTGTTTTAAGTGCCCTCTTCGATATTACATACATATACCAAATCACTTGTCCCCTTTCAGCGCCGCTCCTTCTCGAACAATTTGGATTTTATTCCCCACACCGCACTATGGGGCAAATGACCACTTTTGGTGGCCGAAATCCATTTTTCAAAAGTCCTTAAAATAATAATTTTTTGATCGCTATGTATAAAAAAAACATGGACATTTTATGTTATGTTAAAAAAAATCAACAGAACGCGTCACTGTTAGGATAACAGCTGTTAAACACAGCTGTTTCTGACGAAAAACATGTGCTTGTGAAATTGCCAATATTGTGGGGCAACTTCAAAATGAAAAAAAAATATGAATTAAGCAAAATCATTGCAACATTTGAATTGGATTCTGAGCGGAGTGACTTATATTATATATTTCTGACTTAAAATTGTCAAATATGATTATGCTTTCTTTGTTATTCTGTGTACATTCCAACTAACTCGCTGCCAAAATGTTGTGAAGAAAGTCACTTTTTGAATAGACATACAAAATGAGTCCAGCGGAGTCCACCAATAAAACTTATTTAATATTGTAGAGTAATCAATTCTTAACGTTTATCAATTTATTCTAAACCGCACTTTTCCGCACTTTGTCTGCAAATTGAATTTTTGCGACCTAACCTCCGTAACAGAATTTCCCATTTTCTTGCCAATTGTATGTTAGTGGCTACATAAAAAGCAAAATACGATGGCGTTTTCAATATTTTCAAGGCGTAAATATGAAAAGTTACTTCTCATGAGAGTATTGAAATGGTATTAGACCAAATTAAGCGTTTTTGCTACTATATGACATCGAATTGGATAAAATGTAAGGGGAGCTCCAAGCAATTTAAAAAAAGCACTTATATTGGCAAAATTTTTTCATAAAATTGAATATAATGGAAGAAAAATTATTTTTTGGGAGCCTTGCTTTGCAACTTAAACTAATAAGTGAAAAAGCATGCTTCCATACTTGCTGTATCAAATAGTCAAGATGTAAAATTATTGATAAAAGCGGCAAACGCAGTCGTATGAAAGCGCGGACAACACGACAATGGATAAATTCTTAAATATTCCACAGGGCACTGGATATATCACCTCCCTTAATATCTTGGAGCCATTTGAAGGAGCATATTTATTGAAATAAGCGACCGTGCTTCCCTTAGATCTTTTGACAAGCGCAAGCAACATATCGAATTTTAATACATTATAAAACTTAAAAATGATCTCTAATTGCAAGTTCTTTTAGCAATGCTACTATTTTTTGTTATATTTTTAAAAAATAAAGCTCCAATTATTTCATATCGCACATGTATCAGAAAAAAAAAAAAAAAAAAAAAATCCCAAAGGCGTTGCCACGCCCATTTTCCCCTAAATTTGGTCCAGCTTAGACTTATTAACATAGTAAAAAAAACTAGATCAAAAAAAGTTGCTTCGTTTAGAAGTTATTAATTAATGCCACAAAAACTGGTCGTTTGCCCCATAGTGCACCGCAAGACCGGGCACGGACATTCAATGAAGTTTTATAACGTTTCTTGTAATGTGGATTACTAAATGAAGGAGTTTCCCTGCTGCGTCTTCTTTTTCTACCGCCACAACAAACCCCAAGGAAGACAGAAAGAGAGAGAGAGAGAGAGACCAGGCCACTATGGGGCAAATGACCACTTTTGGTGGCCGAAATCCATTTTTCAAAAGTCCTTAAAATAATAATTTTTTGATCGCTATGTATAAAAAAAACATGGACATTTTATGTTATGTTAAAAAAAATCAACAGAACGCGTCACTGTTAGGATAACAGCTGTTAAACACAGCTGTTTCTGACGAAAAACATGTGCTTGTGAAATTGCCAATATTGTGGGGCAACTTCAAAATGAAAAAAAAATATGAATTAAGCAAAATCATTGCAACATTTGAATTGGATTCTGAGCGGAGTGACTTATATTATATATTTCTGACTTAAAATTGTCAAATATGATTATGCTTTCTTTGTTATTCTGTGTACATTCCAACTAACTCGCTGCCAAAATGTTGTGAAGAAAGTCACTTTTTGAATAGACATACAAAATGAGTCCAGCGGAGTCCACCAATAAAACTTATTTAATATTGTAGAGTAATCAATTCTTAACGTTTATCAATTTATTCTAAACCGCACTTTTCCGCACTTTGTCTGCAAATTGAATTTTTGCGACCTAACCTCCGTAACAGAATTTCCCATTTTCTTGCCAATTGTATGTTAGTGGCTACATAAAAAGCAAAATACGATGGCGTTTTCAATATTTTCAAGGCGTAAATATGAAAAGTTACTTCTCATGAGAGTATTGAAATGGTATTAGACCAAATTAAGCGTTTTTGCTACTATATGACATCGAATTGGATAAAATGTAAGGGGAGCTCCAAGCAATTTAAAAAAAGCACTTATATTGGCAAAATTTTTTCATAAAATTGAATATAATGGAAGAAAAATTATTTTTTGGGAGCCTTGCTTTGCAACTTAAACTAATAAGTGAAAAAGCATGCTTCCATACTTGCTGTATCAAATAGTCAAGATGTAAAATTATTGATAAAAGCGGCAAACGCAGTCGTATGAAAGCGCGGACAATACGACAATGGATAAATTCTTAAATATTCCACAGGGCACTGGATATATCACCTCCCTTAATATCTTGGAGCCATTTGAAGGAGCATATTTATTGAAATAAGCGACCGTGCTTCCCTTAGATCTTTTGACAAGCGCAAGCAACATATCGAATTTTAATACATTATAAAACTTAAAAATGATCTCTAATTGCAAGTTCTTTTAGCAATGCTACTATTTTTTGTTATATTTTTAAAAAATAAAGCTCCAATTATTTCATATCGCACATGTATCAGAAAAAAAAAAAAAAAAAAAAAAATCCCAAAGGCGTTGCCACGCCCATTTTCCCCTAAATTTGGTCCAGCTTAGACTTATTAACATAGTAAAAAAAACTAGATCAAAAAAAGTTGCTTCGTTTAGAAGTTATTAATTAATGCCACAAAAACTGGTCGTTTGCCCCATAGTGCAGGCGTTGGCGTGTGTCAACTTGTGTTGTAGTTATTGTTGTTGTTGTTGGTAGAACACAAAGGGTCGCTTCTTGAGGGTAAAAGGACAGGCTCGGTTTTTTCTTTTTTTTTTTTTTTTTTTTTTTGTAAAGCTTAAACAGAGAAAGCTCATTTCAAAATTAAACGAGGCAAATGCTTCAAAGCTTATGATCAATTAGGGAGCTCACTCACACACACACTCACTCACACACACACATATATACTAGCCATTGTTAATCTGTCCAGCAAGTCATCTCTCTCTAACACAGCTTTGAGTGTTTTGCTTTGTTCTTTTTCTTTTTTTGTCGTGCTGTGACATGTGTGGGATTGTGTGTTTTTGTCTTTAAAGTGGGATGTTTTCGGCTTTGTTGTAGTTTTAGTTCGATTGGTCCAACCAGAATAAATTTGGATTTCTCTTACTCTGCTGGTCCATTCGAAATCTGTTTATTATCAAGCCAAAAATATACTCGTTTAGTTGAACTGACATTTTCCGCCACCCTGACATGTCGGCCGGAGAGGAGTAGGAGGAGTTTCACTCTGCTTTGACTGGCGGATGTGTGCGAGTGCATCTAAAATGCATAACTGAAGGATGAGGAGGAGGCGGAGTAGTCGGTAGACGACAGACGTTATGCGATATGGGGTACAACTTCACTTGACTTTCCGCTCTTCAACTCAACCACTTCAGATACCATCCGTGCTGTCTGTCCGTCCATCCGGGCGCGCACTGCCACTCCTCCTGCAGTTTCTATCAGGCTTGCAGTAACGGTGTCTTCCTGGGCGTGTTGACTGTCGGTCGGTGCGGCAGTGGGGGAGTGAGCGAGAGCAATGTCGACGATAGAGGCACGGACTGACATTGTTATACCCATTCTCATAGTTTACGCTCTCCATCATCAAGCCCAGTGCAACACTTTGTCTCCCCTGGCTCTACTTTGGCTTGGTTGTTGGTCTTGCTACTGTAGTAACTGCGGATGCTGCGCCTGATGTTGCCTGCGTGAAAATTTATTACCATAATGTGGCTGCTGTTCCTGTCAGTGCCAATATTCGACAAGTGGGCTCGTCGACAACGGCAACAACAGCAACAACAACAGTCACAACAACGTTGATGCTAACGCCGAAAGAGTCAACGTCAACGCCGACGCGACGCAACGTCGAGGACAGCAGACGACAGCTTGGTTAATTTTGCATACGCATAACGCACACAACGCACATGGGTGTAGACTCATATAGCTCTCTCCTTTCCACACACTCCCTCAACATTTCTATGTGGGCTTTTGCATTGACAAAACTTTCCCTCTCTTTCTCACACTCACACACACACACACACACACACACACACACACACTATTTTTAGCAGGCCGTTATGTACTGTGGGTCAAAGTGTGGACAAAAACATTCAATCAAATTACCATAAAGATAATTGGAATTTTAAGTTATAAAAGAAAAAGCTTTAGACAAGTGATTCTATTATGGAAGCAATTGTGGGATCCTTTAAAGTTTGTGCTAGACTGTAAGGAAATTAAAGCGAAAGAAAAAGATTTTAAAGAAAATGTGATGAAAAAGAAGAAGCGCGAAAACTATAGCATACTTTTTTGGGCGTTTTTCTTTTAAAACTTATTTAACTTTTCATCTTGAGGTTCTAATTAAAGTTTTTCATTTTTTTTCTTGTTCTTTAAAATAGATTTTTGTGAATACTTTTTATTCAATTGAATATTTTTTATTCTTGAGTTTATTAAAAGATAAAATCGAGAGCAGTAAATAAGTAACTTTAGAATAGAGTAAAGTCGCCAGCTTAGTTGTTACAAATTGAGATCTTCGTTCTTAAGCTTAACACCAAAAATAACTTTGTTCAGAGGAAGTTCGTCACATCCAAAAATTAGTTCAATAATTTGCCGACAATTTGGAAAGCTGAAACTTAGGGAACCTAAGTAGGTAAAGTTGCTTTATGGGGTTATTCGATTTTTAGCATTTATATAAAGAAGTTTATGGAAGTTAGACTATCTACTTCCTGAGGCAACTGTACTTTTACTTTCACCAATTATTTGAATATAGTTTCAAAGTAATTAAAATGATTTTTTGCAAGTTTAAATGCCTAATGAACCAGTGTGAATTCTATTGCACTATTCATTGTCAGTGTTGTTGTTGGTGGCGTTGGCGTTGGCGGTGGGTCTGATGCTGGTGATAATGATTATGATGGGCATGTTGGTGGGTCGATGGTAAGCAGGGTGGCACTTGAGTTACCATTGCCGTTGTCGTTGTCGCTGCCACTTAAACAGCAACAGCAACGGCAACAGCGGCATACGCATAAATACCCGCGATAATGGCCAGTCCTGTCAAATGCCGCCCACACTTACCACCTAACGACCTGGCAATTCTCCATTCTCTTCAGCTTTACTCTTCTCTGTCCTGCACTTAGCGCTTCAGTTCGGTTGTGTTCTTGTTAGGGACCTGCCAACCTTATGATGACTGTTTAAAATGCAGGCAACCTCGAGCCTCGAGCCTCGAGTGGGTGAGAGACAAGAGCAACAATGACTGCTGAAGTCGAGTAGAAACAGATGAAGGGAGGCAGAGGCCGAGGTCAAATGCCAAGAGTACCACAGCAAGTCTGAAACAGAGTTGTCAATGACAGCAGCCGTTGCTGTCGCCCAACACTCGGCTCGCAAAAGGATACACCAGGATGTGCAGATGCAGTAATCTCAGTACCTGACCTGACCACCTCACCTGACCAGCCAGCAATTGCAGCCTATTTTCCCGGCCTTGCTTTCCTCAACTTTGCCAAGAGGAACAGCAACAGCCTAGAGGCTTTTTTAGCTGAAAACAGTGGGATGAGACCCCAGCACTTGGCCATGGACTGCTCAATCACGAAAGCCCTTAACTCACACTATTTTCAAGGTATTTTAATTTGCTCGAAAGCTGTTGTGCCGACGGGAGCAGATAAATACGAAAAAGTTACTTCAAAGGAAAGTAATGATGAGGACCTGGTCGAGGATCAATGCATAAGATACTAACAAAGAAGTGGAGATACTATTAAAGGAGGATTGGGATACAAAAAATGCCACCACTCTAAAGGACTTTACCCATCAAATTTCCCACTAAGGACAATCTTTGCGTAAGGAAATCTATTGAAACAAAAGTTTTACCCCCACAGGAAAAGATCCATTCAAAGTGGAATACGATCCGTGCCAGAAAGAAAAGAGTATCATACGAAAGGAAAGGGATTTAAAAAAGACTCTACACCGTCTACACTGTTGCTCTACTAAGGAGAGCTTCTAAGAAAGGCTCTGTGATTGGAGAGCTATACAAAGGAAACAGAGGTTCTCTAAATACCAAGTGTCTAGCTTTCTAGTATCTTTACGAAGTGCTTCATCAAAAAGAGTATACGTAATAGAATGTTTATAAAGATGCAATTCGTTTTCAGTGTTCCACAAGTGGCACGCAGCAGGAGAAAAATAAACACGATGTGTTCTGCGTGTGGGGCCAATTAAGAGTCGAATTATTGATTAGCTGTTCAATCGCTTTATTAAATGGATGAGAATGATGGTCCGAACAGTGCGTGTATGAGGGTATAAGGTTGGAGCAGGTCGCTCCTTCTCAAATCTTGTTTCCCGACGCGAACATAAACAAATACACCAATCAAAGCACCCCCCACCAGACTGGCTTGGCTCCTTGAGCAACATCATCCGCTGACCAACAACATTTTCCTGACAGTCATGTGGGTGAGCAAAGGTAGATGGAGGTGTCCAGCCCTCTTCATCTTCTCCATCGACCCTTTCCAGTTGCTCTTGCTGTGTGAATGTTTGAGACTTCCTTTTCGACGCTTGTTTGACACATCCGCCCAGCAAATTCCACCAGCATCAGCAATCGCCACAATTCTTATCTGACACTTTGAGTGGGTGGAGAAGAAGGCGGACGCCGAGAAGAGGATATGAAACCAAAGCAGAGACCAATATGCAAGCCCACCAGAAATCGACAAGACCAACTTCAGCCGCACCGTCACACACACGGCCAAACTCGGCCTCGGCCTCGGCCTAGTCCTAGGTCTTGGCATTCTAAAACGGCGTGGCCAAACTTTCGTAGCTTCCTTGCCTTTGCCTAAGCATCCCTTGGGAAATTAATTGTGTCAATTGTATTAAATTCTCTTGCAACACCGCTCACATAGAGTGGGAGTGAGCTCGACAGAAAATAAACACGACAACCTCGCAAAATGCCAAAAACGTTAACCGCATATCGTCTTCGTCTGTGCCGCATCGTTTGTATTAAAACAAATTAGGCACTTGCGGGCGTTTATGGCCACGAAATTTGCGAGGGCTATAGCACTCCAGCACTCCGGCACTCCGAGAAGCCACCCAAACTCGGGCCCCAGCAACTCCAGCAGGCATTCAGACATCGAGGCTTCCAGGCCTTTCAACAAAGGCCTAATCAAGTCGAAACTCGCAAGACCAGACATTGAAAACATGGCCAGGACATTGCGATGGCAAAGACCAGGAGAGAGGAGAGGCGGCGCTACAAGAGAGTAGTCACAGCAGGCGTTGGCTATCAAAAATCAGTTAAAAATCATGAGCCCACTTTGGCCATTTCGCCCAATTTTCGCCACAAGGACAACAGAAGCAGCAGCAGAAGCAGTCGCAGGAGCCACCATAATTTTGACTGTACTTCGTCTCCGGTTGGCTCGAGCATGCACAGTTTTGCTCAGGTTTGCCAGTGGCCCAGCCAAGAGCGAAAAGACAATTTTCACCTTGTTGTCTTGGCTGGCCAGAATGAAGCTAATGAAGTCCGATAGCGTCGGAGATAAATTGTTTTTCAAAGGAAACACAATTGAATGGACCTCCTCAAGCCGGGAATTGTCCGAAATTAGAGTTCCCGAGCCTTCGTGCATTTCTATTTATATCTGAACTTTGCAAGGATTCGAACATTATTTTTGTCAAACTTCTTCTTTTTTGTTTCTTTCTGCCAACTTTAATTTAATGCTTGGCCAAGTCCAGAGTCTGGTCTCTGCCACCACCGAATCTGATACCTTATGACTCCCGATTCTATAAATATATATTTTGATGTCATTGGTAGATGGTTATGCTCATATTTATGACTGAGTGAAAAATGATTTGTGTGGGCGCCGAGATACATTTTTTTCTCTCTTTTTTTCTCGCAACACTCGAATAATTTTATAAATAATGAAAGACAAAGAAAAATACATTCAACATGCAAATTCGAGAAGGCAGCTTAAACAAAGTGTGTGGGCGCTTTCGACACATACCAGAAAGATCTATTCCAGAATTCTTTGCGATTCAGAATGTCGAAGAAATCGTTGAGGAACTTTTCAGGTCTCAATTGATCAGACCGAATCTAATTGGACTTTCGGTTGGTTTTATCTGAGAAGACATTAGCTTCAAATTGGGTCAGCTCAAAAGACCTTTGAGTCATCCTAAAAGCAACACACAGTGTTGACTTCAATAAGCCCAGAAAAGAGGAAGCCGGGCAGCCACAAAGAGCGAGAGCGAATATATTGAGAATGAAAGTAACGGTAATCGAAATTTATGAAAACACAAAATGTATGAAAGAGCCGAAAGAGAAGACAAAAGAAAGAAAAAAAATTGCATATAAATAAACGGAACTTGCTAACCGCAAAGCAATCTTTTTTTCACACTCTTTTCACAAACTCTTCTTCTATGCCTTCGTCTTGCTGTCTCTCTCACTCCTTCGTTTAGCTTTCCATTAAGTAGACTTGTGCATTAAAGTTTTTTCTTTCACTTTTTTTTTGGCGGGTTGTCTGCTTGTTTCGTTTGTTTTCTATGCCTTCGAAGTCTGAACCCACCCCTCCTCCCTGCTTACCGTTTTAATCAGAAATCGTAAATTAAAAACTTTATTCTGTTCAAGTGTGGAGGAATTTGTTGGTTTTTCTTTCTTCTCTTCCCAGAACCAAAAAAAAAAAAACAGAAACCGCTTGCCAAGAACTGGAAATATTTGTAAAGAGGGTTCTTGTTGGCATTTTCGGTTGGAGTGGGGGAAGCGGGGGTGATGGTGTTCAACAACCAAACGCATTCATTATGCGACACAAAGCAAACAAATTTATGTTTATGGGACACACAAGAATAACACCAAAACGAAACGAATAGAGTGGGGGGCAGGGAAGGGGGGACGCTGGGGGAGGCTCTTGAAGAACTGAAGATGGCCAAGTGAGTTGGTTGACTTGTAAAAAAAAAAAAAAAAAACGAAAAGAGGGAAAGGGGGAACCACCGAAGGCTGCTGGTTTCACTGACTAGGATCTGCCGGCTGCCGTTGCTGTCGGGTTATGAAGCTTTCACTTACCCGGAAAGGGCCAAGGGGCGGACCAACATTGGTTAGTCACTTGGTCCAAAATATACAAGGAATGAACGCTCAAGTGAATTGGGTTTGTTTCGGTCTCGAGCCATGCCTGGCAAGTAGGTAGCACCAAAAAAAAAAAAAAAAAAAAAAAACGAGAACCGCTAAGTCACACACACACACACACACACACACATACAAAATAATGCTGAAATATATTTCACATGAAATTAGAATGTAAATTTGAATATTAACACATTCTCTTTGAGGCTGCAAGTGAAATAAGGAAGTAACAAGAAATGACGACAAAATACACACACACACAGCGTAACCAATTTAGCAGACTGAGAGAGTGAGAAGAACAAAGAAAAAAGTGTTGAGTGTGGCTAGAGAGCGGGCAAGTGAGAGCGAAAGAGCGGCAATCCCGTTAGGTTGACTGAGCACGTTGAATTTTATGAAAAAATCACACCAACTTCCCGAAGATCACTTGCTCTTTTCAACAATTTTTTCCCCCGCGATTGTGGTTGGGTTAAGCTCAATCGAAACGACTTGTTAGAAATGAGCAACTATATATTTAATAAAGGACCCATATGTCCTGATGGATTTATATGAAAAGTCGTTCATAATTGTTACATTTTTTTTTATCTTTGAGCTCTATGACAATTGGTTATGGTTGGACCAGGCATACTTTACTGACTCGACAGACCACCAGACCAATTAGAATCTCTTGTCTGAGTCTGTTACAAACTGCAGACAAAAATCTGTAGGGTCTCTTATTTTTTTTTTTAGAAAAGAGTATTACAAACACAGTAATCAAGCAGCAACAAAACTAATCCTCAGCATGTGTGAAAAGTCATTTTTAATTGCAGAAACAAAATTTAAGGCTTGAGCTTGTCATTTACAGGGTTGTATTTCGATTAGGCTGGGGAATATTAATTCTACTAAAAATGGAATTTGTGTGTTGTTCGCTTCCATTTTTTTTTTTTTTATCTGACAAAATAAAGGCGAATAATTAGTTCTTTCGACTTTAAATTAAATTCAGGGTCGCATTTCGATGTGCTAAAATCAGTTTCCACTTTAATTATTAAATTGAATGTTCCCAAGTTCCTTGATTTGATTTCAGCTTTAATGAGATCTCATTTGTTTTGCAATTTTAACGACTGCTTAAAGTTTTGAGAGGCGGCCGGCTGCTAGGCAAGTTCTGACTCTGACTTGGCAGTCTCTCAGCTCTTCACCCTCCACTCTTTCGTTCGCCCTAAAATGACATTTACAATAGCCAAGTTATGAGACTCTTTTGTTTTATAAAGTGTGCAGACTCCGAGCCATCAACAACATTCTGGTCCTGTTCCCGGTTCTGGTCCGTTGGCTTTGGCTCTCTACGCTGAAAGGATGGCGGAAGCTTGGCAGCCCCGAGAAACTGCTCGGGTTGGCCGTGTTGTTTAGGACGCTGCTGTCGTCACTTTTTCGTTAGCTGGCAAGTTTCTCATAAACAACACGGCGCACATGAACCTAAACAACGTCGACGACAATGGTGATGATGATATCGTTGCCTCTACCTATACCGGAATACCATAGCTCTCCCATACCACCGCTACCCTAGCTCGTTTGCCAACAGCTAAAAAATGTACTGAATAAGCCATTACAAGAGCACTGAGCCAGCAAAAGGCAAGTGCTAAATGCTCTGCCAGCATGCAGGCAGAGCAGAAGGAGGCACTCACATGAATCCTTAGCTGGAAAGGCCAACAATTTCTTGAAGGGAGAGTCTTGTTTCGCCTGACTCGGCATCGGTCTTGGCCTCGGCCCCGTTCTCTTCCTTGGCCTCGGCCTTTCTCTGTGTGTTGCGGCGCGCCAACAACAAATTTAAAGTAAACAAATAGTTTTGGTGTAATTGATGATGCCTTGTGCCGGTCCAACCAACCAAGCAGCTATCCAGCGCCGCAACACAACCAGAAGAATCAACAGAAAACTGTTGACGGGAAAAGTTTCGCCTTACTTAAGCAGGACGAAGGAGACATGCGGGGTTCGGTATTTTCGGTGGCTCTTTTTTCTTCTTCTTCTTATTTTTCCTTTTGGTTATGCGTTGCTTTTTTTTCGGCCAAAATGGTAAACAACGGGACGGGCCACTGACAAAAGTAGCAGCTGCCAAATAAAGACCGAGGGGAGAAAATTCTCTGCATTTTGAGAATGAAGTTAGTTGAACTTATATCTGCCGTAATCGTGACATTCAGGTTGGACAAACAGACTCACAAACAAAGAGAGTGAGATAGAGAGAGAGAGAGAGAGAGAGAGAGAGTAACACAGTGTAAGAGAGCGAAAAAGAAGAAACAAAATAACTGTAGAAATGTGGGGCCTGGGCTTGAGCTGGGAAAAGATGAGGGTAAACTAACACACTGGACAGACATTCGGATGCCATGCAGTAACCAAAAATATCTACTACATAATAATAACGCAAAGTTTTTGGCCTGGAACCAGGGCAAATGGCAGGAAACGAGTGAACTTGAAGAGGGTAAGCTCAAAGAACTATAGCAGAGCAGACAAAGCAGCCAGGGGGCTCACTCGAAGTGGGTAGAGCCGAACGAAGTGGGAGGTGGTAATATGGAAATTGGAATATCTGCGAGGCTAAAGAAAAGTTGGAAGATCAAGTGAAGAAAGTAGGAAGAGAGAAAGTGGGTTACCAATATTGTAAGATCAGAAATGGTAGACTGGAATGAGTAAGATTGTAATTTTTAAAAGCTTTAGCTATATAGAAAGTTCTAAGAAATCAGAGTAATAAATTTCAAGCAAAGATAGTAATTAGAAAGATCAAAGAACAAGAATTTGAAGGTTTTAACGTGCATAGAGTATAGGGAGTAAAACAAGTAAAAAACCCGAAAAGACTAGAGCGACTTTGGAAAAGCAATGAATGTACAGCGTAAAAAAAAAAAAACAAGTAATCACTAAAAATCGAAAAGCTAAAGCAGACGAACCTTTCTGAAAACGTCCAACGATCATATAAGATAAGGCGAAAAATTAAAGCAATCTAAAGGGGGCGAGAATAGTTCGATAAAGAAAGATCTAAGAACTATCGTACTGGGTGATTCCAAAGAGATTAAGCGGGTTAAGCGAAAGAAGATTACACGAAGAGATGAGACAGACCCAAACAGTGCAAAAAGGAAAGAGAAAAGCCTAACAGGTCCCATAAAATATATCCGAGAAGTGAAGGCGATGGGATAGAATGGGTAAGTCAAAGTTGGCTTTTCGATCGAAGGAGCATGCCGGAGAGCCAGAGATGTGCTCTTGGCACTGTCAGTCATTTTATGAACACACGCTCACCCACACCCACAAGCAGGAAGAGCCTTTTGGCAACTACGTAAATTAGACACAGACATATAAACACGTACGTAAGTTTTGCCTTTTCAGGCTCTGCCCCCTTTCCCGCCACACTACCATTCTAGATGCTCTGTACGAATGTGCCAAGCCAAGTCGAAGGTTCCTGCTGTCCCGCCGGCATCACCACTAAAAGCAGCCAACTTGTAACAAAGTTGACGCCATCGCCGATTCCCAACACTGACATGACTGCCAGCAGCTTCCTAGCTCCTGCGCCCCCGCTTGGGCGCCAAAGTCTGCCCGGACTGCTTACTGGGTTTCAGTTTCTCCACCGCTTCACTCTCGACCCTGGCAAAACTCTGCTGGAGAAAATCAACAGCGAGCCAGAATTTTCTGAAGCATTCTCAGTGCGTGAACTTTTCTACTATTTTTCCTACTCCCCGCTCTCTACCCATTCACATATCACATCACTGCCAACTTCGGCCACTCCCCACCCGCCCCCTGGCATTCCGAAGCTCACCCCTTTTATTTTTTGTGCCCGTAATTGTTTGTTTGCTTTTTGGCTGAGAACAAAAAGTATATAAAAAGAAGGAAAAAGTTGCTCCACTGTTCGATCTTAATAACTTTGCTAGCGCGGGCTCCCAACCCGCCCGACTAGCACCAGTATCAGCACCAGCACTAGCACCAGTGTCAGCTCCGCCCTCCCATTCTGGGCTCTCCCAGTGGCTTTGGCAACAACGACCACCAAAGTGCAACATGGAATTTTAAAACTTCTATTAGGAAGGAAAGTTGTTGTTGTTTACTTTGCTCTTCGGCAAAAGGAAAGAAGATGAACAGGGGGAGCCACCCCGGCTCGGGGGCACGGGTAATCAAGACGCATTCAAGCAGAGTTGGAAATTTAAATGTGCAACAAAACTGGCCAAAGGGCCCAACCAAAAGAGAAGTCCTTAAAATAAAGCAGACTCTTCAGCAACTTCTCCATGTTCTTCTCCGGCTATTTTCCGGTCTAATCGAGCAGACCGACCGACTAGCCCACCAACCAATTGATGACTTGTAACCAACCAACTAAATTACACTCTCGACAGTCTCCCGTCACGTCCCGCCACACCCGCTTCACTCTTTCAACAGAAATTTATCTCACTTCTAACAAAAAACAAAAAATACCTCGACACTCCTTTTGGAAACAACTGTTGCTCTGTTGTTGGCCAGAGAGCCAGCCAAGTGACCCTGTTAATTAAGTTAACAGAACTCTGTTAATCAAATGGGAAGTTTTCTCTTTTCTGTTGGACTTATGATAGCGATTTAACCGCTTTGGTTCGCCTGGCTAAAATATCAACTCGAAATCAGTTCTGTTTTTTTTTTTTTTTTGTTTCTTCCTCTTTTGGTAGGTAAATTTTAGCTTTCCGCTCGTTTGCTGCAAAAAAATACTTTAATAAAAACTCTGCAAAAGGCAAAAAGTTAATTTCCTTTCATCGCACAAAAAAAAAATAAAAAAACCAAGCACTTTCAAAAACTGTTCATCCTTTTCAATGAGATTAAATTGAATATTGAATAAGTTGTTTTAAAAATTATTAATAAAATTTCGAAGGGGAAATTTTAATAATGAAACTTTTTAAATGATTTTATCACTTTCCTCCATAACTAGCGAAAAAGTTGAGACTAGTAACATTTTCGTTAATCGATTATGGAGAATATTTCCGAGCCAAAAGACTACAAATTTCTTACTGCAGATTTGGATAGTCAAAGTTATAGAATTGTGATAGCAATAATAGCAAAACTTGAATGCTAAAAAAAATGGCCGGGTGCTCCGATATCTTCTGTAGTCAGGGACCGACTTAATCAATTTGGCTGGGATAGATTAATGCGATTATTGTGAAACTGTAGAACTCCAAAGTTATTAATAGGCTTACAAGGAATTGGTAGCAGCGAATAAAGAAATATGTTCACTAAGCCTTTTCACTGCTTATGAAATTCTCTATGCGAAATTCCTTCGATATCCGAACGGATTTTCCAAGTTGCTTTGTACAATTTTTGGAACCGAACAGCTTATTAGTAATGGGCATTAAAATAGTTCAAGGTGTCTTATTTATTACACAAAATCTTAAAATTATTTCAAATATTAAAAAGCATTTCTTTTTCTAAACGTACAATGAAAATATTCAAAGCTAATACTTACCATAGCCTACTTTTTCGGGTGGAACTTAGGTACCTCGACAGCTGTGGAAGTAAGAAAGAATTTTTGTTAGAATTGATGGTCGTACATATCAATTTCGAAATAAATAAATAATAACTTTAATAAATTTACTAGTTTGAAGTATTTCAAAACAATTTTGAAAATAAAAACATTTACTCCTCTCAGGTCAATAGGCCAACATTTACCATTGCCTACTTATTCGGGCAGAACTTAGATGCCTTTGATACCGCAATTATTCGTGTAAGTTTTTAAATTGTGGTATTTTATTTTCAGACTTCTGGAAAAGTAACGCTCTCATGACTATTTGCCTGGGTAATTTGGTTCATTCCTGGATAATTTTCGTCAAACGAAACTGCAAGCAGTGCGAATGGGAATTCTGGCCTTGCGAAGACGGGGGAAAAGCCAGGAAAATCTGTGAAACTTTTCAACGGGCTCGAGATGCCGCAGCACGATAGAAAGTCGAGCAGGAAGAAAAAAAAATATGCTTTTTCTCTTGTATGTACAAGTACTTAATTCTTTAGTGGGAAGATTAAATTGCCGAGACAAAAAAAAAAGAGAGAGGGAGGAAAAGTTTGTGTGGCAAAAAGAGTTCAAACTCAACGGGGTGGCAAAGTGGCAAGAAGTACACATTTCAAATACAAAAGAATTAATCTCAAATTAAATATTCGCAAAAGTTTATCTGCACTTTTTCTCCTCCTCCTTCTCCTCCTTTGAATGAAAAAAAAGAATCGAAACAGCGTGACGCATAAAATTTCGATTTCACTTTTCTTTTTTTTTTGTCATCTTTTTTTTTTTGGGTGACCGAAAATTGTCGGAAATTAATCAAGGAGCGCATAACGGTAGAAAACTTGACTGCTTTTGTGCGGCCTCTCGCTGCCCCAAAGAGAAAAACTTTAGACTTGTATTTCCTTCTGCTTCTTCATCTTTTTTATTTTTATTTTCAATGGAACTTATTTATTTTTATCTGAATTTCTTGTGAATTACAAAAATTGTATATTTTTTTATGCATTCGCGCATTGTTTGTGAATTGTTTGTGATTTAAAAGGGGCGATCGGGGCAGCGCAAAAAAAAAATTGGCTCTCAAAAAGGGCAACAAAAAAAAAAATAAAGAGAATGAGAAAACTGAAATGAATCTGTGCCAAGGGGAGCGCAGAAGACGTAGAAGAAGAAGCGTAGCAAAACGGAAGTTTGCTTGTTGCAGATTTCAACAGCCCGACCGACCAGTTGCAGGGTCGTGATGAGGGGGGCGAAAGCATAAAGAAAATTCAAATTAAAATTCAGTTATTGATTTCTGTGATTGCCGACAGACAAACCATGAAAAAGCAATTCAATTGAACTTTTGTGGGCAACCAACACGCGTGATTAAGTCCATAAACACGTACAGCAACGGGAAACAAACCAGAAAGAGACAGACAGACAGACAGAGAGAGATAGAGAGAGGGAGAGAGAGTGTGAGAATATTGAGGAATCTGCAAACCGAATCCAGTGGCCAAAGGAAGCGTGCTTTTGACTCACGTTATGGGCTCCAAATTAATTGAAGTGTGAGAATTTTAATCATTAATAAATCAAGAGGAAAATCCAAACAAAAAAAAAAAACCTAGTTACCTTATAAAAAAGAGGGGGCGAGTGCAGATTAAATACAACAGCAAAAACAAAAAATATGTTTACCTTGATGCGTGGCAATTTAATTGGCATAATAACTCAATAAATAAATTAATAGATTCATAATTATTGGAAAATAAACAAGAGCCAAATGAAATTGTTTCGCAATTTTTGAAATTCAAATTATACATTTTTCACACAAGACTGATTGCCGTTTTGGTCAACTCATTGCATCTCTCTCTCTCTCTCTCTCTCTCTCGCTCACACTTTCATTACCCCTCTTTGTCTGCATCAAGCCAAGCCAAGCCAACCCGAACCAAACCAAGGCAAAATCATTAAATCCTTCAGGGCCATCATCATTGTCATTCAACCTTGTCGAGTCAGATGAATCAGTCAGACCAGCTGAACAAACAGACAAATCATTTCATTTTCTTTTTTCTGGCTTTTTTTTTTTTTTGTTTGTTTGTTGTTTTGTTACCAACAAAATGTAATTAATGATAGTTTTTATTATAGCCTCGTTGGTTTGGTCTGGTCTGGCCTGGTTTGCTCTGGTCTAGATTTCTCGGTCCAATATTAATTGCATATTAACAAGGTCCAACAAGCAGCAGAGCTGAAAACCCCAAAAGATTCTGGTCGATTCGGAAATGCTCTCGGTCTCGGTTTGCGTAAAGGTAATATGCTTTATACTCTATGTATTTTGAGGTTATGTTTATCACGCTTATTAGAACAATTATCAGAATCTGTTCTAAAACAAATTCAAGTAAATTTTGAGATTCAGTAATTCTGGCTTAAGCATTTTGGGGTTTAGCTATTTCCAAAAGTTTAAACAATTCTTTTTTTTTCAAGTCAATATTGAGATTATGAATTTTTTGGCTTTGAGGTTGGGCTAAGATCTTTTTGAAAAATAAATAGGTGTATATAAACTTCAGAATTTAAGGGAACTTGTTGTTATGCATGCTTAGGTAATCCATCTGAATGTTATGTTTTGAGGTCATAATGTATGGGTTCTATAGCTCGAAGCAGTGATTTTCAAGATTTGAGTATATTTAGCGTTTTTGAATTTTAAAAATCTATTAATTATTTAGTCTGTTAGTGGTGCTCGAAAATTTCCAATTAAGATATAAAGAATATCTAAGATACACTCGAGCTTGGCTTATTCTTCCAGAAACATAACAATTTATATAAACCTTCAATTCACTTATAGATAAGAGGACAAGGGGAAGAGTGGCTACATTGAATTCATGTTGAATCGTTTCAAGTTTGGCTTGGGTCCGGGCTCGGTGGTTTGGTAGGAAAATTTGCACAACATACGTACTTTGAATGCTTTCTCCAGCCAGTCGACTGATTGATTATGATTGATATTAATTTTGCTGGCTGCTAGGGAGAGTGGTACGCGCAGGATGTGGTGGACTGCGGCAAAAGTTGGACACAAAAGCACAATGGGAGCAATGGAGACCGAGTGAAGAGACCCAAGGAGATGGTAAAGCAATTCAGAACTTTACCAGATCCCCAAGCCGTCTGATAGACTCCGTCTTCTTTCATTTACCCCGAACTGCTCAGCATGAAATGAATGAGGCATTTTTTCTTTGTTCTTCTTTCTTTCGTTTCATTTTTTTGTAGAGATTTTCTTTTTTCTTTAATATAGCTGTGACTTTTTTTTACTGAGGTCACTTGAGCAACTTTAACAATAATTTCACAATAACTTTGGCGAAAATTGTTTATTAATTTAGTAGACGACTTTTATTTAAAGAGTCTGAGAGAAAAGGCAGGTTGGTAGCCGTAGTAAATTAGATCCTTGACTTCATTGTAAGTAGATTTATAAGTAGAAGAAGAAAACATGACTAAATTGATACTGTTTTTTTTTTCTAGTAGAAAATTGTGGGTCCTGTTTCCAGTTCCTCTAATCTGCAATACACCTAAGCCCACTGATCTAATATACAATCTGATATGTGAAAAAGATGAGAGCAAAAATAAACCAACCAATTTAATTGGATATATTAATTTGATTCGATGGATCATAACGATAGATCTATCCATCTATCTATACGTTGCTTTCAGTTCTGAGAAATGCTAACTTCAGAAATGAAGCTTCAGAGTAAAAAAAAAAAAAAAAATCTAGTATGTTTCTAAATGCCAAACATGCTTGAAGTTGGTTTTTAGGCCATTTTTCTGAGTGTTTTTTTTTTTTGCAGAGAGAAAAGAAAAATTTAAAAAACAAGAGTCAAATCAAGGCGGCATTGCGAGGGAAAGTAATCTGGACTTGAATAAAATTTTAATCTCAATATTTGTTATTATATATCTTCATCCTGGCGGCGCATTTGTGAGTTGAATTCGCGCAGAAAATGTTGAGAAATGAAAACCCAATGCGAAAAGTATCTTGATAATGCCATCCACCATCCAGCCACCTCCCAGCTGACACCACCACCACACCACAGGATGCCCTGACTTTGAGCTGTGCTATTGCAGCAACAAACTTGCATCATTGCAGTCAAAATGATGGCCAACAAGAAGCAACAAGACACAGCAGGAGTTGCCAGAGGGTTCGGTAGCCAGAACGGGGGCTGGGAGTGCCCATTGGCTGACGAACTGACACACAATAGCACAGCCAGACAAGGCAACACAAAACAGGAACAAGAAAGCAAGAAAGAAATACGAAACGTAATCGTCGTGTCAGAAAATAATAATAAAAGGCAAAAAAGTAGACTATGAAAAACAAGAGAGATCAACAATTTCACTCAAAACGAGCAACTGCAATTTCCCATACACTTTTTCAATGAATTCTTCAAATTGCTCTCGACTCTCCTGGGATTCCTGGGAAATCCTTATGAGAAAGATCAACTCGATATCGCCTATATGGATTTATCCTTTGCTCAACCCTACCAAGGCCAAGGCTAGCCATATTATTTATGCTGTGCTTTGCCAAAGTTAACCAGAAAACAAACAGACTATCGACCTGGAAAAAGTATGGGAACAATTGCAAGAGGAAGCAGCCGTAATATTATGCTGATATTAAATTTCTCTCACTGCCACTAAGGCATACCTACAATTTTATATATTTCTTTATACGAATAAAAATGCATAAATAAATATCTATCCTCGAGGCAAACCAATTGAAAAGATGAAACGGAAAAAATGCGTAGATTTGAATGCAATTTTTAAAGTGCACATTCGTAAATACTTTCGACTTAGGCGAATCCAAAAGGAAAATCACAAAAAAGAAGGATTTGTTTTTATTCTGTTGATATTGGCATTTCATCAGCAAAATCGTTACTCCAATTGAAAATGTTAAAAATAAAACAAATAAAGACAAGCTACCGAATCTGGGATACCCTCTATAAGAAAGTGCAGACATCAGGAACTGAGTCGTATCTATGGCTAATCGATTCAATGGAGCTTTTTGAATCTTTGTGTATTTTTGGGATCTGTATGATATAGTCTTCAAATTTTGTTAAAATATCTTTATAAATACAGAAAGCGCTACATTTGATCTTTGCTATGGCAGCCCTATATGATCTTATTAATTGATCTTTTTTTGGGTTGGACTATATAACAATATAGACTTCTTCCTCTGGACCTCTCTATATCGAATACTCTGGTCTCCCCGATGATTCGTTGGAGATAACCAATATCCTACTTTACAAAGACTTGCACAGCCTTGATATACCCCAAGCCTTTTACAAAAGGGCATGCAAATGACATGAACATGATTTAACTTCAATTTAAGCTTAAAAATTGTTACAAAAAGGCTCTCTTCTCTTATGATTCCCGTGCTTAAAGTTTTGAAACAGCAGGCTTATTTCCAAAAGCTTTTAAAATCGAAGCCTTTGCGCTTCTTACAAAATGAATTCATCAATCTTGACTTCAAAGGATAGGAATGAAAAATTTCAATAAAAGAGTGAATAAAAAGGAATTAAAGTATTTGTTTCAACCTTTGTCCCCCGCAATATAAGCCCCTCTTGGCACAAAATGAACACTCCTGTACATTCCGAGCCATAAGAGCATTAAAACTATTCGAAATTGGCGAAAATATCTAGAATATTTTGAGTGGGCTTTCTTTCATTGGAAAATAGGCAAAATTCCAAAACTACAAAACTGTATTCAACTCAAGTGTAACTGACTGACATTTCATATATAAATCGGCTTATCACAATTAGTGACAATCCCTTTTCCCCATTGACACAAAACTTTCTGACAGCGCACACAACTCATTGTAATTCAAAAGGGAGGACTCAGGATACACTTTGCCTTCACCAACTCGATGTATAGCAAGCTAGGATAGTGAACTACACCATGAAAGACTATCGAAAGAGTCAACCGATTGCTGTGAAATTCGGTAAATAAATTGAATATAGTCCAATATAGCTAAAATAGCTTCATTCTCCGGCAACTTTCGGTTTACGGACTCTCACTAGAAATATACGGCGTTATCGAAAATTCTGGGTCCCCCGAAGTGTATACAAAAAGAGAGAAGAACAATCAAAGATGGCTTCAAAAAATTTGTTGCTATTTGCCACATTTGCTTGTAGCATGCAATTTGTTGATTAATAATCATTTTCTCTTTTAGTTTCGCTCCTGCCTTTGCCCTTTTGCCTGCCACACTCGTCTTTGTTTTGGGATGATAATTTCATTTCAGATTTTGCCCATTTTGCCAGGCCACGTGCACGGTGCGCACTCTTTGGAAACGAAACGTCGCACGGCCCAACACTTTGGATGCGTGCCAAAGTGGAGATTTGCACGTGGCGCTGATAGAGCATAAACTGCAACTAATTTAAGTCAACCAACCAACCAGCCCACCAACCGAACTAAATCCGAACTGAACCGAAAAAGCCTTAATGATGTCTCTGTGTGTGTGTTTGAGGCAGCAACCTCAAATCCCTACCAATGGTAGCCACCCACAAGAGTGCAACCGCGTTCGCCGTGCAGCGGCATAAATACGTGCAAATTTAGATGATTCCATTTGCATTACCCACCCAGGCGACTGTCAGGTGGCTCCACCGCACACGATCTAAGCTGGGCTAAACTCGGCTCAGGCCCAAGGCAAAAGGACTGTCATCATTATCGAAAACCTAGAGGGGGCCGGGAAGGATTCGCTCTTGTATTAAAAAATGCCTCACCAACCAGTCGACTAACAAAAACAAAAAGCCGAAGGCTCAAGCAACTGAAGCTCAAAGGAAAAAGGAATAGACTTGAAAAATCGGAAATACTATTTTCTGAATTCCTACATATAAGTTTCTGCTTTATCATATAACCATATAAGCCATGGGAGTCAGGATATCCCCAAGTTTATTCTTCGATTCGATTACGCTGATTTCGGAAACGTGGTCTGGTCACGGTTCTTTAAATGTGACATTTGCACAACATTCTCATTAATTTTTAATTTTTTTTTCATAGCCTTGATCATTCCATCAATATGGACCTGGATTCTGGACCTATCATAGCGTTTCATCTCAAAGCTTCTTTCTATCAGAGTTGGTATTTCATTCCACTGCATTTCTTATCATTCATTTGATCCGTTTCTCATTTCAGACTTCAGAATTTTTGCATTTTCATTTTGGAATTAAAACGAAACACACATTGCTGGTCAATTAAAAGGGCTCTAGATATTTCCAATTGCTAGTTTTTCCCATTGTTCTTTTAGACAACTGACTGATTTGCCTAAACATTGGATTTCGTAACTCCAGCTAAATGTCATCCTCCTTCTTACAGTTCCATGCTATTGTTCCGATCAGAAAAAGTTCTGACTGTACCTTTTTCGCTATTTCCTCTCAAAGTTGCCAGATCAGAATTCTGTCAGCTATTTGGCTATGGAAAAGTCTATAATGACTGACTAACTAACCGGCTGGCAGTCAATATGGTGCGCCTGATTGGCAACAAGCACCACGTGCGCCTTGAGCGCTAAAATTGTCATTAGAGGCGTTAATTAAAATTCGATTAGTTGAGAGAAAAAGAGCAAAAGCAAAAGCAAATGCCACATGCTAAGCAAAGCCAGGCTAAGCCAAATCAGACTAACATCAATTCCAATGCCCTGGCCAGGCCCTGCCAATCCCTGATTTAATCCAAAATAGCACAACAAAATTGCCAAAGGAATTGGAATGAGCCTGTATTTTTTTTTTTCAACAATTTTGTCTAGGCGATAGTAGAGTGGACTGAGAGAAAATCCTCACCCACTCCTTGAGGGCAATACGACGACTTCCTTTGCGAGTTGCTTTTGTTTTCGGAATCGAAAGGAAGAGACTCACGTAAAGCGCACACACAGGCGATGAGCCCCAAATTAGTGACATTCATTAGACAGAACCACGCAACGTTTGAATATTGAACTCGAAATATTCAGTGAGGCTCTCTGACAAATGTGAAATTTGAAATCATTTTGCCACTCACCGTGGGAAGCAAATATTTAAAATGTTGTCAAAACGAACAATTTTGAAGTGACGAGATAAGTGAATTGTAGCCAAACTCGATCTATTTTATTCTTAGAATATTACCTATTACCCAAATAAACCTGTCCTTGATATCATCTGGCAAGCTTAAAAACTTACGGATTTAATAAGCCTCTTAAGCTCGATCTATTTAACTGACTAACCAGAAAGTCGAATAATTTTAAATAGTTTGGATTACGCTCCCAATGAACAAGAAAATTGAGAAAAAATTCCTACACATTTCAAACTTTGAATGAAATAAAAAAAAATGTTTAATGAAAACAATTTCCCTTTTCAGCTTTATTTTTTATTTTTTTTGTGCCACAAAACTTTTTCAGCTCATTTTAAATTATTTTCCCCCATCAAAAGCAAAACATTTACATAAAATTTAACTCGAATCCACTTGACAGAAAATCAGTGTATATTTTTTGTGCTCTCTTCGGTTTTCGTGTTTTTGTGCTTCAGTTATTATAAGCCCAATTAAACTGGTTACTTAAATAAAAGTTAGCAAGTGTTAATTGAAAAAACGTGGGAAAATAATGGCAAATCGTTCAGATTAAATTCGGTAAAAATTCTGTGGTCACAATGCAAAAAGTACAGTCTAACCAAATAATCATTTTCGAATAACAAAGAATATAAATTCATTTCACTCGCCATTCAACTGATTCCAAATTATTTAATTTTTCCAACAATGTGACCTAACTTTTTATTAGGCCAATTCATTATTGAATATATATATATTTTTTTAATAATTTTTCATGGTTTATTTTTATTTCTTGTGGTTGGCAGAGTTTAGGGCAATAAATTAAGAGGCATTAGATTTAATTTCCATCCTATGTGGGAAATAAAAATTTTTAATTAAAATTGAGACACAAAAAAGTACAGTTGTGTCTATTAAAAATGTTGAATACACTTTCACATGATCCCAAGGTAGTCACTAAATTTGACAAAAAACTTATAAGCAATATTTTGGATATTCTCTGAGATAGCATTATTCAATTTACCCAAATACTTTAGGTCTTTATGAAACCCCAAATTAGCCACAACCTGGCCCACACAAGGCCTAAGCTAAATGGTCACATTGTAATTTAAAAAGTAAATATTTAAACGAAAACAAACACACACATAGATAGTTACAATTCTATTGACATTTTGGGTAATTAAATTAAGAATTGATTTGTAATTGATTTCGCGTTCTTTTTTTTCATGTGCATAGTAAAAACTAAAAAAAATAATATGACAAATTTGTATTAATTTTGCAACAATCCAACATAAGCCGTACAATTAATTTGACAACTATCTATATAATTTCAATTCATTAGTTTGATTTAAAATTTAAATCTACAGCTTTTTTGGGTGCTCATATCAGATGATTTATATGCACACTCTTTCATAAATAAATGAGCAAGTCTAAAAGTCCATCTCGGCTGCATCGTAAAATCAGAGGAAACACTTTGGAGGTAGATTTTCTTGACTCAGTTTGGCTTGGAAACTTTCAGGATTGCCTAATCAATTTTAAATGAGCGCTCAAAATATTATAATTATTTATGGTCATCAGTCAAGGAGTTTCAAGTCGTAAAAAACTAGAAAAAACCAGAGAGCCCAAACTGACTTGGGCACTTGGCAATTTTTGTTTAGCTTACTTAGTTGTTTGGTAGGTTAGATGCTAAGGATCAGAGCTCTATATAATGCGATAATCTCGTTAGGTCATTCAAACTTCTCTTGGTTTCAGAACTCCTCCGAGCTCAGACCGATAGCTTTGGTGGGTTCGACTAGATTTATATATAATGGGATAACCATTATCGAACTTCTCATATCTTCATTATGTTTCACCTATTAAAATAAACTTTAAAAAAAGTATGTAATTGGCCAGGAAGAGATGCATGGTGCAGATGGCTTGTAGACTTTCGGGCTCTTTCAATTTGTTAACAAATATTTTTGAGCCCACTGTATCCAAGTAACTTGGTTAAATGATGGTGAGTGTTCTGATTTTTTTTTTTTTTTTTTTGGAATTGTGTGTGGGTGTGCTTTGACAGGGACGGGGTGGTTCGGAGGGAGATATGTTTCGAGTTGTGGACGAATTTGGCAAAGTTTGTTTTTCAATTTTGTCTCTGCGCTTTTTAATTAAATACGTGATTTCACAGGCCTCGGCCCCCAGCCCTCTAGCTCCCCGCTTGCTTCAGCTTAATCGTGTACTCGTTTACGAGAATTTCAAGCGGAGCGAATCAAGTATTTGCCAGGACAAGCCAAAAATATATGGCCAGACCAACAGATGTGCTGAGATTCCTTAAAGTTGCAACAAAATAAAACTATCAACAATCCGGAGACCCTTTAAGTTAATTTGGTTGGCATGTGTATGTGTGTGTGTGTGTGTGTGTGTGAAAAAGGCACTCGGCCAAAAAGAGCAGAATTGAAATGGGATTGCTCAGCATCCGCGTCATCTCTGCCATCAACTCGGTAATGTTGTTGTCGTTGCCGTTGCTGTTGCCGGTCACTGGCACCACTTTGAGTGCGGCCAAGGAGTCGTTTCCTTTTGCAGTTCGGTTGGCTGCGGCAACTGCTGCTGCTGCTGCTGCTGCCGCTGCTGTTGCTGTCGGTGGCATCCAGGCAAAAGGGCTGCTGTCACTATGCCAGGGGCCACCAGCACACAGCTTTGGCATAGCATTTTCAGTCATCATCTTTTCTGAGTCAGGCCAAGTCAGCCCAACTCATCAGGCCTCGCCCAACTGTCGTCGTTGGTCTGTTCGACTTAAGTGGCAAAAGTCGCGTTTACTCTCATTGTGCCTTGCCGGCGTTCTTCCTCTTCTCTTCCTCTTTACATTTCTTTTTTCTTTTTTTTTTCTTACACTAAAATGAAGTGATTCTAAATTAGGAGCAGTTCAGCTCTTTTGGCATTATGAATGTATACGTACGTGTGAGTGTACGTGTGTGTGTGTGTGTGTGTGTGTGTGTGTGTGTGTGTGTGTGTGTGTGTGTGTGTGTGTGTGTGTGTGTGTGTGTGTGAGTCTAAAAATTTTGCACATAACTGAAAGCACTTTTGGTCATTTACTTGAACCCAACATTTCCCGGGGTCGGTCCGAGTCCTTTTTATTACTTTACTGACCGGACAAAGCCCCAAAACTGTATATGCCGTGAATAAGACGAAGAAGAAGAAGCTGAACCAGCACAGGGCAAGCTGGACCCTCGGGCCAAAGTGAAATCAACAAAGGCAACACAAAGGCTGGTAAGAAAGTATAGAAAGCCCAGGCAAACTCGAGTACTTCAGAACCTCGAATACTCTTTTACATCGCCCCCGTCATTTCAAGATCAAAAGCTTTCCAAAGCCTGGCATTGGCATTACTGGAAATATTTCCACCATCTCAGTCTTCACGTTCTGACAAAAACTGCATACACTTTGCTCTCTCCGAAGAGAGTAGTAAGCGTCCGAAACAAACGGAGAGAACGCAATGGCGAGAGTAAAACGAATTTCACACTCACGTGGCCTGACAGCGCTTACCAACACTACCGCTGCCTGTGTAACGTCTGCCCAGTTCGGTGGCAGAGAGACATAATTTAATGAGCCGCAAAATAAGTGAACCTCTTAATAATGCTCACATTTCAGCTCAAGGACTGCTCGCATCATAATTACGTGGCTGGCGTGTTGGTCGCATTTGTTTTCTTCAACTTTTTCGAGCACTTTAAAAACTACGCAAACAAAAAAAAAACACAAAAACAAAACAAAAGCAAACAAATTAAAGACAAGCAACAAATTTCGACTCACTAAAAATTGTCTAAAACTCTACTTTTGTGTCTGCATGTGTGCACGTGAGCACGTGTGTGCGTGTGTGTATGTGTGTGAATTTGGGAAATAAAAATATATATTAGGAATCCAATAAATTAAAAAGGTTTTTCCCTTCTCCCGTCCCGTTGTGACCCCTCGCCAACTACTCGCTCCCTGACTAACAAAAGCGCTCACAAGCAGACCAAGTGTTTAGGACAAATATGAGAAAACAAGAATTATAAATTATGACAGGAAAAGTTTTTCTTCCTCTTCTTTTTGTTTTTTATATTTTCAAAGTTTTCTAGGGTATAGAGTGAAATTGGTAGCAACTGTACCGGTTTAGTGTGCAAACATTTTATGCCTTTGTTGAGACTCGGAGAAGTGGAAAACTTTTTCTTAGTTTTTCTTAATTTTCATTTATTTATTTCGAGTCTGAGTGATAGTTCTGAAAAGGAATCTTTATTTGTCTAATTAAGGCCTAACTGACTACATTTCCTTATGTCTTTTGCCTAGCCAGTGTTGCTAAATGCCAGAGAGAACTCTTCTTCTTTTAAATCAAGAATATTTTAGCCGCACTTTCCGAACCACAAATTCATTGAGAATCGCTGAGGAAAACTTTATTCCACCTGCAAGTCGGCAAATGGAAGAGAAAAACTATTTTAGTGTTTTTAGTTAGCTGAAATAGGTTTCATGTTATTTGATTTCGCTCTTTGATTCAAGAGGAGCATCGGTGGGTGCGCGGTAGCAGAGCGAGTGGAGCGCCAAGTTCGTGGGTGAAAGAATATGTGTGGTTAAGAGGAAGAAGAAGACGGAGAAGAAGAAGAAGAAGCAGCGGAGCGCGGCCTCTTGATGCTCTTTTTGTTTTTCTTTTTTCCTCGTAGATGCCTTTAATTTATTTCTCGTCTAGAAGTAATTTTCATTTCCAGCAAAGCAAACCAAACCAATTCGCATTCACATTTGCACACTGCAGCAAATAAAGGAACTCATTGCCACATTGCTGCCACACACACACACACACAAACACACAGCCATATATATACACTGTTTGCATATGCCGCCTACCGGTGCCAAGGCAGCAGAGAGGAAAGACGAGGCGGACCTGATGAGGTGAGGACACACAAGAGAATATTTTGTACTCTAGTAAAAGTTCAGAATGATGGGCGAATTTCCACAAAGCAATAGAAGAATACAACGCAAGGGCCAGCTGGCTGGGGGAGCAAAAGAAGTTTGTACCAAGTTGTAATACTTAGCATGTGTTCGTGCATATTCGCTTTATCGACCAACTAATTACGCCACAAGTAAAAAAGTTTTATTAAAAAGCCTCGACGACCAACAGAAAACTACTGCCGTGCACAGGCTGTGCCACAACACGGCGCCACCTTCGCCGCCCCCTCTCCCCCCACCGCCAGAATCTCTCAGTCGCTATTCTTTGACCGAGCCGAAGCGGAGCCCAGCCCAGCCCAGCCCAGTCAAGCCAACCAAAAACCCAAAGCGACTCCTTGGGAATTGCTGTTGAGTGACCCGAAGAGTGTCGAGTTTGGCCGGCACCGGGATTACTTTTTCTTTGCACAGTGGAACAAAACTAATCAAACGCTGAAAGTAACTAAATACTTTAGCCCCTAAGTTAAAAAGAGCGCCTACAAATGAAAATGGAAAATTTTATTTTGAATAAAATATATTAAAAAAAAAATAATAATAATATTTAAGTAATTTTGAAAAATTTTCGAAAGAAAAAAGCTTGTGCAAATGTGATATGTAACCCAGAACGTCGGATACCAACTAAAATAAGCTCAGAGATAGTATGAACTATTCAGCTACAAGTTTTTCCCAATGATCACCTCTTTTTGTAACGAGAACAGGATTATTTTATTTTTCTGATATTGGATTCAGGTTCAGAATAAAAGGTTTTATGCCTACAACTACAACTAACTCAGAGAAAAAGGAATGTCTTTGGCCCATGATTTTATTTAAGCTTATAAGTTCCTTAACTATACCATATAAGCTACCACAGGTACGATCGGTCAAAAATACAAATTCATAGCTCTTACTTGTGTGTTTCTGTAACTATTGTATCTCTCGCCTCCCCTAAAAGTTAAGGGTATCCCATGCTCGGTCGAACCCATGTTAAGGGTTCGCCTTCACTTTAGTTTCATTAGTTTTTCATTAGCTCAAAGCCAGTGTGCTTGGCAGGCAACTAAGGCGCTGAAGTGTGTCGGTTTGTCTGTCTGCGTGTATGTGTGTGTGTGTGTGTGTGTGTGTGTGTGTGTGTGTATGCGAAGGAACTGACCCAGTCGGTCATGTAGAAATGGCACACTTTCGGTTAGATGTGGTACAAAATATTTAACAGCCAAGAAAGGAGAGGGCAGAACTTGGACAGCTCGCTGGGTTGTCTGAGAATTTCCTTTGCACACCTGCCGCCGTCGCTCCTGAAAGAGATATCTCAGATTTGGTGTATTTTAGGTGTGAAATGAAACATGCAAGGAGTTTTTCCCTATTTCCTATAAGACAGGAACTATTAAACTATATCAGTTTCGCTCGAACGGTAAGGAGTTCAGATGGAGTTGAGTGGTGGTCGGGCACTCCAGGTGGGTGAGCCTTGTTTGGTCAAACACGAGGCCAGTTTTCATATGCTAAGTGAGAATCCTTGTAGAGCCTTCAAAAACCGACAATCAAAAATTCAAGCACACAACTTGAATCAACTCTAAGGAGTCTGGAAGAGCGGTTTTACTTCTTCTTCTTCTTATTCCTCCTCCTCAATTTTTTTTTTTGTTCTGTGGCTAAATGAAGGGTTTCAATGCTGACAGCTTGCTGCAGTAAATCACCGTCACATAATTATTACTCGGCCCGTCCACATGTCACCATCAGAGCCAGGTGGCCGAGGCACACACTCACACACTCAGACAGAAACACACAAGCCCACACACCCGGCAAAAGACGAGTGGAAGAAAAAACACCTGACAACCGACCACAAATCACTATGATATGAGAGAGAAGACAGGCTAAGGCGAAAATGTAACATAAAAATGTCCCAGAGAGAATTTCCCTCTTTTGGGAAATTTGCGCTGCTCTGGTGGACTGCCTTAGCGGCGTTCTGTTAAGTAGATGTTGAAAAATTTCATACGTTTTGTATAAAAGTTGTTGCCGAAATCAAAATGGAGACAGTCAACTGGCGAACGTCGTGGCGTAGAGAAACGAAAGAAAAGTGAAAAGTTTTTTTTTCAACAAACATTGGCCCGTCTGCCATTGCCGGGCACACCAAGAAGAGATATCGAGACGAGATAGCCGCGAACACATTCATACACACACTCACACTAGCACATGCAAAGCGCAACGTAAGCGCAGCCCAACGCGAAGTAAGGCGAGGTCGTCGACGGTTGACGACGTTGACGACGACTTCTGCTTTATCTTTTGCTGCTGCTGCTGCTGCTAATGCTGCTTACAGAGTAACGGTATTTCGTGAGTGGCATTCTTTCTCCCTTACCCCCCAACTCCTTCAACGCTCTCATTCACCATGCTTACAAGTAAAATCGTTTAACAAATGAGTTGCGCGTTTTTACCCAAACAATGCAGAAATGCAAGTGTAGTGCTAAAACAACAACAACAACAATACAAGAATAAAAAGAAGAAGAAAAATTAAACTCTTGAAAATTATAATGTCTAAATTATACGAATCACTGGGGAAACCAGAACTCAAAAAAGAGCCAAGAGAAACTTGATAATTCTCCGAATTTAAGCCTAAAATTGTCAAACGAAAATTCCCAGCTCCCAAGTATTTGCAATACCCCCAGCCAAATCCTAGTTAAAGACCGAGTGTGGTTTCTCTTCAGACCCTGAGCTGGCTTATTCTGGTCGACTTGCTTGGGCCGAGAATGCAGCCACACAGCCACGTAGCCAGGCAGTCAGCCAGCCAGTCAAGCCAAGCAAATGCAATTTGCCAGGGTCATTGTCAGTTTTGTGAATCCGATTGCGGTCTAAATACTTTTCCCTCAAACCTCTTTGTTTTTTTTTTTTTTTGTTGGATTCTTTTTTTTTTTTGCTTTTTTTGTGAAGTGCGTGTCTTGCTCGACAATTGGTTGGCATTGAGTGTCGAAAGCAAATACAAAAAAAAAAAAAAAAAAATTATAATAATAAAAATAAAAACTGTGCCGAGAAGGGCGTCGCTCATTTGTTTATGAGTCTTAATGAAATGGAGGAGCCACCGAAAATAAACAAGCGCGCCATTACAACAACATAAGCAAATAATCACATTAAATAAAAGCAAATGGAAACAATAACAACAACAGAGCAAAATAAAAGCCACAACAACAACAGCAGCGAAACAAAGAAACAAAGCAAGAAAACAGAAAAGGTCAAAAAGTCTATGAAAGCCAGCAAGGTGGGAGTTGTCGGCTCGGCTTTTTTCTTTTTTTTTTTTTTTAATTTTTGATTGACTTACACACCGTTTGGCCGACTCTGTGACAGGCCCATCGAATGTCATTGAAACACGCGCTTCAAATAAAAAAAAAAAAAACATTAATAAAAAAATACAACAACAATCGAAAGGCATTAAAATGAACAACGCTTCCTGTTTTACACAATATAAAAAAAAAATATATATATATATTCACTATAAATACTTAATGAATCTATATAATTTTCCGATTTGTTTTTTTTTTCTATTTTCTTTTTTGTGCACAATAACGAAGCAGAAAAGGGCGTTATTACCTGGATATCTGTGGAATGAAAATGTGTTTTGTGAATTAATAGTGATAAAATAAATTTACCATTTTCTTTTTTTCCCCTATTCCAGTTGCTGCTATCAGTCGCTGTTGAAATATTTAAATGCAAACATAAAACAAAGACCAAAACATATTTTTGTGACAAATAAAAACAAAAAACAAAAAAATAACTGAAAGTTCCGACAAAAAAACATCAACAACAAGAGCCAATTTTGTTGCCCACATTAAAGCGGATAGCGAATAAAATTTATACAAAAAAATAATGTAAGTGTGAAATATGTAAATTTCGATTGTAAACTTTTTCACATCAATTAAAGTGGCAAGCAAATTTTGCAAGTCAAAACTTTTAAAGTCTGTGGGATTTGAGGTGGCTTTCCCAAGCCCATTACTGACCTCCTTAACTGCCTTAATCCTGAAGATTTGAAATGGAAGACAAGAAATTCGAACGCCACTTTCAAGGCTATAAGGACATAGTTGTCCGATCGAAATAAAATTTGGTACGAGTATTAATCACCCTATAGGTATTTAAAAAAATAAATTTGGAAGAGATCAGTCAATAAGTGAAGGACATATTTCTAGGATAGATTTGCCTCTGATAACATAGAAACACTGGCTAGACTACGGGTAACTGTCGGGAATCTACAGTGCTATATTCTAATCCTAGTCTGAAGATAAGTTTTAAGAGCCTTCGATCGGTCAATAAGTGAAAGAGATATTTCTAGAACAGATTTGCCTCTGATCACATAGAAACCCTGACCAGTCTACAGGTAACTTTCAGGGGTCTACAGTGCCCTGGTCCTAGCAAGCCTGAAGAGAAGTTTTTAGAGCCATCGATAAAACAGGTCCCCATAAGCTTGGCATATTTAAAAAATAGGACAGATCTTCATAGCTAATCACTACATTCTGAACCAGCTCGGAGTTTTCTCTCAGCAGCCCATGGTGCGTCCAACTTTGATGGATTTCAACAGAATTGTTCATCGCAGCTTGGCTAGGAAAAGGATTTTGTTGGCTAATGCTTTCAAAGCCCCACCCCTCCCCTCCCTCCTTTGCAAAGCTTTGAGCAAACATAATTCCTAGAAACATATACTGTCCATATGTTTTATTTCTCAACTAAATAATAATTTCATCGTAACGAGCCAGCAAGTCTATAAACAAATTCCCTAACAAAGAAATTTATGTTTTAATGGAGCTTTTTAGATATACTTTTTGTATCCCTTTCTTTTTGTTGAATATCTTGTCGCAAATCCCAAACCTTTTTTTTTTGAAATAATAAAGAACAAAAAAAGACGGAGCAACCCTCATTGGAGCTCATAACCAACTCGGTGGGGCGCACTTTTCCCAGGCTATTTAAGCTCATTAAAATCTAGCATGTAAGTAAAAATAATCAACATGTTTCATCTGTGTTAACAAGAGTCCCAGTCCCTTTTCTGCTCTGCGTGTCCTTACCCAGGATAATATGAGTTGGGTTATTTTTATCATTTACCCATAAATTTCTACCCAGAAAATTATTCAAAAAAAAAAATATATATAAAAATAAAATAAAAAAAAAAACAAACAAACAGGGGAGAATTTAATGCCAAGGCTGGCAGATGCCCAAGCTTGCCTCCAATTCTACCAAAAAACCCGCCCTCCCACACTTTCCCATTTTCTCGATTACTTGAGTATGTGTCAGAAATCCGCTTCGGACTAGTTTGGCTTACAAAGTTCAGAAACAACAGCCAAGAATGCTACGGAATCAATTTTAAATAGCCCAAGGTAATGGCCAATCTGAATAAATTAAAAAATCCTCAGCATTCTTGGCCAATTGCTCTTTATCATAATTTGAGATGTCATAAAAATAACAAACATTTCAAATTCCACAATTTGCTTTTTATACGTTTTTAATTAAATTTAATTGACTCAAACTTGGTTCATTAGTCGAGTTTAGTTTTTGGACCTTTTCTTCTGGTTTGGACATTTTCTTTTTTTCCCATATTCTTTCGCTCTGCCTGAAGACAACTTTTCGGGGAGTCGTCTTTGATTTGCACAGACTTCAAGATACACACAAAACTCAGACAAGTGTGGGAATATAAAAACTTTAAAGAGATTTTTGTATGCAAAAAGTTTTTAATAGCATTACTCATACGCACCCTTTACGCTTCCGCAAAAGTCAACTCGTGCATCTTGAGACTTGATAGTTTCCTGAAAAAAAAAACCGAATAAATATATATATTTTTATATATGTATATGATGGATAAATGTTTTTTATAAGTCTGTGACGGCCTGGTGGAAGGGGCAAAGGGAAGTTGCAAGATCTGACAAATATTTGAAGATTGTTGATATTATTTTCATTCCCTATCAGATCAAAACTCCGTCAGTTAAATTATATTTGGATTATAAACGCATCCTTCAATCATATAGTCAAACCAGTATTGATCTGATCCATCTGCATTTTATTTATTATTTAGTCTTCACCGGTCAATATCAATCAGAAAGTTTTTATTATTTTTCTCTACTTTATCAGATCTAAGCTCTCAAAGGAGGGATTAAGTGCAAGAGCAAAGAGCCGTGATTCTTTTGATTCGGTTGGCATATCATATAGCCAGCCAAGTTTGATTTGAATTGACCAATTCAAATTAATCCATCTGTGGTGATAGGCCAAAACCTATCGGTATTAATTTCATTCCGGAAAGCCAATGTGTTTACATATCATTTACAAAATCATTATGAAAAATTCGAGAGTCTTTCGATTACATTTTTAAGCTACATTTTTTTTATTTATTATTATTTTTTTCGCTCCCTTCACTCTGGTCAGATTTATTCATTGCACTGTTTTCATATCACATATATTTTTTTTTGCTTCCCTCCCCGTCTCCCTCTCACCACCCACGCACTTTTTTCTCGGCAATATATGAATTCATTTTAAGCGCGGCCCTTGGCCATTTTGTTTGTAATAGATGACGACTAATATTCTCTAAAGTTCTATATGTGCATATGTGTGTGTGTTTGTGTTTTAGTATTGGCTTTCGGGGAACGTGAGTGTGTGTGTGTGTGTGTGTGTGTGGGTATTTTTTTGTATCGTATTTGTGGTATGTTGTGGAAAGTTGCATAAATCGCGGCAGCCTTTTTCAATTAAGCAAACTCTTAAATTGGCTGAAAACTCGTGGTATGCCCGACAGTATCTCCTTTCCTCTCCTCTACACTCTTCTTCTATCTACCCCTTGGCTAGCTTCTCCAGCACATTTGTAGCCCAAAACTAACGGAGCTTGTGTCTGTGTGCCTCTGTGTGTGCTATGGTATTTGTCTGTGAATATGTGCAAGCTTTTTGAATGCGTTTCTCTGAATAACAATACAATCAAACATACTTACACACTACAAACACACATGCACATGCACATACATATGCACATGCACATGGATATGGATATGCAGACACAGTTACTTTGTGTTTGTGAATTTCGCTGGCTCACAATATCGCGCGACTGTTGTTGTTTTTGTACTTAACCACGTTGCTGCCAGTTTTGTTACACATGCGAGTGTCTGTCTCTATGTACCTCTGTCTCTATGACTGTCTGTCTGCCTGTTTGCCTGTGAGAATGTAACGGTATATTTTTTTCTTTTTTTTTTTACATCGCACTTTGCTCTGTTTCGCTGCTTCAAAAAGATATTAACGCGCAGAGGAAAAATGCTGCACATTAGCCAGCGTAGTTTTTCATTTTTAATTTTCACTCTGCCATGGGTTGCGGCTGTCGCGGTGCCTTTGCCCCTTACCTCTCTGCTGCTGCCACTGCCTCTGACTCTGACTCTGCTTCTGTCCCAGAATGCGTGCTGCCCCGGCAAGGTTGATGGGTAGAAGAAATGCGATTGCCACTCTCTTCGCCATCGCCATCGCCATCGCCCGCCGAACACCTTCTCCCCTCCATATAAATGCACATAAATTTTTTTTTTTTTCATTTCCACCCACTCCGCCTCCACCCTCTTTGCTGCATTGCAGTGCATTCAAAATGCCCGATGATGATCTGCCAGCGTGCAATGTGAAATTGTGTGGGCGGTGAGTGCATAACGGTAAAAAGTTTGCACTCGGACTGCCAACTCCACCTCTGCTTTCCCAACTAGAATTTAAATTCAACTTTAACACCTTGGTTACATTGGGAGTTGGTCGTCGGTAAACACATTAAATTAATCGCAATTTTAACGAGTGCATAGAGACAAAACAACCTTCTCTTTGACTAGGTGAAAGGGTTGCAAGGTCTACTTCTCTCGCTCTCTCTCACTCTCTTTTTCGAAATTGCAATTTATTTTGCATATTTTCTAGGGCACATTATACTGTATAAGGTATTCATAGAGGAGTGTGTGAAAGTCTACAAGACTTGCAAAAAGATAGTTATCGAGCCGCTAGAATGCCCCAATTTATAATAATTTTGAAAGATTTCTTAGGAAATTACTGGTAAAATTTCTGGTTATATTTTCTTATACACTCATAATGTCGTATCCCGAACAATCAAGGTATTCAATAAAAATAAAAAATTAAAGATCCGGGGCCTGACATATATATCCATTACTATATTGATCAAGGATTATTTGATCAAAAGACAGAATGGACTAAGGATCAGATCAACTGTACTGATCAATCAAGATATAAACACAAAGGATCTTGGTGGAATAACTTAAATAAGGCAAACCAATATATATTTTGGTAGAAATTCTACCCAAGCTTCTTTTGTAGATTATTTGATGGCTTAAAAACTATATGAGTACAATTTTTGGATTCCTTCAAAACACTAAAAACCTTTATGATTTATGGGTCACATCATTATCTCTCTAAACTTTAAGGTAGATTATTTTTATTTCTTAAGCTCTTAAAAAGTCATGAGTTCCAGAGACTATTAACAAGTTTTTAGAGACGACGTCCTATAAAGATTCGGCAGCAATTTGAGAATAGCAAAGTTCTTGGGTTCTCGAGTGCACATAAAACTTTTCTAAGTTTACTATTCTCGAGAATATGGAATTTTTTTTTAGCATTACCCGGCCCACTTTACATTCCTGGCGCCTTATAAATATGCATATTAATTTGAGCACACTCCTTAGTGTTGTTGTTGCTTCTTGTTTGTCTGTGGAACATAAAGAAACTTTTAAGTCGAGCCAGTCGGGGAGAGCTTTTTAATATTTTTTAAAAATAGAGGTGGCCGAGTGTGTTTGAAAGACAGAAGGAAAACAACTAAATTGAATTAAATTTTTAAAGAGAACGAAGCAAAAACATAAACAGGTAATTGTTTTCCAAGGGGGGAATTAAAATATAAAAATAGAATAATAAAATTACATTTTATTGGAGTTGGTTTTTTTATGATCTTTTTTTTTCTTTTAAACTAATTTGCATAAATATTTCATTGCAGACAATAAAAAGGAGGCCCTGTAAAGTGCGAGTAGCAAGCGGAAATAAGTTGAACGTACCACTGGAAAATTTGATTTGGTTATTTGCTTATAGTCGAACCAGAAGACACAGAGACCAGGAGAACAGAAGACCAGAAGAGACGAAACCGAGTTAACCGCAAATAAAAACACATAGACAATCGCATCTAAAGCAATTAAAAAGGGAAACGTGCAGAAAAGCAACTCAAACAATTGCAACAGCGGATGTGCAGCCAAAAACTGTACAAAAGAACAGAGAGAGTGTGGGAGAGGAAGAAGTTGAACAGGAAGTGACAGAGCGAGCGTGCGAGAAGAGTCTCAGCCAGCTAGAAAGACTCAAGACTTAAGACTGTGCCAAGTTAACAAAAAGAGAATAAAAAAGAAAAAAAAAAGAGAGAGAGAGGGAGAAACAGAGAGTTGGCTCAGTTACAGGTACAGTTGTGTAGAATTACCGTTACAGTTACAAATCATTTCCGGCAGAGCAAAACACACGGGCACACAGAAATAGGAGAAGCAGAAGCCAACAAGTAAACAAAGAAAATGCCAAAGTGCGGTTGTCTAGTTGATTGAGCACAACACAAAACTCTCTCGGCAAAAATAAGACAGGCTAAAAGAACCAAAAGGACTCGCCAGACTTCCACAACACTCCCACTATCAGGCTAGAGAGGAACGGGACAATCAGTGGCCTAAAGCACTTGACACGAAGCCAGACAGGAGACTCCTTTCGAGGAGTCAGGAGAGCAGCATTTACACCTCGAGGCCTGGTTCGAGTGGACACGCACACACACACACACCCAACAAGGCAGATTCTGGAGAATTTTTAGCTGGAAAAGTCATTGTCTTTTTCAACGCCAGACTGGTTGACATGCTCCTGTAGACATTAACTTTATGGACCTTCATGTCCTAGTTGCTGTTGTTGCGAGTGCTTGACTTATGGCAGCTGTAAAACATCATCCAATGTAAGCCTAATTTAAGCTACTCCGGAGAGATCCACGGCAACTGTCCAGTGCTCGAATTGTAGACAGCTTCAACCAAACAGCTTGATGTGGTGGTGTCTGTGGCAGCCAGCCAGGGCAGCAGCCAGACCAGCAGGTGGTAAAAGGAAATCATGGTTAACTCAAGCATACCCAAGAAAAGAATCCTCATCCTCAACAGCAACAACCGGAGAATCCACAACGCGCAGAAAAAAAGATTTCAGCAAATAAGTCAGTCTGGATTCTCTCATAGCTTCTTGACTTATTTAATCATATCAGTGATGTTTCTATTAGCCGAGCCCACTTCGGCCGACTGGCTTATGGATTGCGGCAATTGCCATTGCAAATGGAATTCCGGCAAAAAAACGGCAGATTGCAAAAACCTCAGTCTTACCTCGGTTCCGGAGAACCTCAGCTCAGAGGTTCAGGTCTTGGATTTATCACACAATCGCATACAATATCTCGAACAGAATGCCTTTCTAGCGGCGCACCTACAGAATCTTCACAAGCTCTTCATTAGAAACAGCACGCTCCAGCAAATAAATCCGCGAAGTTTCACCCAACTGGAGATACTCATTGAGTTGGATTTGTCCAACAATCAGTTGACCAGACTGCAACCTGGTGTGTTTGCCCGTCTCATCAAAGTAAGGGCCCTCGTTCTCAATGGCAATCTCTTGGAGTCCTTGGGTGGCGGAGTCTTCCATAACCTCAAATATTTGCATAAAATCGAACTAAAGCATAATCGTTTGGTCAGGATAGATTCCCAGACATTTATGGGAGTACCGCTGTTGTCTCAAATCTATTTGGATGGCAATCAATTTAGTTTTTTACGCAAGGAAAGCTTTGAAAACCTCAAGCGTCTGACCGCCCTCTCTTTGGACCAGAATCCATGGAACTGTACTTGCGAGCTGCAAGTGTTTCGAGACTTTGTGCTCAAACAGAATCTTTACACGCCGCCCACGGCCTGCTTTTATCCTTTGCACTTGCGTGGTATGCTCTGGATAGAGGATCAGCCGGAGGCCTTTGCCTGCAAGCCAAAGATCATCTATCCGGCTCGTGGGGCTTCTATCAACACATCCAAGGAGAATGTGACTCTGGTGTGTCGAGTCTATGCGTCGGCGAATACAGTGATAGCCTGGGATTACAATAAGCAGCTCTATCGGACGAATCCATTGGGTGGCACGGCACTGCCCTCCTTGGGACAAATGGAAAACCAACGGGTGCACATACAATTGCTGAGAGACGAACAGACCAAAGAGCAGGAATTCGGTAGGGACATATTTATATCACGTCTCACAATTTTGGGAGCAGAGAAGAGTGATGAGGGCATCTACACATGCCTGGCCGAGAATGCCGGTGGCAAGGATGCCGTCCAAATGAGTCTGCTAGTTCAGAAGTCTGGACCACGCGATTTATTACTCCAGAGCAATTTGTTTATAGTCATTTGCCTGATGGCATTGGGCCTTCTCAGTGTGTCAGTAGTGCTGTCCATGGTCACTTGTTGTATATACAAGCGCTTCAAGCATTTGAATCTCAATCCCAGTAGTCAACATCATCACGAGCAATTGCATCCATCCCAATTGGGCATGCCCGGAGGCACTGAGCACACAGCCATCAATATGGTAATGGCCGGAGGCACTGATGTGCTCCTGGATACGGTTAGTGCAGCCGAGAATACATCATTAAGTAATTACAAAAAGGGAGGTGTAGTAGACAAAAATCCTGAAACTGGTAATAACGTTGGTGACGGCGGTAGAACTGCCGATGTTGGTGTTGGCAATCCTGGCGCTGGCAATTATGTAGATGTGATTAAATGCGGAACTGCAGGCAGCGGTGGCTCGCGTCTACTCCTCCATCAGCAGGAAGAGCATTTGTCCAGCCTGGTAGACCAGCAATATTTGGAGCAAAAGTCTGAAGGTAAATTCTAATAGGAATTCCAATACATACATACTTCAATTAAAAAAAAAAAAAATCAATAATATTATTTCTATTCCAGTCAAGCTCAATCTGAGGCCCCTTTCGGGTGAGCCAAGCCGGCTAAGCAATCGCCAACTTAGCCGTAGTCACAGCTCCAGTCTTGCCAACTCTAGACCCACTAAGGCAGCAGAGAATTCCAGTCCGGGTCCAAGCCTGGGCGCAGAATATCAGCCCGACTTACTTCCCGCCTATAGAGGCGTCGGCAAGCCGGAGCTCATGATGCAGCTAAAATTACAAAGTCCTGGACCAACGGCACCGCCACCGGCACCTCCCACAATTGGCAATCACACAACTCGCAGTAAATACAATCTTAATGTCCAGGAATATCTGCAAGCCAAATATGGCACAGCCAACAAGTCCGCAACGGCCACTCACAATAATAATAATAAATTGGGCAACCAAAATAAACGAGAGGCCCCAAGCATACCTCTGGCAGCCTCAGTCTCTCTGAATTCCACCGCACCTGCTATTGGATATAACGAACGTACACAGCAACACCAGCAGCAGCAGCAACAACAACAGCGGCACAGCAAATCTTTGGTCCTGCCCAGCAGTCAAATAATGCGTCAGCCCACCGAAGTTGGCTATGAATATCGACAGCCACCACCGCCCCCGCCCTACACGGCTAACCGGATGCGACAGTCACCAGCCGATTTGACCGGCCACGAGCAGCCGACCACACCCTTGCGTTTAGGTTTAGGCCTTGATACAACGATGATGACGACGGTGGCGTCCACAAATACCTTGGAAACAATTGTGACGGCTTCACCAAAATTAAATATTTTAACCACAAACGGACGCAGGCAACTACTTTGATAGCTTCAATTCTAGATGCAGAGATCTAAACAAAGAAGCGTCTACTTCTTTGAGTGGACAATAATTAAAAAAAAAATAAATAAAATAAAAAACCCAACCTTATCTTCGGAGTGCCGAAGATTACAAACTCTTTTCGAAGTTTTTTCTGCCGTAAATCATATAAATTAAAGGGATTGGTCAATCAGCGCCGCAGACATTCCCAAGACCGATTAAGTTTGGCTTGGCAGCTACAATAGCCCAAAGCGACTGATAGAGTGCACATCTATGCTTCCATAAAAGAATCATGAATACCAAATTTGATGGTTAATAAATATATAGAAGATATTCTTAAGGCCGATATAGGTGCGCACGACAACTATAAGATATAGTGATCCTATATGATATAGTGGTTCGATCGGGTAAGACTCCGACAAATGTGCAACCTATGTATAACAGAAGGCCGTATATCAAGTTTCATTACGATAGCTTTAAAACTGAGAGCCTAGTTTGCATAGAAACAGACGGCCATAGCTCAATCGATTCGTCTAGTGATACTGACCCATGTGGAGGCAATTTCTGGGCGCGTACGATACGTGTTTTTTTTTCTTCGAAAAGAGTTTTCTAAATTTAAATAAATTATAAAGAAAAAAAGAAACTGCGAAAACTGTAGCAAAAATTATGCAGTCTAAGTTTTATGTAGTTTAAATGTACATACTGACACACATACATAAATAAAATAAAACAAAAAGAGGCAAGAAAATATATCTGCCATTTCTAGGTTATATCAAATATAATATATATATATATATATATATATATATATATATATATATATATATATATATATATATATATATATATATATATATATACATACATGTATAACTTTTTTTTATTAGAATTAAATATGTAATTTAATGTGCTTCACTTGATAGACTTCCATTAAATGGTAGTATAAACAACTCAACTTTCTATTGAGATGTTAAAAATATTGAATGTAATTTGTTTTTCATTTAAAATGTATTTAAAGATAAATAAAATAAAACTCATATACATATATATGTATGAAAAAGAACTATACCTACAAAAAGCAATAAACAGATTTATTAAATAACTTTTAGTGACGAAACGATCACACAAAAGCCGCGTTAGCTAAGAAAAATTTTTTCAGCTGGCGCCATTGTCTAAGCAAACTCGCACACATTATATAAATAAATTCACTTACTTGGAGCGTTCATATCCCAATTAATTTGGGTACTTTCTATTCTTCTCTATAATAATTCAATTAACGCAAGTACCATCACAGACCTTGTTATTTATCTCTTAATTGGGCTTTTAACACAAAAATATTCACATACATACGTACATATATGCGCAGCTGCGCGAATTCTACTTCCAGGCAAGGCAGCGTACATCGGCCAACCTTCCACCAATTAATTAGGTATAGGCAATTTTTTTTTCAAAGTTGAGATAAACCCAATTCTGTTTATTTTGCTGGTGGACATTTTAAATTGGTTGAATTTTAATAAGAGAATATTTGTTAGTTTTTTTTTTATTTTTTATTTTCTTATTAGTGAATACTATACAATATTTCCATGTCTGGCAGCTCTGGGAAGATCACGCCGGTTAATTTGAATTTCGTTTCAATTTCACTATACCACAAGCGCTCCTTACTGAACGTTGCTCACTTGATCAAGAGCAAAGGAATTTTTTTTAAGGATTTAAACAATTTTTAGGACTTTTGCTTATTATTTCAAAGCTGTATTTTTTGCGCACGTACGAATTTTTCGAGCAATTTTCACTTTTTTCGACATAAATAAAAAAATAATTAAACTGCGATAACTTATCGATACCTATCGATCTTCCAGACATTGCATCTCTACGAACTTCACACTTTGCACTTGGCATAGCGTTAACAAGGCTTTAAATTAACTGTGAGTAAAGTGCAAAATACAGCAGGTAAATTCACAATTTAATCATTTACACGACTTTAAGTAAGTGAAACAGATAGTATTCAACAATTGCGGGCTTCACAAAATGAGCAAGCGCAGGCCCCATGAAATTCGCACCGGCGCAAAAAATTAATTGCGCACTTAATATGTGCAGAATAGAAAGTACCTTCGAGATGTTGTATATGAGTGAAAGTAATTCATATAGCTTGCGATTATAATTGGTCAATATTCATTATTGTAAAATTTCAGAATGTTGAATAGCAAAAGAATTCCCTGAATTCGCCCTCTCTGAGAAACTCAATTTTTTTTTTTTTTTGTTTGTGGTAAGGGTATCGGTTTTTGTAGGGTATATTAAGCTTTGGTATAAGATTGTGTACATATATATTATCTGAGACTTTTTCAGTGCAAAACTAAATATGGATCCAAATCATCAACCGGCCACTGCGGTTCTAGAATCCCCCAACACCACGAAAATATTGGAAAATCTTATAGAGAAACATAACAGCGCCTTTGAGTTACTCAAGCGAAAATATTATCTACAGTTAAAGAATCTCGCCTTGGAAATAAGTAAAAGAGAGGATCGAAAACAGAAAAAAATTGATTTAAAGGCTCTGTAAGATTATTGAAAGCAAACAGGAGAACATTCATTCATTTCAATTTTTATATATAAATTTTATAGATACGATGGCTGCGAAGGAAACCTAAATAGTTTATATCAAAAATACAAGAAACTTAAATTTGACCATAAAAACCTTCAGAGCATCCATTCAGGTCTCGAAGACAGCTATGTCGACTTGGAGAAATGCTACGATTCTGAACATGCCAGACTGATAAGAGCCCACAGTGATATTGAACTTGATGAGCTGCAGTCCAAGCTGGATTCTTTAAATAAAAAGGTAAACAAAAAATATGAACAGTTTGAAAAGTGTTTAAACTGAATATTTCAGCTCCAAGATGTACAAATTAAACATGGTGAAGATATGAAAATACTTAAAGATGCTTTGGATATCAAGGATAAAGAAATTGTTAGTCTCCAGGCCCAATTGGATAATTCAATACAGAATTTCCAATGTATGACTGAAACCTATAGTAAGGAGAAATCCGAGTTGCTCGAGTCACACGAAGCTGAAATGGTAAACCTTGACGAAAATCACAAATGTTGCTTTTATTTACGATTTTTTATACTTAAGATACTCTTCCGAAATGAATGGTGTGATAAAGAGCAAAAGTATTTGAGAGACCAAGAGCTTCATTTGCATAATTCCAAAGATGCTGAGCGACTCAAAAGTGAATTGCAAAGTGCCATGGAATCGTTAATCGTTGTGGAAGAGCGCCGCAGTCGCATTCAAAGCGAGTACAAGGAGATTATAGCCCGTAACGAAATGGAAGCGAATGACATCAAAATAAGCAATGAACAGATTGTAGCAAAAGTTGAAGGACTTAAGTTGAAGAATGAAGAGCTCATTTCTCAGAAGTCTGCCACAAACATCTTACTTATGAATAAAGCAACGCTTTCGAAGCAACAAATAGATGTTTTGAAATCTAAGCTGAAGCAAACCGAGGACCGAGCCCACCAGGCTTTAAAAAATTATGATGTTGAGCTGGCCCGACTCTCAGCCGAGATAGAGAAACTTGTCACACAGAAAAAAGCTTTAGAAGCAGGAATTGAAAAACAGACCGCGTATAAAAATGCTGAGAATGCCAAGTACTCGATCGCAATGCAGAATCTACGTGAAACACATGATCAAAAAGTCTCAAATTTCAAGGTCGAACTCAGTAAAAGAAATAAAGAGTTAGGGGATTTGAAAAGGCACTTTTATGAAATGGAAAAACAAAAAAATGTAAGTTTTTCCAAGTCGCATGCAGTGAGTATAAATTCAGTTCTTTATTCTATTTAAACAGCTTGCCATAGACGAACTTAATTTAAAAATCAATAAAATTGGCAACGTTTTCCACCAATCCACAACGCCAGTAGAAAAGGGCAATGTCGGTCAAACGAAGACTGTAGATTTGATTGGTGAGTACACCGAGCAGGTAAGCAGTGAAATTAATATAAATTATCAAAGAAAATTATTTGATTGTGATCTTTTGGACTCAGCCTTCTGCTTCAAAAAGTGTTATTGCCAATTCAACTACTTATTCAAAATCCTGCGATTCCGGAAATTCGTTGGCCAGAAAATACCGCAAACGCAATTCCCCAGAAGACATGGATTGCAGGGACTCGGATTATGATTTTATGGATGACTTTGAAAAGGAAACCCTCCCGCAACCACCCCATCTTGTAAGAATTTATATGAACTCTTCAGCACTTTTAAGTCTCTTAAATACTTCAAATATCCTTCAGGCTCAGAGCTTCAGACCAGATACCAAGCGTGCGCGTTATACCTCAAGATCTCCGGATGTGTCAACGGCGTTTGACAATCTCAAGGATGACAACCAACAATAAGACAATAACTCTTGGCTTATTTTAAAGCATTTCATTTATTTATTTATCGAATCAGAGATACAACTTTCATTTAGTTTGAAACATATCCAAAATGCTAAGTTTTTCCAAGGTTTTAGTATGAAAACTCCAAAAAATTATTGAATTTTAAGGGAAATTTTCAAGTTTTCTAACCTACTATATATTTAAAGTCTCAGCACAATGAAGTGCAATATTTTGTACGGCTTTTGAGTGTTGGATTTAAATCCAAACTTTCTCATTTTGTACCTCAAACATTAAGCGAAATTACTTACTTTAAAACTTACTTTCAAACAATCTAATATAATTTTAATTCGATTTCAAAACAAACAATACTCAACTGAATTTGTAAGGAATTTTTGTGAATTTGTCCACCTTTTTTTGTTCTTTCTCATTATCAATAAACTACCAAAACAAAAAAAAAAAAAAAAAAACTATTCTAATTTATTGGGATTCTTATTTGTGGCTTGCTTACTTTTTAACTAATTTTGAATGTTGTAAAACATGAATCAATATAATCCTGATTGGGCTAAATTGAAATATTTATTTTCACCTACACTTTATAAGGAAATATTTTGCTTTAAAACTGGAAACCAACAAATAATTAAAAAATGTCAGCCGTATCTTCGGGGAACCGAAGATTACAAACTCCTGTCGAAGTTCTTTCTGCCGTATATTATTGGAACGAGATTTGTCAGTAAGCATCGCAGAGATTTCTATATGAAATTGGGGTCCTATCCGATACATGTAATCTTCCATAAATTGGATTAATTTGGATTAAAGTACCAAAATTGATTGAAATCAGTTACTAAATAAATGGATACTTCTTAGACCGTTTTAGGTTCGTATGACAGATATACGATACAGTAGTCCGATTTCAATGAAATTCAAAACATTTGAACTTCTTCATAGGAGACCTGTCTACGGATTTTGAATGAAATCGATCGACTTATTTTTTGAACCTGACCAATATGGGCGTTACTTTTGTGTGTCTATGCGTTACATACACCAGAACAATATGAATACTCTGTTTTTGTTCAAAAAGAGCAATAAATCTCTGTTGGCAGCGACAACTCTTTCGGGGTCTTTCGATACTCAATAAATCGACAGGCAAACTGATATTATTTTATCGGACCTAAAATTATTTCAATGGGCGCATATTAATATATTTTTTTAAATTATTAATCACACTTGGAATCACTATCTCATTTTAAAAATTTTACTCAGATAATTAATTTTGCGATCAATAATTTCAAGAAAGTATCGATAGTTATCGGGTATCGTGCAAGTACATGAAGTTTGTGAAATCGTCACATCAAGCTGTGAAGCCTTTCGCTTTTTCTGTTCCGGTGGAGTAAATCAAATAAGGATTGTTTAACAGGTAAATATGTGTTAAAATAAGTTCTAAACACATTACTGAACGATAGAAACAAAATGTAAGCCAACTGCGCACTTCACATAATGACGAATTTCGAAAATGCACATCTGTGCACATAAAAATAAGAAAACCAGCGCTAACTGAAAAAGAAACGCCGCTTGCGAAATACATAGTAATTTTTGATGTATTTTACTTATGAATTTTATGGATATAGCAAATACATCTATTAATTACTGAACATTATTATATATTTGGTACTACTTAAAATCAATTTAAATCAGTTAATTCAGCTAACTTCAAAGGGAAATGCTTGGGGCTCCTTTGACAAGACGCCATCATGCAAAAATTGTCTTTTAGAGTGTCGCCATCCTTGATTTTTTTTTTTTTTGTATCTGACAAATATTTTTTTTAGCATCAATACAAGTGACTCCGTGCTCGCTCTTAAGAAAAACACTGAACTGATAAAAATCATTAATCTTAGCGGAAGAGCGACCCAATTGCATTAAAACTTAGCAGAAACAGGGTAAAGGCAGTTTTGAGCTGGAACTGAGAGAGGTAAAAATGAACATGGAAAAGCTTTCAGTTAAGACTGGATCTCCCGAGTTGGTCGCTTCCCAAGACCGATGTGACGAAGTTGATTTGAAAATGGTAACCAAGAAGATAAACGCAGCCGAATCGGCTTCCTCTGGCGACAATGATAAAAAAGAAGTTCTAAATGTGGAGGCAAGTTTCCCAAATTTTCAACTTTGACCACTTAATTATCAATTACTAATTTTTCTATTCAATCAGCTTATTGCTGCCGAAACTGGTAAGGTTGGCAGTTTGTTTGACAAGTCGGCTACGGTAGAAGAAAAGCAAAATGCGGAAGACAAAGGAAATGCCTACGTGAAGGAGAACGATTACTCAAACTTGCAAGCTTTATGTAATGCCGAGTCCGAAGTGGCATCTCCTGTGGAGACTATTGTAGGAGAAACGTCCGACTTGAATGACAAAGTCGAAGCTTTAAATGTAGAGGCAAGTTCACCAAAGTTTCAAGTGTGACCACCTTATAAATTAGTAATTTTCTATTCAATCAGCTTGCTGCAGCCGAAACTGGTAAGGTTGGCAGTTTGTTTGACAAGTCGGCTACGGTAGAAGAAAAGCAAAATGTGGAAGACAAAGGAAATGCCTACATGAAGGAGAACGACTCCTCAAACTTGCAAGCTTTAGGTAATGCCGAGTCTGAATTGGCATCTCCTGTCGAGACTATTGTAGGAGAAACGTCCGACTTGAATGACAAAGTCGAAGCTTTAAATGTGGAGGCAAGTTCACCAAAGTTTCAAGTGTGACCACCTTATAAATTAGTAATTTTTCTATTCAATCAGCTTGCTGCTGCCGAAACTGGTAAGGTTGGCAGTTTGTTTGACAAGTCGACTACGGTAGAAGAAAAGCAAAATGCGGAAGACAAAGAAAATGCCTACGTGAAGGAGAACGATTACTCAAACTTGCAAGCTTTATGTAATGCCGAGTTCGAAGTGGCATCTCCTGTGGAGACTATTGTAGGAGAAACGTCCGACTTGAATGATGAAATCGAAGCTTTAAATGTGGAGGCAAGTTTCCCAAATTTTCAACTGTGCCACTTGATTATCAATTATTTATTTTTCTGTTCAATCAGCTCACTGCTGCCGAAACTAATAAAGTAGGCAGTTTGCTTGACAAGTCCGGTACAGCAAAAGAAAAGCAAAATGAAGACGAGCAGAAATACGACTCTTCCATCATAGAAGCTGCTATTGTTTTATGCAATGTCAGGTCGACATATGCGGAAGACAAAGAAAATGTCTACATGGCAGAGAGCGATTCCTTGACCTTACAAGCTTTGTGCAATGCCGCGTTGTCTACAACTGAAGTAAAGCAGAACGATTCTTCCACCGTAGAATCTGCTATTACCTTATCAAATGTCATGTCGACTTACGCGGAAGACAAAGAATATGTCTCCATGAAAGAGAACGACTCCACGACCTTACAAGCTCTTTGCAGTCCCGGTTTAGCTAAAGATAATAAAAAAGAGAACAACCCCTCCACCTTTGAAACTACAGTTGGCTTATCCAGTGCCATGTTGGGTATAGAAGGACAAAAGGAAAAAAATGAAAATGGCTCATCAGATTTGACGCGTTCTTATAAATTATTTACAAGAAGACTCGGCCAACCTAAGCGAGTTATGCAGACAATTAACACGGACTCAGAAAACGGACCCCAACCGCACACACCGCTACATGTAAATATTTGTATATTTCTGGCTTCTTACAATCCACTTATAACCTTTTCCTCAGACTTACAATCTCAGAGCAAGTACCAAGCGCGCACGTATGGTGTCGAATGTTCCAAAGACGAAGAAACGGATTTCTCTTAAAAGAGTATAAAACAGCCTGGAACAAAACTGGGAAAATTCGGATGTTTTGATCATATAAATATTCAACATTTGGGTTTCCTGACTTACCAAATAAAACAAAATATTTAAGGAACTGATTTTGTTTAATTTGTTAATTACGCGAGGGGGGAAATTTAAAATGCTTTGGGCTTATAGATGCCATATAAATTTATGCGAGTCCGGCAACTCTCTGTCTGTTACCGTGAATGGTCTACAATTTACTGGTTGTTCCATGGCCGCCTTACCTGAAAGTATTACGCGTGCTTTTCCTTCTTCCTTTCCTTTTTTTAGAATTACAACTATTGTCTTTTATAAATTAAAATTTTCCTGGCGGCAAGAATTGCCCAACAATTTTTATGAGCATATGATCGATACTTATGGGGGAAGTGCTATCGAGAAACTTATCGAAGCTGCTGTTATCGATTAATTTCTGGCCTCTTCGCGAATGGGCTACAGCTGATATTTCGTCCCATTTGCTTGGATTGGTGAATAAGAAAACAAAACAATAAATAAAAGTATGTATACATTAACGTATTTGATCTTAAGTAAACTCTTAAAACATTGAGCAAAACTATTAGATCTTCTAATAGCTTGCATATTTATTTCGTTGATTACGTCATGGGAGCAGTCCTACCAAATATAGGAAAATAATTTTTACAAATTGGAATTTTTACAAATTGGAATTTTTACAAGAATTACGCCGAAGTAGTCATATTAAAAACTCATTGAAAAAAAGTGGAGCACACAAGCAAGTGTCTTTAAGTGTCTATTTCAGCGGGGTTCGCCGTATTGTATTTTGTTATTTTTCAGTGCCGCCATTAATTTTCTCCCTGGACTTTTCTATAGGCGACAATTATAATTTGCTTTTTAATATTAAAGTAAATGCTTAAAGCTTGAATACATTTGTTTTAGCTTGACGACTTAAAATGAAATTCAAAAATTTAATAACAAGCTACGAGCAACCGCTAGCGGCCTTACAACCAAGCCGATCCATAAAGGAACTAATGGAGAATTTAATGAAAAAACACACAAGCGCCATTGAGTCCAGCAAAGGAAAATATTTCATACAGATTGAGAATCTTGCCTTGGAAACAAAAATATCTCAGGAACGGGATCATGAAATTTCAGAGCTACAGAACCGGTAAAATAATTGGCATTAGATAATTTTATCATTCATACTGAAACTCTATTTTGTTAACCGCCGTAGATATAATAGCATTAAGAAAGAACTCGAAGATATTAATGCCAAATATGTGCAGCTTACAGCAGATCACACAGATCTTCAGAATATTTATACTGATCTGAAAGGCAGATATTCCAATCTAGAAGAATACTACAGCTCAGAACGCGACAGATTGTTAAGCGTTAAAAACAATTTTCAATTGAAAGTAAATGAGCTCCAATCCACGATTGCTAGTGTAAATGAAGAGGTAAAAGTAATATTCTGCTTTATTATAGTTTATTAATAAAACTCTTCAGATCAGGGCTACGGAAAATAATCACCAGGAGGAATCCAAAAAACTCAAAGGTCTTTTAAAAGTCAAAAATGTACAAGTCCCTGAGCTCCAGGACCAATTGGAAAAGGCCATTCAGAATATTGAATCCAATTTGGAAGCCTTTAAAAAAGAGAAATCTGAGCTGATCGAGTCACATGAAGCCAAAATGGTAGTATTTTACAATAATCTTAATTAAATTAAAATATTTTGTTAACGATTTGTTTTGTTTGAGGCTCAACTTCATAATGGATGGACCGAGAAAGAGAAAAACTATTTGAAAAACCAAGAGATGTTTTTGCTCAACTCCAAAGATGTTGATGGACTGAGATTTAAATTACAAGAAGCCAGAAAAGCATGGGACATTCTGAATGAATCTTGCGAACAAGATCAAGTCGAGTTCGAAATAGCAAAAGAATCTCGACAAAGGGAAATCAATAAGTTAAAAATGAATAATGAACAGCTTTTGTCAAATCTTGCAGCTCTCGAGATGGAAAATGAGCAGCTCGTTTCCCAAAACTGTGCCCTAAATAATTCGATTTCAGAAGACGAAAAGGTCTATCAACAAAAAATAGAAGACATAAATTTAAAATTGAAGCAAAGCGACGATCAAACCCACCAAGCTGAAATAAATCATCAAGTCGAATTGAGCAAACTCTCAGCCCAACTGGAGGATCTTATCATGCAAAACCAAGCTCTGGAAATCGAGAAGCAAAACCAAGCCGAATATCAGAATGCTGAGAACGCAAAATACTCAAACTCATTGGAAGCTGTACGCGGAATGCAGGATCAAGAAACGACTAACTTTGAGACTGAACTCTATAACATGGATAAAGAACTGGAAGATTTTAAGAAACAGTTTTCTGAAATGGAGAAACAAAAAAATGTAACTTAATTGATTATTGTCAAATATGAATTTACTCCTATATTGCATTCATTCAGCTTACCATAGCCGAGCTCAATTTCAAAATCAATAAAATTGGCAATGTTTTCAACCAGCCCGTTCGTGCAGCGCATTGCACAACGACAGAAAAAAAAGGTATTGTTCACAACATGGAGACCGTAGACTTGAGTCGCGAGTTCATAGAGCAGGTAAGGTTGAAAATAAATTATCAAAGTAATGTTAAGTTTTATAATTTATATTCAGACTCCCAGTTCAAAAACTATCGTTGCCAATTCAATTCCCTTTTCAAAATCTATCGATTCGTCGGTTCGAAAATACCGCAAACGTAAGTGCCCGCAAAAGATAAGTTACATATACAATTCGGATTCTGATTTTATGGATGACTTCGAAAAAGAAGTCAAACCGCAGCCACGACGTCTCGTAAGTGTTAATGTAAATCCTTCAGTACTTTCGAATCTCTTATATAGTTTAAGTGTCTTTCAGGGTCAGGGCTTTAGAGCAGATACCAAGCGTGCGCGTTACACCCCAAGATCTCCGAATGTGCCAATGGCGTTTGACACTTCCAAGGACAGCAGCCAAAAATAAGTTAACAATCCTTTTGGCAAATTTTTGACTTAATTTGAAGAACTTCTTTTGTTTATTTATCGAATTAGAGAAACAACTTTCATTTAGTTTGAAACATATCCAAAATGTTAAGTGTTTCCAAGGTTTTAGTATGAAAACTCCAAAAAATTAATTTAATTTTAAGGGAAATTTTCAAGTTTTCTAACCCACTACATATTTAAAGTCTCAGCACAATGAAGTGCAATATTTTGTACGGCTTTTGAGTGTTGGATTTAAATGCAAACGTTCTCATTTTGTACCTCAAACATTAAGCGAAATTACTTACTTTAAAACTTACTTACAAACAATCTAATATAATTTTAATTCGATTTCAAAACAAACAATACTCAACTGAATTTGTAAGGAATTTTTGTGAATTTGACCATCTTTTTTTGTTCTTTCTCAATGTCAATAAACTACTAAAACAAAGTTAAAACCCTATTCTAATTTATTGGGATTCTTATTTGTGGCTTGCTTACTTTTTAACTAATTTTGAAAGTTGTAAAACATGAATCAATATAATCCTGAGTGGGCTAAATTGAAATACTTATTTTCACCTACACTTTATAAGGAAATATTTTGCTTCAAAACAGGAAACCAACAAATAATGCAAAAATGCCAGCCCTATCTTCGGGGAACCGAAGATTACAAACTCCTTTCGAAGTTCTTTCTGCCGTTAATTATTGGAACGAGATTTGTCAGTAAGCATCGCAGAGATTTCTAAGACCGATTTAGGATCGTAAGACAGCTATATGAAATTGGGGTCCTATCCGATACATGTAATCTTCCATAAATTGGATTAATTTGGATTAAAGTACCAAAATTGATTGAAATCAGTTACTAAATAAATGGATACTTCTTAGACCGTTTTAGGTTCGTATGACAGATATACGATACAGTAGTCCGATTTCAATGAAATTCAAAACATTTGAACTTCTTCATAGGAGACCTGTCTACGGATTTTGAATGAAATCGATCGACTTATTTTTTGAACCTGACCAATATGGGGGTTACTTTTGTGTGTCTATGCGTTAAATACACCAGTACAATATGAATACTCTGTTTTTGTTTGAAAAGAGCATTAAATCTCTGTTGGCAGCGACAACTCTTTCGGCCTCTTTCGATACTCAACAAATCGACAGGCAAACTGATATTATTTTATCGGACCTAAAACTATTTTAAAGGGCGCATATTAATATATATATTTTTTAAATTTATTAATCACACTTGGAATCACTATCTCATTTTATAAATTTTACTCAGATATTTAATTTTGCAATCAATAATTTCAAGAAAGTATCGATAGCTATCGGGTATCGTGCAAGTACATGAAGTTTGTGAAATCGTCACATCAAGCTGTGAAGCCTTTCGCTTTTTCTGTTCCGGTGAAGTAAATCAAATAAGGATTGTTTAACAGGTAAATATGTGTTAAAATAAGTTCTAAACACATTACTGAACGATAGAAACAAAATGTAAGCCAACTGCGCACTTCACACAATGACGAATTTCGAAAATTCACATCTGTGCACATAGAAACGCCGCTTGCGAAATACATAGTAATTTTACTTATGAATTTTATTGATATAGCAAATACATCTATTAATTACTGAACAATATTATTGGTACTACATAAAATCAATTTAAATCAGTTAATTCAGCTAACTTCAAAGGCAAATTCTTGGGGCTCCTTTGACAAGACACCATCATGCAAAATTTGTCTTTTAGAGTGTCGCCATCCTTGATTTTTTTTTTTTGTACCTGACAAAATTTTTTTTAGCATCAATACAAGTGACTCCGTGCTCGCTCTTAAGAAAAACACTGAAGGACAAACTGATAAAAATCATTAATCTTAGCGGAAGAGTGACCCAATTTCATTAAAACTGAGCAGAAGCAGGGTAAAGGCAGTTTTGAGCTGGAACTGAGAGAGTTAAAAATGAACATGGAAAAGCTTTCGGTTAATACTGGATCTCCCGAGTTGGTCGCTTCCCAGGACCGATGTGACGAAGTTGATTTGAAAATGGTAACCAAGAAGATAAACGCAGCCGAATCGGCTTCCTCTGGCGACAATGATAAAAAAGAAGTTCTAAATGTGGAGGCAAGTTTCCCAAATTTTCAACTTTGACCACTTAATTATCAATTACTAATTTTTCTATTCAATCAGCTTATTGCTGCCGAAACTGGTAAGGTTGGCAGTTTGTTTGACAAGTCGGCTACGGTAGAAGAAAAGCAAAATGCGGAAGACAAAGGAAATGCCTACATGAAGGAGAACGACTCCTCAAACTTGCAAGCTTTAGGTAATGCCGAGTCTGAATTGGCATCTCCTGTCGAGACTATTGTAGGAGAAACGTCCGACTTGAATGACAAAGTCGAAGCTTTAAATGTGGAGGCAAGTTCACCAAAGTTTCAAGTGTGACCACCTTATAAATTAGTAATTTTTCTATTCAATCAGCTTATTGCTGCCGAAACTGGTAAGGTTGGCAGTTTGTTTGACAAGTCGGCTACGGTAGAAGAAAAGCAAAATGCGGAAGACAAAGAAAATGCCTACGTGAAGGAGAACGATTACTCAAACTTGCAAGCTTTATGTAATGCCGAGTTCGAAGTGGCATCTCCTGTGGAGACTATTGTAGGAGAAACGTCCGACTTGAATGATGAAATCGAAGCTTTAAATGTGGAGGCAAGTTTCCCAAATTATCAACTGTGCCACTTGATTATCAATTATTTATTTTTCTGTTCAATCAGCTCACTGCTGCCGAAACTAATAAAGTAGGCAGTTTGCTTGACAAGTCCGGTACAGCAAAAGAAAAGCAAAATGAAGACGAGCAGAAATACGACTCTTCCATCATAGAAGCTGCTATTATTTTATGCAATGTCAGGTCGACATATGCGGAAGACAAAGAAAATGTCTGCATGGCAGAGAGCGATTCCTTGACCTTACAAGCTTTGTGCAATGCCGCGTTGTCTACAACTGAAGTAAAGCAGAACGATTCTTCCACCGTAGAATCTGCTATTACCTTATCAAATGTCATGTCGACTTACGCGGAAGACAAAGAATATGTCTCCATGAAAGAGAACGACTCCACGACCTTACAAGTTCTTTGCAGTCCCGGTTTAGCTAAAGATAATAAAAAAGAGAACAACCCCTCCACCTTTGAAACTACAGTTGGCTTATCCAGTGTCATGTTGGGTATAGAAGGACAAAAGGAAAAAAATGAAAATGGCTCATCAGATTTGACGCGTTCTTATAAATTATTTACAAGAAGACTCGGCCAACCTAAGCGAGTTATGCAGACAATTAACACGGATTCAGAAAACGAACCCCAACCGCACACACCGATACATGTAAATATTTGTATATGGCTTCTTACAATCCACTTATAACCTTTTCCTCAGACTTACAATCTCAGAGCAAGTACCAAGCGCGCACGTATGGTGTCGAATGTTCCAAAGACGAAGAAACGGATTTCTCTTAAAAGAGTATAAAACAGCCTGGAACAAAACTGGGAAAATTCGGATGTTTTGATCATATAAATATTCAACATTTGGGTTTCCTGACTTACCAAATAAAACAAAATATTTAAGGAACTGATTTTGTTTAATTTGTTAATTACGCGAGGGGGGAAATTTAAAATGCTTTGGGCTTATAGATGCCATATAAATTTATGCGAGTCCGGCAACTCTCTGTCTGTTACCGTGAATGGTCTACAATTTACTGGTTGTTCCATGGCCGCCTTACCTGAAAGTATTACGCGTGCTTTTCCTTCTTCCTTTCCTTTTTTTTAGAATTACAACTATTGTCTTTTATAAATTAAAATTTTCCTGGCGGCAAGAATTGCCCAACAATTTTTATGAGCATGTGATCGATACTTATGGGGGAAGTGCTATCGAGAAACTTATCGAAGCTGCTGTTATCGATTAATTTCTGGCCTCTTCGCGAATGGGCTACAGCTGATATTTCGTCCCATTTGCTTGGATTGGTGAATAAGAAAACAAAACAATAAATAAAAGTATGTATACATTAACGTATTTGATCTTAAGTAAACTCTTAAAACATTAAGCAAAACTATTAGATCTTCTAATAGCTTGCATATTTATTTCGTTGATTACGTCATGGGAGCAGTCCTACCAAATATAGGAAAATAATTTTTACAAATTGGAATTTTTACAAATTGGAATTTTTACAAATTGAAATTTTTACAAGAATTACGCCGAAGTAGTCATATTAAAAACTCATTGAAAAAAAGTGGAGCACACAAGCAAGTGTCTTTAAGTGTCTATTTCAGCGGGGTTCGCCGTATTGTATTTTGTTATTTTTCAGTGCCGCCATTAATTTTCTCCCTGGACTTTTCTATAGGCGACAATTATAATTTGCTTTTTAATATTAAAGTAAATGCTTAAAGCTTGAATACATTTGTTTTAGCTTGACGACTTAAAATGAAATTCAAAAATTTAATAACAAGCTACGAGCAACCGCTAGCGGCCTTACAACCAAGCCGATCCATAAAGGAACTAATGGAGAATTTAATGAAAAAACACACAAGCGCCATTGAGTCCAGCAAAGGAAAATATTTCATACAGATTGAGAATCTTGCCTTGGAAACAAAAATATCTCAGGAACGGGATCATGAAATTTCAGAGCTACAGAACCGGTAAAATAATTGGCATTAGATAATTTTATCATTCATACTGAAACTCTATTTTGTTAACCGCCGTAGATATAATAGCATTAAGAAAGAACTCGAAGATATTAATGCCAAGTATGTGCAGCTTACAGCAGATCACACAGATCTTCAGAAAATTTATACTGATCTGAAAGGCAGATATTCCAATCTAGAAGAATACTACAGCTCAGAACGCGACAGATTGTTAAGCGTTAAAAACAATTTTCAATTGAAAGTAAATGAGCTCCAATCCACGATTGCTAGTGTAAATGAAGAGGTAAAAGTAATATTCTGCTTCATTATAGTTTATTAATAAAACTCTTCAGATCAGGGCTACGGAAAATAATCACCAGGAGGAATCCAAAAAACTCAAAGGTCTTTTAAAAGTCAAAAATGTACAAGTCCCTGAGCTCCAGGACCAATTGGAAAAGGCCATTCAGAATATTGAATCCAATTTGGAAGCCTTTAAAAAAGAGAAATCTGAGCTGATCGAGTCACATGAAGCCAAAATGGTAGTATTTTACAATAATCTTAATTAAAATAAAATATTTTGTTAACGATTTGTTTTGTTTGAGGCTCAACTTCATAATGAATGGACCGAGAAAGAGAAAAACTATTTGAAAAACCAAGAGATGTTTTTGCTCAACTCCAAAGATGTTGATGGACTGAGATTTAAATTACAAGAAGCCAGAAAAGCATGGGACATTCTGAATGAATCTTGCGAACAAGATCAAGTCGAGTTCGAAATAGCAAAAGAATCTCGACAAAGGGAAATCAATAAGTTAAAAATGAATAATGAACAGCTTTTGTCAAATCTTGCAGCTCTCGAGATGGAAAATGAGCAGCTCGTTTCCCAAAACTGTGCCCTAAATAATTCGATTTCAGAAGACGAAAAGGTCTATCAACAAAAAATAGAAGACATAAATTTAAAATTGAAGCAAAGCGAGGATCAAACCCACCAAGCTGAAATAAATCATCAAGTCGAATTGAGCAAACTCTCAGCCCAACTGGAGGATCTTATCATGCAAAACCAAGCTCTGGAAATCGAGAAGCAAAACCAAGCCGAATATCAGAATGCTGAGAACGCAAAATACTCAAACTCATTGGAAACTGTACGCGGAATGCAGGATCAAGAAACGACTAACTTTGAGACTGAACTCTATAACATGGATAAAGAACTGGAAGATTTTAAGAAACAGTTTTCTGAAATGGAAAAACAAAAAAATGTAATTTAATTGATTATTGTCAAATATGAATTTACTCCTATATTGCATTCATTCAGCTTACCATAGCCGAGCTCAATTTCAAAATCAATAAAATTGGCAATGTTTTCAACCAGCCCGTTCGTGCAGCGCATTGCACAACGACAGAAAAAAAAGGTATTGTTCACAACATGGAGACCGTAGACTTGAGTCGCGAGTTCATAGAGCAGGTAAGGTTGAAAATAAATTATCAAAGTAATGTTAAGTTTTATAATTTATATTCAGACTCCCAGTTCAAAAACTATCGTTGCCAATTCAATTCCCTTTTCAAAATCTATCGATTCGTCGGTTCGAAAATACCGCAAACGTAAGTGCCCGCAAAAGATAAGTTACATATACAATTCGGATTCTGATTTTATGGATGACTTCGAAAAAGAAGTCAAACCGCAGCCACGACGTCTCGTAAGTGTTAATGTAAATCCTTCAGTACTTTCGAATCTCTTATATAGTTTAAGTGTCTTTCAGGGTCAGGGCTTTAGAGCAGATACCAAGCGTGCGCGTTACACCCCAAGATCTCCGAATGTGCCAATGGCGTTTGACACTTCCAAGGACAGCAGCCAAAAATAAGTTAACAATCCTTTTGGCAAATTTTTGACTTAATTTGAAGAACTTCTTTTGTTTATTTATCGAATTAGAGAAACAACTTTCATTTAGTTTGAAACATATCCAAAATGTTAAGTGTTTCCAAGGTTTTAGTATGAAAACTCCAAAAAATTAATTTAATTTTAAGGGAAATTTTCAAGTTTTCTAACCCACTACATATTTAAAGTCTCAGCACAATGAAGTGCAATATTTTGTACGGCTTTTGAGTGTTGGATTTAAATGCAAACGTTCTCATTTTGTACCTCAAACATTAAGCGAAATTACTTACTTTAAAACTTACTTACAAACAATCTAATATAATTTTAATTCGATTTCAAAACAAACAATACTCAACTGAATTTGTAAGGAATTTTTGTGAATTTGACCATCTTTTTTTGTTCTTTCTCAATGTCAATAAACTACTAAAACAAAGTTAAAACCCTATTCTAATTTATTGGGATTCTTATTTGTGGCTTGCTTACTTTTTAACTAATTTTGAAAGTTGTAAAACATGAATCAATATAATCCTGAGTGGGCTAAATTGAAATACTTATTTTCACCTACACTTTATAAGGAAATATTTTGCTTCAAAACAGGAAACCAACAAATAATGCAAAAATGCCAGCCCTATCTTCGGGGAACCGAAGATTACAAACTCCTTTCGAAGTTCTTTCTGCCGTTAATTATTGGAACGAGATTTGTCAGTAAGCATCGCAGAGATTTCTAAGACCGATTTAGGATCGTAAGACAGCTATATGAAATTGGGGTCCTATCCGATACATGTAATCTTCCATAAATTGGATTAATTTGGATTAAAGTACCAAAATTGATTGAAATCAGTTACTAAATGTTACTAAATACACCAGAACAATATGAATACTCTGTTTTTCTTCGAAAAGAGCAATAAATCTCTGTTGGCAGCGACAACTCTTTCGGGCTCTTTCGATACTCAATAAATCGACAGGCAAACTGATATTATTTTATCGGACCTAAAATTATTTTAAAGGGCGCATATTAATATATTTTTTTAAATTATTAATCACACTTGGAATCACTATCTCATTTTATAAATTTTACTCAGATAATTAATTTTGCAATCAAAATTTTCAAGAAAGTATCGATAGCTATCGGGTATCGTGCAAGTACATGAAGTTTGTGAAATCGTCACATCAAGCTGTGAAGCCTTTCGCTTTTTCTGTTCCGGTGAAGTAAATCAAGTAAGGATTGTTTAACAGGTAAATATGTGTTAAAATAAGTTCTAAACACATTACTGAACGATAGAAACAAAATGTAAGCCAACTGCGCACTTCACACAATGACGAATTTCGAAAATGCACATCTGTGCACATAAAAATAAGAAAACCAGCGCTAACTGAAAAAGAAACGCCGCTTGCGAAATACATAGTAATTTTTGATGTATTTTACTTATGAATTTTATGGATATAGCAAATACATCTATTAATTACTGAACAATATTATTGGTACTACTTAAAATCAATTTAAATCAGTTAATTCAGCTAACTTCAAAGGGAAATGCTTGGGGCTCCTTTGACAAGACGCCATCATGCAAAAATTGTCTTTTAGAGTGTCGCCATCCTTGATTTTTTTTTTTATTTGTACCTGACAAAAATTTTTTTAGCATCAATACAAGTGACTCCGTGCTCGCTCTTAAAAAAACACTGAAGGACAAACTGATACAAAATCATTAATCTTAGCGGAAGAGTGACCCAATTGCATTAAAACTGAGCAGAAACAGGGTAAAGGCAGTTTTGAGCTGGAACTGAGAGAGGTAAAAATGAACATGGAAAAGCTTTCAGTTAAGACTGGATCTCCCGACTTGGTCGCTTCCCAGGACCGATGTGACGAAGTTGATTTGAAAATGGTAACCAAGAAGATAAACGCAGCCGAATCGGCTTCCTCTGGCGACAATGATAAAAAAGAAGTTCTAAATGTGGAGGCAAGTTTCCCAAATTTTCAACTTTGACCACTTAATTATCAATTACTAATTTTTCTATTCAATCAGCTTATTGTTGCCGAAACTGGTAAGGTTGGCAGTTTGTTTGACAAGTCGGCTACGGTAGAAGAAAAGCAAAATGCGGAAGACAAAGGAAATGCCTACGTGAAGGAGAACGACTCCTCAAACTTGCAAGCTTTAGGTAATGCCGAGTCTGAATTGGCATCTCCTGTCGAGACTATTGTAGGAGAAACGTCCGACTTGAATGACAAAGTCGAAGCTTTAAATGTGGAGGCAAGTTCACCAAAGTTTCAAGTGTGACCACCTTATAAATTAGTAATTTTTCTATTCAATCAGCTTGCTGCTGCCGAAACTGGTAAGGTTGGCAGTTTGTTTGACAAGTCGGCTACGGTAGAAGAAAAGCAAAATGCGGAAGACAAAGGAAATGCCTACATGAAGGAGAACGACTCCTCAAACTTGCAAGCTTTAGGTAATGCCGAGTCTGAATTGGCATCTCCTGTCGAGACTATTGTAGGAGAAACGTCCGACTTGAATGACAAAGTCGAAGCTTTAAATGTGGAGGCAAGTTCACCAAAGTTTCAAGTGTGACCACCTTATAAATTAGTAATTTTTCTATTCAATCAGCTTGCTGCTGCCGAAACTGGTAAGGTTGGCAGTTTGTTTGACAAGTCGGCTACGGTAGAAGAAAAGCAAAATGCGGAAGACAAAGGAAATGCCTACATGAAGGAGAACGACTCCTCAAACTTGCAAGCTTTAGGTAATGCCGAGTCTGAATTGGCATCTCCTGTCGAGACTATTGTAGGAGAAACGTCCGACTTGAATGACAAAGTCGAAGCTTTAAATGTGGAGACAAGTTTCGAAGTTGAAAACAACTCCACCGTAGAAACTGCTATAGATTTGTCCAAATCCTTATCATCCTATTTGGCACCTTCTAAAAATGCACCTGTCAAGAAACGTGGCCGTCCTAAGAAGGTAATGCAGCCAGTTAACATAAACTTGGAAAACGAATCGCAGCCGCACCCACCGATACAAGTAATTATTTGAATATTTCTTTGATAAATCCCATATAACTTTTTTCTTAGACTTACAATTTCAGAGCAACTACCAAGCGCGCACGTACCACTGCGAATGTTGTCACAAAGAAAAAAAACCGAAAATGTCACACTCTATAAGCGCAAAACAATACATATAATACAAATACCAAATATCCCAGATATTAACATCTTTGTGCGCTACCTTTAAACAAATAACAATTACATTAAATAAATGAGTTGTATTTTTCCTTGTTTGAGGAACTGTTTCATAAGTTTTTTAAAAAGCAAACTGATTCAAATAGTTTTAGTTTGAGAGTATGTAGTTTTGGTCTAAGACATTGAGGGCATAATCTAATATTGTGGTGTCCTAAGCCTGTAGTTAAATTATGATTTGGAACCCTTACAATATTGTGTAAGATTTCCCAATTGTCCAAAGTTTCGACAGCTTCTAGGATTCGGAATGAAACTCTATTTTGTTAACCGCCGTAGATATAATAGCATTAAGAAAGAACTCGAAGATATTAATGCCAAATATGTGCAGCTTACAGCAGATCACACAGATCTTCAGAATATTTATACTGATCTGAAAGGCAGATATTCCAATCTAGAAGAATACTACAGCTCAGAACGCGACAGATTGTTAAGCGTTAAAAACAAATTTCAATTGAAAGTAAATGAGCTCCAATCCACGATTGCTAGTGTAAATGAAAAGGTAAAAGTAATATTCTGCTTTATTATAGTTTATTAATAAAACTCTTCAGATCAGGGCTACGGAAAATAATCACCAGGAGGAATCCAAAAAACTCAAAGGTCTTTTAAAAGTCAAAAATGTACAAGTCCCTGAGCTCCAGGACCAATTGGAAAAGGCCATTCAGAATATTGAATCCAATTTGGAAGCCTTTAAAAAAGAGAAATCTGAGCTGATCGAGTCACATGAAGCCAAAATGGTAGTATTTTACAATAATCTTAATTAAAATAAAATATTTTGTTAACGATTTGTTTTGTTTGAGGCTCAACTTCATAATGAATGGACCGAGAAAGAGAAAAACTATTTGAAAAACCAAGAGATGTTTTTGCTCAACTCCAAAGATGTTGATGGACTGAGATTTAAATTACAAGAAGCCAGAAAAGCATGGGACATTCTGAATGAATCTTGCGAACAAGATCAAGTCGAGTTCGAAATAGCAAAAGAATCTCGACAAAGGGAAATCAATAAGTTAAAAATGAATAATGAACAGCTTTTGTCAAATCTTGCAGCTTTCGAGATGGAAAATGAGCAGCTCGTTTCCCAAAACTGTGCCCTAAATAATTCGATTTCAGAAGACGAAAAGGTCTATCAACAAAAAATAGAAGACATAAATTTAAAATTGAAGCAAAGCGACGATCAAACCCACCAAGCTGAAATAAATCATCAAGTCGAATTGAGCAAACTCTCAGCCCAACTGGAGGATCTTATCATGCAAAACCAAGCTCTGGAAATCGAGAAGCAAAACCAAGCCGAATATCAGAATGCTGAGAACGCAAAATACTCAAACTCATTGGAAGCTGTACGCGGAATGCAGGATCAAGAAACGACTAACTTTGAGACTGAACTCTATAACATGGATAAAGAACTGGAAGATTTTAAGAAACAGTTTTCTGAAATGGAGAAACAAAAAAATGTAACTTAATTGATTATTGTCAAATATGAATTTACTCCTATATTGCATTCATTCAGCTTACCATAGCCGAGCTCAATTTCAAAATCAATAAAATTGGCAATGTTTTCAACCAGCCCGTTCGTGCAGCGCATTGCACAACGACAGAAAAAAAAGGTATTGTTCACAACATGGAGACCGTAGACTTGAGTCGCGAGTTCATAGAGCAGGTAAGGTTGAAAATAAATTATCAAAGTAATGTTAAGTTTTATAATTTATATTCAGACTCCCAGTTCAAAAACTATCGTTGCCAATTCAATTCCCTTTTCAAAATCTATCGATTCGTCGGTTCGAAAATACCGCAAACGTATATAAACAATTCGGATTCTGATTTTATGGATGACTTCGAAAAAGAAGTCAAACCGCAGCCACGACGTCTCGTAAGTGTTAATGTAAATCCTTCAGTACTTTCGAATCTCTTATATAGTTTAAGTGTCTTTCAGGGTCAGGGCTTTAGAGCAGATACCAAGCGTGCGCGTTACACCCCAAGATCTCCGAATGTGCCAATGGCGTTTGACACTTCCAAGGACAGCAGCCAAAAATAAGTTAACAATCCTTTTGCCAAATTTTTGACTTAATTTGAAGAACTTCTTTTGTTTATTTATCGAATTAGAGAAACAACTTTCATTTAGTTTGAAACATATCCAAAATGTTAAGTGTTTCCAAGGTTTTAGTATGAAAACTCCAAAAAATTAATTTAATTTTAAGGGAAATTTTCAAGTTTTCTAACCTACTATATATTTAAAGTCTCAGCACAATGAAGTGCAATATTTTGTACGGCTTTTGAGTGTTGGATTTAAATGCAAACGTTCTCATTTTGTACCTCAAACATTAAGCGAAAGTACTTACTTTAAAACTTACTTACAAACAATCTAATATAATTTTAATTCGATTTCAAAACAAACAATACTCAACTGAATTTGTAAGGAATTTTTGTGAATTTGACCATCTTTTTTTGTTCTTTCTCAATGTCAATAAACTACTAAAACAAAGTTAAAACCCTATTCTAATTTATTGGGATTCTTATTTGTGGCTTGCTTACTTTTTAACTAATTTTGAAAGTTGTAAAACATGAATCAATATAATCCTGAGTGGGCTAAATTGAAATACTTATTTTCACCTACACTTTATAAGGAAATATTTTGCTTCAAAACAGGAAACCAACAAATAATGCAAAAATGCCAGCCCTATCTTCGGGGAACCGAAGATTACAAACTCCTTTCGAAGTTCTTTCTGCCGTTAATTATTGGAACGAGATTTGTCAGTAAGCATCGCAGAGATTTCTAAGACCGATTTAGGATCGTAAGACAGCTATATGAAATTGGGGTCCTATCCGATACATGTAATCTTCCATAAATTGGATTAATTTGGATTAAAGTACCAAAATTGATTGAAATCAGTTACTAAATAAATGGATACTTCTTAGACCGTTTTAGGTTCGTATGACAGATATACGATACAGTAGTCCGATTTCAATGAAATTCAAAACATTTGAAGTTCTTCATAGGAGACCTGTCTGATCTTGAATGAAATCGATCGACTTATTTTTTGAACCTGACCAATATGGGGGTTACTTTTGTGTGTCTATGCGTTACATACACCAGAACAATATGAATACTCTGTTTTTCTTCGAAAAGAGCATTGAACCTCTGTTGGCAGCGACAACTCTTTCGGCCTCTTTCGATACTCAATAAATCGACAGGCAAACTGATATTATTTTATCGGACCTAAAATTATTTTAAAGGGCGCATATTAATATATATATTTTTTTTTAATTTATTAATCACACTTGGAATCACTATCTCATTTTATAAATTTTACTCAGATAATTAATTTTGCAATCAAAATTTTCAAGAAAGTATCGATAGCTATCGGGTATCGTGCAAGTACATAAAGTTTGTGAAATCGTCACATCAAGCTGTGAAGCCTTTCGCTTTTTCTGTTCCGGTGAAGTAAATCAAGTAAGGATTGTTTAACAGGTAAATATGTGTTAAAATAAGTTCTAAACACATTACTGAACGATAGAAACAAAATGTAAGCCAACTGCGCACTTCACACAATGACGAATTTCGAAAATGCACATCTGTGCACATAAAAATAAGAAAACCAGCGCTAACTGAAAAAGAAACGCCGCTTGCGAAATACATAGCAATTTTTGATGTATTTTACTTATGAATTTTATTGATATAGCAAATACATCTATTAATTACTGAACAATATTATTGGTACTACATAAAATCAATTGAAATCTGTTAATTCAGCTAACTTCAAAGGGAAATGCTTGGGGCTCCTTTGACAAGACGCCATCATGCAAAAATTGTCTTTTAGAGTGTCGCCATCCTTGATTTTTTTTTTTTTTTTTTACCTGACAAAAATTTTTTTTAGCATCAATACAAGTGACTCCGTGCTCGCTCTTAAAAAAAACACTGAAGGACAAACTGATACAAAATCATTAATCTTAGCGGAAGAGTGACCCAATTGCATTAAAACTGAGCAGAAACAGGGTAAAGGCAGTTTTGAGCTGGAACTGAGAGAAGTAAAAATGAACATGGAAAAGCTTTCAGTTAAGACTGGATCTCCCGAGTTGGTCGCTTCCCAGGACCGATGTGACGAAGTTGATTTGAAAATGATAACCAAGAAGATAAACGCAGCCGAATCGGCTTCCTCTGGCGACAATGATAAAAAAGAAGTTCTAAATGTGGAGGCAAGTTTCCCAAATTTTCAACTTTGACCACTTAATTATCAATTACTAATTTTTCTATTCAATCAGCTTATTGCTGCCGAAACTGGTAAGGTTGGCAGTTTGTTTGACAAGTCGGCTACGGTAGAAGAAAAGCAAAATGCGGAAGACAAAGGAAATGCCTACGTGAAGGAGAACGACTCCTCAAACTTGCAAGCTTTAGGTAATGCCGAGTCTGAATTGGCATCTCCTGTCGAGACTATTGTAGGAGAAACGTCCGACTTGAATGACAAAGTCGAAGCTTTAAATGTGGAGGCAAGTTCACCAAAGTTTCAAGTGTGACCACCTTATAAATTAGTAATTTTTCTATTCAATCAGCTTGCTGCTGCCGAAACTGGTAAGGTTGGCAGTTTGTTTGACAAGTCGGCTACGGTAGAAGAAAAGCAAAATGCGGAAGACAAAGGAAATGTCTACATGAAGGAGAACGACTCCTCAAACTTGCAAGCTTTAGGTAATGCCGAGTCTGAATTGGCATCTCCTGTCGAGACTATTGTAGGAGAAACGTCCGACTTGAATGACAAAGTCGAAGCTTTAAATGTGGAGGCAAGTTCACCAAAGTTTCAAGTGTGACCACCTTATAAATTAGTAATTTTTCTATTCAATCAGCTTGCTGCTGCCGAAACTGGTAAGGTTGGCAGTTTGTTTGACAAGTCGGCTACGGTAGAAGAAAAGCAAAATGCGGAAGACAAAGGAAATGCCTACATGAAGGAGAACGACTCCTCAAACTTGCAAGCTTTAGGTAATGCCGAGTCTGAATTGGCATCTCCTGTCGAGACTATTGTAGGAGAAACGTCCGACTTGAATGACAAAGTCGAAGCTTTAAATGTGGAGACAAGTTTCGAAGTTGAAAACAACTCCACCGTAGAAACTGCTATAGATTTGTCCAAATCCTTATCATCCTATTTGGCACCTTCTAAAAATGCACCTGTCAAGAAACGTGGCCGTCCTAAGAAGGTAATGCAGCCAGTTAACATAAACTTGGAAAACGAATCGCAGCCGCACCCACCGATACAAGTAATTATTTGAATATTTCTTTGATAAATCCCATATAACTTTTTTCTTAGACTTACAATTTCAGAGCAACTACCAAGCGCGCACGTACCACTGCGAATGTTGTCACAAAGAAAAAAAACCGAAAATGTCACACTCTATAAGCGCAAAACAATACATATAATACAAATACCAAATATCCCAGATATTAACATCTTTGTGCGCTATCTTTAAACAAATAACAATTACATTAAATAAATGAGTTGTATTTTTCCTTGTTTGAGGAACTGTTTCATAAGTTTTTTAAAAAGCAAACTGATTCAAATAGTTTTAGTTTGAGAGTATGTAGTTTTGGTCTAAGACATTGAGGGCATAATCTAATATTGTGGTGTCCTAAGCCTGTAGTTAAATTATGATTTGGAACCCTTACAATATTGTGTAAGATTTCCCAATTGTCCAAAGTTTCGACAGCTTCCAGGATTCGGAATGAATAGGCGAACTTGCCTCAGTTCATAGCCGATTTTAATTGATTGGTAACTGTGGTAAGATTGTGGATAGATTTAAGCCTTATTTCAGAGTTACAGAACCGGTAAAAAAATTGGCATTAGATAAATTTATCATTCATACTGAAACTCTATTTTGTTAACCGCCGTAGATATAATAACATTAAGAAAGAACTCGAAGATATTAATGCCAAATATGTGCAGCTTACAGCAGATCACACAGATCTTCAGAATATTTATACTGATCTGAAAGGCAGATATTCCAATCTAGAAGAATACTACAGCTCAGAACGCGACAGATTGTTAAGCGTTAAAAACAATTTTCAATTGAAAGTAAATGAGCTCCAATCCACGATTGCTAGTGTAAATGAAAAGGTAAAAGTAATATTCTGCTTTATTATAGTTTATTAATAAAACTCTTCAGATCAGGGCTACGGAAAATAATCACCAGGAGGAATCCAAAAAACTCAAAGGTCTTTTAAAAGTCAAAAATGTACAAGTCCCTGAGCTCCAGGACCAATTGGAAAAGGCCATTCAGAATATTGAATCCAATTTGGAAGCCTTTAAAAAAGAGAAATCTGAGCTGATCGAGTCACATGAAGCCAAAATGGTAGTATTTTACAATAATCTTAATTAAAATAAAATATTTTGTTAACGATTTGTTTTGTTTGAGGCTCAACTTCATAATGAATGGACCGAGAAAGAGAAAAACTATTTGAAAAACCAAGAGATGTTTTTGCTCAACTCCAAAGATGTTGATGGACTGAGATTTAAATTACAAGAAGCCAGAAAAGCATGGGACATTCTGAATGAATCTTGCGAACAAGATCAAGTCGAGTTCGAAATAGCAAAAGAATCTCGACAAAGGGAAATCAATAAGTTAAAAATGAATAATGAACAGCTTTTGTCAAATCTTGCAGCTTTCGAGATGGAAAATGAGCAGCTCGTTTCCCAAAACTGTGCCCTAAATAATTCGATTTCAGAAGACGAAAAGGTCTATCAACAAAAAATAGAAGACATAAATTTAAAATTGAAGCAAAGCGACGATCAAACCCACCAAGCTGAAATAAATCATCAAGTCGAATTGAGCAAACTCTCAGCCCAACTGGAGGATCTTATCATGCAAAACCAAGCTCTGGAAATCGAGAAGCAAAACCAAGCCGAATATCAGAATGCTGAGAACGCAAAATACTCAAACTCATTGGAAGCTGTACGCGGAATGCAGGATCAAGAAACGACTAACTTTGAGACTGAACTCTATAACATGGATAAAGAACTGGAAGATTTTAAGAAACAGTTTTCTGAAATGGAGAAACAAAAAAATGTAACTTAATTGATTATTGTCAAATATGAATTTACTCCTATATTGCATTCATTCAGCTTACCATAGCCGAGCTCAATTTCAAAATCAATAAAATTGGCAATGTTTTCAACCAGCCCGTTCGTGCAGCGCATTGCACAACGACAGAAAAAAAAGGTATTGTTCACAACATGGAGACCGTAGACTTGAGTCGCGAGTTCATAGAGCAGGTAAGGTTGAAAATAAATTATCAAAGTAATGTTAAGTTTTATAATTTATATTCAGACTCCCAGTTCAAAAACTATCGTTGCCAATTCAATTCCCTTTTCAAAATCTATCGATTCGTCGGTTCGAAAATACCGCAAACGTATATAAACAATTCGGATTCTGATTTTATGGATGACTTCGAAAAAGAAGTCAAACCGCAGCCACGACGTCTCGTAAGTGTTAATGTAAATCCTTCAGTACTTTCGAATCTCTTATATAGTTTAAGTGTCTTTCAGGGTCAGGGCTTTAGAGCAGATACCAAGCGTGCGCGTTACACCCCAAGATCTCCGAATGTGCCAATGGCGTTTGACACTTCCAAGGACAGCAGCCAAAAATAAGTTAACAATCCTTTTGCCAAATTTTTGACTTAATTTGAAGAACTTCTTTTGTTTATTTATCGAATTAGAGAAACAACTTTCATTTAGTTTGAAACATATCCAAAATGTTAAGTGTTTCCAAGGTTTTAGTATGAAAACTCCAAAAAATTAATTTAATTTTAAGGGAAATTTTCAAGTTTTCTAACCTACTATATATTTAAAGTCTCAGCACAATGAAGTGCAATATTTTGTACGGCTTTTGAGTGTTGGATTTAAATGCAAACGTTCTCATTTTGTACCTCAAACATTAAGCGAAAGTACTTACTTTAAAACTTACTTACAAACAATCTAATATAATTTTAATTCGATTTCAAAACAAACAATACTCAACTGAATTTGTAAGGAATTTTTGTGAATTTGACCATCTTTTTTTGTTCTTTCTCAATGTCAATAAACTACTAAAACAAAGTTAAAACCCTATTCTAATTTATTGGGATTCTTATTTGTGGCTTGCTTACTTTTTAACTAATTTTGAAAGTTGTAAAACATGAATCAATATAATCCTGAGTGGGCTAAATTGAAATACTTATTTTCACCTACACTTTATAAGGAAATATTTTGCTTCAAAACAGGAAACCAACAAATAATGCAAAAATGCCAGCCCTATCTTCGGGGAACCGAAGATTACAAACTCCTTTCGAAGTTCTTTCTGCCGTTAATTATTGGAACGAGATTTGTCAGTAAGCATCGCAGAGATTTCTAAGACCGATTTAGGATCGTAAGACAGCTATATGAAATTGGGGTCCTATCCGATACATGTAATCTTCCATAAATTGGATTAATTTGGATTAAAGTACCAAAATTGATTGAAATCAGTTACTAAATAAATGGATACTTCTTAGACCGTTTTAGGTTCGTATGACAGATATACGATACAGTAGTCCGATTTCAATGAAATTCAAAACATTTGAAGTTCTTCATAGGAGACCTGTCTGATCTTGAATGAAATCGATCGACTTATTTTTTGAACCTGACCAATATGGGGGTTACTTTTGTGTGTCTATGCGTTACATACACCAGAACAATATGAATACTCTGTTTTTCTTCGAAAAGAGCATTGAACCTCTGTTGGCAGCGACAACTCTTTCGGCCTCTTTCGATACTCAATAAATCGACAGGCAAACTGATATTATTTTATCGGACCTAAAATTATTTTAAAGGGCGCATATTAATATATATATTTTTTTAATTTATTAATCACACTTGGAATCACTATCTCATTTTATAAATTTTACTCAGATAATTAATTTTGCAATCAAAATTTTCAAGAAAGTATCGATAGCTATCGGGTATCGTGCAAGTACATAAAGTTTGTGAAATCGTCACATCAAGCTGTGAAGCCTTTCGCTTTTTCTGTTCCGGTGAAGTAAATCAAGTAAGGATTGTTTAACAGGTAAATATGTGTTAAAATAAGTTCTAAACACATTACTGAACGATAGAAACAAAATGTAAGCCAACTGCGCACTTCACACAATGACGAATTTCGAAAATGCACATCTGTGCACATAAAAATAAGAAAACCAGCGCTAACTGAAAAAGAAACGCCGCTTGCGAAATACATAGCAATTTTTGATGTATTTTACTTATGAATTTTATTGATATAGCAAATACATCTATTAATTACTGAACAATATTATTGGTACTACATAAAATCAATTGAAATCTGTTAATTCAGCTAACTTCAAAGGGAAATGCTTGGGGCTCCTTTGACAAGACGCCATCATGCAAAAATTGTCTTTTAGAGTGTCGCCATCCTTGATTTTTTTTTTTTTTTTTACCTGACAAAAATTTTTTTTAGCATCAATACAAGTGACTCCGTGCTCGCTCTTAAAAAAAACACTGAAGGACAAACTGATACAAAATCATTAATCTTAGCGGAAGAGTGACCCAATTGCATTAAAACTGAGCAGAAACAGGGTAAAGGCAGTTTTGAGCTGGAACTGAGAGAAGTAAAAATGAACATGGAAAAGCTTTCAGTTAAGACTGGATCTCCCGAGTTGGTCGCTTCCCAGGACCGATGTGACGAAGTTGATTTGAAAATGATAACCAAGAAGATAAACGCAGCCGAATCGGCTTCCTCTGGCGACAATGATAAAAAAGAAGTTCTAAATGTGGAGGCAAGTTTCCCAAATTTTCAACTTTGACCACTTAATTATCAATTACTAATTTTTCTATTCAATCAGCTTATTGCTGCCGAAACTGGTAAGGTTGGCAGTTTGTTTGACAAGTCGGCTACGGTAGAAGAAAAGCAAAATGCGGAAGACAAAGGAAATGCCTACGTGAAGGAGAACGACTCCTCAAACTTGCAAGCTTTAGGTAATGCCGAGTCTGAATTGGCATCTCCTGTCGAGACTATTGTAGGAGAAACGTCCGACTTGAATGACAAAGTCGAAGCTTTAAATGTGGAGGCAAGTTCACCAAAGTTTCAAGTGTGACCACCTTATAAATTAGTAATTTTTCTATTCAATCAGCTTGCTGCTGCCGAAACTGGTAAGGTTGGCAGTTTGTTTGACAAGTCGGCTACGGTAGAAGAAAAGCAAAATGCGGAAGACAAAGGAAATGTCTACATGAAGGAGAACGACTCCTCAAACTTGCAAGCTTTAGGTAATGCCGAGTCTGAATTGGCATCTCCTGTCGAGACTATTGTAGGAGAAACGTCCGACTTGAATGACAAAGTCGAAGCTTTAAATGTGGAGGCAAGTTCACCAAAGTTTCAAGTGTGACCACCTTATAAATTAGTAATTTTTCTATTCAATCAGCTTGCTGCTGCCGAAACTGGTAAGGTTGGCAGTTTGTTTGACAAGTCGGCTACGGTAGAAGAAAAGCAAAATGCGGAAGACAAAGGAAATGCCTACATGAAGGAGAACGACTCCTCAAACTTGCAAGCTTTAGGTAATGCCGAGTCTGAATTGGCATCTCCTGTCGAGACTATTGTAGGAGAAACGTCCGACTTGAATGACAAAGTCGAAGCTTTAAATGTGGAGACAAGTTTCGAAGTTGAAAACAACTCCACCGTAGAAACTGCTATAGATTTGTCCAAATCCTTATCATCCTATTTGGCACCTTCTAAAAATGCACCTGTCAAGAAACGTGGCCGTCCTAAGAAGGTAATGCAGCCAGTTAACATAAACTTGGAAAACGAATCGCAGCCGCACCCACCGATACAAGTAATTATTTGAATATTTCTTTGATAAATCCCAAATAACTTTTTTCTTAGACTTACAATTTCAGAGCAACTACCAAGCGCGCACGTACCACTGCGAATGTTGTCACAAAGAAAAAAACCGAAAATGTCACACTCTATAAGCGCAAAACAATACATATAATATAAATACCAAATATCCCAGATATTAACATCTTTGTGCGCTATCTTTAAACAAATAACAATTACATTAAATAAATGAGTTGTATTTTTCCTTGTTTGAGGAACTGTTTCATAAGTTTTTTAAAAAGCAAACTGATTCAAATAGTTTTAGTTTGAGAGTATGTAGTTTTGGTCTAAGACATTGAGGGCATAATCTAATATTGTGGTGTCCTAAGCCTGTAGTTAAATTATGATTTGGAACCCTTACAATATTGTGTAAGATTTCCCAATTGTCCAAAGTTTCGACAGCTTCCAGGATTCGGAATGAATAGGCGAACTTGCCTCAGTTCATAGCCGATTTTAATTGATTGGTAACTGTGGTAAGATTGTGGATAGATTTAAGCCTTATTTCAGAGTTACAGAACCGGTAAAAAAATTGGCATTAGATAAATTTATCATTCATACTGAAACTCTATTTTGTTAACCGCCGTAGATATAATAACATTAAGAAAGAACTCGAAGATATTAATGCCAAATATGTGCAGCTTACAGCAGATCACACAGATCTTCAGAATATTTATACTGATCTGAAAGGCAGATATTCCAATCTAGAAGAATACTACAGCTCAGAACGCGACAGATTGTTAAGCGTTAAAAACAATTTTCAATTGAAAGTAAATGAGCTCCAATCCACGATTGCTAGTGTAAATGAAGAGGTAAAAGTAATATTCTGCTTTATTATAGTTTATTAATAAAACTCTTCAGATCAGGGCTACGGAAAATAATCACCAGGAGGAATCCAAAAAAACTCAAAGGTCTTTTAAAAGTCAAAAATGTACAAGTCCCTGAGCTCCAGGACCAATTGGAAAAGGCCATTCAGAATAATGAATCCAATTTGGAAGCCTTTAAAAAAGAGAAATCTGAGCTGATCGAGTCACATGAAGCCAAAATGGTAGTATTTTACAATAATCTTAATTAAAATAAAATATTTTGTTAACGATTTGTTTTGTTTGAGGCTCAACTTCATAATGAATGGACCGAGAAAGAGAAAAACTATTTGAAAAACCAAGAGATGTTTTTGCTCAACTCCAAAGATGTTGATGGACTGAGATTTAAATTACAAGAAGCCAGAAAAGCATGGGACATTCTGAATGAATCTTGCGAACAAGATCAAGTCGAGTTCGAAATAGCAAAAGAATCTCGACAAAGGGAAATCAATAAGTTAAAAATGAATAATGAACAGCTTTTGTCAAATCTTGCAGCTCTCGAGATGGAAAATGAGCAGCTCGTTTCCCAAAACTGTGCCCTAAATAATTCGATTTCAGAAGACGAAAAGGTCTATCAACAAAAAATAGAAGACATAAATTTAAAATTGAAGCAAAGCGACGATCAAACCCACCAAGCTGAAATAAATCATCAAGTCGAATTGAGCAAACTCTCAGCCCAACTGGAGGATCTTATCATGCAAAACCAAGCTCTGGAAATCGAGAAGCAAAACCAAGCCGAATATCAGAATGCTGAGAACGCAAAATACTCAAACTCATTGGAAGCTGTACGCGGAATGCAGGATCAAGAAACGACTAACTTTGAGACTGAACTCTATAACATGGATAAAGAACTGGAAGATTTTAAGAAACAGTTTTCTGAAATGGAGAAACAAAAAAATGTAACTTAATTGATTATTGTCAAATATGAATTTACTCCTATATTGCATTCATTCAGCTTACCATATCCGAGCTCTATTTCAAAATCAATAAAATTGGCAATGTTTTCAACCAGCCCGTTCGTGCAGCGCATTGCACAACGACAGAAAAAAAAGGTATTGTTCACAACATGGAAACCGTAGACTTGAGTCGCGAGCTCATAGAGCAGGTAAGGTTTGAAACATATCCAAAATGTTAAGTGTTTCCAAGGTTTTAGTATGAAAACTCCAAAAAATTAATTTAATTTTAAGGGAAATTTTCAAGTTTTCTAACCCACTACATATTTAAAGTCTCAGCACAATGAAGTGCAATATTTTGTACGGCTTTTGAGTGTTGGATTTAAATGCAAACGTTCTCATTTTGTACCTCAAACATTAAGCGAAAGTACTTACTTTAAAACTTACTTACAAACAATCTAATATAATTTTAATTCGATTTCAAAACAAACAATACTCAACTGAATTTGTAAGGAATTTTTGTGAATTTGACCATCTTTTTTTGTTCTTTCTCAATGTCAATAAACTACTAAAACAAAGTTAAAACCCTATTCTAATTTATTGGGATTCTTATTTGTGGCTTGCTTACTTTTTAACTAATTTTGAAAGTTGTAAAACATGAATCAATATAATCCTGAGTGGGCTAAATTGAAATACTTATTTTCACCTACACTTTATAAGGAAATATTTTGCTTCAAAACAGGAAACCAACAAATAATGCAAAAATGCCAGCCCTATCTTCGGGGAACCGAAGATTACAAACTCCTTTCGAAGTTCTTTCTGCCGTTAATTATTGGAACGAGATTTGTCAGTAAGCATCGCAGAGATTTCTAAGACCGATTTAGGATCGTAAGACAGCTATATGAAATTGGGGTCCTATCCGATACATGTAATCTTCCATAAATTGGATTAATTTGGATTAAAGTACCAAAATTGATTGAAATCAGTTACTAAATAAATGGATACTTCTTAGACCGTTTTAGGTTCGTATGACAGATATACGATACAGTAGTCCGATTTCAATGAAATTCAAAACATTTGAAGTTCTTCATAGGAGACCTGTCTGATCTTGAATGAAATCGATCGACTTATTTTTTGAACCTGACCAATATGGGGGTTACTTTTGTGTGTCTATGCGTTACATACACCAGAACAATATGAATACTCTGTTTTTCTTCGAAAAGAGCATTGAACCTCTGTTGGCAGCGACAACTCTTTCGGCCTCTTTCGATACTCAATAAATCGACAGGCAAACTGATATTATTTTATCGGACCTAAAATTATTTTAAAGGGCGCATATTAATATATATATATTTTTTTAATTTATTAATCACACTTGGAATCACTATCTCATTTTATAAATTTTACTCAGATAATTAATTTTGCAATCAAAATTTTCAAGAAAGTATCGATAGCTATCGGGTATCGTGCAAGTACATAAAGTTTGTGAAATCGTCACATCAAGCTGTGAAGCCTTTCGCTTTTTCTGTTCCGGTGAAGTAAATCAAGTAAGGATTGTTTAACAGGTAAATATGTGTTAAAATAAGTTCTAAACACATTACTGAACGATAGAAACAAAATGTAAGCCAACTGCGCACTTCACACAATGACGAATTTCGAAAATGCACATCTGTGCACATAAAAATAAGAAAACCAGCGCTAACTGAAAAAGAAACGCCGCTTGCGAAATACATAGCAATTTTTGATGTATTTTACTTATGAATTTTATTGATATAGCAAATACATCTATTAATTACTGAACAATATTATTGGTACTACATAAAATCAATTGAAATCTGTTAATTCAGCTAACTTCAAAGGGAAATGCTTGGGGCTCCTTTGACAAGACGCCATCATGCAAAAATTGTCTTTTAGAGTGTCGCCATCCTTGATTTTTTTTTTTTTACCTGACAAAAATTTTTTTTAGCATCAATACAAGTGACTCCGTGCTCGCTCTTAAAAAAAACACTGAAGGACAAACTGATACAAAATCATTAATCTTAGCGGAAGAGTGACCCAATTGCATTAAAACTGAGCAGAAACAGGGTAAAGGCAGTTTTGAGCTGGAACTGAGAGAAGTAAAAATGAACATGGAAAAGCTTTCAGTTAAGACTGGATCTCCCGAGTTGGTCGCTTCCCAGGACCGATGTGACGAAGTTGATTTGAAAATGATAACCAAGAAGATAAACGCAGCCGAATCGGCTTCCTCTGGCGACAATGATAAAAAAGAAGTTCTAAATGTGGAGGCAAGTTTCCCAAATTTTCAACTTTGACCACTTAATTATCAATTACTAATTTTTCTATTCAATCAGCTTATTGCTGCCGAAACTGGTAAGGTTGGCAGTTTGTTTGACAAGTCGGCTACGGTAGAAGAAAAGCAAAATGCGGAAGACAAAGGAAATGCCTACGTGAAGGAGAACGACTCCTCAAACTTGCAAGCTTTAGGTAATGCCGAGTCTGAATTGGCATCTCCTGTCGAGACTATTGTAGGAGAAACGTCCGACTTGAATGACAAAGTCGAAGCTTTAAATGTGGAGGCAAGTTCACCAAAGTTTCAAGTGTGACCACCTTATAAATTAGTAATTTTTCTATTCAATCAGCTTGCTGCTGCCGAAACTGGTAAGGTTGGCAGTTTGTTTGACAAGTCGGCTACGGTAGAAGAAAAGCAAAATGCGGAAGACAAAGGAAATGCCTACATGAAGGAGAACGACTCCTCAAACTTGCAAGCTTTAGGTAATGCCGAGTCTGAATTGGCATCTCCTGTCGAGACTATTGTAGGAGAAACGTCCGACTTGAATGACAAAGTCGAAGCTTTAAATGTGGAGGCAAGTTCACCAAAGTTTCAAGTGTGACCACCTTATAAATTAGTAATTTTTCTATTCAATCAGCTTGCTGCTGCCGAAACTGGTAAGGTTGGCAGTTTGTTTGACAAGTCGGCTACGGTAGAAGAAAAGCAAAATGCGGAAGACAAAGGAAATGCCTACATGAAGGAGAACGACTCCTCAAACTTGCAAGCTTTAGGTAATGCCGAGTCTGAATTGGCATCTCCTGTCGAGACTATTGTAGGAGAAACGTCCGACTTGAATGACAAAGTCGAAGCTTTAAATGTGGAGACAAGTTTCGAAGTTGAAAACAACTCCACCGTAGAAACTGCTATAGATTTGTCCAAATCCTTATCATCCTATTTGGCACCTTCTAAAAATGCACCTGTCAAGAAACGTGGCCGTCCTAAGAAGGTAATGCAGCCAGTTAACATAAACTTGGAAAACGAATCGCAGCCGCACCCACCGATACAAGTAATTATTTGAATATTTCTTTGATAAATCCCATATAACTTTTTTCTTAGACTTACAATTTCAGAGCAACTACCAAGCGCGCACGTACCACTGCGAATGTTGTCACAAAGAAAAAAAACCGAAAATGTCACACTCTATAAGCGCAAAACAATACATATAATACAAATACCAAATATCCCAGATATTAACATCTTTGTGCGCTATCTTTAAACAAATAACAATTACATTAAATAAATGAGTTGTATTTTTCCTTGTTTGAGGAACTGTTTCATAAGTTTTTTAAAAAGCAAACTGATTCAAATAGTTTTAGTTTGAGAGTATGTAGTTTTGGTCTAAGACATTGAGGGCATAATCTAATATTGTGGTGTCCTAAGCCTGTAGTTAAATTATGATTTGGAACCCTTACAATATTGTGTAAGATTTCCCAATTGTCCAAAGTTTCGACAGCTTCCAGGATTCGGAATGAATAGGCGAACTTGCCTCAGTTCATAGCCGATTTTAATTGATTGGTAACTGTGGTAAGATTGTGGATAGATTTAAGCCTTATTTCAGAGTTACAGAACCGGTAAAAAAATTGGCATTAGATAAATTTATCATTCATACTGAAACTCTATTTTGTTAACCGCCGTAGATATAATAACATTAAGAAAGAACTCGAAGATATTAATGCCAAATATGTGCAGCTTACAGCAGATCACACAGATCTTCAGAATATTTATACTGATCTGAAAGGCAGATATTCCAATCTAGAAGAATACTACAGCTCAGAACGCGACAGATTGTTAAGCGTTAAAAACAATTTTCAATTGAAAGTAAATGAGCTCCAATCCACGATTGCTAGTGTAAATGAAGAGGTAAAAGTAATATTCTGCTTTATTATAGTTTATTAATAAAACTCTTCAGATCAGGGCTACGGAAAATAATCACCAGGAGGAATCCAAAAAACTCAAAGGTCTTTTAAAAGTCAAAAATGTACAAGTCCCTGAGCTCCAGGACCAATTGGAAAAGGCCATTCAGAATATTGAATCCAATTTGGAAGCCTTTAAAAAAGAGAAATCTGAGCTGATCGAGTCACATGAAGCCAAAATGGTAGTATTTTACAATAATCTTAATTAAAATAAAATATTTTGTTAACGATTTGTTTTGTTTGAGGCTCAACTTCATAATGAATGGACCGAGAAAGAGAAAAACTATTTGAAAAACCAAGAGATGTTTTTGCTCAACTCCAAAGATGTTGATGGACTGAGATTTAAATTACAAGAAGCCAGAAAAGCATGGGACATTCTGAATGAATCTTGCGAACAAGATCAAGTCGAGTTCGAAATAGCAAAAGAATCTCGACAAAGGGAAATCAATAAGTTAAAAATGAATAATGAACAGCTTTTGTCAAATCTTGCAGCTTTCGAGATGGAAAATGAGCAGCTCGTTTCCCAAAACTGTGCCCTAAATAATTCGATTTCAGAAGACGAAAAGGTCTATCAACAAAAAATAGAAGACATAAATTTAAAATTGAAGCAAAGCGACGATCAAACCCACCAAGCTGAAATAAATCATCAAGTCGAATTGAGCAAACTCTCAGCCCAACTGGAGGATCTTATCATGCAAAACCAAGCTCTGGAAATCGAGAAGCAAAACCAAGCCGAATATCAGAATGCTGAGAACGCAAAATACTCAAACTCATTGGAAGCTGTACGCGGAATGCAGGATCAAGAAACGACTAACTTTGAGACTGAACTCTATAACATGGATAAAGAACTGGAAGATTTTAAGAAACAGTTTTCTGAAATGGAGAAACAAAAAAATGTAACTTAATTGATTATTGTCAAATATGAATTTACTCTTATATTGCATTCATTCAGCTTACCATAGCCGAGCTCTATTTCAAAATCAATAAAATTGGCAATGTTTTCAACCAGCCCGTTCGTGCAGCGCATTGCACAACGACAGAAAAAAAAGGTATTGTTCACAACATGGAGACCGTAGACTTGAGTCGCGAGTTCATAGACCAGGTAAGGTTGAAAATAAATTATCAAAGTAATGTTAAGTTTTATAATTTATATTCAGACTCCCAGTTCAAAAACTATCGTTGCCAATTCAATTCCCTTTTCAAAATCTATCGATTCGTCGGTTCGAAAATACCGCAAACGTATATAAACAATTCGGATTCTGATTTTATGGATGACTTCGAAAAAGAAGTCAAACCGCAGCCACGACGTCTCGTAAGTGTTAATGTAAATCCTTCAGTACTTTCGAATCTCTTATATAGTTTAAGTGTCTTTCAGGGTCAGGGCTTTAGAGCAGATACCAAGCGTGCGCGTTACACCCCAAGATCTCCGAATGTGCCAATGGCGTTTGACACTTCCAAGGACAGCAGCCAAAAATAAGTTAACAATCCTTTTGCCAAATTTTTGACTTAATTTGAAGAACTTCTTTTGTTTATTTATCGAATTAGAGAAACAACTTTCATTTAGTTTGAAACATATCCAAAATGTTAAGTGTTTCCAAGGTTTTAGTATGAAAACTCCAAAAAATTAATTTAATTTTAAGGGAAATTTTCAAGTTTTCTAACCTACTATATATTTAAAGTCTCAGCACAATGAAGTGCAATATTTTGTACGGCTTTTGAGTGTTGGATTTAAATGCAAACGTTCTCATTTTGTACCTCAAACATTAAGCGAAAGTACTTACTTTAAAACTTACTTACAAACAATCTAATATAATTTTAATTCGATTTCAAAACAAACAATACTCAACTGAATTTGTAAGGAATTTTTGTGAATTTGACCATCTTTTTTTGTTCTTTCTCAATGTCAATAAACTACTAAAACAAAGTTAAAACCCTATTCTAATTTATTGGGATTCTTATTTGTGGCTTGCTTACTTTTTAACTAATTTTGAAAGTTGTAAAACATGAATCAATATAATCCTGAGTGGGCTAAATTGAAATACTTATTTTCACCTACACTTTATAAGGAAATATTTTGCTTCAAAACAGGAAACCAACAAATAATGCAAAAATGCCAGCCCTATCTTCGGGGAACCGAAGATTACAAACTCCTTTCGAAGTTCTTTCTGCCGTTAATTATTGGAACGAGATTTGTCAGTAAGCATCGCAGAGATTTCTAAGACCGATTTAGGATCGTAAGACAGCTATATGAAATTGGGGTCCTATCCGATACATGTAATCTTCCATAAATTGGATTAATTTGGATTAAAGTACCAAAATTGATTGAAATCAGTTACTAAATGTTACTAAATACACCAGAACAATATGAATACTCTGTTTTTCTTCGAAAAGAGCAATAAATCTCTGTTGGCAGCGACAACTCTTTCGGGCTCTTTCGATACTCAATAAATCGACAGGCAAACTGATATTATTTTATCGGACCTAAAATTATTTTAAAGGGCGCATATTAATATTTTTTTTTTTAAATTTATTAATCACACTTGGAATCACTATCTCATTTTATAAATTTTACTCAGATAATTAATTTTGCAATCAAAATTTTCAAGAAAGTATCGATAGCTATCGGGTATCGTGCAAGTACATGAAGTTTGTGAAATCGTCACATCAAGCTGTGAAGCCTTTCGCTTTTTCTGTTCCGGTGAAGTAAATCAAGTAAGGATTGTTTAACAGGTAAATATGTGTTAAAATAAGTTCTAAACACATTACTGAACGATAGAAACAAATTTAAGCCAACTGCGCACTTCACACAATGACGAATTTCGAAAATGCACATCTGTGCACATAAAAATAAGAAAACCAGCGCTAACTGAAAAAGAAACGCCGCTTGCGAAATACATAGTAATTTTACTTATGAATTTTATTGATATAGCAAATACATCTATTAATTACTGAACAATATTATTGGTACTACATAAAATCAATTGAAATCTGTTAATTCAGCTAACTTCAAAGGGAAATGCTTGGGGCTCCTTTGACAAGACGCCATCATGCAAAAATTGTCTTTTAGAGTGTCGCCATCCTTGATTTTTTTTTTTTTTTTTACCTGACAAAAATTTTTTTTAGCATCAATACAAGTGACTCCGTGCTCGCTCTTAAAAAAAACACTGAAGGACAAACTGATACAAAATCATTAATCTTAGCGGAAGAGTGACCCAATTGCATTAAAACTGAGCAGAAACAGGGTAAAGGCAGTTTTGAGCTGGAACTGAGAGAAGTAAAAATGAACATGGAAAAGCTTTCAGTTAAGACTGGATCTCCCGAGTTGGTCGCTTCCCAGGACCGATGTGACGAAGTTGATTTGAAAATGGTAACCAAGAAGATAAACGCAGCCGAATCGGCTTCCTCTGGCGACAATGATAAAAAAGAAGTTCTAAATGTGGAGGCAAGTTTCCCAAATTTTCAACTTTGACCACTTAATTATCAATTACTAATTTTTCTATTCAATCAGCTTATTGCTGCCGAAACTGGTAAGGTTGGCAGTTTGTTTGACAAGTCGGCTACGGTAGAAGAAAAGCAAAATGCGGAAGACAAAGGAAATGCCTACGTGAAGGAGAACGACTCCTCAAACTTGCAAGCTTTAGGTAATGCCGAGTCTGAATTGGCATCTCCTGTCGAGACTATTGTAGGAGAAACGTCCGACTTGAATGACAAAGTCGAAGCTTTAAATGTGGAGGCAAGTTCACCAAAGTTTCAAGTGTGACCACCTTATAAATTAGTAATTTTTCTATTCAATCAGCTTGCTGCTGCCGAAACTGGTAAGGTTGGCAGTTTGTTTGACAAGTCGGCTACGGTAGAAGAAAAGCAAAATGCGGAAGACAAAGGAAATGCCTACATGAAGGAGAACGACTCCTCAAACTTGCAAGCTTTAGGTAATGCCGAGTCTGAATTGGCATCTCCTGTCGAGACTATTGTAGGAGAAACGTCCGACTTGAATGACAAAGTCGAAGCTTTAAATGTGGAGGCAAGTTCACCAAAGTTTCAAGTGTGACCACCTTATAAATTTGTAATTTTTCTATTCAATCAGCTTGCTGCTGCCGAAACTGGTAAGGTTGGCAGTTTGTTTGACAAGTCGGCTACGGTAGAAGAAAAGCAAAATGCGGAAGACAAAGGAAATGCCTACATGAAGGAGAACGACTCCTCAAACTTGCAAGCTTTAGGTAATGCCGAGTCTGAATTGGCATCTCCTGTCGAGACTATTGTAGGAGAAACGTCCGACTTGAATGACAAAGTCGAAGCTTTAAATGTGGAGACAAGTTTCGAAGTTGAAAACAACTCCACCGTAGAAACTGCTATAGATTTGTCCAAATCCTTATCATCCTATTTGGCACCTTCTAAAAATGCACCTGTCAAGAAACGTGGCCGTCCTAAGAAGGTAATGCAGCCAGTTAACATAAACTTGGAAAACGAATCGCAGCCGCACCCACCGATACAAGTAATTATTTGAATATTTCTTTGATAAATCCCAAATAACTTTTTTCTTAGACTTACAATTTCAGAGCAACTACCAAGCGCGCACGTACCACTGCGAATGTTGTCACAAAGAAAAAAAAACCGAAAATGTCACACTCTATAAGCGCAAAACAATACATATAATACAAATACCAAATATCCCAGATATTAACATCTTTGTGCGCTATCTTTAAACAAATAACAATTACATTAAATAAATGAGTTGTATTTTTCCTTGTTTGAGGAACTGTTTCATAAGTTTTTTAAAAAGCAAACTGATTCAAATAGTTTTAGTTTGAGAGTATGTAGTTTTGGTCTAAGACATTGAGGGCATAATCTAATATTGTGGTGTCCTAAGCCTGTAGTTAAATTATGATTTGGAACCCTTACAATATTGTGTAAGATTTCCCAATTGTCCAAAGTTTCGACAGCTTCCAGGATTCGGAATGAATAGGCGAACTTGCCTCAGTTCATAGCCGATTTTAATTGATTGGTAACTGTGGTAAGATTGTGGATAGATTTAAGCCTTATTTCAGAGTTACAGAACCGGTAAAAAAATTGGCATTAGATAAATTTATCATTCATACTGAAACTCTATTTTGTTAACCGCCGTAGATATAATAACATTAAGAAAGAACTCGAAGATATTAATGCCAAATATGTGCAGCTTACAGCAGATCACACAGATCTTCAGAATATTTATACTGATCTGAAAGGCAGATATTCCAATCTAGAAGAATACTACAGCTCAGAACGCGACAGATTGTTAAGCGTTAAAAACAATTTTCAATTGAAAGTAAATGAGCTCCAATCCACGATTGCTAGTGTAAATGAAGAGGTAAAAGTAATATTCTGCTTTATTATAGTTTATTAATAAAACTCTTCAGATCAGGGCTACGGAAAATAATCACCAGGAGGAATCCAAAAAAACTCAAAGGTCTTTTAAAAGTCAAAAATGTACAAGTCCCTGAGCTCCAGGACCAATTGGAAAAGGCCATTCAGAATATTGAATCCAATTTGGAAGCCTTTAAAAAAGAGAAATCTGAGCTGATCGAGTCACATGAAGCCAAAATGGTAGTATTTTACAATAATCTTAATTAAAATAAAATATTTTGTTAACGATTTGTTTTGTTTGAGGCTCAACTTCATAATGAATGGACCGAGAAAGAGAAAAACTATTTGAAAAACCAAGAGATGTTTTTGCTCAACTCCAAAGATGTTGATGGACTGAGATTTAAATTACAAGAAGCCAGAAAAGCATGGGACATTCTGAATGAATCTTGCGAACAAGATCAAGTCGAGTTCGAAATAGCAAAAGAATCTCGACAAAGGGAAATCAATAAGTTAAAAATGAATAATGAACAGCTTTTGTCAAATCTTGCAGCTCTCGAGATGGAAAATGAGCAGCTCGTTTCCCAAAACTGTGCCCTAAATAATTCGATTTCAGAAGACGAAAAGGTCTATCAACAAAAAATAGAAGACATAAATTTAAAATTGAAGCAAAGCGAGGATCAAACCCACCAAGCTGAAATAAATCATCAAGTCGAATTGAGCAAACTCTCAGCCCAACTGGAGGATCTTATCATGCAAAACCAAGCACTGGAAATCGAGAAGCAAAACCAAGCCGAATATCAGAATGCTGAGAACGCAAAATACTCAAACTCATTGGAAGCTGTACGCGGAATGCAGGATCAAGAAACGACTAACTTTGAGACTGAACTCTATAACATGGATAAAGAACTGGAAGATTTTAAGAAACAGTTTTCTGAAATGGAGAAACAAAAAAATGTAACTTAATTGATTATTGTCAAATATGAATTTACTCCTATATTGCATTCATTCAGCTTACCATAGCCGAGCTCAATTTCAAAATCAATAAAATTGGCAATGTTTTCAACCAGCCCAGGTTGAAAATAAATTATCAAAGTAATGTTAAGTTTTATAATTTATATTCAGACTCCCAGTTCAAAAACTATCGTTGCCAATTCTATTCCCTTTTCAAAATCTATCGATTCGTCGGTTCGAAAATACCGCAAATGTATATAAACAATTCGGATTCTGATTTTATGGATAACTTCGAAAAAGAAGTCAAACCGCAGCCACGACGTCTCGTAAGTGTTAATGTAAATCCTTCAGTACTTTCGAATCTCTTATATAGTTTAAGTGTCTTTCAGGGTCAGGGCTTTAGAGCAGATGCCAAGCGTGCGCGTTACACCCCAAGATCTCCGAATGTGCCAATGGCGTTTGACACTTCCAAGGACAGCAGCCAAAAATAAGTTAACAATCCTTTTGGCAAATTTTTGACTTAATTTGAAGAACTTCTTTTGTTTATTTATCGAGTTAGAGAAACAACTTTCATTTAGTTTGAAACATATCCAAAATGTTAAGTGTTTCCAAGGTTTTAGTATGAAAACTCCAAAAAATTAATTTAATTTTAAGGGAAATTTTCAAGTTTTCTAACCCACTACATATTTAAAGTCTCAGCACAATGAAGTGCAATATTTTGTACGGCTTTTGAGTGTTGGATTTAAATGCAAACGTTCTCATTTTGTACCTCAAACATTAAGCGAAAGTACTTACTTTAAAACTTACTTACAAACAATCTAATATAATTTTAATTCGATTTCAAAACAAACAATACTCAACTGAATTTGTAAGGAATTTTTGTGAATTTGACCATCTTTTTTTGTTCTTTCTCAATGTCAATAAACTACTAAAACAAAGTAAAAAAAACCTATTCTACTTTTTAACTAATTTTGAATGTTGTAAAACATGAATCAGTATAATCCTGATTGGGCTAAATTGAAATATTTATTTTCACCTACACTTTATAAGGCAATATTTTGCTTCAAAACAGGAAACCAACAAATAATTCAAAAATGCCAGGACCATCTTCGGGGAACCGAAGGCTACAAACTCCTTTCGAAGTTCTTTCTGCCGTTAATTATTGGAACGAGATTTGTCAGTAAGCATCGCAGAGATTTCTAAGACCGATTTAGGATCGTAAGACAGCTATATGAAATTGGGGTCCTATCCGATACATGTAATCTTCCATAAATTGGATTAATTTATATTAAAGTACCAAAATTGATTGAAATCAGTTACTAAATGTTACTAAATACACCAGAACAATATGAATACTCTGTTTTTGTTCGAAAAGAGCAATAAATCTCTGTTGGCAGCGACAACTCTTTCGGGCTCTTTCGATACTCAATAAATCGACAGGCAAACTGATATTATTTTATCGGACCTAAAATTATTTTAAAGGGCGCATATTAATATTTTTAGACTCTTTTCGAAGAAAAAGGAGTCTATTCACTTTGCTCTGATGTTTGTAACGCACAGAACCAAACATCGTAGACCCACAAAAGTTACATCTAGAATACTTAGAATCACTAGAGGAGTCGATATAGCCATGTCCGTCTGTCCGTCTGTCCGTCTGTCCGTCTGTCCGTCTGTTTCTATGCGATTTACTCCGTCGTCTTAAAAGCTATTTTGCTGAAACTTGGTATTTAGCCTTCTTTTTTACCTAGGTAGTACACTAGTTTGAATCGGTCGGATCGGACCACTATATCATATAGCTGTCATACGAACCTAAATCGGTTTAGGCAATAACTTCCACATTTATTATCCGATCCTTTTGAAAATTGGCATGCGTGTGTTTTATATAACGATAGATAACTGTACCAAATTTTGCCCGGATCGGATTACTATATCTTATAGCTGTCATACGAACCTAAATCGGTTTAGCCAATAACTCCCACATTTATTATCCGATCGTGTTCAAATTAAGCACGCATATGTTTTTTATAGCAATTAATATATAGACTAAATTTCGTAAGGATCGGACTACTATATCATATAGCTGCCATACGAACCTAAATCGGTTTAGGGAATAACTCGCACATTTATTGACTGATCTTTTCAAAACTCGGCCAACACGTTTTCTACATAAATATACGCGTTTGAACTTAATTTTATTAAAATCGGACTACTATATCATATAGCTGTCATACAAATCGAAATCGGCCCTATTAACTGACCAACCCCGTTCATGTGATTTACGGCAGAAACAACTTCGAAAAGAGTCTGTAATCTTCGGCACCCCGAAGATAACGTTGGGATTTTTTATTTTTTTTTTTTTTAATTTATTAATCACACTTGGAATCACTATCTCATTTTATAAATTTTACTCAGATAATTAATTTTGCAATCAAAATTTTCAAGAAAGTATCGATAGCTATCGGGTATCGTGCAAGTACATGAAGTTTGTGAAATCGTCACATCAAGCTGTGAAGCCTTTCGCTTTTTCTGTTCCGGTGAAGTAAATCAAGTAAGGATTGTTTAACAGGTAAATATGTGTTAAAATAAGTTCTAAACACATTACTGAACGATAGAAACAAAATGTAAGCCAACTGCGCACTTCACACAATGACGAATTTCGAAAATGCACATCTGTGCACATAAAAATAAGAAAACCAGCGCTAACTGAAAAAGAAACGCCGCTTGCGAAATACATAGTAATTTTACTTATGAATTTTATTGATATAGCAAATACATCTATTAATTACTGAACAATATTATTGGTACTACATAAAATCAATTTAAATCAGTTAATTCAGCTAACTTCAAAGGGAAATGCTTGGGGCTCCTTTGACAAGACGCCATCATGCAAAAATTGTCTTTTAGAGTGTCGCCATCCTTGATTTTTTTTTTTTTTTTGTACCTGACAAAAATTTTTTTTAGCATCAATACAAGTGACTCCGTGCTCGCTCTTAAAAAAAACACTGAAGGACAAACTGATACAAAATCATTAATCTTAGCGGAAGAGTGACCCAATTGCATTAAAACTGAGCAGAAACAGGGTAAAGGCAGTTTTGAGCTGGAACTGAGAGAGGTAAAAATGAACATGGAAAAGCTTTCAGTTAAGACTGGATCTCCCGAGTTGGTCGCTTCCCAGGACCGATGTGACGAAGTTGATTTGAAAATGGTAACCAAGAAGATAAACGCAGCCGAATCGGCTTCCTCTGGCGACAATGATAAAAAAGAAGTTCTAAATGTGGAGGCAAGTTTCCCAAATTTTCAACTTTGACCACTTAATTATCAATTACTAATTTTTCTATTCAATCAGCTTATTGCTGCCGAAACTGGTAAGGTTGGCAGTTTGTTTGACAAGTCGGCTACGGTAGAAGAAAATCAAAATGCGGAAGACAAAGGAAATGCCTACATGAAGGAGAACGACTCCTCAAACTTGCAAGCTTTAGGTAATGCCGAGTCTGAATTGGCATCTCCTGTCGAGACTATTGTAGGAGAAACGTCCGACTTGAATGACAAAGTCGAAGCTTTAAATGTGGAGGCAAGTTCACCAAAGTTTCAAGTGTGACCACCTTATAAATTAGTAATTTTTCTATTCAATCAGGTTGCTGCTGCCGAAACTGGTAAGGTTGGCAGTTTGTTTGACAAGTCGGCTACGGTAGAAGAAGAGCAAAATGCGGAAGTCAAAGGAAATGCCTACATGAAGGAGAACGACTCCTCAAACGTGGAGACTATTGTAGGAGAAACGTCCGACTTGAATGATGAACTCGAAGCTTTAAATGTGGAGGCAAGTTTCCCAAATTATCAACTGTGCCACTTGATTATCAATTATTTATTTTTCTGTTCAATCAGCTCACTGCTGCCGAAACTAATAAAGTAGGCAGTTTGCTTGACAAGTCCGCTACAGCAAAAGAAAAGCAAAATGAAGACGAGCAGAAATACGACTCTTCCATCATAGAAGCTGCTATTATTTTATGCAATGTCAGGTCGACATATGCGGAAGACAAGGAAAATGTCTACATGGCAGAGAGCGATTCCTTGACCTTACAAGCTTTGTGCAATGCCGCGTTGTCTACAACTGAAGTAAAGCAGAACGATTCTTCCACCGTAGAATCTGCTATTACCTTATCAAATGTCATGTCGACTTACGCGGAAGACAAAGAATATGTCTCCATGAAAGAGAACGACTCCACGACCTTACAAGCTCTTTGCAGTCCCGGTTTAGCTAAAGATAATAAAAAAGAGAACAACCCCTCCACCTTTGAAACTACAGTTGGCTTATCCAGTGCCATGTTGGGTATAGAAGGACAAAAGGAAAAAAATGAAAATGGCTCATCAGATTTGACGCGTTCTTATAAATTATTTACAAGAAGACTCGGCCAACCTAAGCGAGTTATGCAGACAATTAACACGGATTCAGAAAACGAACCCCAACCGCACACACCGATACATGTAAATATTTGTATATTTCTGGCTTCTTACAATCCACTTATAACCTTTTCCTCAGACTTACAATCTCAGAGCAAGTACCAAGCGCGCACGTATGGTGTCGAATGTTCCAAAAACGAAGAAACGGATTTCTCTTAAAAGAGTATAAAACAGCCTGGAACAAAACTGGGAAAATTCGGATGTTTTGATCATATAAATATTCAACATTTGGGTTTCCTGACTTACCAAATAAAACAAAATATTTAAGGAACTGATTTTGTTTAATTTGTTAAATTTAAAATGCTTTGGGCTTATAGATGCCATATAAATTTATGCGAGTCCGGCAACTCTGTGTCTGTTACCGTGAATGGTCTACAATTTACTGGTTGTTCCATGGCCGCCTTACCTGAAAGTATTACGCGTGCTTTTCCTTCTTCCTTTCCTTTTTTTTTAGAATTACAACTATTGTCTTTTATAAATTAAAATTTTCCTGGCGGTAAGAATTGCCCAACAATTTTTATGAGCATATGATCGATATTTATGGGGGAAGTGCTATCGAGAAACTTATCGAAGCTACTGTTATCGATTAATTTCTGGCCTCTTCGCGAATGGGCTACAGCTGATATTTCGTCCCATTTGCTTGGATTGGTGAATAAGAAAACAAAACAATAAATAAAAGTATGTATACATTAACGTATTTGATCTTAAGTAAACTCTTAAAACATTAAGCAAAACTATTAGATCTTCTAATAGCTTGCATATTTATTTCGTTGATTACGTCATGGGAGCAGTCCTACCAAATATAAGAAAATAATTTTTACAAATTGGAATTTTTACAAGAATTACGCCGAAGTAGTCATATTAAAAACTCATTGAAAAAAAGTGGAGCACACAAGCAAGTGTCTTTAAGTGTCTATTTCAGCGGGGTTCGCCGTATTGTATTTTGTTATTTTTCAGTGCCGCCATTAATTTTCTCCCTGGACTTTTCTATAGGCGACAATTATAATTTGCTTTTTAATATTATAGTAATGCTTAAAGCTTGAATACATTTGTTTTAGCTTGACGACTTAAAATGAAATTCAAAAATTTAATAACAAGCTACGAGCAACCGCTGGCGGCCTTACAACCAAGCCGATCCATAAAGGAGCTAATGGAGAATTTAATGAAAAAACACACAAGCGCCATTGAGTCCAGCAAAGGAAAATATTTCATACAGATTGAGAATCTTGCCTTGGAAACAAAAATATCTCAGGAACGGGATCATGAAGTTTCAGAGTTACAGAACCGGTAAAATAATTGGCATTAGATAAATTTATCATTTATACTGAAACTCTATTTTGTTAACCGCCGTAGATATAATAGCATTAAGAAAGAACTCGAAGATATTAATGCCAAGTATGTGCAGCTTACAGCAGATCACACAGATCTTCAGAATATTTATACTGATCTGAAAGGCAGATATTCCAATCTAGAAGAATACTACAGCTCAGAACGCGACAGATTGTTAAGCGTTAAAAACAATTTTCAATTGAAAGTAAATGAGCTCCAATCCACGATTGCTAGTGTAAATGAAGAGGTAAAAGTAATATTCTGCTTTATTATAGTTTATTAATAAAACTCTTCAGATCAGGGCTACGGAAAATAATCACCAGGAGGAATCCAAAAAACTCAAAGGTCTTTTAAAAGTCAAAAATGTACAAGTCCCTGAGCTCCAGGACCAATTGGAAAAGGCCATTCAGAATATTGAATCCAATTTGGAAGCCTTTAAAAAAGAGAAATCTGAGCTGATCGAGTCACATGAAGCCAAAATGGTAGTATTTTACAATAATCTTAATTAAAATAAAATATTTTGTTAACGATTTGTTTTGTTTGAGGCTCAACTTCATAATGAATGGACCGAGAAAGAGAAAAACTATTTGAAAAACCAAGAGATGTTTTTGCTCAACTCCAAAGATGTTGATGGACTGAGATTTAAATTACAAGAAGCCAGAAAAGCATGGGACATTCTGAATGAATTTTGCGAACAAGATCAAGTCGAGTTCGAAATAGCAAAAGAATCTCGACAAAGGGAAATCAATAAGTTAAAAATGAATAATGAACAGCTTTTGTCAAATCTTGCAGCTCTCGAGATGGAAAATGAGCAGCTCGTTTCCCAAAACTGTGCCCTAAATAATTCGATTTCAGAAGACGAAAAGGTCTATCAACAAAAAATAGAAGACATAAATTTAAAATTGAAGCAAAGCGACGATCAAACCCACCAAGCTGAAATAAATCATCAAGTCGAATTGAGCAAACTCTCAGCCCAACTGGAGAATCTTATCATGCAAAACCAAGCTCTGGAAATCGAGAAGCAAAACCAAGCCGAATATCAGAATGCTGAGAACGCAAAATACTCAAACTCATTGGAAGCTGTACGCGGAATGCAGGATCAAGAAACGACTAACTTTGAGACTGAACTCTATAACATGGATAAAGAACTGGAAGATTTTAAGAAACAGTTTTCTGAAATGGAGAAACAAAAAAATGTAACTTAATTGATTATTGTCAAATATGAATTTACTCCTATATTGCATTCATTCAGCTTACCATAGCCGAGCTCAATTTCAAAATCAATAAAATTGGCAATGTTTTCAACCAGCCCGTTCGTGCAGCGCATTGCACAACGACAGAAAAAAAAGGTATTGTTCACAACATGGAGACCGTAGACTTGAGTCGCGAGCTCATAGAGCAGGTAAGGTTGAAAATAAATTATCAAAGTAATGTTAAGTTTTATAATTTATATTCAGACTCCCAGTTCAAAAACTATCGTTGCCAATTCAATTCCCTTTTCAAAATCTATCGATTCGTCGGTTCGAAAATACCGCAAACGTAAGTGCCCGCAAAAGATAAGTTACATATACAATTCGGATTCTGATTTTATGGATGACTTCGAAAAAGAAGTCAAACCGCAGCCACGACGTCTCGTAAGTGTTAATGTAAATCCTTCAGTACTTTCGAATCTCTTATATAGTTTAAGTGTCTTTCAGGGTCAGGGCTTTAGAGCAGATACCAAGCGTGCGCGTTACACCCCAAGATCTCCGAATGTGCCAATAGCGTTTGACACTTCCAAGGACAGCAGCCAAAAATAAGTTAACAATCCTTTTGCCAAATTTTTGACTTAATTTGAAGAACTTCTTTTGTTTATTTATCGAATTAGAGAAACAACTTTCATTTAGTTTGAAACATATCCAAAATGTTAAGTGTTTCCAAGGTTTTAGTATGAAAACTCCAAAAAATTAATTTAATTTTAAGGGAAATTTTCAAGTTTTCTAACCCACTACATATTTAAAGTCTCAGCACAATGAAGTGCAATATTTTGTACGGCTTTTGAGTGTTGGATTTAAATGCAAACGTTCTCATTTTGTACCTCAAACATTAAGCGAAAGTACTTACTTTAAAACTTACTTACAAACAATCTAATATAATTTTAATTCGATTTCAAAACAAACAATACTCAACTGAATTTGTAAGGAATTTTTGTGAATTTGACCATCTTTTTTTGTTCTTTCTCAATGTCAATAAACTACTAAAACAAAGTTAAAACCCTATTCTAATTTATTGGGATTCTTATTTGTGGCTTGCTTACTTTTTAACTAATTTTGAAAGTTGTAAAACATGAATCAATATAATCCTGAGTGGGCTAAATTGAAATACTTATTTTCACCTACACTTTATAAGGAAATATTTTGCTTCAAAACAGGAAACCAACAAATAATGCAAAAATGCCAGCCCTATCTTCGGGGAACCGAAGATTACAAACTCCTTTCGAAGTTCTTTCTGCCGTTAATTATTGGAACGAGATTTGTCAGTAACCATCGCAGAGATTTCTAAGATCGATTTAGGATCGCAAGACAGCAATATGAAATTGGGGTCCTATCCGATACATGTAATCTTCCATAAATTGGATTAATTTGGATTAAAGTACCAAAATTGATTGAAATCAGTTACTAAATGTTACTAAATAAACCAGAACAATATGAATACTCTGTTTTTGTTCGAAAAAAGCATTAAATCTCTGTTGGCAGCGACAACTCTTTCGGCCTCTTTCGATACTCAATAAATCGACAGGCAAACTGATATTATTTTATCGGACCTAAAATTATTTCAATGGGCGCATATTAATATATTTTTTTAAATTTATTAATCACGCTTGGAATCACTATCTCATTTTATAAATTTTACTCAGATATTTAATTTTGCGATCAATAATTTCAAGAAAATATCGATAGTTATCGGGTATCGTGCAAGTACATGAAGTTTGTGAAATCGTCACATCAAGCTGTGAAGCCTTTCGCTTTTTCTGTTCCGGTGAAGTAAATCAAGTAAGGATTGTTTAACAGGTAAATATGTGTTAAAATAAGTTCTAAACACATTACTGAACGATAGAAACAAAATGTAAGCCAACTGCGCACTTCACACAATGACGAATTTCGAAAATGCACATCTGTGCACATAAAAATAAGAAAACCAGCGCTAACTGAAAAAGAAACGCCGCTTGCGAAATACATAGCAATTTTTGATGTATTTTACTTATGAATTTTATGGATATAGCAAATACATCTATTAATTACTGAACAATATTATTGGTACTACTTAAAATCAATTTAAATCAGTTAATTCAGCTAACTTCAAAGGGAAATGCTTGGGGCTCCTTTGACAAGACGCCATCATGCAAAAATTGTCTTTTAGAGTGTCGCCATCCTTGATTTTTTTTTTTTTTTTTTGTACCTGACAAAAATTTTTTTTAGCATCAATACAAGTGACTCCGTGCTCGCTCTTAAAAAAAACACTGAAGGACAAACTGATACAAAATCATTAATCTTAGCCGAAGACCAAGCCAATTTCATTAAAACTGAGCAGAAGCAGGGTAAAGGCAGTTTTAAGCTGGAACTGAGAGAGGTAAAAATGAACATGGAAAAGCTTTCAGTTAAGACTGGATCTCCCGAGTTGGTCGCTTCCCAGGACCGATGTGACGAAGTTGATTTGAAAATGGTAACCAAGAAGATAAACGCAGCCGAATCGGCTTCCTCTGGCGACAATGATAAAAAAGAAGTTCTAAATGTGGAGGCAAGTTTCCCAAATTTTCAACTTTGACCACTTAATTATCAATTACTAATTTTTCTATTCAATCAGCTTATTGCTGCCGAAACTGGTAAGGTTGGCAGTTTGTTTGACAAGTCGGCTACGGTAGAAGAAAAGCAAAATGCGGAAGACAAAGGAAATGCCTACGTGAAGGAGAACGATTACTCAAACTTGCAAGCTTTATGTAATGCCGAGTCCGAAGTGGCATTTCCTGTGGAGACTATTGTAGGAGAAACGTCCGACTTGAATGACAAAGTCGAAGCTTTAAATGTGGAGGCAAGTTCACCAAAGTTTCAAGTGTGACCACCTTATAAATTAGTAATTTTTCTATTCAATCAGCTTGCTGCTGCCGAAACTGGTAAGGTTGGCAGTTTGATTGACAAGTCGGCTACGGTAGAAGAAAAGCAAAATGCGGAAGACAAAGGAAATGCCTACATGAAGGAGAACGACTCCTCAAACTTGCAAGCTTTAGGTAATGCCGAGTCTGAATTGGCATCTCCTGTCGAGACTATTGTAGGAGAAACGTCCGACTTGAATGACAAAGTCGAAGCTTTAAATGTGGAGGCAAGTTCACCAAAGTTTCAAGTGTGACCACCTTATAAATTAGTAATTTTTCTATTCAATCAGCTTGCTGCTGCCGAAACTGGTAAGGTTGGCAGTTTGTTTGACAAGTCGGCTACGGTAGAAGAAAAGCAAAATGCGGAAGACATAGGAAATGCCTACATGAAGGAGAACGACTCCTCAAACTTGCAAGCTTTAGGTAATGCCGAGTCTGAATTGGCATCTCCTGTCGAGACTATTGTAGGAGAAACGTCCGACTTGAATGACAAAGTCGAAGCTTTAAATGTGGAGACAAGTTTCGAAGTTGAAAACAACTCCACCGTAGAAACTGCTATAGATTTGTCCAAATCCTTATCCTCCTATTTGGCACCTTCTAAAAATGCACCTGTCAAGAAACGTGGCCGTCCTAAGAAGGTAATGCAGCCAGTTAACATAAACTTGGAAAACGAATCGCAGCCGCACCCACCGATACAAGTAATTATTTGAATATTTCTTTGATAAATCCCATATAACTTTTTTCTTAGACTTACAATTTCAGAGCAACTACCAAGCGCGCACGTACCACTGCGAATGTTGTCACAAAGAAAAAAAACCGAAAATGTCACACTCTATAAGTGCAAAACAATACATATAATACAAATACCAAATATCCCAGATATTAAAATCTTTGTGCGCTATCTTTAAACAAATAATAATTACATTAAATAAATGAGTTGTATTTTTCCTTGTTTGAGGAACTGTTTCATAAGTTTTTTAAAAAGCAAACTGATTCAAATAGTTTTAGTTTGAGAGTATGTAGTTTTGGTCTAAGATATTGAGGGCATAATCTAATATTGTGGTGTCCTAAGCCTGTAGTTAAATTATGATTTGGAACCCTTACAATATTGTGTAAGATTTCCCAATTGTCCAAAGTTTCGACAGCTTCTAGGATTCGGAATGAAACTCTATTTTGTTAACCGCCGTAGATATAATAGCATTAAGAAAGAACTCGAAGATATTAATGCCAAATATGTGCAGCTTACAGCAGATCACACAGATCTTCAGAATATTTATACTGATCTGAAAGGCAGATATTCCAATCTAGAAGAATACTACAGCTCAGAACGCGACAGATTGTTAAGCGTTAAAAACAAATTTCAATTGAAAGTAAATGAGCTCCAATCCACGATTGCTAGTGTAAATGAAAAGGTAAAAGTAATATTCTGCTTTATTATAGTTTATTAATAAAACTCTTCAGATCAGGGCTACGGAAAATAATCACCAGGAGGAATCCAAAAAACTCAAAGGTCTTTTAAAAGTCAAAAATGTACAAGTCCCTGAGCTCCAGGACCAATTGGAAAAGGCCATTCAGAATATTGAATCCAATTTGGAAGCCTTTAAAAAAGAGAAATCTGAGCTGATCGAGTCACATGAAGCCAAAATGGTAGTATTTTACAATAATCTTAATTAAAATAAAATATTTTGTTAACGATTTGTTTTGTTTGAGGCTCAACTTCATAATGAATGGACCGAGAAAGAGAAAAACTATTTGAAAAACCAAGAGATGTTTTTGCTCAACTCCAAAGATGTTGATGGACTGAGATTTAAATTACAAGAAGCCAGAAAAGCATGGGACATTCTGAATGAATTTTGCGAACAAGATCAAGTCGAGTTCGAAATAGCAAAAGAATCTCGACAAAGGGAAATCAATAAGTTAAAAATGAATAATGAACAGCTTTTGTCAAATCTTGCAGCTCTCGAGATGGAAAATGAGCAGCTCGTTTCCCAAAACTGTGCCCTAAATAATTCGATTTCAGAAGACGAAAAGGTCTATCAACAAAAAATAGAAGACATAAATTTAAAATTGAAGCAAAGCGACGATCAAACCCACCAAGCTGAAATAAATCATCAAGTCGAATTGAGCAAACTCTCAGCCCAACTGGAGAATCTTATCATGCAAAACCAAGCTCTGGAAATCGAGAAGCAAAACCAAGCCGAATATCAGAATGCTGAGAACGCAAAATACTCAAACTCATTGGAAGCTGTACGCGGAATGCAGGATCAAGAAACGACTAACTTTGAGACTGAACTCTATAACATGGATAAAGAACTGGAAGATTTTAAGAAACAGTTTTCTGAAATGGAGAAACAAAAAAATGTAACTTAATTGATTATTGTCAAATATGAATTTACTCCTATATTGCATTCATTCAGCTTACCATAGCCGAGCTCAATTTCAAAATCAATAAAATTGGCAATGTTTTCAACCAGCCCGTTCGTGCAGCGCATTGCACAACGACAGAAAAAAAAGGTATTGTTCACAACATGGAGACCGTAGACTTGAGTCGCGAGCTCATAGAGCAGGTAAGGTTGAAAATAAATTATCAAAGTAATGTTAAGTTTTATAATTTATATTCAGACTCCCAGTTCAAAAACTATCGTTGCCAATTCAATTCCCTTTTCAAAATCTATCGATTCGTCGGTTCGAAAATACCGCAAACGTAAGTGCCCGCAAAAGATAAGTTACATATACAATTCGGATTCTGATTTTATGGATGACTTCGAAAAAGAAGTCAAACCGCAGCCACGACGTCTCGTAAGTGTTAATGTAAATCCTTCAGTACTTTCGAATCTCTTATATAGTTTAAGTGTCTTTCAGGGTCAGGGCTTTAGAGCAGATACCAAGCGTGCGCGTTACACCCCAAGATCTCCGAATGTGCCAATAGCGTTTGACACTTCCAAGGACAGCAGCCAAAAATAAGTTAACAATCCTTTTGCCAAATTTTTGACTTAATTTGAAGAACTTCTTTTGTTTATTTATCGAATTAGAGAAACAACTTTCATTTAGTTTGAAACATATCCAAAATGTTAAGTGTTTCCAAGGTTTTAGTATGAAAACTCCAAAAAATTAATTTAATTTTAAGGGAAATTTTCAAGTTTTCTAACCCACTACATATTTAAAGTCTCAGCACAATGAAGTGCAATATTTTGTACGGCTTTTGAGTGTTGGATTTAAATGCAAACGTTCTCATTTTGTACCTCAAACATTAAGCGAAAGTACTTACTTTAAAACTTACTTACAAACAATCTAATATAATTTTAATTCGATTTCAAAACAAACAATACTCAACTGAATTTGTAAGGAATTTTTGTGAATTTGACCATCTTTTTTTGTTCTTTCTCAATGTCAATAAACTACTAAAACAAAGTAAAAAAAACCTATTCTACTTTTTAACTAATTTTGAATGTTGTAAAACATGAATCAGTATAATCCTGATTGGGCTAAATTGAAATATTTATTTTCACCTACACTTTATAAGGCAATATTTTGCTTCAAAACAGGAAACCAACAAATAATTCAAAAATGCCAGGACCATCTTCGGGGAACCGAAGGCTACAAACTCCTTTCGAAGTTCTTTCTGCCGTTAATTATTGGAACGAGATTTGTCAGTAAGCATCGCAGAGATTTCTAAGACCGATTTAGGATCGTAAGACAGCTATATGAAATTGGGGTCCTATCCGATACATGTAATCTTCCATAAATTGGATTAATTTATATTAAAGTACCAAAATTGATTGAAATCAGTTACTAAATGTTACTAAATACACCAGAACAATATGAATACTCTGTTTTTGTTCGAAAAGAGCAATAAATCTCTGTTGGCAGCGACAACTCTTTCGGGCTCTTTCGATACTCAATAAATCGACAGGCAAACTGATATTATTTTATCGGACCTAAAATTATTTTAAAGGGCGCATATTAATATTTTTAGACTCTTTTCGAAGAAAAAGGAGTCTATTCACTTTGCTCTGATGTTTGTAACGCACAGAACCAAACATCGTAGACCCACAAAAGTTACATCTAGAATACTTAGAATCACTAGAGGAGTCGATATAGCCATGTCCGTCTGTCCGTCTGTCCGTCTGTCCGTCTGTCCGTCTGTTTCTATGCGATTTACTCCGTCGTCTTAAAAGCTATTTTGCTGAAACTTGGTATTTAGCCTTCTTTTTTACCTAGGTAGTACACTAGTTTGAATCGGTCGGATCGGACCACTATATCATATAGCTGTCATACGAACCTAAATCGGTTTAGGCAATAACTTCCACATTTATTATCCGATCCTTTTGAAAATTGGCATGCGTGTGTTTTATATAACGATAGATAACTGTACCAAATTTTGCCCGGATCGGATTACTATATCTTATAGCTGTCATACGAACCTAAATCGGTTTAGCCAATAACTCCCACATTTATTATCCGATCGTGTTCAAATTAAGCACGCATATGTTTTTTATAGCAATTAATATATAGACTAAATTTCGTAAGGATCGGACTACTATATCATATAGCTGCCATACGAACCTAAATCGGTTTAGGGAATAACTCGCACATTTATTGACTGATCTTTTCAAAACTCGGCCAACACGTTTTCTACATAAATATACGCGTTTGAACTTAATTTTATTAAAATCGGACTACTATATCATATAGCTGTCATACAAATCGAAATCGGCCCTATTAACTGACCAACCCCGTTCATGTGATTTACGGCAGAAACAACTTCGAAAAGAGTCTGTAATCTTCGGCACCCCGAAGATAACGTTGGGATTTTTTATTTTTTTTTTTTTTAATTTATTAATCACACTTGGAATCACTATCTCATTTTATAAATTTTACTCAGATAATTAATTTTGCAATCAAAATTTTCAAGAAAGTATCGATAGCTATCGGGTATCGTGCAAGTACATGAAGTTTGTGAAATCGTCACATCAAGCTGTGAAGCCTTTCGCTTTTTCTGTTCCGGTGAAGTAAATCAAGTAAGGATTGTTTAACAGGTAAATATGTGTTAAAATAAGTTCTAAACACATTACTGAACGATAGAAACAAAATGTAAGCCAACTGCGCACTTCACACAATGACGAATTTCGAAAATGCACATCTGTGCACATAAAAATAAGAAAACCAGCGCTAACTGAAAAAGAAACGCCGCTTGCGAAATACATAGTAATTTTACTTATGAATTTTATTGATATAGCAAATACATCTATTAATTACTGAACAATATTATTGGTACTACATAAAATCAATTTAAATCAGTTAATTCAGCTAACTTCAAAGGGAAATGCTTGGGGCTCCTTTGACAAGACGCCATCATGCAAAAATTGTCTTTTAGAGTGTCGCCATCCTTGATTTTTTTTTTTTTTTTGTACCTGACAAAAATTTTTTTAGCATCAATACAAGTGACTCCGTGCTCGCTCTTAAAAAAAACACTGAAGGACAAACTGATACAAAATCATTAATCTTAGCGGAAGAGTGACCCAATTGCATTAAAACTGAGCAGAAACAGGGTAAAGGCAGTTTTGAGCTGGAACTGAGAGAGGTAAAAATGAACATGGAAAAGCTTTCAGTTAAGACTGGATCTCCCGAGTTGGTCGCTTCCCAGGACCGATGTGACGAAGTTGATTTGAAAATGGTAACCAAGAAGATAAACGCAGCCGAATCGGCTTCCTCTGGCGACAATGATAAAAAAGAAGTTCTAAATGTGGAGGCAAGTTTCCCAAATTTTCAACTTTGACCACTTAATTATCAATTACTAATTTTTCTATTCAATCAGCTTATTGCTGCCGAAACTGGTAAGGTTGGCAGTTTGTTTGACAAGTCGGCTACGGTAGAAGAAAATCAAAATGCGGAAGACAAAGGAAATGCCTACATGAAGGAGAACGACTCCTCAAACTTGCAAGCTTTAGGTAATGCCGAGTCTGAATTGGCATCTCCTGTCGAGACTATTGTAGGAGAAACGTCCGACTTGAATGACAAAGTCGAAGCTTTAAATGTGGAGGCAAGTTCACCAAAGTTTCAAGTGTGACCACCTTATAAATTAGTAATTTTTCTATTCAATCAGGTTGCTGCTGCCGAAACTGGTAAGGTTGGCAGTTTGTTTGACAAGTCGGCTACGGTAGAAGAAGAGCAAAATGCGGAAGTCAAAGGAAATGCCTACATGAAGGAGAACGACTCCTCAAACGTGGAGACTATTGTAGGAGAAACGTCCGACTTGAATGATGAACTCGAAGCTTTAAATGTGGAGGCAAGTTTCCCAAATTATCAACTGTGCCACTTGATTATCAATTATTTATTTTTCTGTTCAATCAGCTCACTGCTGCCGAAACTAATAAAGTAGGCAGTTTGCTTGACAAGTCCGCTACAGCAAAAGAAAAGCAAAATGAAGACGAGCAGAAATACGACTCTTCCATCATAGAAGCTGCTATTATTTTATGCAATGTCAGGTCGACATATGCGGAAGACAAGGAAAATGTCTACATGGCAGAGAGCGATTCCTTGACCTTACAAGCTTTGTGCAATGCCGCGTTGTCTACAACTGAAGTAAAGCAGAACGATTCTTCCACCGTAGAATCTGCTATTACCTTATCAAATGTCATGTCGACTTACGCGGAAGACAAAGAATATGTCTCCATGAAAGAGAACGACTCCACGACCTTACAAGCTCTTTGCAGTCCCGGTTTAGCTAAAGATAATAAAAAAGAGAACAACCCCTCCACCTTTGAAACTACAGTTGGCTTATCCAGTGCCATGTTGGGTATAGAAGGACAAAAGGAAAAAAATGAAAATGGCTCATCAGATTTGACGCGTTCTTATAAATTATTTACAAGAAGACTCGGCCAACCTAAGCGAGTTATGCAGACAATTAACACGGATTCAGAAAACGAACCCCAACCGCACACACCGATACATGTAAATATTTGTATATTTCTGGCTTCTTACAATCCACTTATAACCTTTTCCTCAGACTTACAATCTCAGAGCAAGTACCAAGCGCGCACGTATGGTGTCGAATGTTCCAAAAACGAAGAAACGGATTTCTCTTAAAAGAGTATAAAACAGCCTGGAACAAAACTGGGAAAATTCGGATGTTTTGATCATATAAATATTCAACATTTGGGTTTCCTGACTTACCAAATAAAACAAAATATTTAAGGAACTGATTTTGTTTAATTTGTTAAATTTAAAATGCTTTGGGCTTATAGATGCCATATAAATTTATGCGAGTCCGGCAACTCTGTGTCTGTTACCGTGAATGGTCTACAATTTACTGGTTGTTCCATGGCCGCCTTACCTGAAAGTATTACGCGTGCTTTTCCTTCTTCCTTTCCTTTTTTTTTTAGAATTACAACTATTGTCTTTTATAAATTAAAATTTTCCTGGCGGTAAGAATTGCCCAACAATTTTTATGAGCATATGATCGATATTTATGGGGGAAGTGCTATCGAGAAACTTATCGAAGCTACTGTTATCGATTAATTTCTGGCCTCTTCGCGAATGGGCTACAGCTGATATTTCGTCCCATTTGCTTGGATTGGTGAATAAGAAAACAAAACAATAAATAAAAGTATGTATACATTAACGTATTTGATCTTAAGTAAACTCTTAAAACATTAAGCAAAACTATTAGATCTTCTAATAGCTTGCATATTTATTTCGTTGATTACGTCATGGGAGCAGTCCTACCAAATATAAGAAAATAATTTTTACAAATTGGAATTTTTACAAGAATTACGCCGAAGTAGTCATATTAAAAACTCATTGAAAAAAAGTGGAGCACACAAGCAAGTGTCTTTAAGTGTCTATTTCAGCGGGGTTCGCCGTATTGTATTTTGTTATTTTTCAGTGCCGCCATTAATTTTCTCCCTGGACTTTTCTATAGGCGACAATTATAATTTGCTTTTTAATATTATAGTAATGCTTAAAGCTTGAATACATTTGTTTTAGCTTGACGACTTAAAATGAAATTCAAAAATTTAATAACAAGCTACGAGCAACCGCTGGCGGCCTTACAACCAAGCCGATCCATAAAGGAGCTAATGGAGAATTTAATGAAAAAACACACAAGCGCCATTGAGTCCAGCAAAGGAAAATATTTCATACAGATTGAGAATCTTGCCTTGGAAACAAAAATATCTCAGGAACGGGATCATGAAGTTTCAGAGTTACAGAACCGGTAAAATAATTGGCATTAGATAAATTTATCATTTATACTGAAACTCTATTTTGTTAACCGCCGTAGATATAATAGCATTAAGAAAGAACTCGAAGATATTAATGCCAAGTATGTGCAGCTTACAGCAGATCACACAGATCTTCAGAATATTTATACTGATCTGAAAGGCAGATATTCCAATCTAGAAGAATACTACAGCTCAGAACGCGACAGATTGTTAAGCGTTAAAAACAATTTTCAATTGAAAGTAAATGAGCTCCAATCCACGATTGCTAGTGTAAATGAAGAGGTAAAAGTAATATTCTGCTTTATTATAGTTTATTAATAAAACTCTTCAGATCAGGGCTACGGAAAATAATCACCAGGAGGAATCCAAAAAACTCAAAGGTCTTTTAAAAGTCAAAAATGTACAAGTCCCTGAGCTCCAGGACCAATTGGAAAAGGCCATTCAGAATATTGAATCCAATTTGGAAGCCTTTAAAAAAGAGAAATCTGAGCTGATCGAGTCACATGAAGCCAAAATGGTAGTATTTTACAATAATCTTAATTAAAATAAAATATTTTGTTAACGATTTGTTTTGTTTGAGGCTCAACTTCATAATGAATGGACCGAGAAAGAGAAAAACTATTTGAAAAACCAAGAGATGTTTTTGCTCAACTCCAAAGATGTTGATGGACTGAGATTTAAATTACAAGAAGCCAGAAAAGCATGGGACATTCTGAATGAATTTTGCGAACAAGATCAAGTCGAGTTCGAAATAGCAAAAGAATCTCGACAAAGGGAAATCAATAAGTTAAAAATGAATAATGAACAGCTTTTGTCAAATCTTGCAGCTCTCGAGATGGAAAATGAGCAGCTCGTTTCCCAAAACTGTGCCCTAAATAATTCGATTTCAGAAGACGAAAAGGTCTATCAACAAAAAATAGAAGACATAAATTTAAAATTGAAGCAAAGCGACGATCAAACCCACCAAGCTGAAATAAATCATCAAGTCGAATTGAGCAAACTCTCAGCCCAACTGGAGAATCTTATCATGCAAAACCAAGCTCTGGAAATCGAGAAGCAAAACCAAGCCGAATATCAGAATGCTGAGAACGCAAAATACTCAAACTCATTGGAAGCTGTACGCGGAATGCAGGATCAAGAAACGACTAACTTTGAGACTGAACTCTATAACATGGATAAAGAACTGGAAGATTTTAAGAAACAGTTTTCTGAAATGGAGAAACAAAAAAATGTAACTTAATTGATTATTGTCAAATATGAATTTACTCCTATATTGCATTCATTCAGCTTACCATAGCCGAGCTCAATTTCAAAATCAATAAAATTGGCAATGTTTTCAACCAGCCCGTTCGTGCAGCGCATTGCACAACGACAGAAAAAAAAGGTATTGTTCACAACATGGAGACCGTAGACTTGAGTCGCGAGCTCATAGAGCAGGTAAGGTTGAAAATAAATTATCAAAGTAATGTTAAGTTTTATAATTTATATTCAGACTCCCAGTTCAAAAACTATCGTTGCCAATTCAATTCCCTTTTCAAAATCTATCGATTCGTCGGTTCGAAAATACCGCAAACGTAAGTGCCCGCAAAAGATAAGTTACATATACAATTCGGATTCTGATTTTATGGATGACTTCGAAAAAGAAGTCAAACCGCAGCCACGACGTCTCGTAAGTGTTAATGTAAATCCTTCAGTACTTTCGAATCTCTTATATAGTTTAAGTGTCTTTCAGGGTCAGGGCTTTAGAGCAGATACCAAGCGTGCGCGTTACACCCCAAGATCTCCGAATGTGCCAATAGCGTTTGACACTTCCAAGGACAGCAGCCAAAAATAAGTTAACAATCCTTTTGCCAAATTTTTGACTTAATTTGAAGAACTTCTTTTGTTTATTTATCGAATTAGAGAAACAACTTTCATTTAGTTTGAAACATATCCAAAATGTTAAGTGTTTCCAAGGTTTTAGTATGAAAACTCCAAAAAATTAATTTAATTTTAAGGGAAATTTTCAAGTTTTCTAACCCACTACATATTTAAAGTCTCAGCACAATGAAGTGCAATATTTTGTACGGCTTTTGAGTGTTGGATTTAAATGCAAACGTTCTCATTTTGTACCTCAAACATTAAGCGAAAGTACTTACTTTAAAACTTACTTACAAACAATCTAATATAATTTTAATTCGATTTCAAAACAAACAATACTCAACTGAATTTGTAAGGAATTTTTGTGAATTTGACCATCTTTTTTTGTTCTTTCTCAATGTCAATAAACTACTAAAACAAAGTTAAAACCCTATTCTAATTTATTGGGATTCTTATTTGTGGCTTGCTTACTTTTTAACTAATTTTGAAAGTTGTAAAACATGAATCAATATAATCCTGAGTGGGCTAAATTGAAATACTTATTTTCACCTACACTTTATAAGGAAATATTTTGCTTCAAAACAGGAAACCAACAAATAATGCAAAAATGCCAGCCCTATCTTCGGGGAACCGAAGATTACAAACTCCTTTCGAAGTTCTTTCTGCCGTTAATTATTGGAACGAGATTTGTCAGTAACCATCGCAGAGATTTCTAAGATCGATTTAGGATCGCAAGACAGCAATATGAAATTGGGGTCCTATCCGATACATGTAATCTTCCATAAATTGGATTAATTTGGATTAAAGTACCAAAATTGATTGAAATCAGTTACTAAATGTTACTAAATAAACCAGAACAATATGAATACTCTGTTTTTGTTCGAAAAAAGCATTAAATCTCTGTTGGCAGCGACAACTCTTTCGGCCTCTTTCGATACTCAATAAATCGACAGGCAAACTGATATTATTTTATCGGACCTAAAATTATTTCAATGGGCGCATATTAATATATTTTTTTAAATTTATTAATCACGCTTGGAATCACTATCTCATTTTATAAATTTTACTCAGATATTTAATTTTGCGATCAATAATTTCAAGAAAATATCGATAGTTATCGGGTATCGTGCAAGTACATGAAGTTTGTGAAATCGTCACATCAAGCTGTGAAGCCTTTCGCTTTTTCTGTTCCGGTGAAGTAAATCAAGTAAGGATTGTTTAACAGGTAAATATGTGTTAAAATAAGTTCTAAACACATTACTGAACGATAGAAACAAAATGTAAGCCAACTGCGCACTTCACACAATGACGAATTTCGAAAATGCACATCTGTGCACATAAAAATAAGAAAACCAGCGCTAACTGAAAAAGAAACGCCGCTTGCGAAATACATAGCAATTTTTGATGTATTTTACTTATGAATTTTATGGATATAGCAAATACATCTATTAATTACTGAACAATATTATTGGTACTACTTAAAATCAATTTAAATCAGTTAATTCAGCTAACTTCAAAGGGAAATGCTTGGGGCTCCTTTGACAAGACGCCATCATGCAAAAATTGTCTTTTAGAGTGTCGCCATCCTTGATTTTTTTTTTTTTTTTTGTACCTGACAAAAATTTTTTTAGCATCAATACAAGTGACTCCGTGCTCGCTCTTAAAAAAAACACTGAAGGACAAACTGATACAAAATCATTAATCTTAGCCGAAGACCAAGCCAATTTCATTAAAACTGAGCAGAAGCAGGGTAAAGGCAGTTTTAAGCTGGAACTGAGAGAGGTAAAAATGAACATGGAAAAGCTTTCAGTTAAGACTGGATCTCCCGAGTTGGTCGCTTCCCAGGACCGATGTGACGAAGTTGATTTGAAAATGGTAACCAAGAAGATAAACGCAGCCGAATCGGCTTCCTCTGGCGACAATGATAAAAAAGAAGTTCTAAATGTGGAGGCAAGTTTCCCAAATTTTCAACTTTGACCACTTAATTATCAATTACTAATTTTTCTATTCAATCAGCTTATTGCTGCCGAAACTGGTAAGGTTGGCAGTTTGTTTGACAAGTCGGCTACGGTAGAAGAAAAGCAAAATGCGGAAGACAAAGGAAATGCCTACGTGAAGGAGAACGATTACTCAAACTTGCAAGCTTTATGTAATGCCGAGTCCGAAGTGGCATTTCCTGTGGAGACTATTGTAGGAGAAACGTCCGACTTGAATGACAAAGTCGAAGCTTTAAATGTGGAGGCAAGTTCACCAAAGTTTCAAGTGTGACCACCTTATAAATTAGTAATTTTTCTATTCAATCAGCTTGCTGCTGCCGAAACTGGTAAGGTTGGCAGTTTGATTGACAAGTCGGCTACGGTAGAAGAAAAGCAAAATGCGGAAGACAAAGGAAATGCCTACATGAAGGAGAACGACTCCTCAAACTTGCAAGCTTTAGGTAATGCCGAGTCTGAATTGGCATCTCCTGTCGAGACTATTGTAGGAGAAACGTCCGACTTGAATGACAAAGTCGAAGCTTTAAATGTGGAGGCAAGTTCACCAAAGTTTCAAGTGTGACCACCTTATAAATTAGTAATTTTTCTATTCAATCAGCTTGCTGCTGCCGAAACTGGTAAGGTTGGCAGTTTGTTTGACAAGTCGGCTACGGTAGAAGAAAAGCAAAATGCGGAAGACATAGGAAATGCCTACATGAAGGAGAACGACTCCTCAAACTTGCAAGCTTTAGGTAATGCCGAGTCTGAATTGGCATCTCCTGTCGAGACTATTGTAGGAGAAACGTCCGACTTGAATGACAAAGTCGAAGCTTTAAATGTGGAGACAAGTTTCGAAGTTGAAAACAACTCCACCGTAGAAACTGCTATAGATTTGTCCAAATCCTTATCCTCCTATTTGGCACCTTCTAAAAATGCACCTGTCAAGAAACGTGGCCGTCCTAAGAAGGTAATGCAGCCAGTTAACATAAACTTGGAAAACGAATCGCAGCCGCACCCACCGATACAAGTAATTATTTGAATATTTCTTTGATAAATCCCATATAACTTTTTTCTTAGACTTACAATTTCAGAGCAACTACCAAGCGCGCACGTACCACTGCGAATGTTGTCACAAAGAAAAAAACCGAAAATGTCACACTCTATAAGTGCAAAACAATACATATAATACAAATACCAAATATCCCAGATATTAAAATCTTTGTGCGCTATCTTTAAACAAATAATAATTACATTAAATAAATGAGTTGTATTTTTCCTTGTTTGAGGAACTGTTTCATAAGTTTTTTAAAAAGCAAACTGATTCAAATAGTTTTAGTTTGAGAGTATGTAGTTTTGGTCTAAGATATTGAGGGCATAATCTAATATTGTGGTGTCCTAAGCCTGTAGTTAAATTATGATTTGGAACCCTTACAATATTGTGTAAGATTTCCCAATTGTCCAAAGTTTCGACAGCTTCTAGGATTCGGAATGAAACTCTATTTTGTTAACCGCCGTAGATATAATAGCATTAAGAAAGAACTCGAAGATATTAATGCCAAATATGTGCAGCTTACAGCAGATCACACAGATCTTCAGAATATTTATACTGATCTGAAAGGCAGATATTCCAATCTAGAAGAATACTACAGCTCAGAACGCGACAGATTGTTAAGCGTTAAAAACAAATTTCAATTGAAAGTAAATGAGCTCCAATCCACGATTGCTAGTGTAAATGAAAAGGTAAAAGTAATATTCTGCTTTATTATAGTTTATTAATAAAACTCTTCAGATCAGGGCTACGGAAAATAATCACCAGGAGGAATCCAAAAAACTCAAAGGTCTTTTAAAAGTCAAAAATGTACAAGTCCCTGAGCTCCAGGACCAATTGGAAAAGGCCATTCAGAATATTGAATCCAATTTGGAAGCCTTTAAAAAAGAGAAATCTGAGCTGATCGAGTCACATGAAGCCAAAATGGTAGTATTTTACAATAATCTTAATTAAAATAAAATATTTTGTTAACGATTTGTTTTGTTTGAGGCTCAACTTCATAATGAATGGACCGAGAAAGAGAAAAACTATTTGAAAAACCAAGAGATGTTTTTGCTCAACTCCAAAGATGTTGATGGACTGAGATTTAAATTACAAGAAGCCAGAAAAGCATGGGACATTCTGAATGAATTTTGCGAACAAGATCAAGTCGAGTTCGAAATAGCAAAAGAATCTCGACAAAGGGAAATCAATAAGTTAAAAATGAATAATGAACAGCTTTTGTCAAATCTTGCAGCTCTCGAGATGGAAAATGAGCAGCTCGTTTCCCAAAACTGTGCCCTAAATAATTCGATTTCAGAAGACGAAAAGGTCTATCAACAAAAAATAGAAGACATAAATTTAAAATTGAAGCAAAGCGACGATCAAACCCACCAAGCTGAAATAAATCATCAAGTCGAATTGAGCAAACTCTCAGCCCAACTGGAGAATCTTATCATGCAAAACCAAGCTCTGGAAATCGAGAAGCAAAACCAAGCCGAATATCAGAATGCTGAGAACGCAAAATACTCAAACTCATTGGAAGCTGTACGCGGAATGCAGGATCAAGAAACGACTAACTTTGAGACTGAACTCTATAACATGGATAAAGAACTGGAAGATTTTAAGAAACAGTTTTCTGAAATGGAGAAACAAAAAAATGTAACTTAATTGATTATTGTCAAATATGAATTTACTCCTATATTGCATTCATTCAGCTTACCATAGCCGAGCTCAATTTCAAAATCAATAAAATTGGCAATGTTTTCAACCAGCCCGTTCGTGCAGCGCATTGCACAACGACAGAAAAAAAAGGTATTGTTCACAACATGGAGACCGTAGACTTGAGTCGCGAGCTCATAGAGCAGGTAAGGTTGAAAATAAATTATCAAAGTAATGTTAAGTTTTATAATTTATATTCAGACTCCCAGTTCAAAAACTATCGTTGCCAATTCAATTCCCTTTTCAAAATCTATCGATTCGTCGGTTCGAAAATACCGCAAACGTAAGTGCCCGCAAAAGATAAGTTACATATACAATTCGGATTCTGATTTTATGGATGACTTCGAAAAAGAAGTCAAACCGCAGCCACGACGTCTCGTAAGTGTTAATGTAAATCCTTCAGTACTTTCGAATCTCTTATATAGTTTAAGTGTCTTTCAGGGTCAGGGCTTTAGAGCAGATACCAAGCGTGCGCGTTACACCCCAAGATCTCCGAATGTGCCAATAGCGTTTGACACTTCCAAGGACAGCAGCCAAAAATAAGTTAACAATCCTTTTGCCAAATTTTTGACTTAATTTGAAGAACTTCTTTTGTTTATTTATCGAATTAGAGAAACAACTTTCATTTAGTTTGAAACATATCCAAAATGTTAAGTGTTTCCAAGGTTTTAGTATGAAAACTCCAAAAAATTAATTTAATTTTAAGGGAAATTTTCAAGTTTTCTAACCCACTACATATTTAAAGTCTCAGCACAATGAAGTGCAATATTTTGTACGGCTTTTGAGTGTTGGATTTAAATGCAAACGTTCTCATTTTGTACCTCAAACATTAAGCGAAAGTACTTACTTTAAAACTTACTTACAAACAATCTAATATAATTTTAATTCGATTTCAAAACAAACAATACTCAACTGAATTTGTAAGGAATTTTTGTGAATTTGACCATCTTTTTTTGTTCTTTCTCAATGTCAATAAACTACTAAAACAAAGTTAAAACCCTATTCTAATTTATTGGGATTCTTATTTGTGGCTTGCTTACTTTTTAACTAATTTTGAAAGTTGTAAAACATGAATCAATATAATCCTGAGTGGGCTAAATTGAAATACTTATTTTCACCTACACTTTATAAGGAAATATTTTGCTTCAAAACAGGAAACCAACAAATAATGCAAAAATGCCAGCCCTATCTTCGGGGAACCGAAGATTACAAACTCCTTTCGAAGTTCTTTCTGCCGTTAATTATTGGAACGAGATTTGTCAGTAACCATCGCAGAGATTTCTAAGATCGATTTAGGATCGCAAGACAGCAATATGAAATTGGGGTCCTATCCGATACATGTAATCTTCCATAAATTGGATTAATTTGGATTAAAGTACCAAAATTGATTGAAATCAGTTACTAAATGTTACTAAATAAACCAGAACAATATGAATACTCTGTTTTTGTTCGAAAAAAGCATTAAATCTCTGTTGGCAGCGACAACTCTTTCGGCCTCTTTCGATACTCAATAAATCGACAGGCAAACTGATATTATTTTATCGGACCTAAAATTATTTCAATGGGCGCATATTAATATATTTTTTTAAATTTATTAATCACGCTTGGAATCACTATCTCATTTTATAAATTTTACTCAGATATTTAATTTTGCGATCAATAATTTCAAGAAAATATCGATAGTTATCGGGTATCGTGCAAGTACATGAAGTTTGTGAAATCGTCACATCAAGCTGTGAAGCCTTTCGCTTTTTCTGTTCCGGTGAAGTAAATCAAGTAAGGATTGTTTAACAGGTAAATATGTGTTAAAATAAGTTCTAAACACATTACTGAACGATAGAAACAAAATGTAAGCCAACTGCGCACTTCACACAATGACGAATTTCGAAAATGCACATCTGTGCACATAAAAATAAGAAAACCAGCGCTAACTGAAAAAGAAACGCCGCTTGCGAAATACATAGCAATTTTTGATGTATTTTACTTATGAATTTTATGGATATAGCAAATACATCTATTAATTACTGAACAATATTATTGGTACTACTTAAAATCAATTTAAATCAGTTAATTCAGCTAACTTCAAAGGGAAATGCTTGGGGCTCCTTTGACAAGACGCCATCATGCAAAAATTGTCTTTTAGAGTGTCGCCATCCTTGATTTTTTTTTTTTTTTGTACCTGACAAAAATTTTTTTTAGCATCAATACAAGTGACTCCGTGCTCGCTCTTAAAAAAAACACTGAAGGACAAACTGATACAAAATCATTAATCTTAGCCGAAGACCAAGCCAATTTCATTAAAACTGAGCAGAAGCAGGGTAAAGGCAGTTTTAAGCTGGAACTGAGAGAGGTAAAAATGAACATGGAAAAGCTTTCAGTTAAGACTGGATCTCCCGAGTTGGTCGCTTCCCAGGACCGATGTGACGAAGTTGATTTGAAAATGGTAACCAAGAAGATAAACGCAGCCGAATCGGCTTCCTCTGGCGACAATGATAAAAAAGAAGTTCTAAATGTGGAGGCAAGTTTCCCAAATTTTCAACTTTGACCACTTAATTATCAATTACTAATTTTTCTATTCAATCAGCTTATTGCTGCCGAAACTGGTAAGGTTGGCAGTTTGTTTGACAAGTCGGCTACGGTAGAAGAAAAGCAAAATGCGGAAGACAAAGGAAATGCCTACGTGAAGGAGAACGATTACTCAAACTTGCAAGCTTTATGTAATGCCGAGTCCGAAGTGGCATTTCCTGTGGAGACTATTGTAGGAGAAACGTCCGACTTGAATGACAAAGTCGAAGCTTTAAATGTGGAGGCAAGTTCACCAAAGTTTCAAGTGTGACCACCTTATAAATTAGTAATTTTTCTATTCAATCAGCTTGCTGCTGCCGAAACTGGTAAGGTTGGCAGTTTGATTGACAAGTCGGCTACGGTAGAAGAAAAGCAAAATGCGGAAGACAAAGGAAATGCCTACATGAAGGAGAACGACTCCTCAAACTTGCAAGCTTTAGGTAATGCCGAGTCTGAATTGGCATCTCCTGTCGAGACTATTGTAGGAGAAACGTCCGACTTGAATGACAAAGTCGAAGCTTTAAATGTGGAGGCAAGTTCACCAAAGTTTCAAGTGTGACCACCTTATAAATTAGTAATTTTTCTATTCAATCAGCTTGCTGCTGCCGAAACTGGTAAGGTTGGCAGTTTGTTTGACAAGTCGGCTACGGTAGAAGAAAAGCAAAATGCGGAAGACATAGGAAATGCCTACATGAAGGAGAACGACTCCTCAAACTTGCAAGCTTTAGGTAATGCCGAGTCTGAATTGGCATCTCCTGTCGAGACTATTGTAGGAGAAACGTCCGACTTGAATGACAAAGTCGAAGCTTTAAATGTGGAGACAAGTTTCGAAGTTGAAAACAACTCCACCGTAGAAACTGCTATAGATTTGTCCAAATCCTTATCCTCCTATTTGGCACCTTCTAAAAATGCACCTGTCAAGAAACGTGGCCGTCCTAAGAAGGTAATGCAGCCAGTTAACATAAACTTGGAAAACGAATCGCAGCCGCACCCACCGATACAAGTAATTATTTGAATATTTCTTTGATAAATCCCATATAACTTTTTTCTTAGACTTACAATTTCAGAGCAACTACCAAGCGCGCACGTACCACTGCGAATGTTGTCACAAAGAAAAAAAACCGAAAATGTCACACTCTATAAGTGCAAAACAATACATATAATACAAATACCAAATATCCCAGATATTAAAATCTTTGTGCGCTATCTTTAAACAAATAATAATTACATTAAATAAATGAGTTGTATTTTTCCTTGTTTGAGGAACTGTTTCATAAGTTTTTTAAAAAGCAAACTGATTCAAATAGTTTTAGTTTGAGAGTATGTAGTTTTGGTCTAAGATATTGAGGGCATAATCTAATATTGTGGTGTCCTAAGCCTGTAGTTAAATTATGATTTGGAACCCTTACAATATTGTGTAAGATTTCCCAATTGTCCAAAGTTTCGACAGCTTCTAGGATTCGGAATGAAACTCTATTTTGTTAACCGCCGTAGATATAATAGCATTAAGAAAGAACTCGAAGATATTAATGCCAAATATGTGCAGCTTACAGCAGATCACACAGATCTTCAGAATATTTATACTGATCTGAAAGGCAGATATTCCAATCTAGAAGAATACTACAGCTCAGAACGCGACAGATTGTTAAGCGTTAAAAACAAATTTCAATTGAAAGTAAATGAGCTCCAATCCACGATTGCTAGTGTAAATGAAAAGGTAAAAGTAATATTCTGCTTTATTATAGTTTATTAATAAAACTCTTCAGATCAGGGCTACGGAAAATAATCACCAGGAGGAATCCAAAAAACTCAAAGGTCTTTTAAAAGTCAAAAATGTACAAGTCCCTGAGCTCCAGGACCAATTGGAAAAGGCCATTCAGAATATTGAATCCAATTTGGAAGCCTTTAAAAAAGAGAAATCTGAGCTGATCGAGTCACATGAAGCCAAAATGGTAGTATTTTACAATAATCTTAATTAAAATAAAATATTTTGTTAACGATTTGTTTTGTTTGAGGCTCAACTTCATAATGAATGGACCGAGAAAGAGATTTAAATTACAAGAAGCCAGAAAAGCATGGGACATTCTGAATGAATCTTGCGAACAAGATCAAGTCGAGTTCGAAATAGCAAAAGAATCTCGACAAAGGGAAATCAATAAGTTAAAAATGAATAATGAACAGCTTTTGTCAAATCTTGCAGCTCTCGAGATGGAAAATGAGCAGCTCGTTTCCCAAAACTGTGCCCTAAATAATTCGATTTCAGAAGACGAAAAGGTCTATCAACAAAAAATAGAAGACATAAATTTAAAATTGAAGCAAAGCGACGATCAAACCCACCAAGCTGAAATAAATCATCAAGTCGAATTGAGCAAACTCTCAGCCCAACTGGAGGATCTTATCATGCAAAACCAAGCTCTGGAAATCGAGAAGCAAAACCAAGCCGAATATCAGAATGCTGAGAACGCAAAATACTCAAACTCATTGGAAGCTGTACGCGGAATGCAGGATCAAGAAACGACTAACTTTGAGACTGAACTCTATAACATGGATAAAGAACTGGAAGATTTTAAGAAACAGTTTTCTGAAATGGAGAAACAAAAAATGTAACTTAATTGATTATTGTCAAATATGAATTTACTCCTATATTGCATTCATTCAGCTTACCATAGCCGAGCTCTATTTCAAAATCAATAAAATTGGCAATGTTTTCAACCAGCCCGTTCGTGCAGCGCATTGCACAACGACAGAAAAAAAAGGTATTGTTCACAACATGGAAACCGTAGACTTGAGTCGCGAGCTCATAGAGCAGGTAAGGTTTGAAACATATCCAAAATGTTAAGTGTTTCCAAGGTTTTAGTATGAAAACTCCAAAAAATTAATTTAATTTTAAGGGAAATTTTCAAGTTTTCTAACCCACTACATATTTAAAGTCTCAGCACAATGAAGTGCAATATTTTGTACGGCTTTTGAGTGTTGGATTTAAATGCAAACGTTCTCATTTTGTACCTCAAACATTAAGCGAAATTACTTACTTTAAAACTTACTTACAAACAATCTAATATAATTTTAATTCGATTTCAAAACAAACAATACTCAACTGAATTTGTAAGGAATTTTTGTGAATTTGACCATCTTTTTTTGTTCTTTCTCAATGTCAATAAACTACTAAAACAAAGTTAAAACCCTATTCTAATTTATTGGGATTCTTATTTGTGGCTTGCTTACTTTTTAACTAATTTTGAAAGTTGTAAAACATGAATCAATATAATCCTGAGTGGGCTAAATTGAAATACTTATTTTCACCTACACTTTATAAGGAAATATTTTGCTTCAAAACAGGAAACCAACAAATAATGCAAAAATGCCAGCCCTATCTTCGGGGAACCGAAGATTACAAACTCCTTTCGAAGTTCTTTCTGCCGTTAATTATTGGAACGAGATTTGTCAGTAAGCATCGCAGAGATTTCTAAGACCGATTTAGGATCGTAAGACAGCTATATGAAATTGGGGTCCTATCCGATACATGTAATCTTCCATAAATTGGATTAATTTGGATTAAAGTACCAAAATTGATTGAAATCAGTTACTAAATGTTACTAAATACACCAGAACAATATGAATACTCTGTTTTTCTTCGAAAAGAGCAATAAATCTCTGTTGGCAGCGACAACTCTTTCGGGCTCTTTCGATACTCAATAAATCGACAGGCAAACTGATATTATTTTATCGGACCTAAAATTATTTTAAAGGGCGCATATTAATATATTTTTTTAAATTATTAATCACACTTGGAATCACTATCTCATTTTATAAATTTTACTCAGATAATTAATTTTGCAATCAAAATTTTCAAGAAAGTATCGATAGCTATCGGGTATCGTGCAAGTACATGAAGTTTGTGAAATCGTCACATCAAGCTGTGAAGCCTTTCGCTTTTTCTGTTCCGGTGAAGTAAATCAAGTAAGGATTGTTTAACAGGTAAATATGTGTTAAAATAAGTTCTAAACACATTACTGAACGATAGAAACAAAATGTAAGCCAACTGCGCACTTCACACAATGACGAATTTCGAAAATGCACATCTGTGCACATAAAAATAAGAAAACCAGCGCTAACTGAAAAAGAAACGCCGCTTGCGAAATACATAGCAATTTTTGATGTATTTTACTTATGAATTTTATGGATATAGCAAATACATCTATTAATTACTGAACAATATTATTGGTACTACTTAAAATCAATTTAAATCAGTTAATTCAGCTAACTTCAAAGGGAAATGCTTGGGGCTCCTTTGACAAGACGCCATCATGCAAAAATTGTCTTTTAGAGTGTCGCCATCCTTGATTTTTTTTTTTTTTTGTACCTGACAAAAATTTTTTTTAGCATCAATACAAGTGACTCCGTGCTCGCTCTTAAAAAAAACACTGAAGGACAAACTGATACAAAATCATTAATCTTAGCCGAAGACCAAGCCAATTTCATTAAAACTGAGCAGAAGCAGGGTAAAGGCAGTTTTAAGCTGGAACTGAGAGAGGTAAAAATGAACATGGAAAAGCTTTCAGTTAAGACTGGATCTCCCGAGTTGGTCGCTTCCCAAGACCGATGTGACGAAGTTGATTTGAAAATGGTAACCAAGAAGATAAACGCAGCCGAATCGGCTTCCTCTGGCGACAATGATAAAAAAGAAGTTCTAAATGTGGAGGCAAGTTTCCCAAATTTTCAACTTTGACCACTTAATTATCAATTACTAATTTTTCTATTCAATCAGCTTATTGCTGCCGAAACTGGTAAGGTTGGCAGTTTGTTTGACAAGTCGGCTACGGTAGAAGAAAAGCAAAATGCGGAAGACAAAGGAAATGCCTACATGAAGGAGAACGACTCCTCAAACTTGCAAGCTTTAGGTAATGCCGAGTCTGAATTGGCATCTCCTGTCGAGACTATTGTAGGAGAAACGTCCGACTTGAATGACAAAGTCGAAGCTTTAAATGTGGAGGCAAGTTCACCAAAGTTTCAAGTGTGACCACCTTATAAATTAGTAATTTTTCTATTCAATCAGGTTGCTGCTGCCGAAACTGGTAAGGTTGGCAGTTTGTTTGACAAGTCGGCTACGGTAGAAGAAGAGCAAAATGCGGAAGACAAAGGAAATGCCTACATGAAGGAGAACGACTCCTCAAACTTGCAAGCTTTATGTAATGCCGAGTCCGAAGTGGCATCTCCTGTGGAGACTATTGTAGGAGAAACGTCCGACGTGAATGATGAAATCGAAGCTTTAAATGTGGAGGCAAGTTTCCCAAATTTTCAACTGTGCCACTTAATTATCAATTATTTATTTTTCTGTTCAATCAGCTCACTGCTGCCGAAACTAATAAAGTAGGCAGTTTGCTTGACAAGTCCGCTACAGCAAAAGAAAAGCAAAATGAAGACGAGCAGAAATACGACTCTTCCATCATAGAAGCTGCTATTATTTTATGCAATGTCAGGTCGACATATGCGGAAGACAAAGAAAATGTCTACATGGCAGAGAGCGATTCCTTGACCTTACAAGCTTTGTGCAATGCCGCGTTGTCTACAACTGAAGTAAAGCAGAACGATTCTTCCACCGTAGAATCTGCTATTACCTTATCAAATGTCATGTCGACTTACGCGGAAGACAAAGAATATGTCTCCATGAAAGAGAACGACTCCACGACCTTACAAGCTCTTTGCAGTGCCGGTTTAGCTAAAGATAATAAAAAAGAGAACAACCCCTCCACCTTTGAAACTACAGTTGGCTTATCCAGTGCCATGTTGGGTATAGAAGGACAAAAGGAAAAAAATGAAAATGGCTCATCAGATTTGACGCGTTCTTATAAATTATTTTCAAGAAGACTCGGCCAACCTAAGCGAGTTATGCAGACAATTAACACGGATTCAGAAAACGAACCCCAACCGCACACACCGATACATGTAAATATTTGTATATTTCTGGCTTCTTACAATCCACTTATAACCTTTTCCTCAGACTTACAATCTCAGAGCAAGTACCAAGCGCGCACGTATGGTGTCGAATGTTCCAAAAACGAAGAAACGGATTTCTCTTAAAAGAGTATAAAACAGCCTGGAACAAAACTGGGAAAATTCGGATGTTTTGATCATATAAATATTCAACATTTGGGTTTCCTGACTTACCAAATAAAACAAAATATTTAAGGAACTGATTTTGTTTAATTTGTTAAATTTAAAATGCTTTGGGCTTATAGATGCCATATAAATTTATGCGAGTCCGGCAACTCTGTGTCTGTTACCGTGAATGGTCTACAATTTACTGGTTGTTCCATGGCCGCCTTACCTGAAAGTATTACGCGTGCTTTTCCTTCTTCCTTTCCTTTTTTTTTTAGAATTACAACTATTGTCTTTTATAAATTAAAATTTTCCTGGCGGTAAGAATTGCCCAACAATTTTTATGAGCATATGATCGATATTTATGGGGGAAGTGCTATCGAGAAACTTATCGAAGCTACTGTTATCGATTAATTTCTGGCCTCTTCGCGAATGGGCTACAGCTGATATTTCGTCCCATTTGCTTGGATTGGTGAATAAGAAAACAAAACAATAAATAAAAGTATGTATACATTAACGTATTTGATCTTAAGTAAACTCTTAAAACATTAAGCAAAACTATTAGATCTTCTAATAGCTTGCATATTTATTTCGTTGATTACGTCATGGGAGCAGTCCTACCAAATATAAGAAAATAATTTTTACAAATTGGAATTTTTACAAGAATTACGCCGAAGTAGTCATATTAAAAACTCATTGAAAAAAAGTGGAGCACACAAGCAAGTGTCTTTAAGTGTCTATTTCAGCGGGGTTCGCCGTATTGTATTTTGTTATTTTTCAGTGCCGCCATTAATTTTCTCCCTGGACTTTTCTATAGGCGACAATTATAATTTGCTTTTTAATATTATAGTAATGCTTAAAGCTTGAATACATTTGTTTTAGCTTGACGACTTAAAATGAAATTCAAAAATTTAATAACAAGCTACGAGCAACCGCTGGCGGCCTTACAACCAAGCCGATCCATAAAGGAGCTAATGGAGAATTTAATGAAAAAACACACAAGCGCCATTGAGTCCAGCAAAGGAAAATATTTCATACAGATTGAGAATCTTGCCTTGGAAACAAAAATATCTCAGGAACGGGATCATGAAATTTCAGAGCTACAGAACCGGTAAAATAATTGGCATTAGATAAATTTATCATTCATACTGAAACTCTATTTTGTTAACCGCCGTAGATATAATAACATTAAGAAAGAACTCGAAGATATTAATGCCAAATATGTGCAGCTTACAGCAGATCACACAGATCTTCAGAATATTTATACTGATCTGAAAGGCAGATATTCCAATCTAGAAGAATACTACAGCTCAGAACGCGACAGATTGTTAAGCGTTAAAAACAATTTTCAATTGAAAGTAAATGAGCTCCAATCCACGATTGCTAGTGTAAATGAAGAGGTAAAAGTAATATTCTGCTTTATTATAGTTTATTAATAAAACTCTTCAGATCAGGGCTACGGAAAATAATCACCAGGAGGAATCCAAAAAACTCAAAGGTCTTTTAAAAGTCAAAAATGTACAAGTCGCTGAGCTCCAGGACCAATTGGAAAAGGCCATTCAGAATATTGAATCCAATTTGGAAGCCTTTAAAAAAGAGAAATCTGAGCTGATCGAGTCACATGAAGCCAAAATGGTAGTATTTTACAATAATCTTAATTAAATTAAAATATTTTGTTAACGATTTGTTTTGTTTGAGGCTCAACTGCATAATGAATGGACCGAGAAAGAGAAAAACTATTTGAAAAACCAAGAGATGTTTTTGCTCAACTCCAAAGATGTTGATGGACTGAGATTTAAATTACAAGAAGCCAGAAAAGCATGGGACATTCTGAATGAATCTTGCGAACAAGATCAAGTCGAGTTCGAAATAGCAAAAGAATCTCGACAAAGGGAAATCAATAAGTTAAAAATGAATAATGAACAGCTTTTGTCAAATCTTGCAGCTCTCGAGATGGAAAATGAGCAGCTCGTTTCCCAAAACTGTGCCCTAAATAATTCGATTTCAGAAGACGAAAAGGTCTATCAACAAAAAATAGAAGACATAAATTTAAAATTGAAGCAAAGCGACGATCAAACCCACCAAGCTGAAATAAATCATCAAGTCGAATTGAGCAAACTCTCAGCCCAACTGGAGAATCTTATCATGCAAAACCAAGCTCTGGAAATCGAGAAGCAAAACCAAGCCGAATATCAGAATGCTGAGAACGCAAAATACTCAAACTCATTGGAAACTGTACGCGGAATGCAGGATCAAGAAACGACTAACTTTGAGACTGAACTCTATAACATGGATAAAGAACTGGAAGATTTTAAGAAACAGTTTTCTGAAATGGAGAAACAAAAAAATGTAACTTAATTGATTATTGTCAAATATGAATTTACTCCTATATTCCATTCATTCAGCTTACCATAGCCGAGCTCAATTTCAAAATCAATAAAATTGGCAATGTTTTCAACCAGCCCGTTCGTGCAGCGCATTGCACAACGACAGAAAAAAAAGGTATTGTTCACAACATGGAGACCGTAGACTTGAGTCGCGAGCTCATAGAGCAGGTAAGGTTGAAAATAAATTATCAAAGTAATGTTAAGTTTTATAATTTATATTCAGACTCCCAGTTCAAAAACTATCGTTGCCAATTCAATTCCCTTTTCAAAATCTATCGATTCGTCGGTTCGAAAATACCGCAAACGTAAGTGCCCGCAAAAGATAAGTTACATATACAATTCGGATTCTGATTTTATGGATGACTTCGAAAAAGAAGTCAAACCGCAGCCACGACGTCTCGTAAGTGTTAATGTAAATCCTTCAGTACTTTCGAATCTCTTATATAGTTTAAGTGTCTTTCAGGGTCAGGGCTTTAGAGCAGATACCAAGCGTGCGCGTTACACCCCAAGATCTCCGAATGTGCCAATGGCGTTTGACACTTCCAAGGACAGCAGCCAAAAATAAGTTAACAATCCTTTTGGCAAATTTTTGACTTAATTTGAAGAACTTCTTTTGTTTATTTATCGAATTAGAGAAACAACTTTCATTTAGTTTGAAACATATCCAAAATGTTAAGTGTTTCCAAGGTTTTAGTATGAAAACTCCAAAAAATTAATTTAATTTTAAGGGAAATTTTCAAGTTTTCTAACCCACTACATATTTAAAGTCTCAGCACAATGAAGTGCAATATTTTGTACGGCTTTTGAGTGTTGGATTTAAATGCAAACGTTCTCATTTTGTACCTCAAACATTAAGCGAAAGTACTTACTTTAAAACTTACTTACAAACAATCTAATATAATTTTAATTCGATTTCAAAACAAACAATACTCAACTGAATTTGTAAGGAATTTTTGTGAATTTGACCATCTTTTTTTGTTCTTTCTCAATGTCAATAAACTACCAACACAAAGTAAAAAAAACCTATTCTACTTTTTAACTAATTTTGAATGTTGTAAAACATGAATCAGTATAATCCTGATTGGGCTAAATTGAAATATTTATTTTCACCTACACTTTATAAGGAAATATTTTGCTTCAAAACAGGAAACCAACAAATAATTCAAAACTGCCAGCACCATCTTCGGGGAACCGAAGATTACAAACTCCTTTCGAAGTTCTTTCTGCCGTTAATTATTGGAACGAGATTTGTCAGTAAGCATCGCAGAGATTTCTAAGACCGATTTAGGATCGTAAGACAGCTATATGAAATTGGGGTCCTATCCGATACATGTAATCTTCCATAAATTGGATTAATTTACATTAAAGTACCAAAATTGATTGAAATCAGTTACTAAATGTTACTAAATACACCAGAACAATATGAATACTCTGTTTTTCTTCGAAAAGAGCAATAAATCTCTGTTGGCAGCGACAACTCTTTCGGGCTCTTTCGATACTCAATAAATCGACAGGCAAACTGATATTATTTTATCGGACCTAAAATTATTTTAAAGGGCGCATATTAATATTTTTTTTTTTTTTTAATTTATTAATCACACTTGGAATCACTATCTCATTTTATAAATTTTACTCAGATAATTAATTTTGCAATCAAAATTTTCAAGAAAGTATCGATAGCTATCGGGTATCGTGCAAGTACATGAAGTTTGTGAAATCGTCACATCAAGCTGTGAAGCCTTTCGCTTTTTCTGTTCCGGTGAAGTAAATCAAGTAAGGATTGTTTAACAGGTAAATATGTGTTAAAATAAGTTCTAAACACATTACTGAACGATAGAAACAAAATGTAAGCCAACTGCGCACTTCACACAATGACGAATTTCGAAAATGCACATCTGTGCACATAAAAATAAGAAAACCAGCGCTAACTGAAAAAGAAACGCCGCTTGCGAAATACATAGCAATTTTTGATGTATTTTACTTATGAATTTTATTGATATAGCAAATACATCTATTAATTACTGAACAATATTATTGGTACTACATAAAATCAATTTAAATCAGTTAATTCAGCTAACTTCAAAGGGAAATGCTTGGGGCTCCTTTGACAAGACGCCATCATGCAAAAATTGTCTTTTAGAGTGTCGCCATCCTTGATTTTTTTTTTTTTTTTTTTTTTGTACCTGACAAAAATTTTTTTAGCATCAATACAAGTGACTCCGTGCTCGCTCTTAAAAAAAACACTGAAGGACAAACTGATACAAAATCATTAATCTTAGCGGAAGAGTGACCCAATTGCATTAAAACTGAGCAGAAACAGGGTAAAGGCAGTTTTGAGCTGGAACTGAGAGAGGTAAAAATGAACATGGAAAAGCTTTCAGTTAAGACTGGATCTCCCGAGTTGGTCGCTTCCCAAGACCGATGTGACGAAGTTGATTTGAAAATGGTAACCAAGAAGATAAACGCAGCCGAATCGGCTTCCTCTGGCGACAATGATAAAAAAGAAGTTCTAAATGTGGAGGCAAGTTTCCCAAATTTTCAACTTTGACCACTTAATTATCAATTACTAATTTTTCTATTCAATCAGCTTACTGCTGCCGAAACTGGTAAGGTTGGCAGTTTGTTTGACAAGTCGGCTACGGTAGAAGAAAAGCAAAATGCGGAAGACAAAGGAAATGCCTACATGAAGGAGAACGACTCCTCAAACTTGCAAGCTTTATGTAATGCCGAGTCCGAAGTGGCATCTCCTGTGGAGACTATTGTAGGAGAATCGTCCGATTTTAATAATAAAATCGAAGCTTTAAATGTGGAGACAAGTTTCAAAGTTGAAAACAACTCCACCGTAGAAACTGCTTTAGAATTGTCCAAATCCTTATCATCCTATTTGGCACCTTCTAAAAATGCACCTGTCAAGAAACGTGGCCGTCCTAAGAAGGTAATGCAGCCAGTTAACATAAACTTGGAAAACGAATCGCAGCCGCACCCACCGATACAAGTAATTATTTGAATATTTCTTTGATAAATCCCATATAACTTTTTTCTTAGACTTATAATTTCAGAGCAACTACCAAGCGCGCACGTACCACTGCGAATGTTGTCACAAAGAAAAAAAACCGAAAATGTCACACTCTATAAGCGCAAAACAATACATATAATACAAATACCAAATATCCCAGATATTAACATCTTTGTGCGCTATCTTTAAACAAATAACAATTAAACTGTAAGGAAAAATAAAAGTTCTATCCACTTTCTAGGTCACATACATTTCAAGTTGGCTTTTATATATTTAATGCTACTTATGAGACCACGCGGTGCGCTTAAGTCGGTTAAGACGGATAGGTATCGCGTTTAAATTGTAGCTGGCACCAACGAAAAACTTTTATAAAGAAGGGAAATGCTATTTAGAAATTAGGCGATTTAAAATATTGATCATTTGAAAAATGCTTATGCAAACTTACCTTTTTTTCATTACTAATAAAGATGTTGAAACAAAGCAAAGGAGCTTTTTGTATTTATTGTTGAGTTCGTTTAATTTATTTCGCTTCGATTAAGCTTCAGGGCATTTTAAAAGCTTTCATAATGTTAAGCGAAATAAATCAAAAGCTGAAACCGATCTCGAATTGCTTGACTCGATTGAAGCACAAAAAAAAAGTGTAAAAAAAACACACACATTTTTATATTTTGTTTGTTAGTACATAAAATTGATTTATTTTTCACTTAGATTTTTTTTTTTTTTTTTTTTTTTGCAAGTTAAGATTATCTTAATTTTTGTAAATTACTAATTATTATTTTTTCCCCTTAAAGGAAAATAGAAGTTATACGTATAGTGTAAAAATACATATTATAATTCTAGACCTACACGCAGGTGTTTTGAGAATTTTGTTTTAGGCTACGAATGTACGAAATCTTGGACGGATATGAAAAGTTTCTAAAGTCGTTCTTTGCAGAAAAGCCGCCACCAAATAAATTTTAATATTGCACGATCACAGACACACACGCGCCGCCCGTAAGAAGCGAAAAATACAAAATAGCTTCACCTTTATAAGTTTAAATACTAGAATATTATTTGTTTCTATCCGTTTTCTTATACTTTGTTCACTTTTAAATTTATTTCTAGTCTATTTTGTAGTAATACTTATGAGTCGTTCCTTCAAAGCTTTACAATTTTCAGTGTACTCATTTGATGTAGCGTTTTTGTATTTCTTTTGCTTCTTGTGGGCAAGTATGTGTATGTAACTGTGCAATCGATTAGTATTTGCACGTGTAGTGCGTGTGGAGGTGACTCATTCATAAATTATTCGCTAAGAGTCTGAAAGCACTCTTTTAAATTATCTCTTGTTTATGTAGTTCTCTTAGTAAGTCACGGTTATATTCTCTTAGTAACTTTTTAGGGCAGCAATTAAGTATATCGATATTCAGTGCATGTTATCGATAGAGTACAAAATAAGAAGGTCAAGGTATCAACCCTTCGTTGTGCATTGCTGATTTTGAATAGCGATTTTAAAATGGGATACAAACATTTTGAGTTTATATTTGGCAAGTTAAAGTATACTGAGTATGTTTTAAGTTCAAAAGCAAATGGGCACAACAATGAATTCAAAAAATTTACCTTATGCCTTCATCTATTCTTAGGGACTCGTCTTGTGACCCAATCTTTTCTGACACATGATTACTCAATTAGGTCCCAATACTTATGTGTGTATATATATTTTTTTTAAATGTAAACAAAGTGTACTAACATTCTCTTTCCATTTAAATTTGTGTTAAAGTTCTTAATTTTCATGATTTCATATTTAAATATTGTTTTTTTTTTACTATTAGTGGGTGCAAAATACCCCAAATAATTGGCACTTTTGTTAATATATTTCTTTTCATTTTGCAGTTCTAAAATTTGTTTAAAAGCCAAAAAAAAAAAATATTTAATAAATTGTATATTTTAAGTCGATTTTTTTTTCTGCACGCCTTTTTTTAATTCAATTGGCATTTCACTTGAGGGGTTAAGAAAAAAATCTCCGATTTAAGGACACGCGTCTACCATTGACGAGGTGGTAGGTCCTTCTCTGCATGGAAGACACTACGATGTGTGGCCACATACTCACTTTGAGATTGTGCCACAATACGTTGCTGGTTGACAGGGCGTGCAGCTGGTGGTGGTGGCTAATATAAAATGCAAATGAGAAAACAGAGATCAACAACCAATGAATCTAGGAGCTTAAAGTACTGATATATATGTTTTGTAATATCCAATTTCCACTGACTAAATATATCGATACTTAACGAATTTATCGAGACCACAGCGATATCGATACTAAAAAATTGATAAACTCTTGTGAGCAAAGAATGAATAAAGTTTATGTAATTACCTGACGTGCTCGTCGAGCCTGACTGGGTGTGCCTTCCGGCGAGGACATATCATCAGGAGCAGCCCAGTGTTCAGTAAACTCACTAGCTGAGCGTGCCAGCGATGGGTGGCTGATGGAACGATGGAAGGAGCGTCGATCTTCGTCATCATAATATTGCACACGATAGAACGAGCTGGCATCGGAGACGTTATCCAGATGATCAGGTCTGCCAAAATCCACTGTTACCTCGGACATGGAACGGAAGTCGTTGTTGTCTGTCTGGTAAGAAGTGCGTGAAGAACGACGCGAGCGCTGCAAATTAAACTGTCCCGGATGGAGTGGTAGATTCGGATCGTTGCGGATGGTGCGCACACTGGAGCCGCCATCGCTATCATATTCGTAGAGAGTGGGCAGAGAGCTGCGTCGGGAGCGAGTGTCCCAAGGCTGGGTCTTCTTGTTGCGCTTAGGTGTGCGCATTTCCACATCGGTGTCATCGTCAGAGGGCGGAGCCAAAATGCGTATGATGACATCCCAGGTCTGTGGCTCAAACATACGCTCGTAGCGTGTGTCTTGACGTATGCGCTCAAAGTCCTCACGTACTACAGCCTCGGTGAGCATAGTGCGCAGCGAGGACTCTGTCGTGATGATCTCCTTCCACTTGGCCTTGTCATCATAGCTGATGTTATTATGTATGGAGCTGGTATCGTCTATTTCCGGCATTTCTGGTTCCTCCAAAATGCGTATGAGCACGTCCCAGTTGGGCACGGCTTTGTCCTCTGGCGGCACTTCAATGGGCTTCATATTGCCAACCAATTCGGGACTGGTCAGCTTCTGTTTGTTATCATGGATCTGGGCTGGAGGCTCCGTGGGTGGAAGGCTCAATTCGCTGCGTTCCATTTTCGGCGTCAGTGTCAGACCGGAGGCGCTGGAAATGTCCGAGAAATTCTCCCACTGCTGCTGCTCTCTTTCACTTGGATAGTTGCGGACTTTCACATCGAATGTGGGATCTACAGGGGGTGGTGGCAGTAGTTTCGGTTTCGTTTTGTATTCGGTGACGCGACGTTTATGGCTCTCAATATCCTCGATTGTCTTCTTCTCAGTTACAGTGCGCAAGTAGACATCGTCCACGGTGTGCGAGGTAACCAAAGGCATTTTCGCCACAACAGGTGGCTCGGCTGGCACATATTCATCCTCGTAGTAATGCACCGTATCCACCACATGGTGGTCAGGAGCTTCGGAAGACAGATCTGTGATCTCGCTGGGAGCAGGCCCATCGGTATAGTCCGACCAAGTCTCTGGGCGGCCATCGACCACCTCATGATGAGTGCGTGTATAGACAGAGAATTTGGGCTGCACTGGTGGTGGGGCAGCCACCACAGCTCCCAGATGGGGAGCCGGATGCAATTCAGGAACGTAAGTAAACTGAGATTGAATGGTCTCCACTTGGGCTGGCAGTGAATCCATGGTCATGATGCTTTCGCGATCTTCGTAGGCTTCCATAATGGTGGACAGATTGTTGCGATCGGGACGCACGGTAGCCACGCTTTCCGTATCTGATGTTACAGGTGACGGTATCGGTGGCGGTGATTTCTTCACACGCACTTGAACATCAAATTTGGGTGAGGCAGCTTCCTTGATGGGCACGGCATGACGTGTAATGGCAGTGGTAACTGCATTAGAAATTGGCATCTCCTGTGCCGGAGCATAGTGATCGCTGTATATGCTGGAAGTTTCCTGGACAAAGGCACGATTCTCAAAGCTTCCGGCTGAACTGAATGGCAGTGATCTGTGCAAATTTATTGAGTAAGTTTTCTGGTAAATCTTATAAATTTCAAAAGTTCTCCTACCTTGTATCAATCTCCTCGATTTCAGAATGCGACTCGCTTGGATAGTCGGATGGAATGAGAGCACCCTCGCTACCAGACGAGCTGTACACGGCTGGAAGGCCGGCGTGGGCTCGTGGTATCTTGACACCCTCAAAGGCGCTGATATTGCCCACACTACTACTAAGCTTCGTAATCTCTGAGCCACTTCCCATGGACATAGGTAGGCGACGCACCACTGGAATAGGACGACTTCGCAGGCAATAGTAGGAGACAGCCAGTCCTAGGAGCAGCAAGGTGAGGAACATGATTGCACAAATGATCATTAAAATTTGTATGCCCTTAAGTTGAGGCTGCAAGACAGATCCTGTGGCAATTGGATTCAAACTAAAAGTAAAGAAAAATTATGCATCACATAATCTGTTATTTTTGAAAGAAACCTCCACAGACTTCTTAGATCTTTATAAACATCTTCAGGGCTCACTACTTTATTTATTTCAGAGAATTTTTAAGATTTTTATAAAAGCTTGCTAATAATATTTACAGATATCCAGAAACTCAAAGAATTACTTACATTGGTGCTGGCAGGGCTGGTGGAAGTGAAGGCACCGGTGGTGGATATCGACAAACAATTGTAATTATCTCATCACCATCCATTTCCAAATTAGCATGAAAACGTACAATGATGTTATTAGTGAACACACGCGTAGGATTCTGCAGATATAAAAATGGAGTTCAGTTGACCAATCAGAAGAAAGAAAAAATAACCAATTTCTCACCTGAATGGTTCCGCATCCCTTGAGAGGCAATTCGAGACGATAACTCAGGGCTCCCTTGCCGCTGACCCGACAAGCGCTACTCCGATCATAGTCAGCTTGTATAATGCCATGGAATGGATCATTAAATTTGAGATCAACCTAAAGACCCAAGGCAAATGTAGAGTTATGGATGCGCTTTTAACTTTGCTATTCACATACCTGCATTGAGCCAGCGGCACAATTTAGTGCAGCCTTGGTTCGGTTGAGAAAGATCAAGGGGCTGATGTCATCGAGTTTGGTTACCTAATGGCAACAATGAAGAGAGAAAGAGATATAGAGAGTTTATTAACAATTTGAGTTTTTTTCAAAGCTTTTTTATAAGCCCGAAAAAGTCAAGACAGTTAGAGCACTCGGGACTTGGAAGTTTACTGGACTAAAGTTAATTTTTTATAGGATTGTCATTGCATTGACTAAGTCTATCGATCTTCTTTATTGTCTTTTAAATACTTTCTTTCAAGCACAACTGTACTTTATTTTGATTACTTCAATTGGGTAGTCGCAGTCGTCCCGAGAGATCGAGCTTCTGTGTGGGAAGAGGATGCTTTTGGTATAACTTGGTCTGCCTACAAAGTAACTAATTAGCATATTATGTAAGGTAGCAGTGTAAGCAGAGCAAAATCGCTAAAACTAAAAAAAGAAAAAAGCGAAAAACATTCCAACAACTTCCGTCCCAAGTGCACCTAAACAATTGCTAACATACATACACATACACACACACACGCAGAAGAGCATTGTCTAACACATAGAAAGAAACGCATGCACAGACACGTTCAGAGTTAGATTCACATGGTAGATGATGCATGCATAGACATGTTTAAAATGTGGGTATGCATGTGACTTGTAATTTGTTGATCAAGGGAATTTCACATGCCAACCAAACTGAATAGCATTGTTAAGCCAACTCTCCCAACTATCCCATTTGGTTACTGTTAGTAAAGTACACTTTAAATTGGAGAGTTGTTGGCCAAACTATGCCAGCAATTATGGCGAGAATATATGTGCCTGTACAAGCAAGTGTGTATGTTTGAGTTAAGGGCCAACGTTTTGTCTTGACCGAGCGAAAAGGTATGCATTTTTCACCAACTTACCTTGCCGTCCAATGTGGCCTCCTCGGGCAGACCATTTGTTGTATAGTTACCACTATCCCCATGCTGCACATAATTGGATTGGGCCGTCACATACTGCAGACCCACAACCATTAGACAGAGGCCCAGCGCGAGTCTGCTGCCAGTTCTCCATCGTTCGCCCGAATTCATCTTGATCATGTATTACCAATTTTGTTGTTTAAACTGGAGGAAAAAAAGGCAAGGTTTCAAGTCAATTTATTATTATAAAAAAAAGAAACTTTCAAAGAATCAATGACTATGCCTTCTACATGTGTTTATTCACAGGGGGCCTAGGCATAGTCTCGCTATCGGTGGGCAGCCACCTCAGACGGCATTGGGTGTCAAAAGCTAACAAAAAAAAAATATATATATATAATAATGTTGGAACAATTGCCAGCTGCATTTGCAGCTGCAGCCTATTTGGCCGAGAGATGCCCGATCCGTCCGAGTGTAGCCCACAGCTGTGCATATTGAATGGACGCCGTGTACATGGCTCAGATCAACTCAGATCAGCTCAGCTCAGTTCGACGCGTCATGAATCATGAGTTAGGAATTACCAAGGCGACAGGCAGCTGTTAATGTTTGCAGTTTATATGAAACGCAAATATTTACGAGACTGGTTCTTGGAATAAAAAAAATATAATATTTGTTTGTATTTTTAAGAAGGATTTCTGAGCTCAAAATGAAGTTCTTCCTATTTCACTTCTTACATTTCCGCAGCCGGCAAGACAATATACTGATTTATTCCCTTAGAGCAAAACGGTGAAAATGGGGATGGTAAAATGAAAATAGCAATGTCTCAATCTTTCTCGATCTTTCGGTTCGGATAACATCTTTGGCTCAAGGCCCAGACAGTTCGAATTCTTTTTGGAAGGGAAGCCCAAAGCGCAATCAAGAGAAATTCGAAAATAGCTTTTTCCCTCGGAATAGTTCATCTACATTTTGTTCACTTGAGACTTTCATTTGAGCGGCTGCAATCATTATAACACCATCTCAACTGATTGAAACATTTACATGATGACTTTGGCCTCTTCTTCTTTTCGGTTTTTGTTTTTTCTTTTTTTTTTTATGATTTTAGGAAGCAGTTGGGAGACCTTTCTGCTCGGCGCTGTCAACGACCTTCGACCCACATCCGAAATGAATGAAATTTTGCATTTTCGACTCGTTTCTCGTTTATTTAAATGGATAAAAACAAAACAGCATCAACTCAAAAATGCCTTCACCTTTGAACAACCTATTTTATTATTATTATTATTTTTTTTTTCTTTCGGTTTTAACGCTTTGCAGCTAACGGCTTTTTCGTAGAACAATAAAAAGCATACGAGCACTAACATGACTCTTTAATTCTATTCAGAAGATTACACGAGAATTAATGGCTTGAAAGTAAGAAACGAAAAAAGTATTTTGAGGAATGTAGAAACCTTTTTCATGTATTTTGTTCAAGTCGGTAAACTCTGTGAGAGTTCATTATTTCACGATTTTTTTTGTTTTTTGTCTGCTTAAAACCAATCGATCATAAAAATTTCCTGAAAATAGCAAATCTTCAAGTGTTTCCAGTTTTTTTTTGTTTTTTTTTTTCGCAACTGGTTGGGCTCTCGTTTGGATGACTAGACCAAAATCATACCATATACACAATATGTTAGAGACAAAGAAAATGAATAAATGGTATTGCATAAATGTAATTATATATACCATATATACACATATATATATATATAATATATATATATTTTTCTTTAAAGAAATGGTAGGCTGAATCTACAGAGACTTTTCTGTTTTCGTTTTGCTGCATTTTAATTGGCAGATTGATATTACCAATAACCACCTACGATAATATGGCCATATTTGTCAGCCCATTTGCCTTGAACAGTTTTTTTTTCTTTTTTTTTTTTTGGTATTTCTGCTGTGTCCGAGTGGTGTGTGCGAAAACAAAAAGATAGCCAACTCAGAAACTGAGAGGCTGAGAGACTTTGAAGGCAAGTTTTGCTGGCTGTCTGCTTGGTTTGCTTGGCTTGGCTCGCTCGACTCGGCTCGGCTCGAATTGCTTTGGTCTGTGGCTTAAAATTCTACTTGATTTTGGCTTACCTTTTATGCCAAACAAGTTTAAAGCCAACACAAAGGCAAATACACACATAGACATACTCCGACAAAGCCTCAGCAGGGCCAAAGCAAAGCAAAGCAAAAAAAAAAAAAAAGAACTAAGCGAAAAATGCATTCTATTTTTCAAAGATAAAAAAGTCTGTCTTTTTGTAATCATCTTGACTCAAGTCAGGCCTGCGGGGTTCAGGGCCTTGAAAATAATACGAGTGTTGCAGGAAATTTAAAAAATATTTCAAATATTTTTGAAAAAAAAATCGATTCTATTAAAATTTCTTCCAGACCAAACCATGGTGAACTTTAAAAATGATTTCGGTTTTTTAGGCAAAAAAAAAAAATAATAATAATCAAATAAAAATATTTTGACGAATGTGGAGATTTGAAAACACCCACGCAATTTTTGCTCAATACTTTTTGAGAAGGAAAATAATACTTTTTTTTTTAATAATCCGCAAAGTTTTTAGGATTAGAAAAAAAAAAACCAAAATTAAGAAAATAATCTATGAGTCGGTTTCGTGGGGTCTGGGCTCTTAGGGTATATACACAACTTATGGGCGAAAATACACCTCAATTCCGTCACTGCGAGCAGGCAAGAGAGCAAGCGAGATGGTTGTTCCGTTAAGAAGCTAGAGTGAGTAGGCGATATGGAGATACTTTGGCCAGAAAAAAAAAAACTGGTATTTGACTTGTCGTCGTTGCGGCTGTCGGCGCCGGTCTCACCTTGCCCCCGCATACCCCCACACCAGACCACACCACACACCTCACTCCACTCCACTCCACTCCACTCCGCTCGGCTTAGCTGAGCTTGGCTCGACTTGACTGGGTTCGGCTGCAAAATTCAACTGCTCAGCTCACCGTGCTTGACTTGATGATTACGCGATGTGGTTGCTGTTGCTGTTGTTGGCACTGTTTGGTTAGCCGTCAAGTATGTAACGCGAATTGCTGGGATTGAATCCGAGACTGAGTTAGCTTGGCTTGGTTTGACTTGGCTCAGCTCGGCTTGCCTCATCGTTTGTGCGTCAGCGCCAACGCGCCAGAGCGTTGAGATTACAGACAAGAGACAGACAACTTCTATGTCGGCTTTTTCGCTACATTCCAAAAGCACATAATAATGGCCCACGCACTCAATGAGATACTTTTGTGTATATCCCCAAAAACTCTCAAGAGTTTTTGACCTTAACACCTTCTGATAAAAGCAAACAAAGTCTGCAGACTTTGACGAAGTAGTTTCAATTTCTTTATATTATTGATACTTTTTGGAGCGTAGAAAACTATTTGATTGTGTACAGACAGACAGCATAGAATTTCTTTTGAAAAAGTATAGAATTCTCTGACAATAGGAAATATTAGTCAGTATCTATTGAATCGCGCCGTCACAAATGAATGGGCCAAAAAGTTTGTAAGCCGAGCTGCGGCCGATCTGTTTAGATGACTAATTCAATTCAGTTTTTCCAAAGAATACGGATGAGTTATATGCTTTGAATTCTAAATAAACAACTTTTGTCATTTGATACAGTCAAAAACAACTCGAATAAAATGAATATGTTCAAGATACACAGACAAGCCTTTTTGGCATAGTTACTAATTGCTTTAAAAAATTATATAAATTTATATTCCAACTTGATGATCTGCAGTCACGATAGGAAAACAAAGTATAAAAAAAAAAAAAAAAGAATGATCTCAGAGCATGAGAAATTATATAAAATTTGCATCTGATCTTTTATAAAATAAAATAATTTTATCAAAGAATTTTAGTTCCTTTTGAAAAGCCAGTTTGTTGTTTAAAATTTTTGTAATTAAAATTTTTTCTGTGCTTCATAACTTACTTTCTTCCACAGTGAGGAAAAAAGATTATTGCCCAAAATTGTGTAAAAAAATTTTGATTATTATCATTGTTTTTGGGGTTAAATTAAGCCATAAGTTTTGTTAATAAAAATTTCATATTTTACCAGCACTTTTTCTTCTCTATTTACTTCAAGCCATAAACAAGAGAATTTCGCAACGCTCGTTTTTTTTTTAACGGATGCTCTGGGTTATTTACAACAAAAACAAAAATAAAAAAAAAAATTGTAAAAAAAATATTTGTTTGTAAACTGTTTATTTTGTTTGTTGTTTTTGGTTTTTTCTTGTTTTTACTCCGTTGTTGGCAAAACTGTTTTGTCTATTTTTGTAAAACACTGTCGACAGTTATTGTTGTTGTTGTTGTTGCCGATTCTATGCAAATCATGCCCAATACACACATGCACATGCACACATACAAACAAACAAGCAAACTAAGGCCAAACAAAAAAAAAAAAAAACAACAAAAAAAATCACTTGTCCGTGCCCGAACGCGTTCGATTTGATTACCTGCTCGCGACTGTTTTAGCCATTCGCCATTTGAATGACTTGTGGCTCGGCTGTGACTCTCGACTTGCTCCCAAGCTCCCAAACTGCCAAGCTCCAAGCCAACCCCTCACCAGCTCTATTTGCGCCATTTCAATTCAAGCTTCAAGTCTCTGTGCTTCTTTCTGTTTGCCTTTCTCTCTCTCTTTCTAACTGTGTGTGTGTGAGAGTAGTGAGTCTGCGCGCCGTTTTTATTATCAGTCCATTAATTCTCGGCACTGTTTTACTCTCTGACTGAGTTTCGTCAGCCTCGAAGTTGCCACGACCCACACTGCAGTAGTCACCTTTTTGGAGCCAGCGGTGCGCAACCAAATTAACAAACTCAAGCTAAGCGTTACCCTCCCCACCTCTGGCTAGTCGACAAGCACACAGACACGCACTAAGCCAACCGAGTGGCCTTTTAGCCAACTGGCTGCCTTTGTGAGCATAGAGCAAAACGGCTCAGGTAGCTCTCAGTTGGCAGCCTCAGCTTGCCAAACCTGTTGCCGCCTGCTGTGGTTTTCAATTCTACAATTTAACCAAAACAACCAGCGCTGGCGAATGAGAGCAACAAAGAGAGAGAACAGTAAATAAAAGAGAACGGCTTAAGCTTAATCTGTAAGCTTAGCAAATACTCCAACCAGCTAAGCTTTGACTTAGGGGCTTTTTTTGCGATTTAAATAGACAGCAAGAGGAGTTTCTGAAATTATTTCGGAAAAGACTGATGCCTTTCAAAATTGAAGTCAGTCCGACGTACTTCCATCTGAGATGAGCTTAAAAAAAGCTTTCAGCTTTTCCACCTTATTAAAATGAAACCAGCTTAGGCTTTCAACAAAAAAAGCTTTAATTTTCTTAACCAAATTTTTTGTTGCTTTCGGGTTTTCTTTTCGATTTAAAAAACACAATAAATAAATTCTTGTTTTATAGACTAGATAAGATGCCAGCATTTTAGGTAACAATTCAGCCTCTCTACAAATCATCGTCATTTGGACTTGAAATCTCTAAGCGAAAACTGGTCTGGAAGTCTTTGAGTTTTCTGCGGCAATAACTGTTCAAAGGATTGTTGCGCAGGTCCACCACAGCCAAACAGTCGCTGGTAATAGCCTCATCTGTATCAATTTCTGAAGAAAGAGAAAGAGATTTTAGGAGAATTGCTCTGGAAATATATCCATTTGAATACGTACCGAAAATGGCATTGTTTTGTGCATCTAAATTAACCAATTTTGGCAACTTGAAGACAACTTGAGGTAGGATAATGAATGAGTTGTGCGAAATATTCAACTTTGTTAGTAAACTCAGATTGCTGAATTCATCTGGCAGCTTTGTCAGTTGATTATGTGAAAGATTCAGATCTAAAATGAAATAGTGAAGAATATTAAAATAAATTTTAATAATTTGAGGTGCCTTGGTTTGTTTTTGTCTTACCTGTTAGAGCGCTAAACTTGAGCGCAAATTTGGGTGCTATCTTTTTGAGAACATTGTCACTTAGATTACATGTCTTGAGCTCTGAGTTCTTCATCAGATGGTAAACAGCATCGGGTATTTGCATGAGGTCACATTTTGATAAATCTAAACGGAAAGAACAGTCAAAATAGAAATGAAATGAATTAGTTCCGCCTTAAAGCTCACACTAGATGGCGCTATTCAAAGTACACTGTACCCAAGCTAGATGGCGCTAAAGCAAATATTTACCATTTTCGGCATTTGTACCAAAAAGCTAATACATGCGTAGTTGCATATATATTTTCAATTATTTCATTTATCAAATCATTTGTGCTCTTCTTTACTTATATTTACCCAAATTTAAATTCTCTGTGGCCTGCTCACAACGCTCCACAACTTGCACTACCAAATGAGCCATAATTGATAATTTTATTTTCGATTTTCAGATAACTTTTGTACACAGAACTTCTTGAGGTAAATTTCTATACACACTCATAAAAACAAATTAATTTATCATTCAGTATTCAATAAATGTGATGGCATATTTGAGATTTTCCGTCCTTAATAATAACAAACACTCAGCCCAACAAACACACTACACTAGTGGTGTGAAAACATCGATGTTTCCAAACCTCGAGGTTTTCGATGTTTTTACAAAAAAACCTCGATAGTTTTCGATATATCGGTTTTGTTTTTCTTGGAATTAAAATTTAAGTTTATTCATATCCAAAAACATTTATTTTTTTTTTATACTAAGATCCTTCGTGGATTCTTAATATGTATACTCTTTTCGAAGAAAAAATGAGTATATTCATTTTTTTCTGATGTTTGCAACTCACAGAACCACATATCGTAGACCCACAAAAGTTACCTCTAGAATTCTTAGAATCACTAGAGGAGTCGATATAGCCCTGTCCGTCTGTTTCTATACAAACTAGTCTCTCAGTTTTGAAGCTATTTTGATGAAACTTGGTATATATCTTTCACTTACACCTAGGCAGCCCATTTGTCGGAACAGGCCGGATCAGACCACTATATCATATCATACGAACCTAAATCGGTTTAGGGAATAACTCCCACATTTATTATCCGATCCTTTTCAAATTTAGCATTCGTGTGTTTTATATAGTGATAGGTACATGTACAAAATTCTGTAAGGATCGGGCCAAGATAACATTGGGATTTTTTTAATTTGTGTATTTTCGGAACCATTCTGAAAAGATGGTACACTATCGAAACTATCGAAAAAAAAAACCTCGATAGTCCAAAAATTAAGAAAACATCGATACTATCGATAGTGGCTCGATAGTTTCACACCACTACACTACACTGTTATACTAAATTATCTGAATGACGATCAAGCTCACATGGCCCACAGGCAGCAGAGCAAAAGAGATGGCAGGCCAGAGAGAGCGAGAGCGCGAGCCATACGGCTACCCTCTCTCTTTGGCTGCTTACTCATCACTGCTGGCTCTTTGTACCTGAGTGTTTCTCTTGGCTCTCTTCCTAACGGTCTTATCTAATTTATGCTCTCTGTTTTGTCAAAGCTAAGAATTAAACGTCACATGTTTAAATCGGTTCAATATATCATATAGCTATAATTCGAGCCTAGATCGGCTAGATCCGAATAACTCCCACATTTATTGCTAGACAAAAAAACAACAACAACAACAACAACAACTACACTAAAAACTTTGAAATAAGGTGCATTGTTTTTGCTTTATCTTTCAAGGCTTTTCAAAGACTTTTTTGGGTTCTGTACACTGGGGTGAATTCTCGCTACGCATTATCATTGGATAAAGTTGGCCAATTGTTGATTGTTAATTGTTAATTGCTGGTAAAATAAACAAAATGCAACTTACTCAGTGCGCAATAACTGAATTTGGCAGCAGGCCAATTGGTTTTTGCGATGGAAATTAATTTTTAATTTTTACGATTTTTACACAATGAATATGCGTAATAACCGCAACTATGAATCGAATACACATCAAAACATATATGTATATATTCATAGGATGAGTTGTGCGTGTGTGTGTGTGTATGTTTTCAATGATAATGTCACGGCTCTGCGAGAAAAGCTCTGTCATATTTTGAATACTTTTACTTATGAAAGAAAATTGAAATGACTCAGGAAATTTTGTGTCAACAAAAGACACTCAAAAAAATATCCATTTTAAAAGCTCCAAAAAAATGCAAGATGTCTTTAATTATTTATTTATTTTTTTAAGCCAAAACACTTTTGTGTTGATGAAGTAAAAAAGTCGTGCTATTCCCACCCCAAACTTCTTCAAATTTTCTCCACTCACCTAGATTCTGATTCTCTTTGGCGTCTTCACAACGACGTATGACTCGAATTATACCATCCCCGGCCTCTTTGGAAACTGTCACGATACCTCCAATGCGTTTTATATGCGGCGGTATCCGTTCGTCATTAAGGGCGGCTTCCAGCTCAGCATCCTCGCTGGCTGAATCTCCGCTGCTTCTGTCACTGCTGGTATTTGTGTTATCCTCGTTTCTGTTGTTGTTGTCGCCGCCATTGTTATCACCGGTATCACCACGGTTGCCGTTTTGGGCAATATTTGTGATATCGTTGCCGAAGGGCCTCATTTTGATTCTGTGTGTTTGGCACTGTCTCTGTTTTCCCAACTCACAGCACAAATGCAAATGCACAAAAAAAAATATCACTCAAAAAAAAAAAAAAAAGAATATATAATTTTTGCGCGATCAAGCGAAGCTTATATATGTTTTTATGTATTTGTCCTTAATTAAAATTGATTTGTTGTTTTTTGTTGTTTTTTTTTTGTTTTTCTTTTCACAAACGTTTTTCCAAAATTTCCACAATCAACTGAACGCGACTCTTTTGCGCTTTGAAATATTGAAAATTATCTTTTACTTTCGGTTTTTATAGCACGGAAGAAGAAAGAAAAACGACGCAGAACAAAGCAAAACGAATAAAAATTGCAACAAATCGAATCACCAGCAAAACAAAAGAGCCAATTCATTGTCAGCTATCAAACACCGAACACAAAATACCCTAACTAAAGTCCAACAATTGAAAATGCCATCTTTGGAGCTTTTCTGAAGCCGTTCAAGTGGAAAAATACATTTTTTTCACTTTTCTAAAAATGAAATCATAAAAAAAAACAAAGGAGAATTGGGAAACTCTTCATTATCCTAATGGGTTACATTTTTCATAAGAAACTATAAGCTCTACAAATTTGTCTATAATTAAAAAAAAGCACTCATGTCAGGCACAGAGCAATACCCTCTGATATAAACATTCGGTTGCCTCTCTCTCGGCCGGAAAAGTGTAAAGGTTCAGTCTACGCTCGGTGCAACACACTACGTGTTGCACTCAAAATATATATATACAAATACTTATATATATATATATATATATATATATATATATATATATATATATATATCTATATATATTTTGTTCAATTTAATGCGTGTTTTATATTTACGCATCTGCCATTTGAATGATGTTGCTGGTGCTGCGGTTCCGCAACACAATTTTCATTTCAATCAAACTAATTGTTTTGGATGCTTCGCAAATCAAGTGTATCCCAAACTTCAAGGTTACAAGAGAAAAGATATTCGGGTAGGTTGAGAGGAATTCAAAAGATTACAAAAAAAGAGCTGGAAAACTTTGGCATCCAACTCAACTGTTGACACTTATATACCTAAGCTTTTCGGCCTACACTTTGTGCTTTTAAACTTAAAAGTGGAAAGCTTTGACCCTTGCCAATCTCTTAAGCATTTGAAAAAGTCTTCAAGCTTTCTAAGCTTTTTAAACGTTAACGTGAGTTTCTTGCTTGGTATTCTGACGAACCAGAAAGGTGGGCGAATATTAAGGTCTATTATGTATAGGACATAATAGACACGGCAATGTGACAGCCCTGGCCAGGTATATCCATACAAAAAATTTCAATTCTTATATATATTTTTTTTTTAATCCACAAACAGCACCTAAGCTATTTGCAGCAACGCCAGGGCGCCATTAGGCGGATTAGTCAGACAAGAGCACGTCTGCCTGGCGGGAGGAATCGAAATCTTGACTCTGTGGTTTTCGTTTTCGCTTATCTGCTCCGTTTGGGTTATTGTTTAGAATCAATTTTGATGAACATTGAAATAATTTGTATCATAAATTAAAAATTTTGTAGAAGATATGTGATCGAAAAGAATGAGGGGCGAGGGGAGAAAAAAGATATTTTCTTTCGATAATGTATAAATAACAAATATGTATATTTAAAACGCGAAACTGAACGAACAATCGATTCAGATTTACAAATGCAATTACATAATAATTAATTCAATACTTTTTTCCACACAATATATATAGTATTACTGCTAGATATAAATATAATATTTAAAATTCTAGGTAGATATGGAGTAAACAAAATATATATATGTATATATATAATTTCTTTTTCATTCAAGTACTCCAATATTTAGATAAGACCTTAATCACGACTACCAAAATAAGCAGACACCTGTTTTTTTTTTTTTTTTTGATTTTGATAAAGAAGATTTTCAGAAATCCAGTTAAAAGTTTGCTAATTTAACAATTTAAGAATACCGTTATCTGATAATTTGAGTAGAGAATTATATAATTTTGTTTTTCTTTAAGTTTTATCGGAACAATTGGCAAAATATTATTTGTTTTCAAGAGTCTTTCTTTTGTTTTGTATTAAAATTTGTAAAATCAAAACTACCACCTCTCCGGGGAGTGGTAATTTTCTAGTATTTTTCCAAGTTGTCTTACTGAAGCACCACTCCCTGAGCGTGCTGAAGACCCGTACACAGATATAGCATGATAATGCTCAAGGCGTGCACTCTTTCCTCGGAGGAAGTCTCCAACGAGGCCCGCCAAAAGCCCTCAGAGTCTTGCTTGCTCGGAGTGGTGGACGCTGCTGATATTCTGGCCGTCTCGTTAAATCCTAAGGCCTGACCTTCGGTTTCCGCATCCAAGGCCGCTTTTAGCTTGGTAAGCTTGGAAAAAATTATAGTTTTTCTTGTAAATCTAACAGTTCCCTATTATCTATCTATTGAGTATTAAAGTATACGACGGGACTTACCAGTTCATTGATTTTGGCCACCCTCTCCTCTGGTGGCATGTCGGCATAGAGATTTTTGCTGGAGCACTTGGCCAAGTGCATGAGGTCTTCATTGCGTGAGTTCTTCAAGACGGGTTCGGTGATTCCGATCACTTGTTCGAAAGTAAAACTGGCGCTGTCCAAGGGCAGAGACTCTAAGTGTTGGGCGACTCTCTCAAAAGGATTTTGCAGGACCTCTTCCATAGAAGATTTGCTAAGCAAAGAGAAAACAATGAAAGCATATTAATGGTTTTTTTTTTTTTGTTTTTGGAAACGGGGCAACCTACCGCGATATTGTATGTTGAGGACTGGGCGGCAGGCTCTTAGTATTCGAGCTTAAGGCAGCACCACCGCCTGCGCTAGTTCCAGTCAGGGAGGACACAATTCCGGGTATGTCGAGATTACTAGCGGAATTGACACGCTTTATGCCCTGAGCCAGTAGGCCGGTTAGACTGGATCTGTGTATATCAAGATTTGCGGTGGGTTTTGTTTGACCATCGCTGGCCATTGAAAGGGAGTCTTCGTGTTGCAACACTGATTTTTTTTCATCGAACAATTCTTGTTCATCAGCTGGCTCATCCGGCTGGGTGATGGTGAATTCTGGCTTTGAGACCGGGCCTGCTGTTGCCTGCTGGACGCCGGTCAGCGAGCCCGAGCAGTCGACTGGGCCACAGACCGTGGCATTTTCACATTTGACTATGCATTTCTTATGACAGCACATGGAGCACTCACTACATTGCATGGCGTCTTTAAGCCAGATTTTCTTCCCACAAAAATCACACTGGGTGGCTCGATGAAAGTGGGTACGCACAAAGCTATGAGCCCGCGACTGTACCGAAGAACTGGTCGAGCTGGGAGGCAAAGAGATGCCGCTGTCCAGAGATCTTAGGGAACCCAAGGAATCAGCCGGGACCGCGCCAGACCCAGAGCTAAACTCATCCTGAGTCTTTTCGGTAGAGCTGCGTTGTAGAGGAGGCTTCGTCACAGTGGTGGTGGCCTCATTGGGATTACCCATCCAGGAGAAGCCAAAAAGAATATCACCGAAGCACAAATTCGGATTAAAGCCCGATTGATTGGAGAGGCTATGGGATTTCCTGAAACGGGATATGGGATTATGACATTATTCATATCAAGTGTCAATTCTGTTTACATACATAGTCTGAAGCGTGGCAGGACTCAACGCTATCTGCTTGAGGCACTGATTCAAGCTAGTCTCGCTGCATTCTACGAGTATCTGTCCGATCTGTATGTTGTTATAGCCCAGAAGCACACTCTCGCCAGCATACTTGCCAAAGACGCAGACATTGAGAAAACGACTGTTGGCATCTAATTTGAAGTCACTGGAATCGTCCATATGTATCAAGGGACTCAATGGGCAATCTATGGTGGAATGCTGATAAAAATAATTGACATCTTCACTGGCTGCGACGGGAGGAATCTTTTCGGATTTCTCTTCGCTTCTTTCGCGACTCTCGCGGCTTTCACGGCTCTCTCGACTCATGGTTTTCTTCAGGGCCTTAGCTATGAGCTTGACTTTTTTGGGGGAATTGCTGGGCGTGTTACTCAGGCTGGACTCGCTCGAAGTACGGCGATCGGTGAGGGTCTGCTTGACGCTCAGATGCTTAGCCGCGCCCTCAGAGCCGCTCTCTTCGTCCTGCTCGGTTTTCTGTAGGGCCGCATTTATATAGGACAGTGGCATATCGCAGAGATCGTCGTATTTCTCCAAATCTTCCAGAATGGCATCGTTTCTTATAATACCCGGTATGACGCGCTCTATGCGCAACCGAAAGACCGTGGCCTGTAGAGTTTTCACAACCTTGGCTATTTGCTGGATGGTCGTGACATTCCTACCCTCAATGGCAATGACCGTATCACCCGATTTCAGATTCGACTTGCAGGCCGGAGTATTTGGCAGCACCGACTCAATCTTCACCACCTGGCTAGAGCTCTGCTTGAAGACAATACCGATCTGCTGGTTCTTGGCCTTGTGTATGACCACGTCCAGCGATATAACCACATGGCGACTGTCCTTCTGATGAGCCTCAATAAAGGGCACCGGGGCCAGGGTGATGGTGCAATACATTTCAGTCATTTCCCGGTGACACATCAGCCGCGAAAGCTCGGCCACACGAACTGTCAGAACACCGTTCGGCTGGATATCACAATCGGTCACTTCCTCATCTAGAGTCCAATGGAAAAACGGCTTATAGCGTAGCTTATAGTTTGGCAAGGTGTGTTTCCTGCGCACCGCCTTGCGTATTTGATTGGAAATGAGATTAGTGATATTTGATTGCATTTGACGACCCTGGTATTTCGATTCTATATCCAAGATGATTTCCGGATCCCCCAGGAAACTCAACGACCAATGGGTATAGGGCTTGCGTGTAAACTGCAGCCGAGCCATACCAGACAGTTGCTTAACTGAAAAAAAAATAAAAGGTTTAAGGTAAATTATGTTTAGAGCAAGCGACTCGAGCCTTACCTTTTAGGGTAATGGAGCCCTTTTTGCCCAGAACCATATCTGCATCTATGGAAGTTGAGAAGTTGCCCACATAATTAATATCCAGTAGAAGATCCAAGTTCTCGATTCTCTGCTCGCGATCATCAAGCTCCACGTTATGTACTGCCAGTGACTTGATATCTGGAAACTGATCACCCAGTTCCAATTCTCGAATCTGCGGAGAATATATTACATTTCTCTCTCAAAATTCTCAAGAAAATTAAAGCTTACTGTTAATTTATCCAAGAGCTTCCCAGTGGTGGTCTTTGTGATTAGTTCATCCAATTCAATTGATAATTTGCGATAAAACCATTTGCGTACTCGATTTGAATTCTTGAATTCGTGGAAAAGAAATTGCATCACAAAGTTCAGCGATATCAAAGCGGAGGCTCCCGTATAATTATCCCTATGATTTTCACAACTGCCTCCCCCGCCGACGCCCACACCAACACCGCTCAATTCATGTGGCGTGGAAGTCAAAGTATTTAGGTCACGTGCCTTTTGCTTGATATTCTTGGGGCAAGAAAAAATATTATCCATTAATAACTTTATTTAATATTACTTATTTTCTGTTTAGTTACTTACCAGGGGTAAGGTATATTTCGCATTGATTTGTTTTTGTTCTTCACTCTCGTCGGGCAAGTTGGCAAACTTAATGTAAATTAAATACTGTAGCAATATCATAATCACTCCACCGATTAATAAAAATATCACACACAATAGCAAAATATTGGAAATTGGTATCTCCATTTTTTAAGGTTATGTTTTTTGTTTATTTTGTAATTTCAATTTACGCTTTCAGTACATTTTTGATAAAGTTTTTTGTTTTTTTCTCAGTCTTAAGTATTTTTTTTTTTTTTTTTTTTAATAATTTGCGCTGTCTTAACTGCGGCTTTTTGCTCAGACTATAAAGTCGTCTGAGTCTCGGCTTGTTGATTGCTTGGAGGTTCCTTCTCTAGTCCGCTAAGGTGCCGAGAATTTATTACTTTTCAGAGGCGTATAGAATTTTCTTATTTCGCTTCGGCTTTGACTGCCACACTCAACTGTCTCTGCAATTTGGCCCAAAATCGATACGCCTAACTCGCAGTGCCCCCGCAACCGGGCGACACACCACTGCGCATGCCTGGACAACAGCTGACCCAAAATGGGGCATGTCCAGGGTGGAGTTGAAGGTTACACAAATACAGCTGGCTATTTGTACATGAATGAAGCTTGGATAAACAAAAACCGCATGCACCCACACGAAAACGCACACACGCGAGCAACCCGCTGAACCAGTTCCGAAATGAACAAGCTTGCATAAAAAAGTTGAAAAGCATCGGGACAACGAACCAAAGCCATTTCTCTTGTAAATTGTAATAAAAAAAAAAGTATGGAAACTTGATTCCACCCTTTAAGAAATGCACATTTGTTTTGTAATTTTTCTGGCATTCATTTTTCATTTGAATTTTTTTTTCTTTTTTATTATAATGTAATTATTCCTTTACTTTATGTAAAATAAGAAAGTATTAATAGTTTTTTTGTATTAACAAATTTGTTGAAGGCAGGTATTTATGTTATTATATATTTATGTATATTCTTGTATATAAATTACAAGTCGTTTTTTTTTACTTTAAATTTTATTTTAATTTTTTTGTTTTTTTTTGTTTTGGTTTTATTTATTTATAATTAATCTTTAATTACTTTAATATACTTCAGTTATCGTTTTAATCTCTACCACTCCATTACTTAGTGTATTCATTAGATTTCTCATGTGACCTTAAAAATAATCCCAAAAATAATTCAATCATGTAAGAAAAAAGGAAACAAGAGTAATTATAAGGAAATGCATACATCTGAAGAGAACAGATCGAGTCGAGATCGAGATCGAGACGAGATCAAGCCATATTCTATTTTATTAGGTTTTCAGCAAGAAAGTATTGCGAATATTTTTATAGTATTTTTTTGTATTTTTATATTTATTTTCCGTTTGCTTTAAATACCGATATTGGGTGTGTGGAATATGCTAAGATTGCCGAATTTTCTAGGCTTTGGATAAGCATGATTAATTTTCTAGAGAAAGAAAGTAAATGACTAAAAAAATTGAAAATTGAAAAATCGAAAGATTTGAAAGATCTTTGTTTTGTAAGATTTAATTAAAATGAGATTGTGAAAATTTCGAAAACCTTTAAACCCAAATAAATCAAATAAGTGTATGTATTCAATTTTATATGAAATTCACTAACAGCCCAAGACCTTTCATAAAATGTTTCTTCTTCTTCTTCTTCTATCTCCTTTATGTACTATATAAATATATACAATATACAAATCTGAACGCTAGCCAATTTGTGGAACCCCATCAATCGATCACCCATATTTATAAATATACATATATATATGTACATACATACATATATATATGCATACATATGTATAAATCTATTGCAGCAATAGCAGTAGCGGTAGCAATAATTTAAATTTACTTTTAATTTAATTTAAAGCCGCATTTCATCATAAATCATTGAAAATTTTTTAAAGTATATTAAATATATATCTTTTTTTTATATATGTTTTTCTTTTTTTGGTTTTGTATATGGTAGAGATGTCTTTTGATAAAAAATTGCATTTATTATTTATTCATTTGTAAATGGAAATCGATATTGAATTGGAAATCTCGATCGGCCCGGGCCGATGCCTCTTCTAAAGTAAAAGAATTAAAGTGGCTTGTTTTTTTTTTTAAATCTACGTTTTTTTTTTTTCAATTTACTAGAAAGTGTGTGTGATTTTGCTATTGTATAACTAGGGGGCCAGGGAGGGGGGCTTCATATAAATTTTGGTTTGATTTGATTTATTAAAAGTTTACGTGCTGCGCTATTTGTTTAGTTTGGTGTTTTCTTGTTGTTGTTGTTGTTGTGGTTGTTGTTTTTAGCAATTAATTACATACACAATATATCCGAAGTGAACTCTGGGCTTGGTTTGATTTGGTTTGAGAATGTTATCTATATCATTTAGCTACGATTACTGCCTTAAAGTCCGCTAAAGACTTAGCGAGTTGTTTATTAACTATTACTTAATTTATGGATTTTTCTTCTTCTTTTTTCTTTTAATTTAACTATAATTTTATTTTTATTTTGGTTTGTTAGTAAATTACAATATTTGTGCGCTCTTCGATATTACTTCTTATTTTTTTTTTTTTTGTTAATTTTATTTATTTCATATACAAACATATATTTGTTGTTGTTGTTGTTGTAGTCCGTGTATGATTGGCTATCTACAAATATAACTGTATTCCTTTTATTTATTTTATTTATTTTTTGATTTAGAATCTTCATTTGGTAAGCATGTCAAAATGTTTATGTAGGACTACTTTTATTTTGTCTTCTATGGATTTTAAAGTAATTTTTTTTAGCTATTTTTAGTATCATAAGTTTTTTTTTCTATATTCTTTTTTCTCTTTTGTAGAAAATTATTTCACCACACACACACACGTTTGTTCAAAAAAAATTATATACTTTTGTTATTGTATTAAAGTTGTTGTTTTTTTTTTTTTTTTTGGTTCATGGCAGGTAGGTGTGTGTGTGTATGTTCCGTTAGGGAAAGGAAAAAGAAAGTGAGAGAGAGAGAGAGATAAGTTGGGCAAGAGGTTCCGAGGAATAACAACAACAGATTTTGAAACATTTAAACTAGTTTCAATTGTTTATTTTAATGTCTCAGGAAGACTAATCAAATAGGAAAAAAAGCCAAGCAATCAGGACGAATGAAACAGTTGAGTCTGGCTTTGCAAAAGACTGAGAGAGAGAGAGAGAGAATGACGGACAGAAGGAGAGAGCAGGCAGTTTTCAGAAAAACTTGAACAAAAAACTTAACTCAATCATATTTTTTTTTGATAACAAAAAAGTAACAACATATTGCATATTTGCTCCAACAAACAACAACAGAATTTAAGCTTAAATACAAACTAAGCTAGACAGAGAGATAGATAGAGAGAGAGAGAGAGAGACAGGCAGAGAATGAAAGGGGCGGAGAGAGAAAGAGAGAGTGGGCTTAGAAGAGTGTGTAAGATGAGTAAATGGCTTCAGGTAAGCTTTTCTACACACACACGCACACACATCTATACAAACAACTTTAAAAATTTCAAAAAGGATTCAATGAGAAAATTTTAAGTTAAAAAACTCCTTAAACTACACGCAAGACACATTTTCACTCTCTACCTCTATCTCACTCTCTCTCTCTTTCTTTCGCTCTTGACTCTTCTATATATATTAGGTCTAAGAAAAAAAATATTATTTCACTTCTCTTCAACTTCTTTTTTATCTACATATTATTTTATTTATAAAGAGATTTCCTTGTAGATGGACTTTTGTCTATATAAGTCAAGATCTCTATACATGCCTGTGTGAGTACAGTTGCGTAAAAAATAGTAGTAAATTTAATGAGAGGGGCAAATTATCTCTCTGATGTCTTCTCTTTTTTTTTTTTGTTTTTTTTTTTTTGTTACTATTTAAAAACGTAGCTGAGTTTTTGCTTTTTGTTTTTATTCGGAATGTTTTCTTATTCTTTTTCTTTTTTTTATGTACATAAATTTGTTTTTTGCGTTTTACTTTTAATTTTAGTTTTAAAAAATGTACATAATTGATTTACTATTATTTTTAGGTATATTTTAATTTGTTTTTTTTTTTTTCTTTTTAATACAAACAAGACAAAAACGCTTGCAAAATGGTTTACAGAGATTGAATCGAGCTAAATACTAAAATTAACCTACCAAAATTTCCTATTTTAAATCTATATGCGTGTGTGTGTGTGTGTGTGTGTGAGTGTGCCAGGGTCTTTATGTCCTCATATATATATATATATATCTATATATATGCATTTTGTTTTTTTTTTTTTTATTGTGTAATATCACCTAAATTTAAAAATATTTTTTTGTGTATCTAATTTTTTAAGAGTTTTTTTTAGGCATTTTTTTTATGTTAGAAATTACATACAATACATTTCACTTGGGTAAGTATTTTTGGTTGGTATTTTTTTGTTGTTGTTTTTTTTTTTTTTTTTTTTGGTTTCTTACTTTCTTACTGGCCTTTTGAGTTTCAAGTTGCAACATTCAATATTTCCTTGTTTGTAGTTTATTATAAAGTATGATGATACGAGTTTTGGTATGTCTCTGGTTCCTTGAAATGTTTGTGACTATTTCCGTGCTTCGATTTCGGTTTATTGTGAGGCGTTTGTGACCTTTGGTATAACGCTGACCTATTGACTGGGGTAGTAGCTGTGATTGTGGTTGGAATTGTGGTTGTGTTGGTATTATAATTAATTTCATTATCTGAGTAGATTCTGTTAATAGCTAATGGTGTTGTTATTGTTGTAATTGGTACACTTAATATCATTGCTTGAATTTGTTCTTGTCCTTGTGCTTGTCTTTGTCTTTGTCCTTGCCTGGGCTGAGTTGTTCGACTTGCATTTTCTGTGTCTGTTTCGATACGAGTGGTTCGGATTGGTGTTGTTGTTGCTGTTGTTGCTGTAGCTGTAGCTATTATTCCTGGGTCGGGCGATGTGGTTCTTGTGGTTGGTAATGATGATATTATCATTTGATTGCCATGGGCACTTAAATATTCGTATCCAGGCAATTTTCTAGTTAAGCTGATTCGACTTAGTCTTGTATCTGATGCTGAAATCGAGGCGGCATTGGCGGCTGCTGAGGCGGAGGCTTTGGCAGATTTCAAATGTAGTGCTGGTAAAGCTAAGTTATCTTTAATTCTATATCGGTATTTTCTCTCTTCTTCCTCTTGTTCTTGTTCGTCTATTTGGTATTGCTGTTGTTGTTGTCGTATCGTATCAAAATTGTGATCTAAATTTGGTGCTGATAACGATGAGCATATGGCCTGATGCTATACCCAGATCTGTTCCTTTCGATCATGCGATCGCAATCAAAGCCTCTGCTAGCACCAATCTTCCTCATCCGAATCCGAATGTCGAGTATTTAGTCCGCTCTTTGGCTTAAAACCATTAAGAACTGGAGATGGCAGTACACGACCGGTTCGGCCCATAGCAAGTGCTTGTTCGAACGAAAGCGGCGCTATATATTCCAGTCTGAAAAATCCCAAAATTCTTGAAAAAAGATGTTTCGATCCGAGGTAACAAAAAATACAAAGGGTCCAGTTCGGATAATTGATTTGTTGAAGTTATGCAGTCTTCCAATATTTAAGCACAAATATTTCGACCCTATGGGTCCTAAGACTTATTATCTTAAATAATTCATTTGGACTGGGGTTCCCTATGCAGATGGGGTTTCATCCCCGAGACATGAAATATATAACAATCTGTACTTACCTTTCTCTTTCCACTTCCCGCTCACGATCCCTTTCACGCTCGTATAACTCACGCTCACGATCTCGGTACTCGTAACGCAGGTCGTAGTCATGCAGTCGATCTCTAAGACGCTCACGATCTCGATCACGCTCCCTACTACTATAATACATATCCCTAGGGTCCCGCAATAAATCGCGGTGATGTGGCAGCGAGTGAACACTGTGTGGCGTTGAATGGTGCGTCTGTGGATGAAGAGTATACTGAATTTATTGAATCAAATATTTTCTCAATTCCTTGGATAATCATTTTCTCAAAGCACTCACATGTGTTGGACTCGCATTTAGCTTAGGGAAATTAATGTTGGTTGGCTTGAGCTGCAGTGTCGACGGTTTGCTTGGTGTCGGTGGTAGTCGTCGTCCGATTCCAGCACGACGAGAGGCTAGCGTTGGGTAGCTGTGCTGCACATGCGTGCCACCTAAACAGTAAACATTCGATAGTAATGAACAGGGGACCATTTTGATTTTCTCGGATTTGAATTGAATTGAATGTTTGACTAAGTTTAAAACATTTACACTTGAAATACATGAAATGATTTCACTTAAAAAAGAACAAATAAAAGTTTAAGACACAATGAAACCTTCTTTCAAATGGAGTGAGGAGGCTCTCAGGATTATATGTACATAACTATTTATTCTGAAATAATTTTTAAAAAAGTCTTTTTGGATTTGAGAGAACTCAAAAATAGGTGACTGGTTCCGTTTATTCAGGAACTTAGTAAGCCGTCGAGTTAATTTATTAAGTTAATCTAGAAAATTTCATTGCTTAGATTTGTGGGAAATAAATATTGACAAAAGGCTCTTGAAAGGCCCTTTTTTTGAAGACTGCTCACAACTCTGGACTTTTCGTTTCAGCTCTGGGAACTTTTGAGAATTGTTTGGCAGAGCTTCCCAGGTTCTGAGAGATCTTCTCAACTTAATTCATAGATATTTAAGAATAGTTAAGTACATATAAAAAAAAAACAAAGGATTTTATGATTAATAAAAACAACCTAAGAATTCATGAAGTGCTCTTTGAATGGATAGGTGGATGGTGATTTCAAATACAAAACTAAATGATCAAGAGATTCTAGCATGCATGACTGTGTGCTATATATATTAAGGTTTATATATTTGTCAACATGGTTTATAGAGAGAAAGAGAGAGATAAAGAACAGACAGAGAGAAAGAGACACGATCGAGACAGAGTGAAGTAGAGAGATAGAGAGAGGATGAAACTAGGAAAAAAGTAATAGTGCGAAATACGAAAGGCATACAAAAATTACAATTCCCAGGCTAACTGGTCTGAGGGAATTTCAAAGAATTTATTTTATTTATTTTTCTTGCTTTCTTCTAGTCAAATGAAACCGGCCAGGCACTCTGGATTTGGCCAAACTCTTTTCTGTGCAGACCAGAATTTTGTCCCCCAACACACTTTTTTTCGAGAAAACCAAGTAATAAGAAGCCATACACATAGATTCTTGGTCAGCAAATTGGGCTGAAAATAATGGAACTCTAAAGCGAATCAATCTGAAAGTCAAGAACTCCAAGATGTCCGACTAAGTCAAGTCTAGGCTAGTCTGAGAATCACAGGTAAATAATTATTTCTTTATCTTTGCAACATTCGAAATACGCATTTCTTGGGAAAGACAGTTCGTCCAAGAAGATTTTTTTTTGTAGGTTAACTGGTAAGATTTTTGACAGTACTCAAGCTACGAATGCGGAAATTTTTCCAAGTGGGAATCGTAGAATTTAGGTACACAATTTAAATGAATTACTTTATCAATGATTTCTAAAATAATTCCAAACTCAAGAAGTGGTTCCACTTGTTTAATCATGTCATTTTCAGACAAGCATTTCTTGAATTCAAAGATATCTTTTGATTAAGCTAACCCACTTGGTGGTTAAAGGATATAGAGAGCCCCAGATCTTTAAGGGATTTGCCCGAAATGCGTATGTTGCACAGTGTGGTTCGACCAAAATGCTTTCTAGTTTCTGCTCAAGTTATAGTGTTCTTGTAGTTGAGGTTATGAGATGGAAATGGTGATGAAGATGTTTTTATTTCTGTGTTATATTTTGTACACAAAAGTACCATATGAGAATTATGGAGTGTAGAGAATTTGATTGATATATAAGAGATATATTGATATATATGAAATGAAATCTCTTGCTAATTGATAAAACCGAGTTCAAAATGACAGCTGTGTGATAGTTGTAGTTGTTGTTTTTGTTATTGTTATTGTTGTTGTTGTTGTTGTTGTTGTTGTTGGTGTTATGTAGATTATATATAAAGATATATATAAATATATATATATATAGGATAGATAGTTAAGCTGTTGTTTTGATTTTGTTTAAATGAATTGAACGAACCAACGAACGAACGAACGTCAAGTTATGACAAATACAAAATATGCACATGTTAAGCATGTTTAAATAATTTAAAATAATTATTTTAATTTTTTTATTATTTTTTAAGTTTTTAAGTTTTTTGTTTTTTGTTTTGTTGTTTAGCAAACTAATTTGAGAGTTTAGTAAGCAAATGTTGAGTTGTTGATTTTATAGTTTTGTGTGAGTAGTAGAAAGAACTAGCAGAAAACATGTTGAGTTTGAGCTTTGGTTTATATAACATGTAAGCTAAAAATGTACCCATATCAATCCCATAACCAAGTCTATCTCGTTCACGCATCTCCTGAAGTCGTGCGGGACTCGGCGATCGTGATCTTTGACATAGACTTGTTGTCCCATATGTGGGATAAGGCAGTTGAGTGCGTTTACTGCGAGACAAATGACCACCATAACGAGAAGGCGAGGGCGAACGGGCCGGACTTGTCGATGCTGACCATGAACCTATATAGTACACATAATAATAACAATAAAAACAAATACCGAAACGAAAACGAAACAAAAAGTATCGAAAAAATGAATTTTTTTGTTTTTTCTTTTTTTTTTGTTTGTTAAGTTAAAAGGATATTTTTGGGGCACAACAGTTTACGTATTTTTTTGTTTGATTTTTTTTTTGTTTTTTTTTTTTTATAAATTTGCAAAAATCTTTGGTTTTTGAGGGGGGAGGGAAAATTGTTTTTCATTGTTCTTTTCAAATGAAATAAAAAAGTTAGACTAATTTTAAGTATATATTAAATTTGGTTTAGACATGTATAAATTATTTATATAGATATTTCTCTAAGCTACTACAAAAAATATTTATCAAAATTGTAATCGGTCGGGCCGAATGAAAATGTATGCATCTCATTTTTGTCAGAGAGTTTTTCATTGCCTCAGGTAGGTCTAATGGAGGAGGAAGTAACTGATTTTTTTTTCTTTTACAATTGAATTTGTTTTAGTTTTTCTTTTTTGTTTGTTTTTTTTTTTTTTTTTATTATTATTGAAGCGGATAACTGAATAGGTTTACCGTTCATTAACTCATGATACATTGAATACATACATTGAAATAAAAAAGGAAAAAATTGTAATAAATTTATTTTGTCTTTTTTGTTTTTTTTTTTTTTTGAATATTTTTCTTGTAATTTTTGGATTTTAGAAAAAAAAGAGATATAAAATGGTTTGGAAATAAATACCTCTTGGATAACGCTGATGGCTATTGCTATGCCTAGGATGACGGGTCTCCTTGACCATCTCTACAACATTAGATACGGTATCGGAGAACCCGATATCATGATGTATGTATTGATGGCCACGCCGTCGAGGACTTGGAGATCTGGCCAATGGAGAGCCGTTGTGCCTGTCAAGAAGAACAAAAATTTGAGGTTAGGTCCCTTTGAAGCTGATTCAGGAGAGTCTACTCACCTCAAGCTAGGCGAACGTCGGTGTCCATTCATGTACGAATGTCCAGGATGTAAATGGCCAGCATCGGCACCGGTCAGCGATTCCTGTGATGGATGTCTCGAAGCATCTTGCAGTTCCAGCATCTAAATAAGTACAGTTGGAACAGGCAAATTAGCCACCGTAGATCTCAAAATCCCATGAATGAAACCACTTCAAATCCAACCAAAAAACTTCTTTCTTTCATTTCAAAAAATATATGTTTTTTCAGTTTCCGATTTTTTGTTCTATGAGTTTTTGGTCTGCTGATTTGGGATTGGTTTCATTCATTCTTTATATATATATATTTTTTTTTGTTTTTGAATAAATAAACTGTATACAATAAAAGCTACAAATATTCTCTCTGGCCTCGTATAGTGAAAGCCAGGAGAGAAGTAAATATATTTATATGAAAGCTACCAAAACAAATATATATAATTCGATATCTCGGATATCGCAAAAACAATGATTACATATATTTATTTTGATTTTTATTTTTTTTTCGGAGGACTTTTTTTTTTTTGTGGGGGTCGGGATTTTATCAAATCAAAAACAAATATTACATACTTCACTGCAACGAAAATACATAATCAAATGCGATATATATATTTTTTTTTTATAAATTATTATTATTTTTGGTAAATTGCACTAAGTTGAAGTAGTATTTGAATTGAAAGGTTCTCGAATGCAGGAGTTAACGATAAATAACCTAGATATATTTTATATAGGGCGTGTAACATTTAAACAAGTCCATACACTACTTAGAGGGTAAAATATTTAAAATATTTATTTTTGTTTTTTTTTTTTTTTGTATACTTTAAGATATTATATATAATTTGTTGTGGTTTTTGTTTTTGTTATATTTCAATTATTCTTTTTATGACTAAGTAATTTCGAATTCTTTTCATTTTTCTAACTTGTTTTTTTTTTTTTTTGGCCAATTAGTTTTGATTACCCAGTTTCAGCTAAATAATTTAAATTTGTCCTATATTTAGTTAAGTAACCAGTTGACATGAAACTAAACAAAATATATTTTTAAACAACATAAAAACAGTTTTTAAAACTCAAAACAACAAACAAAAGAGAATAGTTTAGATAAATGTATTTAGTTTTTTTTTTTTTCATATTTACACTAGCATTCACAAGGCAGAAGTTTTGGGTGTTTAGGTTAAGCCAAAGCGGGACTGAGGCAAAAGCATCTCTAAGATACATTCATATTTACAGTGGGTGAGATAGGTTCTACAGTTTTCAGGTCTACAGTACAGCTAGACATGCAGTGAGTGTGGTTATTTTTATGTCTTTTTTTTATTTTTTGATCAAACAAAAGTGTTGAGCTTTTTTTTTTATGGTAAGTGTAAACGTATTTTTGGTGTGGTTGATTGGCAGTTGTGGTTCTGATTTGTTTTATATATATTTATTATTTTTTTTTTTTCGCAATTTGTTGAATTGAAATATGTGTAGAGCATTGCTTGAGACACCTTTACTTACCAAGCTGGATTTTCACTTGATTTTCACTACAACCAAAATTTTTATTAGGAAATACTCAAACAATTTATTTTTAAAAATGTTTTGTTTTTTTTTTTTTTTTAGCTAAATTGAGAGGGAGAATTTCAACCTTCATAGAAAAGAAATGATGTCTTGTATGAGATGAATTTTTGTTTCTGTTATTATTATTATTATTATTTTTTTTTTTTCTTTGAAGAGCCTAAGTGCATAGATAAATTCTACAATTTAAAATATTATTATTTATTTTATTTTTTTTTTTTGGTGGCCATTTCTATCTTTCAAACAGTTAAGAATTCAAGTCGAGTTACTTTCTGTTATGCACTTTCTAAGCTACCGCTAAACTTTTATAAGACAAAAAAAATAGGAAATATAAAATAAATCTTTGCTGTCAAAATACGCTGGCCGTCTACTTGGGCTTATATGTACTTTTGCTTATTTAATTTTCAAGTGAATCCAAAAGATGTTAATGGTGAATGTCAAAGTCAAATTGGGTTTTTAGAGGGGGGGCAGGGGATTTACAATTCACAATTTTAAACTCTGGCGTAGACTATTTTTTATTATTATTTATTTAGTTTTTGTTAGTTTCCACACACTTGCCCAAGGAACGCTTACGTACATTTATTTTTTGTAAATTTTTTGTACCATATACGAGTTCAACGATCAACGATCAAATTACAACATTGAGTACAAATACTAAGCGAAGATTTTTGCTTTTAGTTCTAAAAAAAATGTATTTTTTTTTTTGTTTTTTTTTTTTTTTGTTTAAAAACAAAAAAATGTCTATGAAACATAAGTGTTAAATGTATTTGTACTATCGGTTCAAAGTCTCAAAAAGAAAATAAACATTCGTATGTATATGACCCAAAATTGGATATAATTTTTATATATATTAAAAAGAATTTTTCAAGTTGCGTAAACTGTCATTTCAAGCGCTCCCGTGGTGCCAAAAGATCTTGAGTTCTCGAGTAAACAAGTATCGATACTTTTAAAATTTGAAAATTAAATTAATTTTATTTTTCTTATTTACATTTGATAGAGTGGTAAATAAATATTGATTCTTGGGCAATAACAAAAATAAATCACAAATAGCTATCGTGCCTTGCAGGGCTAACAAACCAAACAGAGTTATCGAGAAGTATCGATGCGCAAATAAGGATATTATGTATGTTCTTTTCGAACTTGATCCATATAATGCAGGATACAGACTCCTGACCTAGGTTCTATTTTATTTATTTTTTTATCGGAATAGCTGCAAGATTCTTTCAAAAGAATACAAGCTCCTTTAGATACCAGGGAGGCAGTATGGCATTTTTATAAAAAAAAAAAAGATTAGGTTATATCCAATGCCATCATACATATGAAGACTTATTTTTTTTTTTTAATTATTATGAAGTACGAGAGTATAGTGAGTACGAGTACGAACGATTATGTATTCAAAAGGTACTAGTGTATTTTTTTTTTTTTTTTGTATTTTTTTACTGCGACTTAATTTGCTTGATTGTGAACAACATTTATATTTCGGAAAACGGATTATGGACACAAAAAGTATTCACATATATTCATATAATACACAATTAATTTATTTCTTGCTTTAGTAAAAATTTCGATAAATTTTTTGTCTTGGTTTACCGCTTGGAGGTTATCAAACTTATTCACCTTTTTGTTTCTGAAATTATTTAAGAAATTAGAAAAAAAAACACAATTTACTTGAATGTACAAAAGCAGCAAGAGAATTGATTATTGATTGATTTGTTGACTGTGTTTTTGGAAATAAATTTTTCTTCTTTTTTTTCTCTTATAATTGAAGTTACAAGCAAATCGATCAAACTTCAAAGATCCATACACAAATATATATATAGAGTTGTTGTTTTTTTTTTATATATATATATATATAAAAAGTAAGAATGTATATGTATAAATGTTTCAATTGATATATTGAGATATGTCAAATGTAAAGTATGAATATTTTCAAAAATGTGATGAATTTCTATCTTTTTTTTTTTGACACATTAAAAGTTGTTTCACCCACTGTACTAAAAAAAAAAAAATATGTATTCTGTCTTTAAAAAAGGAATTTCAGTTATCAATCTTATTTGAAATGAGATATCAAAGCTTCGAAAATTCTCTCGAAACCTCACATTTCTTAAGGCTTTTACAATCCTAAGCCTTCATTTAAAATAGTCTTTTAACGAAAACTGTTTTAAGAAGAGTTCCGATATTACATCATATTGATAAGGTTTTTCAGGGTCCTTTAGGTAGTTAAGTTATCGGATATCTTAGCTTAACCTCACATTGAGTAAGGTCCTATGAGAGCTCTAATATAGGAGAAACTGGGATATTTGAGCTGGCATTTGAGTGAGGCCTTCTGAAGAATCGAGTGAAGAAAAACTAATATATTTAAGCAGGCTGAGAAGGTAGAGTTCCTTGGATAACAACAGCTTTAGTAAGGCCTAATGAAGACTCGGCCGAGGGCGAAACACGGATATATTAGCTGGCAGAGATGGTAAAGAGCAATGCCTTTCGAGGGCTCGAGTAAGAGAAAAACTAAGATACTAAAGCTGGCAGAGAAGGTCAAGAGATCCTGACGTAACCTCACATTTATAAAGGTCCTATGTGGGCTCTAGTGGAGGAGAAACGGGGTGATTTGAAGTGGCAGAGAAGGTCAAGAGATTCTGACATAACCTCAAATTTTTAGTTACGGAAAACACTAGCTGGAAGAGGCAGTAGAGAGATTTAGAATCAGGTCTTTTGGACTAGCTTAGTTTGATAGTTAATTCCTCTTCTAAGAATCTTGGTTTACTTCAGTGGGCGCAAATAATTTTCAAGTATCAAAAAAAAAAAAAAAAAAAAAAGTACGAGTCGTGGAATTTAATAGCTTTATGTGTCAGTGGTTTCTACGATTTTGTTAGTGATTACGCCCTGGAGATTTTAGCTGACTGGAGACTCCTGGCCATAACAAGGTGTTCAAATGGATTCGAGTTAGTCTTGCGAATGAAAGTGATTGATTAGGTGAGTAAGTGAATGAGTGCTTTGGTGAGTTGATGGGTGAGTCGAATGATGGATTGCTTGGTTATTTTCTTGCTCTTGAAAAGATGTCGAGATGAGTGACTTGGAATTTTGTTGTTTTTGTTTTGGTTTTTCAATTACCTAACTGATCGCTTTCTGATCGTACTCCGACGTGCAAGTGTGGCCAAACTGTTGTGTTCGGCATCACCGTTTGCATGATGGGTGCCGGCTAACAAGTGTGTTTGTGAGTTGGCAGCTCCTTCCCCGTTCGGTTCGAAACTTATGGAGCCCTGTCGAGATCCTCCTTTGTCAAGGGCGGCCATATCGAGCAGGCAATTAAAGAATGATTGTTTCTGTTTTGTTTGGGATTGTTGATGTTGTTTTTTTTTTATCATAGTTGCCAGTTCATTTTTTTTATTTTTTATTTGTGGTGCATTTTTTGTTGTTGTTTGAATTCAAGTGGAATATTTGCCGGTGGTGATTTAGAGTATTTTTGTCACACAATTGTTGTTGTTGTTGTTGTAGGAGTTGTAGTTGTTGTAGTTTCATTCGAATGATACAAGATAATTCAAATTTGCAGATTTTGGTTTTTGCGCATTTGTTCAGAATTTTCAACGTTGTTTTTGTTGTTGTTGTGATTGTGGTGAGTATCGATTTAAATTTTTGATTTTTGATTTTTTTTTTTAGGTTTTTGGTATATTTTCAGTATTTTTTAATAAGCATTAAAAATGGAATGTAAGAATTATTATAGAATAATTGAAAATTGAAAAAAAATTCTTTACAAAAATACAAATTAAATATAATATATATATTATATATATGTTTTTTTTTTTTTGTCTTTATAATTAAGATTCAACTAAAAATTGATTTATGTATAGGTGGGTGTAAGATGGTGTGGTCTTCATTTAAAATTTCATTGCTTATGAAAATAAAAAAAATATATATATTTTTTTAATTTTTTTTTTTATTTTCTAAGCAATTTGATTTTATATATAAAATAATATTTTTTATATATAAAAAAATGAGGGTAGTGTATAGTGTGTGGAGTATATATAGTAAGAAAGTAAGTAGCAATATAAAAGGTTTTTTTGTTTAATATTATTTTAGGGCTTTTAGTGTTTTGCTGCTTAAATTTCTTAGGATATGAGATTTTTTTTTTATATATATAATTTTTGTTTTTTAAAGGTTATAGCATTTTAAGAGAGAGATGTGAGCAAGCTCTAGGCAGTATTTATTTCTGTAATTGGTATATATATATATATTTTTTTATTTTTATTTTTTTTTTTGATTCATTTAATGTGTCGGTAGAATTTTTAGATTGCTTTGAAAAAAGATTTGAGTTTTGCTGATAAAAACATGCGCAAACATTTTTACAAATCACTAAGTTTTTATTTTTGAATATTTTTTTTATGAAAATCTAAAGAAAATTTTCTATTTAATGAGCATAGCTTAGATAAAGATTTAAGTAAAATGTGTGTGCCGATCGGTAGAAAAAAAAAGAAGAAAGAATGTCGAGAGTCTCGTTTGATGTGTGCGTTTTTCTAGTTGAAATAAATAAAATTAGCTCTAGGGTGTGGAGATTGGTTGTTTGGTTTAGAGATGAGCAGAGGATGCTGAAAATTGTTGTTGTTTTTTTTTTTAACTCAAATTTGTTGGCTTTATATTTGTTTGCATGAACTTTTTTTTTTAATAGATTATTTTGCATGCTAACGTTTTGGTTTTTAGATGTTTTGATTTTAAGATTCTGCTAATTAAATATGCAAAATAGTTTTTGATTTTTGCCTAAGATCTTTAAAGATATTTTTATTATTTTGGCATGCCGTTTTGCACTAAGAGATAGTATATTGGTTGTGGTTAACTCAATGGCAAATTGACAATGGAAAAAAAAAAGAAAAACTATAGTCAAAAATAAAAGGAACAAAATATTTTTAATCAAAATTAAATATAGGACATTTGCCTTTGTGTGTGTTTCTTTCTAGGTTTTCTCATTCTTCGAATGGAAATTTTCATCTCAAAGTTTGTCATTTAATTTTTATATATATATTTTTTTTTATTATTTTCGTTGTTATTTTTATCGATATAAACATGGTAGGATAAATATTGCGTTATTGCATTTGTTTAGTTTCTCGGCAGAATTCTAGATATGTGGATATGCATGGGTGCAAAATTGAATTGCAAAATTTTTTAAGAAGAAATGTGCACTATTGGAAAAATTCTCATTTACAATATATACAAAAGTCTTGAAAAAAAAAAAAACAAAATAAAATAAATGGAAAATAGTTGAAAAAATTATTCAAAATGAAAATTAAAAATATTCAAATATTTTGAGATGCAAACTATTTAAATTCTGTCAAGTGTGGAAAGTATCTTTTTTTTTTTGCCTGGGCCTGTATTTTTTTTTTTTTTTTAATTAAAAAGGATCTTTTTAAAAACAAAAAAATAACAAATCTGTTTGGAGTGTTTGAAGATTTTTCATTAACAAAAAATCAAAACTCCTGCTTTTCACCATGTCTTTTAATCTTTTGCCAATGGTGTGAGTGTCTTTATTAAAACTATTATTTTCTTATTGTTTATTATAATTATGAAAAGCGAAATCGTGAACTAAAACATGACCATGGCATTTGCAATCAGAGAGAGAGAGAGAGAGAGAGAAAGAGGAATCATAACCATTCACAAGTATTCATCAATCAGGTGTATCGAATTTGATTTCGCTACTGAGTAGTATGCAGGTTCTTTGGAAATGCATATGCACATTCCCTATGCGAATATGTACACATGCCTCTAGCAGATTGTACGAGTATTGGGGTATCTGTAGTGGTAGTGGTTTGGTTGTAGTAGTTCAAAAAGGATACCAGCCCAGCAGTCAAATTGAGCAAGCTTCCTTCTTACTGATAGAAGGCTAAGGAGTTAAAGCAATGGATAGGTTATCAGGTAGCCCTTACTGACCAATGAAAATGGAAGACAAATTAAAGATGAGGAAGGGGAAGCCCTGAGTGACCAATGAAAATAGAGGGTATTAAAGAGGGAAGGGGGGATCAGAGAAAATGAAATTAAAGTGATAATGAAAACGGAAAAGGGGAAGTCCTGACTAACTTATGAAAATAGAAGACAAGTTGAAGGTGAAAAAAAGTGAAAAGTGGACAAGTGAGGAAAGGCAAGCCCTGACTAACTGATGAAACAAGAAGAAGATTGATATGAAATTGGGTTCAACAGTAAAGGGGATCTTGATTTAGAAGCACAATGAAATTGAGTTCGCGGTGTAATGAAAACAGAAGAGGTGCTGTCACAATTGAGGAGATTCAAGTACTCTTTGACTGATGAAAAAGGAAGGTAAGTTTATGTTTCGGATCTGAGAAAGTAAGAGAGTATAAGAAAGTAAGAAAAATATTGATTATTGGAAAGTTCCATTTGATGGATCAGAATGGAAGAGAGAGTAAACATAAAGTAAATGGAAAGTAAATAGAAAAAAAAGGGGAAACAAAGCCTTCAGGCCTTTAAGTGTTTATGACTTTTAAGAGGATAACAAAAACTGAATAAATTTCTATTGAAAATAGCCCCATGAAAGAAGAGCTTGCTTTGGGTCAACTACGACTGCTGGGCGGTGATGGTTTCATTATTTTAATTCATTATTTTTTTATTTTTAAAGTAGCTTTGTAAATGCTTGCAGAGTTCTGAATTCTTTGTTTGGTTTGGTTGCTTTTAGTTTTTAGTTTTTAGTTTTAGATTTGTAAGAGGTCAAAATGTAAAAACGGCCAAGCAAAAGCAAGCGAATTATATTTTAGGTAATTTGTAATATATTTTTCATTATGTACCGGCTCCTCATCTGCCGTTGGGCTATACTTTGGGTCGTCATCTTCTTCGGCTTTCTTCCGCTATCATTGATCAATTTCCAATTGAATTGAATTGATTAATTATTGTGTTATTGGATTTTTCATTTTTTATTTTATTATTTGATTGAGTTATTTTGATTTGATTCGATTGGGTGGTACGAGATTTGTTTTGTGCAGTAGCAAAAATAAATAAAAATTAATTCAATTATAAATAAATGATAAAGTCTCGGTTTCCCTAAACAGTCTGACACAGGCAAGGGCAGACTTATCGTTGTTTGTGTTTTTGATTTGTGTGGATTTGATTTAGTTGTTTTGTTTAAGAACAATATGTCTAGGACTAAGTAAAGATTAAACAAATTCATTTACAATTCTTACAAGTCTTGCTTAGAACCGAAACTACCTATACAATAAATAGGTTAATACAAATTATGGCAAAACTTGGCACAAACTCCGAAACTCTTTCAAACTCTACCGGTTTATATGTTCTTTGTGTTATACATATTTTCTTTTTAACTCTACGATTACGAGTATAAATATGTGTGTATATAGATATGGTATAAAAATATATATGGCAACGGATTTAGCAAGTCAGAAGGACGCACTCCTAAAATTTTTCGAGAGCAAATTGAAATTGCAATTCGGGAGAGTCTGATCGGTTAGGTCGAATATATGTTTGCTTGTTGCTTGTTTCGGATAGATCAGTGCGTCTTTCAGGGAAAATCCTTGTAAATACACTGCCCATCATAGAGCCACATTGGTTCGATATTTTCCAATCAGAAACAGAGAAATCTTTTATTTTTTTTTACAAATAATTTCCCTGATAGGCAGTGTTTTTCTTATCAACATAAAATATTTTATTCAAATATTTATAAATGTTAATTGGGTTTCCACTTTTATTTTAAAATTTTCTTTTAATACCACAGAATTGTGTGGCCAACATATATACAAAAGAACTCAAAAAAAAAAAAAGAAGGAAGGAAAAACCAAACAGAAAATTTTAAACAAAATATATGTTATGTGTTTAAACATGAGGTTGCATATAAATTAATTATATACCTCCTTCCAATTCTGCATTTATTAAGTATTTATTCATATAAAGTCATGTAGAGATTTAAATATTTTTTTTTTTCGTTTTTGTTTGTTTTTTTTTTTAACATTTCAAATGAGAGTTCAACAAATAAGAAGAGAAATCATAATATTACACATTTAATCCAAGGCATATTGACATATGTATTTGTTTAGTATTAAAATATTCAGATTTTGCTTTAATTATCAAAGATCCAAGCCAATTGGTCTGGGAGAGTTTTCTTTGTGCAGACACACACACACATTTGCCTACGCAAAAAACAGCACAAGATGACTTGGAAATTAAATTGGGTGAGCTCGAGTGCTTGTGAGAATTGCTGAGTTGCAATATAGATTCTCTGGCTAAGGTGCTAGAGACGAGAGACACATCAGAGACAAGAAGACAAATAATTCTACTTCTTGTCTAGCCTGCTGGGTATTTATTTCTGAACTAGCCGACACGTCTTGACCTAGGATAATTTTTACCTATACTTTTTATTATTCTTAAAAAAAAGTAATAATTTTTCCAATATTTTTATATATATATAATTTTTTTTTTGTTTTAAATTAAATTTAAACTAAACCTTCTTTTTGTTATCAATAAAATTTTAACTTAGAAAAATTGCTTTGTGTTTGGAGAATTTCGGTTCTGGGCGGGGGCGAAAGTGGGGGAATTGAAAGAAATTCTATTCGAAAACACTTACCGGCATGCCCGAATCAATCTGGCCAAATCTCGTATTCCGCCAGGATTCCAATATTAGAAAACCTGCATAGATTTTACCAACTGAGAGCTTTCCCTTGTTCAACTGATCAATTGGTGGCACGAGTAAATTTAGCATTTTCTTGGCCTGCAGAGGCCAAATATTTGTAATTGTTTCCCTGAGCTCCATATCCGCCTGATCCATCTCTTCAGCTAGAAATTGTAAAAAAGAACCATTCAGTTTTTTTCAATTTTTGATTCATTTATTTAAAAAAAAATTTGAACCCTTTTCTTATAAAGAAAATAGTCTCATAATAGTCTCATTTTATTGGGATCCTGTGAGAGTTTTGTGTAAATATTGATACCTCAGATATTCAATATATCTCATTTAAGATACTTTCTTCAATTTAATTAGGGTACTCCAGAATTTCAGTCTGATCTAACAAAATTACACCAAATCGTCTATAGTAAATCGATTCGATTAAAGCAGATTGATCCGATTAAAATATACCTAGTAAATCGATCGGGTTGGAGTAAACAAAAAACAGTAGATCGACCCGGTTATAGGACAATGATTTGAGTACTTTAGACCAACCAGGGTATAGTTAATCGATCTGGTAAAAGATAGATTAATCCGGTTATAGTCGATAGATCCTTTTAAAGAACTCAAATTCGGATATAATAGACCAATCCGGTTTTAGTAGTTCTACTCGATAAAGTAGATAACTATAGGCAGCTTTGATTAAAGTGGACCGATCTGATTATAATATATCGATCTGATAAAAATAAGGGTAAGGCATCGATCCGCAACCAGCATGGCACTATTCCCGAGGAACCTGTATCCGTTAAATTAAAAATATTAGAATAACGAAATAAAACTTACGCGCTCTCATTTTTATGCTTAAATTCTCACGAATCAAAGCGAACAACGTGGTGGTAAATTGGACTCTCAGTTCATCATCCAAGGGCATATTCATCCGTATTAGTTTCTTGTAGGCGAGACGGTTGGGACATTTGTTACCGAACCCCAGTGGAGGATCCATATTTTTCAGCATATCGTACATTTCCGTGTAATGAATTCTACCACTAATAGTTTTTTGTTTGTGTTTAAAAATGTTTGAATACAATTGTTTTTGAACAAAATTAGAACAAAAGATAATTAGTTGAGCATTTTAAGAATTTCAAATTGTTTCGAATAACACCACTTCGGATGGGCCGAAGTCTAAAGGTAAAAATTTACAAGACTACCAAGAATATACAATAAAATAATAAAAATCTTGTAAAATTTTATGAAAAATAAAAAACTTGTTTTGCCATTTAAAAAATAAGTAAAACTCTTACGGACTCCCGAGTCTGACCACTTTGGATATGAAGCAAATACGATCAAATAATAATCGTTTAATATAACTGGGAAAGATTCGAGGAACGAGTCGAATTTTGAGGGAATTCATGACCTGCAAAAGCACTTCAAATGGCAAAAGTGAAACAATAGGTATAAATGATAATCAAAAATTGGTGTGAGTGTGTACGAAAATATGGGGAATACTTAGAGATATATATTAAACAGATAATTACGTCGCATTTGGATCATATTCCGCCCAGATGCGCACAAATTCGTCTAAGTGATGAGCACCCAAAATACTGGAGTCCCGCGTCAGATAATCGAAATTATCCATGATGACGGCCACGAACAGATTCAACATGAGAAACGAACAAAAGAATATAAACGATACGAAATAGGCGTATGCCAACGTAGAACCGCACGTCTCATCTCCCTTCTCGGCATCATCATCACATGGTCTCCCCTTGAGGCACGCCAGCATAATGTTCGGCCACGCCTCGCCCGTAGCACATCTTTCGTGGGATTTGAAGAAAGGAGATAATATGAATAATATGAATATTTTATTGTTGTTGTCATATCTTTCTCACTTTTATATAACTAATTTCTATGCTATGAGTTTATTCTTGTACTGATCTAATGTGTGTCTGTCTGTCTGTGTGTGTGTGTGTGTGTGTGAATTGATACTGATGTTACGTTACATTAATCTCAATGACTACGCAAGATATATGTCTTTATAATCTGGTGTTTAAATATATATATTCTTTTTATATGTATTTACAAATATCTAAACAACATATACATACAGATATATAAGATACTATAGTTCTGATTTGAATTTTATTCAATATATATTTTTAGTTAAGCCTGAATATATTTTATGGAAAATACGAATGCAAATTAATCTCAAGACCACAAAGCGGTTCGTCCGGGTCGACAGGCACCTGCGAACTGGTTTGCGGCCTTTGTGGTTCTTTCAATTATTTTCGCATATTTTTTTTTATATACAAAAAAGATATATTTTAATATTTTCTAGTATCTCCTACTTTGAATATAAGTTTTGCCTAAATTGCTATATGTAGCTCTAAGTTACTGGAACCAAAAGAATCCCTCAGCATTTGAGTTCATCAGTGTGTATGTTACATTGGGAAACTATTCAGCCCAATCTAAGCAAATGAAAATATAATAATTTTTATATATGCCTAGGATTTGTTTAAGCCTACAACCAAGATACTTAGATTATATTTAAAGAAAATATATATGTATATATTTATATTGTATATAGGTAATATTATTATTATTTTCCTATGTCAACTTGAACTTGTAAGCAAGATCAAATGGAACCAAAAAAAGGAAAAGAAGAAGAACACATATTGAACTCGACACAAAAGCAAAACTTTATGAATATGTATTTTATTTGAAGCATTTGCCAACTCAAGCTCTGCTGGAAACTACACCGATCTATCAAATATATAACTCTAAGATACATTCACAAATTTACCATACATTTTATGATTTTATTTTATTTATTTTCGAAAACGAAATCGCTCTATAGCCTGTACAGTAAGTTATGAGGAAAAATTAACAAGTTTTATAGGGTTTATAGCCACGAGATCCGAAGATCTTTCAAATGGTCATTAAGAAACTCAAAAGTTATGGATTCTAAAGTCTAAAAGTATATCAATATTGACGTGTTCAGTTATCTTTTTACCCGAGTTGGCAGTTCCTTTAATTATCTCACCTGCCCCGTTGATTTCACTACTCTTCGAAATGATTGATATCAAAAGAAATACTACTTGACTTAGGTAATTGAAAGATATAAATATATTGTATTTCTGATTTTCTTAAGAAGAGTTTTTCGTTGGTCTAACCCTAGATTATTGCTAGTTTGCTAGACTCGACTAGAGATTTTAAAATATAATCTAATTGGAACTTATTTCGCTAGATTTCTAGATTGATTAATTCTAGGGATTTCCATGGACTTTTACATACCTGAACAGCAACATGACGCCTTGTATAAATGATTGGAAGTTGTTGTGCCTAGTAATGGAATTTTCCACTGTACCTAGTTTGATATTTCCAAAAACCTAAGCGCATTTTAAATATTATTAAATATGAAATTTGGTTTCATTGAAAAAAAAATTTTTTTTTAATACAAACAAAATTGATATACTTAGAGCTATTTGATTATAGACTTAACTATTTTCAGATTCCTTAAGCCCTTATTTCTTAGATTTAAGAATAAAACTATATTTAGTCTAGCCATTCAATATGAGGTTAACTTACGCCCGTATGGTATAATTCTGATTATGAAAAAGACTTAATTATAATTTTCTAAAGAATCTACAAAAGAGATAAAATACTTATGAGTATTCCAGGCCTAGAGAAGAGTTCAGATTATTGGAATATTGAAAAAAAAAAAATAATAATAGTTCAAGTATCCAAGAGCTGATTCACCGATTAACTAGTTCATCTATATAATATATTAAATAGACCCGATCTCGGGATATAGTAAATTCATACATTCTTAAATCATAAAACGAAATGAGCAAACAATGAATAACAACTTTCTATATAAATACTTGATTTATTCGAATAATTACGAACAAGTAAGCAAGACTACGGGTTCAAATACAATACGAAATTTCTGATATTAAGTAAACCTGGGAACTTTTACATACGTAAAGGGATAAACTCTAAAAAATTCTAGATAAAATACTGGGCAACTGTTACTCAAGACGGTGGTGGTTACAGCAATTCCAAAATATTCACTTTGACCAATTCGAAAGGACTCTTTCAGGCCGCCGTCTTGACTCGTTTCAGGCTAGGGAAACAGTTAATTTTACAACTCAAAAATACTCTCGATATAAGATGTTGAAATGGGTTTGTTTGTCTTGTTAGTGCCTAGATGATATATACAAATTGGTTTATATTCTTGTTTGGTTTACCGAAAGAGCAGCATGATTCCTCCAGAAAACGATTGAAAGTTATTGTGACGGTTGAGTTGGGTGTCCGGATCATATTTTATGTTGCCGAAAACCTTTTGGTTTTTCATATATATGTAAATTAGTTATAATTGTTAGGAATATATTCTTGCTAAGTTACTAAGAGTAGGTGACAACTAAAATGACCTAGGAAAAAAAGAATAACAAAGACAGAGAGAGAGAAAGAGAGATGGACCTATGAAAGCCCTCCTAGCGAGGGCTTGGCTATAACCGAGAACCAAAGAACTGAGAAGGTCTAACTCCGACAGTCTATAAACACAATGTATATGGCTTAAAACTAGTTTCATAGGATAACCTTTTGATCCCTTGACATATCTTAGTTAATGAGTTACAACAAGACTTATAGATAGTTTACCAGAGGCTTTGGTCTTTCCCCCAGCCCCGGAACTGGACTTACCTGCATGCCGATAATGGCGTATATAAAAAATAGCATGGCTATAAGCAAACAGACATATGGAAGTGCTTTAAATGATTGTACGAATGTCCAGAGTAGGATGCGGATTGTGTATCCTTGACGGAGTAACTTAATGAGACGCGCCGCACGAAACAAACGCAGGAAGCCGACATTGATTGAGTTCGACTGTAAAATATTATTGGCCAAAGGAGAGAGAGAGAGAGAGAGACACCCACACGAAAAAAGAAACAGAGAGAAAAAATAAACAGAAAAAAATATGGAAGAAAAAATTTGGTATTAGAGTGGTTGAGGTCCGCTTAATTTTTGTAATGTTTTTGTTTTTTTTCTTTTTTCTAAAAACAAAAAAAATCATTCTCAATTGCTTGAGATTGGCTTGTTAGTAGTACGAGAGAGTATAGTAAGTACAGAGTAGTAGTAGTAGTAGTAGTAGTAGCAGCAGTAATAGTAGTAGTAATAGTAGTAGATTGGTAGTAGGCAGTATTTTGTTAGTACAGAGATAATCAATTCATTTCAAGTACAATACTTTTTGTTTTTAAATAGATTTGGTTTTTTTGTTTTTTTTTTTTTCTAATAAAGTAAAAAATATATAGATCTACTTTTTGGTTTACTTAATCCGAAAAATAAAAGGAAAAACTGCAAAATTAACTTTTCACCAAAGAGTTGAAATTTTCTCTGTATTTACACAAATTTCTCAAGATATTTTTGCAGTCTTGTGAAAAGCATAGATATATAGATATATATATATATATATTTTTTTTTTGTTTTTTTTTTTGTTATATTCAAGAACAAAATGCTAAATAAGAAATCATAAAATGTGTCAATTAAATGAACCTTCTTAATTATACAACAAATGCAATATGGAATAATAATAATAATTTTATATAGAATTGTTCTCTCTTTACTAGAAATTATATAATTTATAGTTTTTTTTTTTAGTTTTTTTTTATATACCATAATAATACGCTTAAGAATTTTTCTTTCAGTGTGTATTGCTGTGTGTGTGTGTGTGTGTGAGAGTGTGTGTGTGTTAAGTTTGCTAAGCTACCACATCAAAATACATAAGAGAAATAATTGTGCTTCGATTTTTTTTATAGACTTTTTCTTTTTTTTTTTTTTTGAAAGAGACTAAAAATACAAGACAAAAAGTAATTTTGACCTTATCGTTTTTTTGGAAAAATAAACAAATTAATAAATAAATCATAGACAATTTACACAATAGAAAGAGACAGAGATAGAGCGAAAATAAGCAAACTGCTCTAGGAAAAGAAAAATTAAATTGCAAAAAAAATTGTGTATACCAGTTTTTTTTTTTCAATTTTTTTTGGAAGTATGTACATGGTTTTTTTTTTTAGTATTTTTTGGGCTAAGTATTGTACTCGTTTAGGTATTTTTTTTTTTATCATTTTTAATTCTCTTTAATAAGGGGGGGAACTTTGACCAAAATATTTTACTCATCAGCTGTTGCAACTTTTTAGTTCAAATGTATAAATGTATTTTTAGTATTTTTTATTTAGTGTTTTTTTTTTTTATACATTCACACATTTGTGAGTTATCTTTATTGGTTTGTGGCAAACACTCTGACTTTTCAGACGTATACCGCCTCGCCGCGGGCTCTGCTCTCTCAGGCGTCTCATTTTTTAGAAATACATAAAAAAAAATAATACTAGATATAGTATAATATATATATAGTATATGATCTAGCTAGTCCTAGTAATGATATTTTAAAGGCGAGTCCCACGCTGCTCAGGTCCTCGCGCCGACTCGAGTTAAGTACAAAAATTGAATATATCGAAAAAATCTAAAATACAGTTATATAGATACATATTGTATGATTTCATTTTTTTTTTGTTTTTTTTTTTTTGAATTGATATTTCTGAGGATTTGTTTAGATTGAGTGCATATGAGCCAAAGTAACTGGTAATCCAAAAAGAGAGATTCTCAACTAAATTCTAGCAGCCAATAAAAAAGGTAAACAACTAAAGAAAACCGAATAAGGAAAATCTCTAGATTTTTCTACTTGTATTTTGTGTAACGGAAAATTGTCAAATCATATTATTATTTTAGCTAGCGAAATCAACTGAGTCTACGGAAATCATACGAGAAAGAGAGAGAGAGAGAGAGAAATAGTCACACTTTTATTTCACAACGGAATTTTTACTAATAAAAAAAAAAAAAAAAAAAAAAAAACACAAAGAGGAAATCAAAAAGAAATCGTTAAGCTAATTTGTTTGCTTATTTGTTAGGTCTTTTGTTTTTTTCTGTTTTTCATTTTTTTTTTTTTTTTTTAAAGGAAAATTGTTTGATTTTTGTTGTTTTTTACTTACATCCTGTTGGATAATCAGAAACCATGTTCAATTGAAATTTTGGTATGTTTTAGCCATTATCGATTTTGTTATCGATTTTAGATATTTTGTTTTTGGTTTGTTTGTTTTCGATTACACATATGTATTTGATATACCGTTAGGTGGAACGATTTTCGACATCATGGAATGTTTTTTGATAGCAGAAATATTATTTTGTTTCAGTGGGAAGACAGTTTTGGTCGCACAGCAGAAAAATTGCAGTTTTCAGAAAAAAACGATAACGATAACAACGACAAGGAGTATGATTGTGATTGTTTTTTTTTTTTGTGCAGTTTTTTTTGTTTTTTATTTATTTTTTTAAATTTGCCATTTTAAAGTTGATTGAGTTTTTTTTTGGTGCAGGCCGTGTTTTTCACATTTTTTTTTTTTTTTTGGTGTCGATTTATTTCAATTGAAATTCGTGGTTTCAATGCGTAATTTTTAGTTTTTTGCGGCGTTGGCGGCATTAAAAAGTTAAATATTTTTTTTTTTTTAGAAAAATAAAAGAACAAATAAAGTAGAGTTGAAAATTAGTAGTAATATTGCGATTGCTTGATTGCTTGGTAGGTGGAATTGGTGAGAGAAACAGAGACGTGTAATTTTTTTTTTTTTTTTTTTTTATAATTTTTGAATGCATCTAAATGGGTTTAAAAAATAGTTAAATTTGATGTATGCAAAAATTGTAGCTTTTTTTGTGGGTGGGGGAGGGGGTGGGGAGGGCGTAACCACATTTGCCTAAGACAGAACAACAGAGTTACGAGAAGAGAGAAGAAGCTTTTAGACAGCACAAGTTTACACATGAAAGCGAAGGAAAGAAAGCTATTTGCTATTTTATAGATACTTTTGTTTTTTTTTTTTTTTTTTTTTGAGGGAGCGGAGACAATGTAGTTTAGCTACCAACTTGATTAGTTCATATAATTTGCCTACCTGAAAGTTGGAGAGAGTGGGGGGAAGAGGTTAGTTCAAGTCCATTTCAAATCTACGGAAAGCTTGAGTTTTCTACTTTCTCAGCAAAATCCATTAGGGGAGGCAAGTAAGCATGATTTCAATACTATACGGAGCTTGTGTCTGTGTATATGTGTGTGTGTGTGTGTGTGTGTGTGTGTGTGTGTGTGTGTGTGTGTGTGTGTGTGTGTGTGTGTGTGTGTGTGTGTGTGTGTGTGTGTGTGTGTATATATCTGTGTGTGTGTGTGAGAGTATATAGCCTGGGCTCCAGTGATCCTCAAATCCACCCTTAGAAATAGAGCCTCATAAAAACCTAAAACCTACCCCTGAGAATCTTGGAAAAAAACTATAGTCTCGGGCAACCTTAGAAATAAAAATTTTTGAATATTTATAGATACTTTTAGTAAAATACAAAAGCTTTAGCCTTAACTCGGAAACATGCAAAAGCTAATTCAGTTTAGCACCAAAAACAAAAAAGAAGAAGAAGGAAGACAGTTTCCTCACGAGTGCAAGAGCTTTGTCCATTCTGATCCCTTTGGGAGTACTACAAAAGTGCTCGAATAAAATGAAACAAATGGAACCAACAATCTCAAAATTACTCAACGAAACTGCGAGCTGTGTGCTGTTTAAGGAGAAGCCGCCAAGTCATTCGGATAGTCCGAGACTAAGAGGAACCAAAGATTTCCATGCAAAGAGAGAAATCCACGACGGTGTTGTGAGTCTGGAGACATTGAACTGAGATCTTTTGTTTTTTTTTGTTTTTTTTTTCACTTAATCTAAATTAAAGTTTTAAGCATTCGGTTTATTTTTAATACACTTAAGCCAAGACAGTCTTGTTTTTTTTAAGCATTCTTAAAAAATATCCAAATTTACAGAGAAGTAGACACAGAGATAGAGAGTGAGAGAGAGAGAGAGAGAGCGATCAAGTGGAAGCCATGCTTTTAAAATAGGAGAAAAATCTTAACGTCAAACGGGCTTGCCGATCTTGTCTGGAGATATTCGTGTACCCTGTAACTAATCTGGATCCGTGAGATCTGACCTGTTTAAGGCAGCTCTGACCACTATTTCAGGCTCTTTTATTTGTTTGCTAGGACTAAAATTACTCAAATCGGACAGATCGCCTGAGCTAAAGGCAAGAATATAAAAAGGTCTGCCATCTGCCGGATAAAAGCAGACTCTTCTGCACAGAGTCGCAAACCAACTCACTGTTGCAACTGCAGTCTGATAGATGGCGCTTTTAAATTCTGTCCAGTGGGTACAGGGTGTGTCACGATCGGCTGCAAGTTTTCTTTTTATTTGCGTTAACATTTGTTCCCCTACTTTTCCATTTATGAATTTATGAAATTACTAAATTATAATTTTATAATTCTTTTTGTTTTGTTTTGTTTTGTGCAGCACCCAACCAAGGCCACTTGTTTTAGCATTTTAATTTAATATATATATATTTTTCTTGTTGTTATAACTACAGAAGTATGGACGGAACATTTTACAAGAGAATATGTAGATACAAATTCAAATATATATATATGTGTGTGTGTGTGTGTGTGTGAGATAGAGTGTGTGCAGGTGTATATGCTTGTGAGTGTGTTTGTGCTAGGCAACTCATAAAATCGCAAATATATTTAAAATTTTTCCAAGTTACTTAAAAAATCAAATGAACCAAATTTTACAAAAATAATTTCTGCATTTCTTTTTTTTGCCAGAAAAAATAAAACTAGTTCTTTTCGTACTTTTAGGTGGAAGAAAATATTAAAAAAGAAAAGGAAATCGGTTTGGTTTTCGAAATTTGTAATAAAAGCTTAAGAGGCGAAATAGGTGAAATTTTCAAAAAATTTTCAAAGCAGTTTTAAAGCGAAATCTAAAATTGATTTGATTGATTCGTTTACACATTTAAGGAAAAAAAATTTGATAAATGCAAATCTGTGTTTTTATAGTGTGTTTCGTACTTACATCGTGCTGTTGGTGTTGATTTTTTTTTTTTTTTTTTTTTTGAATTTGAGAATTTTTGATTTGTTGTACATGTCGATGTAGTTGGTTGATGATATATATATATATATAATTTTAATTTTATGCACATGTTTGTGGTGGTGCAACAAACATATGCATAACAATTTTTTTTTTTTTTTTTGGATGATATGATTTTTTTTTTTTTATTTATTAAAGTTGTTTTGGTTGGTGGTCGATAATTTGATTGGTTGATTGATTGAATTAGTTATTTTTTTTTTTAATTGGTTTATAATTTTTGAATTTTAAATTGATTGAATTGAAGGATGTTGTGATGAGATTTTTTTTTTTTTTTTTTGCATACAATTTTTTTTTTTTTTTTTTTTTTTTTTTGTGAGAAAATTTTGATTTGCAATATTTCCCGTTAGCCAATTTGGGGAGGCATTGAATTAATTTTTTTTTTCATGTTGTATACAAAATGGATGAGGATATTTATGTATATAATGGGTATATAGATAAATATTTTCGTTGATTTGAATTTACACATATGCATATGTGTGCGTTGGTGGTGTTTTTTTTTTTTTTTTTTTTTTTTTTGGGTGGTACATGTGGTTAATTTATTTATATAAATATATAGATAAATATATATTTTATTTTGGTTGCGTGAGTGTTTCATTTTTGCATTCATCGATTTTTTGTTTCGATTTGGATTGGATTTCCCGATTTTTGAGACCACATTTCGTATTTGGTATTCGTTTTTCGTACACAAATAAATATGGAAAAGGAAAATTAAAAAAGAAATATGATTATTATTTTTCTTAATTTGTTGGTTAAATTTGTTTTTTTTTTTTTTTTCATTTGATTTGCTTTTGTGTATGTGTGTGTGTGTGTGTAAGAACTTTTATTTTTCATTATTTTTTTTTTTTAACAAATGATTATTAAACATTGAGTGTGTGTGTGTTCGTGTGTGTGAATCTTTTGGTACACTATTTTTTTTTTTTTTTTTTTGCATTTTTGTGCCAAATTAAAAAAAAAATGAATATTTAAAAAATATATATTGTTTAGGTTTTGTATGCCTTAATGAACACATAAAATATTTCGTACTTGGTAAAACTTTTGATAAAAATATTTCTTAATTTCTTTTTTTTTTTTTTTTTGTTTTGTTTATTTAATTTAACACTTAGTCAAACTTGAAATGCAAATCAACCAAATGAAAATTATTCAAAAGCCCAGCCAGCTCAAACATTTTTAAATGCGGCAGCCAACCCATTAATAAATAATAAAAATTATTTATTTATTTTTTTTTTTTTTTTTGAAATAAATTAAAAATAAGTTTTTATGGTAATCAGCGATGCCATTGAAACATTTAAAATACTTAAACTGTTAAGCTAAATGGAAAGCCCACCTTACCTTAAATATTTTATTTATTTTTAATATAATTTCTTTTTTTTTGTGAAATTTCAAAGTTTTCAGAGGTGCTGGGATTCTTTTTAACCTGCCTAAGGATTCAGTTTTTTTTTTTTTTTTGTTTTTTCTTTCAAAAGTGAAAGTAGAATTTCGTCTACTTTGAAGTGGCAACTCTCTAACTTATTTACCAAAAAATATCTAAAAATTATTAAATCAATTTTTGATACGTAACAAAAATTCAGTGTTGATATTTTCTTTTTCTGTATCTTTTTGACAAAAATAATTCAAAACAAAAGAAAACACAAAAATAAACAAGAACCTAGATATCGCATAACGGACCTCAGATTTCGGATTGACACAATTCTGTCTGTTTTTATTTATTTTTTTTTTTTTTAGTATTTTATGTGGAAGCTCCGAGTCTCTGAGTAGTCAGTTTATGCTAGCAACAGATAATTACCCCAAATTCCATCCAGAGTGCATCGACAATACTGCCCAAGACTGTGATCAGGTCAAAGATATTCCAGGGATCCTTGAAAAAGTTCTGCAAAATTGTCAAACGGAATTAAATGATGGGGAAGAATTAAGTTAATCGAAATTATTTGAAGAACACCGAAGCTGAAATTTACAATGCCCCGACCGGGTTTACCAGGGCTCCCAGACTCTATTCAATCCTAAACTATTCTTTAAAAATGTATAAACCTTTTTGATTGGAGTTACCTACCGTACATCCAAAGGCTATGACTTTGAGTATGGTCTCCATTAAGAAAAACAAGGTGAATACCAGGTTCATGTAAGTCAGGATTTCACTGTGGGTGGGCGGTGCATCATGAAACTACCAATGGAACGGAGGTGGAGGACCGAACAAAAATTTTCAATTTTAGATGATTTTCAAAACAAGACAGTTGCTTTTTTTTCTCAACAAATTCAACCTTTGCTTCTTGGCAAAATTAATAAAAATAAAAATATATAGCAAACGATACTTGCGAGTAAGTAGAACTTGATGTATTCACAGATTTGTGCGTGGAGAAAGTTAAGGAAAATGTGCTTAATTCTTGTAAGTTTCATGCATATAAGATATATTTCAAGGATCTTATACATATTTTTATACATAAGTTTGTGCTCACACCTTGAGAGTTCCAGACCATATACATATATACATGGAAATTGGAGAACTCTGATAGGATTAATAAATCGAAAAACCTAGGGAAATTTACAAAGCGTTTCTTTTGAAGAGAAATAATGAGTAGTTTAAGGAAGCTTACCTGGAACCACAATTTCAGAGACTGTACATGCCCAGACCCAGACTTAACTATACACAAACTGAGCTTATTATTTTCAGAGACATTGTAAATTTCAGCATATTCCCTTAAATCAGATGTATAAGTTTGCTTACCTTGACACCGAATCCAATTATCTTGAGCACTGTTTCAACACTGAACATGCCTGTGAATCCCATGTTGATATATTTCAGTGATTTCTCATACATGTCGCTTTGATTATGATACTGTTAGGATGTGTATTCAGAATTAGTCTTGACTTATTTACTCTGCTCTGGCAGTACAATTTATATATTTTGATTGGGCAAAGGGAAAATCTGATTTCGTATATCATGCATTATTTTTTTATATTGTTAGTATCTTTTCATGCCGATTGTTTGGGGAATATACAAAGTACACAACATTTATCTGTACACACAAAGATATTTAAAGGCTGAGATCAGGGTCAAAAAAAATAATCAATTAAACAACTTGAGAAGCCGAGGTCTTTTGGAAATTATAGAAAATCAAAAGAATAGGAATATAGGTAAACTAGAATCGAATCAGTCAACTCACCTTCATCATAAGTAATAACGTATTGAATACGATCAGCATCATAATGAAGTACTCAAATGGCGTGGAGACGACAATTCGCCAGACTTTATACTTGAAGGTGTTACGGTTCTTGGGCATATAACGTTCCAACGGTCGTGCGCCGATCGTAAAGTCAATGCAGGATTTCTAGGGAAAAGAGAAACATTTTTTCTTATTATAATTTGAAATCATATTTATTTTGGGTTATAAATTGTTGGATTGCGTATATTTGGTTTGTTTTGGTGTGAGAAATTTTCGATTTTCACTAAAATAATGATGCTTGGTGTGGCTTCTAGAGATTTTTGAAAAAAAAACAAAAAAAAAAACAAACAAAATTTAAAGAATCTACTTGATCCGGTTTGTGGCTCTCGGCCCTATAGATCTCTAAGTCTAGAGAGAGTTACAACTCTAGTTAATAACCTGCCAATCCAGTTGATAAAAGAAAAATACAAGACTATGCCAAATCATGCTCCAATTCAATATCTTTCGGTTTTCATAGACATGCAAGTATTTCCATTGGATCCAAGCACCATATATTTTTGAATTTTAAGAGTAGTTTTAGAAAAAATGATGTGTGTTTGAATTAGAATTTTCGTAAGCAATTATTGGTGATTTATTTATATATATATATATATACTATAAATATTAAGTTGTTTGATAAGAGAATTCTAGAATTTATGGTTTATCGTAAAGACTAAATATAATCGGATTTAATTAAAATTTTGTGTTGAAAATCTCGTAAGCTTTTTATGGAACGAAAAGAAAATCTTTATACTTACAAGACAAGTCGGGTAGGTCAACACCTTTACACGACAACTTCGTTAAATATTCCACGGATCTTGTGTGAATATTTAAGAACTATCGTTTTGGCATTTACAAATATTCATATCATTTTAATTATCCGGTAAATGTTCACTATTTATATTCTTTTTGTTTCTTCTGTTTTATAAAAGATCTAGTATTTCCGAAAACTCTAGGTCTGAGTACACTACAAAATATACATAATGATGGACTACATTCTAGGGTTTCTCAACTGAAAAGGTGGAAAATCGGTGGAAAGTATTCCGAAATATTCTTTGTTTGATTTGAATATGGAAAATGTGTCCAGCTAGTGGGATTCTAAGGTTTTGGAAGTCTTGTGTACTTGATAGCCTAGGAAGACCCGTTTTACTGCTGGGTGAGTACGGGCCAGTCCTTGAGCTCTTCAAATGAGTAGATAGTTTTGGGTTTGGTATGTACGTGCAGTTTTTATGTTATTTTGTTTTTTTTTTTTTTTTATTTGTATTTATAGGACTAGCAATTTCTAAGAGAGACGGTATATTTTTGGTTTTGATAATGTGGATTTGATTTTGGTTAATTTAGGTTCTTGACGAGCTCACCTGATTTTTGTCAATTTCACCATCTTGCAATTCGGCTTCGCCCTGCTCTTGAAATGTTATAATAATCAAGGCCACGAATATGTTGACGAAGAAGAATGGAAATACAATAAAATATACAATATAAAATATGGACATTTCGATCCGGAAATTTCGGATTGGACCCCTATCTTCATAAGTGGCAGCCATTGAGTGTTGTAAGACTCTATTGTATTGATTATTTTCGTAAACGAAATAAAAAAGAAATTAAAAGTGAGAATGGAATAGGAAAAAGTAGAAATTGATTAATTTATTTAATATTTTCAATATACTCGTAAGCGAACTTGCTCATTTAAGAAATGAAGATTTTTTTTTGATAGATCAAGTGAGATATACAGAAAGTAGAAATATATATATATATAGAGAGAGAGAGAGAGAGAGTGAGAGAGATGTTCAAATTATCTTACTGTGGCCATCCCTCGCCGGTCTGTACAGCAAAAAGTGTCAACATAGCGGCGGCAACATTGTCGTAGTGAAAGCTTCGCGGTCTCCAGACTCGCATCTCCTGTTTAGGCAGTAGTTCGTCTTCTTCGTATTTAAAATATGAGCCCCTTTATGATGCACATTTTGTTTATAGTTTTATTTTTTATTTAGTTTATGGCATTATTTTATTGATTAATTTGATTGTTTTATTTGATTATATTATTCAAAAATTGTTTATAGATTTTTTAGTAAATTATTTGATAAGTTCATATGAAAATGTATACAAGTTTTTAATCATAGAAAAGAAACAAATCAAAAATAACAATAAAAACGAAAACGAAACTAAATCATATACCAAAAAACGATCATTTTTTTTTTCAAGTGTACCTTTTTTTTACATACACAAAAGGAAATTATAGGTTAGACATCTAAAGAAATAAAATCAAAAATATTGCACATTCAAAATATGTAAGCAAGTTTAGAGGTGATTTAGCAATGTACATGTTAGCAACAAAAAGAGTATGTAGAGTGCGCCACGTAAAACGGTATGGAAATGAATACAAGTCTAACGGTTTTTCTCTTCTTCCTCTGTGATCGTACATTGATGAAATTTGTGCTTGCGAGTGACACTGTGAAACTGTGTGTCTGTGTGCCTGTATTTGTTTGTGTGTGTGAGTGAGTGAGTGGGTGGGTGTGTGATTATTTCTCGTTGTGTCTTTGCATTGGTTTGTATTTGATTAAAGTCTTTGGGCCCAAGTACAAGAAAAATACAAATCAATACACCGTACATTTAAATGTTCAAAAGGCGTACAAAAAAAGAAATGTTCGAAAATCAATACACGAAAACAAAAGAAACGAGTGTTGGTGGGAGTGGCTCAAAAATAGAAATTTGCGAAATGCATCGCTATCACAAAAGCAAAAACTCAGTGAAGGTCACAAAAGGGCACAAACGAACTCTGCACACACGCACTGCTGCGCCGCCAAAAACAAATTACAGTGCTGCCTAGACAACAACGCTTGAATTGCAAAAGCAAAAGAGAAAGGCGAGTGAGAAGAGGCCAGCTAGTGTGCATGCGTGCATTGCGTCTGCATCTGCGTCTGCGTGCCGGTGGGAGTAAAGCGGACAGACCGATCGACCGACTGGCTAGAAGTTATTCGGCTCGTTGTTCGTTCGGTGATGTGTAACAAAAGCAGCTTTGCCTAATCACGAGCTCGGCTTGGCCTGAATGTGTGTGTGTGTGTATGTTAGAGTGTGTGTCAAGTCTTTTTCTTTTTTTTTTTTTTTTGGCGTGTACAAAGGAAAAGAAAATTATAAGAAATTTGTTGAAATGTTAATTTTTCAAACATAAGCGAATCCCTAATTAACTCTGATTCTTGTTGTTATTGCAATACGAAGGCGAAACAGCTAAAACAAAACGATACTTTTACATATATATATATATTTTTTTTTCATTGTGCCATAGAAAAGCGCTTTGGTGTTGTATCTGTTATTGTTTTCACTTCTTTTCGGTGAGTGTAATCTTTTCGCTTTCATTTCAGAAGTTTCTTAAGGCGATTTCATTATTACACTCACACGTCGAGTGCAATTGAGTTTCCAAATGCATTTTTTTATATACTATATATTTCTGTTTTTTTTTTTTTCAAATATTATAATTATTATTTAAACGAGTACAATGATTATCTAATTAGAGAGAGAGAGAGAGAGCGAGAGAGACAAATAGAGAGACAATCTGATTTCTAGTTTTGGTATGCTTTGTGTTGCTTTTCTGAATTTGAATTGATTGGAGTTCTACGAGAAGAGGAATTTTAAATTGAAAAACTTTTTACATACATACACATAGGAAAAAATAGACAATTATCAAAATCATCACACATTGTCAAATTATGAAAGTCTAGTGTTGTTCTTGGATTTTTTGTTTTTTTTTTTTCGAAAAAAATTTTAACAATACCGACGAACACACACACAAAAAGTCTGCATGTGAACTGGAGATCTAGAGGACTAGAAGAGTTTATGAGAATAATTACAAAATGCTTGTGATGAAACCGCCAGGAAAAATTATGAATTAAACAGCTACTTCAAAGAGAGTGACAGAGAGAGAGAGAAAAGCTTTCGTTGCTTGGTTTATTCTATTGAAAAAAAAAAAAAACAAAAAAACATAAAGACGAAAGCTCTAAAAGCTTAACAAAAATCATCTTTAACCTCAAAGAAAATGTGTGGACGCGCTGTGTACAGACTTATTAAGAAATCTTCTGGCAGTAATATGGACTCTTTGGTATTGCAAAATACCCAATTGCAAATAAATGAAACGAAGACATGCTAAGAGTACGCGATTTACCGAAGTTGATTTTTTTTTTTTTTTTTTTTTTTTTTTTTTGATTTGGTGTAGGCAACAGATACAAATATACAGTTATATAAGTATTATTTTACGTGAGTATATATAAGGCAGCTAAAACTAGAAACAGAAGAGAAGAAAACTAGAAAGGTTTGATGTTTTGTATTTTTTTTTTTTTTTTTTTTTTTTTTTTGTTATCGATTGTAGTTTCGCATTTCAGTTCTAATCTAGGCTGGGTTTGTTTTTGATGTAATGTTATTTTTGGTCGCTTGTCAACTATTTTGAGGTTAAGGTTGAATTGATTTACAATAGTTTTTTTTCTTTTATTTTTATTTTTTTAATCGAATTTATTTTTTCATTATCATTTTTTTTTTTCGTTTTTTAGCCCGTTTACTCGCTTGATTGTTTATTTGGCATAGAACGAATCAGGCAAGAAAATCTAGGCAAGAAACTTTAAAATGCTACTCTTACATTCTGTAAAATCAGTGCACCTTTTTTTGTTTTCTTTTGAACGAAAAAACACATATAACCAAACGAAAGTTTCAAAATTATCAAAAACATAAATATTTTACAAAATACTCAAGAAAGTAAACCGAAAATACTTTAATTATGGGAAATTGTCTCACGGCCATTTTTACACATATTTTTTTTTTTTTTTTTTTTTTTTTTTTTTTTGGAAGGTCACAACATAGAGTATATATAATAAATATTAGAAAACTGGAAGGTCTTGGAGATATGTATGTACAGATATATATACACTGAATATGGATTATATATGCACATACATATGTGTTCTCTTTATATATACAAAGTGTTGTTTACATGCACCTTTGAATACGGTAAAATGTGCCGTACCTAAATTTTCAGATTTTCCTTAACTTTTCTTCTTCTTTTTTTTTTGGCGTTCCCACAACTCAAGAACTTCTCCCAAAATAACAAAAAATATATATATATATATACTTTAGTCAAGGTTGGCTGAGTTTTCGAACTCTCTAGACAAAACACAAAGTCTTTCGATTTCTCTATTGTAAATCCATGTGAGCTTCTCTGGGGCTTAACGGTATTTAGTATTTTTCTATATACACATAAATGAATGGTGGGCTAAGATAAAACTAGAGATGAGAACTTCTTGAAGTTGTTATGGGCTGACTCTAGAATGCATACGGTTTTGGTATTTTCCTAGGGAAAGAAGTTTTTTTATATATCTAGTATTTTTGTTAGTATTTTTTATGTAAATGTTTATGATCTTTGCTAGCTCTAGAAAAAGGCTACGACAGCATGAAGGTGATGGACTATGTAACATAATTGGATGTTTGGTATTTTTATTTTAGTATTTTTTAGACAGAAACATTTAACAGAGAGCAACAGACAGAGAGAACTTGGGTTGTTTATCTTATTTATATATATTTATATATATATATATATATATAGCGAGCTAGAGACAGAGAGAGTTATATATTTAAACATAAACAGAGAGAGAGAGAGAGAGAGAGAGAGAGAGAGAGAGAGCGACAGAGAGTGGAACGCTTCTAAGAGGAAAAATGATTTCTTTTGGTATATTTTTGAAAACTAACATTTTTGTTTTTTGGTTTTTTAGCAACTAAAAAAGAAAAAGTACACATTAACATAAATCATGTTTCAACTAATGAATAATAATTATAATAATTAATCATTACATAAAAGCATATAACAGAGGCTGTTTTTTTTTTTTTAATTTAATTTTTTTTGTTTTTTTGTTTTTGGAAACTTGAAAGAGAATAGAATTTAGATTGTTTTACTTACTGGCACTCTTCGGAAGTATGTTTACTTTCGTCCGAACAATAAAAAAATTTCCCATTGAACAATTGTACACCAATAACAGAAAATATAAATTGAAATAATATGTACACGATTAGAATGTTAACAACATTTTTCAATGAGTTCACGACGCAATCAAAGACGGCCTTCAATTTTGGTACACGCTTAATGGTCTTCAATGGTCGGAGTACACGCAAGACACGCAATGATTTGATTGTTGATAAATTTTGTCCAGCGCTGCTACCGCTCATATCGAAACCGAAACTAACAGCAGCGCATATAACGACCACAGCATCCATAATATTCCAGAATTCTCTTAAATAGCTGCCAGGATGTAGGATCACACCTAAATCTACAATTTTCAATAACATTTCTATCGTGAATACGCCGGTAAATGCATAATCAAAGTAATTCAATATCGTGTTCCGTCTTGAGTTCTCACGGACCGGATCTTCGGCTGCTAATGCTATTGATGACATTGAGATGACCACCATAATGAAGAAATCAAAATATGGCAAATTAACTACCCAATGGGCACCGCGTCTGATGCTGTTGGTTTTTTTTTTTTAATTTTTAATTTTTTTGTTTTTTTTTTCAAAAGAATTTTAAATTTTAAATTTTTTTTTTTTTGTTCATGTTGTTGTTATTTGTTGTGGTGGTGGTGGTTGTTGTAGTTGTTGTTATTGTAGTTGTTGTAATTGTTTCGAATTTCATAGAATTTAAGTTTTCCAAATTTCCATCGATTGGTTTGTTTTTGTAAATTTTTGAGACCATTTGTTTTTTTTTTTTTTCGTCAGGCATGCGTGTAATTTTTTTTTTTAATTTTTGATTTATTTTTATGAATTTTTTTTATTTTTTATCGAATTTTTGTATTTTTGAAGTTCCATTGATGATTTGGTTTTCATTGTTGGCAGTTTTCCAATTTGTTGTTTTTTTTTTTTTTTTTTTTTTTGAATTTGTTTGAATTTTTTAAATTTTATTTATTTGATTTAATTTTTTATTTTTTTGTCGCAGTCATTAAGCGTTGTTCGATGTACGATAAAGATGATGATGAAATAATTGGTTGTTGTTGTTGTTGTTGTAGTTGATTGATGAATTTGCAGTTGCTCAAGGTGATTGAATGATTGATTGATTGATTGATTTCAATAATTCGTTGATATTTGTCAATTGTTGTTGTTGTTGTTGTTGTTGTTGTGCAAAAATATTTACAAACATATAATTTGTATATGTGTAAGATTGGTATTATTCCAAAACATAAAAATGCATTTCAAATCAACCGAAACATAAAAAGAAAAGAACAAATTCAAAAACATTAAAAATACGAAAAAAAAGAAGAAGAACATCAAAGTAAATTCGTTAGTTATGCATCATCGTATGGTTTGGAGATTATAAGGGGTACATAGAGGTAAACAGAGAATTAATATTAAATATTTTGTACATACAATTTTCTTTCTTTTTTTGTTTTTTTTTTTTTTGAACCCTGAAAATTAGATTCTTTTGTTTTATTAAAAACTACCCCAAATGCTTTATAATGGTGAGAGAATAAGTTCCAAATGGTTCGATATCTTCAAACAGATTGATCAGACGGAATAACGACTTTATCTTCGGGAAGCCGAAAATCACCAACTCCTTTCGAAGTTCTTTTTCGTACGAAATCAAATGATAGGTCATTTGAATATAGGAGTTTAATCCAAATAATGTCGGCCAAATACCGTATATATATTTAGGTGGTTTCGAACCAGTAAAAAAAAAAATAAGACAGAACAGACGAGAGAGTTTATTTTCGGGGGTCTTCAACTTCTTCGAAAACGAAGAACGGATGAAATATTTTATATGATCACCCCCGACGCCCCAGTTAATTTTTGGGGGTCTTCAACTTCTTCGAAAACGAAGAACGGACGAAATATTTTATATGATCACCCCCGACGACCCAGCCTACACTTGAACAGTTATAGGAAAAGCAAATTGTTGGAAAAATATTTACGGATTTGTTGGCGAGAGTATAAACATCGATGAGTATGGCAACATTGGCTTGGGGCCTTCGGTGACTTCTTCCTCTTCCTTTTTCTCCTCCTCCTTTTTCTTGGCCTTGCCTTTATTGGTGGCTGCCGTACTGTCGCCGTTCTCCAAATGGACACCATCGCCTTGCAAGGCCTCCATTTCCTTCTCGAGCTCTTGTAGTTGTTTCTCTTTATCCTCTTCGACTTGTTCCTCTTCGGCTGCTGTAAGTTCTTGGGCATTCGCCAAATTATCGACAGCGATAGCCAAGAACACATTCAGTAGCGTATAATTACCGAAGAGTACCAAAACGATAAAGTATCTGTTGGTAAAAACAACGCCAAGACAATGGAGTATACAAAACAATATCATAAATCAAACATAATAATATCTAAATACTTTCCATTCTTGATCAAAGATGACATGATCATGATCTTGAAACAAATAATAAATATTGACAATATATGATTGTGATGGCTATTATTTAATTTAATTGGATAGTTTGGAGCAGATTTGCTTTGCTTTGTGCACCTTGGATGAGAAGCACAAATTAAAACTGACAATTAAAAACAAAATAATGTCGACATATCGTTCTATTGGAAACTACAGATCACTACAGATTAGCTATGACAATATTATTAAAAACGAAAAGCTCAACTATTTTTGAGCAAAAATTGCACTTGGTGTTGATAAAAAGAACATACAAATAAAAATATATTTTTATATATATGACAAGATTTTGGATAGTTCAGGAATATATATATGCATATATAATAAATAAATGGGCCTTTCCCAGCAAGTAAAAATGATTTTACTTGGCTCCCGAGACTCGCAAGCGCTGAATTCTTTTATTTTATTTTGCTTTGCTTTGCTTTGATTTCTGTTTCTGCTGGAAATAAGAAATAGCAATAAGTAATACATAAGCAAGAAGAGAGTAACAAAAAAGTCAAAATAGGAGGAGTTTTGGTTTTTTTTTTTTTTTTTTTTTTTTTGTTCATTTTTTGCACTTACAGAGAAAAGGTATTTTGCGAGCATTTGGATGAAGCGCCGATTTTAATTATTTTCTTTTTGGACTTGGCTTGCAGAATTTGTGTAAAGTGCACTTTAATGGGTTAAGCGATTAAAGCCAAAAGCAAATTCTTCAAGCTCAAAAGTCCAATGCGATACACGTTGCAATTCAAATCAACTAAAATATAAAATTGTTTGAGTTTTTCGTGGTAGATTGCACACATTAATGGTTCGACGTTCAATGAATTTATCAACTCCCTAAATCAGGCAAACAGATACGACTTAGCGGATTATAGGAAATCATAAAAAAAGTGAGAGTGTATTTTCGAAACTAGGGGAAGGTCTGATGACGAAAGATCCGCCTAACCTGATGAGAACGATTGTGTGTGGCTAAAATCTGATCAGATGAAGGTATGAAAGACTGTAACTAACTGACTGAAAGAGCAATTCGGAATTAAATATATGGATTCTCTAGTTGAATATATTTAGCTTTTCCTGATGAGTTGTTATGTATATGGTGAAGATCTGATCAGATGAAAGTATAAAGAACCTAATGTAAGAGAGGACATCTCTAGATTCTCTAGTTGAATTTATCCAGATCTTATCCTGATAAAACTTAATATGGACCGTAAAGATCCTATTAGATGAAGATATGAAGATCTGCGAACAAAACGATACGATAGAATAAGCTTATCCAGATCTTTTGAATCAAATCTATGGATCCTTGTCTCTCTTGAGATAGATCCAATTTTATATATCAATTTGCCAGGTAATCTACATTATCTGCTCTATGATTTAAAGAATTTTCTACATATTTTTGGATTTCTTAGAAAATTTAAATGAAATGCTGAAAATGTCAGATATTATGGGGCCATAAATGAGCAGCCCAACTCATTAGAACTACAATGAGAACTGGGAGTGTTTAAGGGCCCGGAATGGCAACTACAGGAGGAAGTGAATTGATTCGACTGAAAGTCTAAAGCTTAAATATGGAAATAATAATACATTGAATACCATCTAGGCTAAGAATTGGAAAAATCTTTGGAAAAATTAAAAGACTCGAAGTAAATGAATGAGCTTAAGTCGAGTTCATACAAAGCTAGTATATTGGGGATTTTAGGGATTTTTTTATAGTGTTCTAAATTTTTGGTTTATTTGTGTGGGCTAAGCAATGCTTCGAAAAAGAGACAGAGAGAAGAGCGAGAGAGAGAGAGCAAAAATACAAAATACATACTACAAATTTTGATAAAAATTCTTATTAAAGCTAGGCCAGTTTTTTTTTTTTTTTTGTTTTTTTAATTTTTAAGGGGAGCGGGGGGAGTTGTGTAAAAAAAAGGTTTGAAAATTCCGCCAGAAGATGTCGACAATTTGTTAATAATTTATACACGTAGCACATTTCTAAGCATATAACCAAGTATCATATATTGCAGTGGTGGTGGTAGTACAGAGTAGTAATTAAAGTAGTATTAGTAGTATTTTAGTAGTAGCAGAAAAATAATGTTAGGTAGAGATACATATACATATATATATATATGGTAAGACGGAAGAGTAAGGAAAAAAGCATAGAAAAAAAAAAAACGAGGAAAAGAGGAAGACAAAAATAAAGAGAAATAAAACTTACACAGAGTAAATCATTCCTTTCTTTGCGCCACCTTGCGAAATAATACCCTGATACATGACCTCGTTCCAATCCTCGCCGGTGAGAACTTGAAAGACGGTCAACAGGGCAATGGGAAATGTATTGAAGTTGGTTTGGGGCGTTTCGCCTGGAAGATTGAATTGACCACCAAACAATTGCATGCCCAGCAGGGCAAAGATCAATATGAACAAGAAGAGCAGGAACAGCAACGAGATAATCGATCTCATTGAGTTCAACAGGGAAATCACTAGATTTCTCAGCGAAGACCAATATTTGGTGACTTTGAAAATGCGCAAGAGTCGCAAAGCGCGCAACACCGATAGACCGAACGAGCCACCTTTGACCTCCGACCAAATCACCTCGAATATCGAACCACTAATGACGACACAATCGAAACGATTAAACGACGACTCAAAGTAAATCCTTGGACCCAGCGCGTACATCTTGATGAACATCTCCGACATGAACAAGGCCAGAAACACATATTCAGCATAATCTGAAACAATCATTCCACAATTATTTCCACATTCAATTTCCATCGTATTTTCCATTCAGTCATTTACTTACACAAAAATTCGGTGAGAAACGGCGGCTGGCCGTAATGCTCCACGGCCACGCATACGGTGTTCAGAAAGACGAGGACTATCACGAACCAATAGAACCACTGCGTCTTCACCGTATGACGTATCCAAAAGCGAAACCTCTTCTCTGCCCGCCAAAAGCCCGTGCAGCTGCCTTGAGGTTTCGAACGTGTTTTTAGATAGCCTGAAATGATTTCCACTTTTGAATTAAATCAAGTCTTGGATACATTTTTTTTTTGGGGTTAGTGTGGGTATTTTTACTGGAATGGTATAAGGTGATTTTACGAGGATACTCCTGACTGATTTGGTAGTTTGCAAGAAACTAAGAGAGACTTGCTTACATACTCTTTTCGAAGAAAGAGGGAACTCGATAAATGTTCCCTCAGATTCTGAAAACTCTCCTGAAAGACTTTTGAATTAAGTCCTTACGGACTTCAGATCCTTTATGGCAGGAGTGCGTCGTCTTTGAATTTATCTCATTTATCTATCTTTTAAATATACACATGATATCGGAAAATTATCGGATCCAGCCACTGCATTATCTAGGTATCAGAAGCCCACCAAATGTCAGTCGTTCATCAATAAATGAAAATACATTCTGCCTGAATATGATGATCTTAGCTCCGATCGAGTCACTTTAACATACATTTTATCTTACAACTATAAATCTGACCTTTACAAGCTGAGAGCTTCCTGATTTACTATCCGAAAAATATCGGATCAAACCATTATTTTAACTATCCGATATCTGATAATATCAACTATTAAGCTGATCTTTAAAAATTTAAATCACGTGCTGTCCGAAACCGAACCAGAAACAAGTTAAAAGTCTTATAAGAACAGAATAAATGTAAAAGACTTCGTAAAGAGTACTTAGATCCTCGGTAAACCGAAGACAGACTGAAACACTTTTGTTTGACATTTTAAGTTATCGTTTACAACAAATAAAGCAAGTACAGTACACGAGTACAAACTACAGTCGAGACGATAAGTGAGTCTTTGAATTTTGTGTACTAGCACAGGGACTATGGATTCTCTTGCTCGATACTTTTTCGATACTTTCACTGAGAGTGCACAACTTGAAGAACTAAGCTAGAAATGAGTTTTTTTTTTTTTTTTTTTGGTTTATTTATTTTATAAATTTGAAACACACCCTAGACTAGATAATTTAAGGAGAAAAATAAAATTAACAAATACGGTTACAGATACAAGATGGTGCTCAACAATCAGGGGTCTTTGGTATCGGGGAGTGCGCCCGTAATATGAGTATTTTAGCAAAATGAATTATCAATTTGGTTTTTTTCCCAAGCTACTTTGAAATTACAGATTTCATTATCCATCTGCTCATATTAAGTTCTGAACTAGTTTGAAAATGCCAACTTAAGCTAACATACAATACATATACACATAGAGAATTTTGAAGTGTTAATGATTTGGTGATTTGGAATCTTTTCTTTGAATTAGGAATCTTTTGAATTTGGTCTGATATTTGCATATGCATTGCTTTTGTTTGCAGCACGATTTTGGTTTGATGTGAGTTAGGAACCTTGTCAAAATTTACTTACACATTTTTCGTTTTGGGTTTTGTAGAGAAATAAATCATAAAAATAAATTAAAGCAGGTGTATATAAAGATTTTGATAAAAAAAAAAAACAAAAAAAAAACATTGCCTCTTAAGCTTGATCATTTCGATAAGAATAAAGGATCCTTCGAAGCCAGAAGACTTTTGAGAAAGAAAATTAACTTTCTCAGGATCAGAGAATACTGAGGCTTCATTTGAACTATCCCAGGTCAAGAAATTTATTCTCCCTGAATCCCATATGTTCAGACTTGCGTAGAAATAACCAAGCTTTCGAGAGAAAACCTACCATCATCACCGTAATCTTCTTCGGCCTCCTCCTCTTCGGTGTCTGTGGACTTGGATTTACCCAGACTTTTCAGCTTTTTTCGTTTGGCTGCATTTCGTCTTCGAGCTAAACGAAAATAAGAATACATTTTTAATACATTTTTGATAATACATTATAAGAATGCAGAGCTCCCACCTTCCATTATATGCATTTTTTCCTCTTCGGTTGTACGCTCTTCGGCTAAGATGACTTCCTCTGGAATAATAGCACATCAAATTTCTGATTAGTTCACAAAACAAAACAAGCAGAAGAAGCAAAAATAAAGTTGAAAAAGAAAAGAAAAACTAAAAAGTTTATTCAAAATGAAAAGAATAAGTTTTTAACATTTACAAAACCATAGAATACATCATGTTACATGTTCATTTGATTAGTTTGGTGAATGAGCAAAAGCGGTGGAAGGGTGCTGGTGGCATTTTTTGTATCTGACGGATGTGTCTGTGAGTGTGTCTATGTAAGTGAGTGTGTGTGTGGCAAAATAATAATTTTCATTTAATTTCGATATGGAAAGTTTTTGTCCAAGACCAGGGCTACATTTCAGATTTGGCTAGATGGCGCCATCACACAATCCAATTGAATATTTGGAAAATGAAATAATTTCAAAAAGGATAGATAGATCCCAATATAGTATAGTTTTGGATAGATGGCGCCATCAAACAATCCAATCGAATATTTTCAAAATGGAATCATTTCGAAAAGGAAAGATGGCATAAGAAAAGATATACCATAGATCCCAATTAGACTTAAGGCCCAGCCATTAAATGGCGCTTGGTCGATATATTCAGATCTTTAATTGAAATGCTGAAATGTTGATTTTTATGATTTTTTATTTTATGTTTAAAATCAAGGCAAGGCAAAATGGTATTAATTATTTAAAAGTCATTCAATTTAACATTGTACAATCCAAACTTTATATAGATTAACTAATTAAAAGAACTTGTATGGGCTCGTTGTTTCTTTTGTTTTTTTTTTTTTATATATATTTATAAATATTGAAGTAATTCTGTTCGAGTGTATGTGTGTGTGTGTGTGTGTGTGTGTGAAACATTTCCATACATTTAAAGAGTATAGAGAATGCATTGCCAAAAGTATAAAGAAAAAGAAAAAGAAAAAAAAATAAACAACAACAAAAAGACTTATTTAGTGAAGATCAAAATATTACTGGAAATTTGTTGGTTCGTTTGTGGAAAAATAGAATGAGAGATATTAAATTTAAAATGGGGTTAAATACTATACCAGCTTTACAAATCCATTCAACATAGCCGTTTAATTCTCTTTCTAGTTGCTGCTGTCTTCTAAGTTTAAGAAACTCTTGTCTATTTTCTACTTTTTCTCGTTCTTTTGCGAATTCACTACAAAAAATAAATGGTCAAAGAGAATATATGGTAAACCAAAAAGTAGGATCGATCAAAATGAACACATTATGTATACACAGATAGCAATACAAGGATATCTTATTTGTTTTCTTCTTTTTTAATTTTTTTTTTTTTTTTTGCTGTAAAAAATGTTTCTTTTTTTTAGAACTTGAAAGAAATTAAAATTTGGTTTGCAATAAAAACAAATAAAACACACAAGATCGATGTAGTTTAGGAATAATTTTTATAAGCCGTAACCCAAGGATTCAAACTGGAGAACTACTCTGATTAAGATCGAAAGATCTCGGATATTATGAAGGCATCAAAAAAATTCTTTAAAATTACAGGAGATATGAGATATTCGGATTGGCAATTGTGTATAATTGAATTAGAAATATTTTATATAATTTAATTGGATTGCAAACGGGTGTCACAACCAATGAAAATGGATCGCCCTTCATATCTTGCCTCAGTTTCCGATAGGTGGCGTGCTATTGCCAACGTCGAGCAAGCAAGGGCTGCCACCTAGACTGTTGGTAAGTAAGTCGAGTGGTCCATTAGGCTTATTTATTCCTGCAATCACAAGACTGTTTAATCTGTCTCCCAGCTTAAGGAATCACCGATCTTGTGTGTTGAAACCAAAGACTTCAACTAAAAATTCCGAGTGTTTTTGTTTATAATCCTGATCCAAAAAAAAATCACAAAAAAAAAAATAAATAAAATACAATTTTAAAATCCATCCCAAAATTTCGTTTTTTCATCCTGAATATCGTCACTTTTTTCGGGGATTAAACTAATAAAACTTTGTTAGCATTTTTTGACACATGGTGCAATTTTGAGTGCTAACCAAAACATTTCAAATGTTCTTTTTTTTCAGTTTCGGAAAGGGTTAGACAACACACCGGGCTTAAAATGAGGGTAGAGACTAAAGAGAGAGCGAGAGCGAGAGCGAGAGAGAGAGACAGAGAGAGGTAGAGATTTGTGTTTGGGTTATTAAAATGCATAGACTATACTGGGTGACTAGAATATTTCTTGCACAAAAAAAAAAAAAAAAAGAAAATTAAAAAATAAAAAAATAATAAATAAATTTGTAATTATTATTGTTATTTGTTTAACAACTAGTTCTGCTTGCTTTAGCAATAAATTATTGTAAAAATATATAATAGATTGGTATGATTTGTTTAGGGGGCAAGAGAGCCAAAAACACACACACTTGTTGCTGCAGGTGTAAGGGGGGCTTTAAATTGCTTGCTTCTAGTTTTGTTTTTTATATTTAATTTATTTTAATTTAATTTTTTTGTATTTTTTTAATAATGAACTAGCAATAATTTGTAATTAATTTAAGGCATATATATATATATGTACAGTTTTTTCAAAACACTTGGGGAGTTTGGTTATTAAAATATTTATTGTATTTATTTTCTTGATATGAACTTGTTGTGGTGTTGGAAGAGTTTTCGAGGCAAACAAGATTATTTTTGTTGCTTTTTATACGAAATGTACGAGTACTAAGTATAGGTTGGGGAGGGGCTTGAGAATGTTCTATGGTTCTGTTCTCGACTGTCCAAGTTTTGGGGTATTTAGTTTTATTTGATTTGCATTTTGCTGTTTTTGTCCAATGTTTGGTTTGGTTTGATTTGGTTTTTTTGGTTTTGTAATGGTTTATTCTAGATTAGTTGATTTGGTATTATTTTGATTTGTATTATTTATAAACCTGCTTGTGTGATCCAATCAAGATACGAGACCATTGCTGTCTGAAACATGGCACGAAAACGGCATTTCTGAAATTCCATGCGACGCTCGACGCGGTTACGTTCGTTTGAAAATTCTCTGAATTAACGCGTTCACCAGAAATGTAATTCAAGAAACAAAATTATGATAATGTAAAACTTAATAGAAAACAAATATTTCTAGCTTTTGCTTCCCAGGATTTTCATTTTTTTTTTATGTGACATATAGTACAGAGTTTTTCATGCAAAGATCGGGGGAAACTTTGGTTTTATATACATCTAGATTTTCCTCGATATTAGATTATCTAGATTTATATCACAGTTATTTTGAATATTGATTTCATTCCCAATTTTGTAGATCTTTTTGCTTTCTTTTTTTCGTTTTTTTTTTTTTTTTTTTTTTTTTTGTTAAAATATCCAACAATTATATTCAAAATTCACAGGTTTTGGGTGTATTTAGGTTATGTCGAAAAGACTTACCCGCTCAAAACACCAAGAACTAAGTTGAGCATAAAAAACGAGCCTATAACTATAAGAGGCACGAAATATATCCAATTAAATGTTGAACCTAATGCGTCGTTGGTCTGTGAAAAAATAAACAAAACAAATTATTTAAGTATCGAGAGTCTTTCCAAGGAGTTGAATAGATATACCCTATCACAATTAAGTCTATTTGGGTTCACCTATGAGTATAATTGATCTATCGGTACAGTTAAGCCGATATAGGCCAATCTTAGAGCTTGCTTGAAGTCTGACTGTATTTATTAATTTGGACCGAAATTTGGTCATATTCAAAGATATATATTCTTGATTTATCGGTACAGCCAAGCCTATATTGGTTATCCCTAGAGCAAGCTACAAAATATATGAAGTTTCGCTATAGACTTAAATATAATGTACATTTATGTTTTCAATTTGATTTGGTTTCATTTTGATATATATAATGCGATTTGGGTTTCCCCTAGAGTAAGTAAAAAGTAATATATTATAAAATGTACAATCGTCCGTGGGATTTCATTTTGTACTTCATATAGACCTATATATATATTGTTGATATATCATTACAGTTATATGCATTTCACCTAGAGCTACTCTATGGCACACTTTGATTTTTTTTAACTAGGTCAATATGAAAACCGTTTTATAAATTTGAATTACCCAATACAGTATTGCCGTCCATCCTTCCATTGTGATACACTGGAATACAGTCAACATGGCAAAACCGATATTATCGAAGCTTGTGATGCCTGAATTTGGTCCATCCCATTTCTCCAGGCACATGCTTGTATTGTAATTACATACAAAGGAGCCTCCTGCCTTCTCTGTGGTATTATCCGTGTTGCAAGGTGTCTCCGATTCACCTTCCTTCACAGGTTTGTCTGCGGCGTTTCGTGCAAAAAAAGATCAGAGTTAGTTTTATTTTTGATACGAACAAAAGAAGAAATTAAATAATTCAAAAATCAAAATGGTTTTTCGATATATACTTGGATCTTCTAAGCTATAACAAGTCTTATGCAGTGCGCCCGAATAAAACTCGAGTCCAATGATTGCAAATATTACGATCGCAAACAACACCAAGAGACCGATTTGCAGTAAAGGTGCCATCGCCTTGATTATAGATTTTAAAACTACTTGTAAGCCTGTTTCGGTTCATCGACGCGACGTATTCCGGTTCCATCACAAAGTTTCAATTGTTAGTTTTGGTATGGAAAAATGTTGAGAGGATTAGAATTGATTTCACAAATGATAAAGCCAACAAAACACAAAAACTATTGAAATATATATACACAACTATTTTTGAAACACCAAGTTAAGAACTAAGAATGAAGATAAACGCCTCGTGGGCAGTTTATTTTCACTCATCAAATAATAAGTTTTCTTTTTCTAGAAAAGAAGAAGAAGAAGACATATAAAATAAAAGATGAAATCAGAAAAACTACTCACTAGGAATTCCAGAGACTAATTTTAAGGGCCGTAGCACACGAATGGCTCTAAGTGTTCTTAGGTCTACTTCGGGCCCTTTTTGTGGGAACATTGTGATGAATCTGTTTGCAGCAATACTCATGATTTAATTTCAATTCAAATTATGGTATTTTTTATCAGCTATTTTGTGTGTTTGTGTGTGATTGGATTTATTGTAAACAAATCATAGAAACTAATTAAGTCTAGATAATTCAAAGTAAAAGTAAAATTAATGAGAGAGTTCTGGCTAGAGTTTAGTTTGTGTTGGCCATGTGTGAAAGTGTATTTTTGTTGGGGTTTTGAGATCTGAACTCATATATTCCGCACACATAAAGGGAGTCCCAAGCAGATACGTTGTATATAATTTAATTTGCTCTAATTGACTTTATAATATTTGAACTAACTTGAAGATATTATAAAATTTTGAGCTGCCATCAAAATAATCATAGATCTTTTCAATAATTCCGAAATGCTCGATTATTCTGATCGCAGCTCGGTTTGTTGTCACAAACCATCGAGAGCAAATTAAATTAAATTTTAATTCTAGAATAAAATCATTTATTTTTGTTTAAATTTAAAGCTAGAAAATTGGTTATTTGGTTAGTTCTTAGCTAGAAAAATAAAATATATTTTGATAAATCAAATAACCTAGGATTATATAAGTCATTTTGGATCCACTAAATTTTTAATACAATCGAGGGGATAAAGCAAGGCGGCAAGTTGATCAGACAAAGTCACAAGCCGAACCAACTTCGTTTCAGTTCCGATTCAAGGAATCTCACAGTCAATTCATATGGATTCGGATAGTCATTCATATTCTAGATATGAAGCAAATACAAATTTGGATTCGGACTTTGTTATTGATTCAAGAATGTTACAGTAATCAAAGATATTTTAAGCTAAAAGTCCTCCCAGGCGAGTTTATAGCTTTTTCAAGGATTGTAAAATTTGAGATTTCGGATTATAGATGAATCATGCATATACCACGGGTATAAGGCTACTCTTCTTTGATAGCTACAGTGACTTGTTCCAGATTTATTCGAAGACTTTTCAGAAAAAAGTTTTTGCTTGCAGCCTTGCCTTAAGCCAATATATTCTAGGAATCTAGAAAGTTTATAAATCCATTTATCTATTATTATTTTTGCTAGCTCCTAAACAGTTGTTAACCTTTTTTTTGATGATTTATTTAAAAAATTATAGTAGCTTTTTTTATTTTAAATTAAAATACTAAAAGATTTTTGTCTAGACCAGTCTAAACTGAGTTTACCACTATGAAACTGAAGAAGACAAAATGAAATGAAAAACTTCTCTACTTACATTTAGTTTGATTTATTAAAGAATAGATTATATGTTTTTTTGTCCCATATAGAAAATCGATAATCCTATTATGAGTAAGTCTAATTGAATATTTATGAAAACTATATTTGAATGTAGTTTTAATTTTAGAACATTGAGCTATATTTTCTAAATAACTGGCCTAAAGAATTGGTTGGTCTGGCTACTGGATAATCTTACTTGGTATACGTGAGACAAGCTTCAACGGTCTTAAGACCCGAAAAGATCTCAGCATACGCAGGTCAACATCAATATTGGCCTCGGCGAATATCGTCATGGCACTGTTTCAATTCAATTCAATTGGTTATAAATAAATGTAAGATTGACTTAAAAGTAAAAGACCTAAGCCTAGGGAATTCAAGATCTGATTATCCTTCAATACATCTGAAAAAATTGATTTTGGATCACATTTGTCTCTTAAAGGTCTTCGGTCTTCTAAGAAAATTGCCTAGATTAGGCATCATCTTAAAATAACTGAGATTTTTTTTTTTTATTAGGCTAAGCTAAAATTAGGGACCAGCCTATAAAATAAGAATTAGGATTTGTATTTTAAGTTTACTTAAATTAAAAATAACTTTAGCTGGACAAGCTGGAAATTTGAATTAGGGACCACCCTAAAAGAAAGTGCTGTGAAAAGTTTCAAATTGTTGTAATATTTAAAGTGAATCCCTGGAGACTTTTATATTAAAATTAAGGAGCAGACGATTCTTTGATATGTTAAAAGTGAATCTTGTTTTAATTGAAAGCTTGAAAGAAAAATTTTAAGGACCACCTTAATTTTGAGAAACTCGAAATCAAAATGACAAAGAAAATAAAATCGTTTTGTATATGGAAAGAAGAAAAGTGTGAGCTCTTAGTTAATATAATTGCTCGGCATTATTTACCCCGTCACTACAACGAAAAAATCCATGATGTTCCAAATATTCCTGAGATAGGAGTGTTTATGCAGAACAAGCCCTAAGGCGAGGATCTTGAGCGATGCTTCTACACAGAAAATGCATAAAAAATAGGCCTCCGTTTTTTCCTAATGCATGGAAAAAGATGAAGAAGAAACAAAAAAAAAAAAAATGGTTGAAGAAAATTCTTGAGGGTGGTGGAATGGTGGGGTGGGTGGGTATGGTGGTAGCTTACCAATTTTTGAGCCAATACTGTCTTGTCGCCCTCTGGCAAGTGCTCCTCTAAGGCCAACACAACACAGTTGGCTATGATTGTCAATAACACAGCGTATTCAAAGGGCGGCCATTCTATAATGAATCGTGTGTATTTTCTAATTGGGTTATCCTCGGTTAGGATAAACAATGACGTGGGACCACCACCAGGTGGGTTATCCTCTTTTTTTGGGCCACCCATTCTATCAGCTAAGCGATGGGCTCCCTTTCGACCCAAGTGCCCCCCGCCTAAGGAGTCCTGTTGATGCCCTGCTAGCACTGCTTCCTGAGCCGCTTCCAACCTGAGCGAAACGAACGAAACAATTTGGATTTTATTATTTAAATTGAAAATCGAATATTTCAAATTGAAAAAAACACTTTACTTTATTTTTATTTTTTTGCATATGTACTATATGTTTATGTATATGTGTATGTGTATGTGTATGTGTTACCCACCGTCACTATATCCAATTTCTGATACTTTTGTAACGACCGCTCGGCCATAATTATATTACACAAGGTGAACCACAATACGCATTTGTCGAGAGTGACACGCCGTCCGCATGGCACGATACCGGCAGTTTGACATTTAATTTAAGAATGCCAATTTATTGAATACTTAAATCACTAAATATATATATATATATATTTATATATAACTAGTTTTGTTTATTATATTAGGATCTGTGGGATCTGTGGAATCTGCTGTTGTGTTGTTTTTTGCTCTCTTGTTTGGTGGTTTCTATTTTTTTTTTTTCTTTTATTTCAAGATCCAGGCTCTCGTAGAATTGGTTTAAAATTTATTTTATTGGTAGTGTTGAGTTATTGATATTTCTCTTTCTTTATAGTCTTAACATTCTAGATTATTATTTATTATTATTATTTCCAGCCCACACTTTCTTTAGCTTTCTTCGTTCGGTTTCTTTTATCCCTTTCAAGTAGCTGGAATAGAGAATCACTAGAATCATATAGCCTTGGCTTTCCACCGCACACTTTCGACATTTTCGAGCACTTGAAAAAAAGTTTACACTCTCTGGTCTTGCACGTGATTGAAATGCTTTGTTTACAAATCTTAAAAAAAAAAAAAACAGTAATTGCTTTGCTTTTCACGCACGCACGCCGACACACACAGGCTTGCACATGCACCTTTCACTGCAACACTCTCGAATGCAAATGCAATAAAAAGTTTATACGTATATAAAAATTGACTGGCCAAACGAACTGTTAACCGTACCGATTTGTGTATTAAAAATTTACGTTGATTATTCCAGGGCAGGATAATGACCTCCGCACACACACACACACACACACACTCACGCACGCACACACTTGGAGACACACAGACACCAGCAGCACCTAGCACCTAGCACATTGAGGACACCTACACCTAGCTACACCTACAGGCCCAGTGACTCGAGCTTTGACTTCTCCCACTCTACCACTCTTCCACTCTCCCACTCTGTCACTCGACAACTTTCGGTCGCTCTTTCGTTTTCTTGGGCCGTCAATTATTTTCGCTCTGTCCCGTTCTAGATGATGCCCAGCCTGATGTAGGGACAGTAATGCTAATGGATTTCTTTTCTGATTTAATTTGAAGGTGTTTACGGCTCATCAATTGACAGCCGAGCCGTGGCTATTTTAGAACTGCAATTTCGCTGGCACTTCTTGATTTGTTTTGTTCTATTTGCTTACACTCTCTCTCTCTCTCTCTTCCTCTGCCTCGCTCTCGCTGAGACAACAAATACACCACTCGTTTATTTGCATACACGGTAGGATCTGTCAGTCAGTCAACAATTCCTAGGTGGGTAGGCTGGTTTGTTGGTTGGTTTATATGTAAAAATTAATGTGACCGCAGTAGTTTTATTTATCGGTTAAGCGTTCCATTACTGGAACAGGCCATGAATGAAATGTTAGGGGATGAAAGTGAAACAAACACACACACACACACACACACACACGGGCGCTCACATACAAGCATACCAGCAGAGAGCTGGTTTCACAGGCAGAAAAGCTTTACAAGAATCGTGGTGAAAACGAAACGGTGAGAGCCGAAATTTTTAGTGATTCAACTGGAAGGTCGCAGTCGAGTCGGAAGCTTTTCAGAGCCTCCTATGATGAGGATGATAAAAACCAACATCATGGACAGCATTCGTGTTTACTTTTGCTTTGGATACCTCTCTCTCTCTCTCACACACACACACACACGCACACACACACGCTTGCAAATGTATGTGAAGTAACACACTTTTGAGCGCACGACAAAAAAAAAAACAAAAAAACATACAAAAAAAGAAGAAGAAATTTAGTGGAATGTGGTGGAATCCTTAATGTTTTTTTTTTTACTTTCTTCTTCGTCATTATAATATTGGACAGTTTATGTTCCCCCCCGAAAAATGCGAATTTATTTATAAATAATTATTTACATATACCAATTTGAGCTGCCTATAAAAGTAGAGACCGGCTTTTGAACTTTGAACTTAGGGCTTTTGTTCCGATTCTCAACATCTTGGAGTAGCTTCGAGAGCATGGAACTTTCGCGATCATATCGAAACGAGTACTTGAGATTCCATTAGAAGTGCATGACTGACTTTCACTAAGCCCAAAAAGCTTTTCCGAAAAGTCTTTAAATAAAACCTGACATCTAACCTATTCGGAAATTAAATAAGCTTTGACATTTTCAAGATTTGATTTTGCAGTTTAAAATTAAAATGTCAAAGTACCAAGGCGATTGATTGGTTTCCGTTCAAGCCCAATTTTATGCTGAACCAAGAGACCGTCACTCAAATCTCAGATTACACACTTGCCTGACTTGCCTCAACTGTCCAGAACATATGCTAGCTTGGTCTTTGAGTTAGTCTGTGTGTCGGCATAAATAATCAAAACATAGTAAATGAAAGATCTCTTCAAAAAGCCCAGTGAGTTCCCCGTCATCCAAGAGATTTCAGCAGCCTCTTCCAATTAGTTCTAGAAGATTTGGAATCTTATGCCAGACCCCAAGTTTATTTGGGATTCCTTGTAAGATTAAGCCCACTTTTCAAGGGGGGACGGAGGGCTTAAGAAAGCTTTGAAAAAATGAAAGCAGAGCTAAAAATTACCAAAAGCCATAAAAACAGGTCCAATCCTAATCGAGTGTTTTCGAGACCAAGAAATTATATTGCTTCACATTAGAAAGTTCAGTTTGACCACTGTAAAATTCTGGCGACATTCGCCACAACAGCAACAACAACAACAACAACATCTAATTTCAATGGTATGACCACATAGCACGTGTATTCATTTAGCTTGTTTGTAATTTGGTTTGTGTATTTGCAAATTTGTATTTTGCATTTATTTTATTTTTCTCCATTCTTTCACTATTCTTAAGCTCTTTTCTTTGTTCTTTTTTGTTTTGACCGCCAATGTTGAAATACGTAGAGTACATGGGGACGTAAACAGTGTAACCCCAACCTGGTCAGGTGGTAATTTTGTCTTTGTTCGTCAGAGAATCCGATTGGCGTGCGTGCTAATGTGTTTATTTACCCGCAGACCCTTCTTTTTCTATATTTATAGAGACCCAGGGACTTTACAATGTGTATTGTATTTGAGACGGACATATGCATGAATTTGTATTTAATAAATTAAACTTTGCTCATTCAGAAATATTCGGAAACAAAATGTTGATTCTCTGGGGGGCTTAAGACGGCCGGTCTTGTTTTGTATTTCGGCCAAATGATTTAGGCCGTGTGTAGTATTTGTCATATTTTATTTGGTTTATTATTTTATTTTTGGTTTTTTTTTTTTTTTTTTTTTTTTTTTTTGGCATTTATTTTGTAATGTGGGTAATAAATTTTTTTTAATTTACCACGCAATGACGTCATCATTTGTCATTGTAGCTGTAATTCTTTGGCTGTTGTCTTTTCGGGATTGTATGAGAGGGACTGAGAAGTGAGTGGGGGGGGGGGGGGGGGGGCACAGACGAAAACAAGAAAGCCAAGAAAATAGCTGCTTAGTAGGGAATCTCTGCTGTTATGGGTTTTTCTTGCCAACTGACTTATAGATTTTTTTTCTACTGGTCATAAAATATAGAAGAAAAAAACAAAAAACCTAAACTGCATTGTTCTATATTTTCTTATGATTTACATAAGTAGAGCCCAAAGCAGGAGTAGTTCAAATATTTGTATGCTAGTTTCTTCTTTGTACACGTCACAAATCATTTACCGTTGTAACAGAAAAAAACAAAAAAAAAAAAAAAAACAGGAGAGAAAAAAGAAACCCGCTAGGCCTTATCGAAGAGGAGGCTGACGCTGGCTGTGACGGCTTCACCACCAACGCAAGGCAAACGCAACGCAACGCAAACGCAACATTCCACCCATTGAGCTGCCAACCCGCTGACCCAATCCCAACACACACACACACACACACACACAGAGAGAGAGAGACTTACGCAGCCCCAATGTATTTTTTTCTGACTGTGTCCGTGTGAATGTGTTTGTGTTTGTGTTGGTGTGTATGTGTGTGTGTGTGTGTGTGTTTTCATTGGGCTTGTTAGCTGTAAACGTCGACAACTCGACAATTACAAACACTGGCAAGGCAAAAGGCAAAAGGCAACGGCTCTACGGTTCTTGGGCTCTACGGCAACCCCGAACGAACATGTGGAAGATGTCCCGCGAGTAGGTGGTTGTGGTAGTGGTAATTTCAGTTTATAGTGTAGGTGGCTTTAATTGTATTGGTTGTATTAATGGTGTCGTCGTCGTCGTTGTCGCTGCCGTTGTCGTCGTCGTCGACTGTGTGGGCAGCAGGTGTAAAAGTGCAGTTAATTTTTTTTTTTTTTGTATGTTTTTTTTTTCTTAGATTTTTCAATTTTTCGTGTGGGTCTGCCCCTCTCCCTTTCCCACTGCCACTGCTCTTGCTCTCCCCCTTTCTGAGGCTCTCTCTGTCTTTGTCTATCTTTATCTCAACATATACATATGTATTTATAGTATGTGTATTCCCATTTTTCCCATTTTTCATTCCGCCGAATTTTTACGGTTTTTTTCTTTTCAATTCTTTTTTTTTTTTCTTTCTTTCTTTTTTTGGTCCGCCATTCGTTTTTCGCCTTATTCTTTGTGGCTTGTGTATGCTCCTCTTCCTTTGCGTTTGAATGTTTGTAATTTTATTTCCACCACTCGACCCGATTTTACATGCCAGCGCAGCGCACACACACACACACACAACCGAAATGTCGAAAATTTTTTTTCCTTTCTTTCTTGAGCCTTTTGTATTCATATTTATTTTCGGATTATTTATTGATAGAATTGCCAAAAATCGGGCTTTGCATTTACATATTCATTTCAACAAAGCATTTCACACAGCACAATCACTTTTGGTCACTCTTGTTAATTTTAACCGCATTTTATTGAGCACAAAATATATTTAAAAAAAAAAATAACAAAAACCGCTCTGTGCGAGTTAGCGACCGACTTTGTCTCACCAGTTGGACGAAAAACTCAACAAACGCAAGACTTCAACTCGGCGACATTGTATTACACATTACACACCACACACACGCGCACGAACAGGCATTCACACTCACACACACACACACATATATATATATAGGGGAACACGCAAGCACTCACACACGCACACAGAGGCAAAGGCAAAGAGGCGCGCGCGCACACACACACATGCTTGTCCACCTGCCAGCCCTGCACTTTGGATCGAAAACGAAAGCTCAACTTGGCCGCACTGGTGGACATTTTGTACCGCGCAACACTGTTGAAAACTTTTGCTTCTTTTAGGGGTTGCACAGACTTGAATGAGTACACTAGATGAGAGCGCAGAGAGTGCTGCCAATGTTGGCGAAGCTGTGTGAGTGAAAAGCTCAAATAGATGGGCAGAGCAAGTTTGCCCGGCGAATTACAGTGGCTGCGCTTTTTTTTCGTCACTCACACAATCAAAGGGTCCAGCTAGCTGAAAGCTTTCACAGATGTCTTTTGAAATTCAAAATTTCTAGTTCAAAGTGTTATCGATAGCAATGAATTTTTGAATGAGAAGCTTTGACACAATTTTCCTCTTCACACACACACACACACACACGCAAGAAACCACAAACACAGATGCGTGAATCAGGGCTACCAAAGCTTTGCTTTCTTAACTGTATTCAAATTTACCGACATTAAGCTCGAGAAAATCTTTAATCTTTCTTTCATGGCACATCAGCCTTGGGTATTTGACTTTGTATACTCTTTTTTTTTTTTTTGCTTATGTTTATATATGACCCATGATTTTTAGTACATTTTTTATACTCACATTATATCACCCAGCTTCATTGGTGTTTGTACTAAGGAGAAATGTTCATTATCATTATGATTGAGGGCTGCTGCTACTGCCGCTGCCCTGCGACGTCGGTTAAAATTTGAACTGTGCGACAACACAGCGGGAACTCTCCCAAGGACCGTTTCGGCCACGCCACCATCACCAATTATGGCAATATTGTCATCTATACTGAAGACATTGGTGTGTGTTAAGCGTGTCATGGGTGAAGAGCTTCTCCGGCGACGACATCCCACGCCACGCAACATTCTAGAAAGAGTTCAAAAAACACATTTTCATTTTTAATTCAAGAGGACCAAGTTTCCAGAAAAAATTCATTACCTGTTTGGTAGGGATTTTCAAATAAATATCTTAATTTTAAACACACACATATTTCTTTTTATCCAAATTTAACCACTCTTTTTAATTAATTAAAAAAATATATACTTCGTTCACACGATCAACACAATAAAAAAATACGATTTTTTTAAAGCAAATAAAAAAAAAATTATATAAATTTTTACTATGAGAATTTCCAGCGATCTCTGAACCGACCGGCCATTTGGAAGATGCTTTCGCCTGCACCCTACGAGTAAAACTGATAAAAATGTGAAAAAAAAATAATCAAACAAAAAATCCTTAACTGAGGCCGCTGCTGTGACAGAAAAAAATCTAATCAAGTCTGGATGATGATGACGCCGATAGGCGATGATGACGTGCTTGATAGAGCACCCCAGCATATGGTCACATTTTTCTGAAACCCACACACAAGCAAGCTGAAATCCAAAGGGGTCTGTAATTAGCAGGTAAGGTAATTTTACGTATACACAAGAAAGAGTAACAACTTAAACAAGCCGAGGTAAATGGAAGGCAAAAAAGTATTGCCTACTTTTCAGGTGCCACAGTATGCGATTTATCCAGAAGATTGAGGTAAGCCTTTTCAATCAGACCCTCGAATTATCGGACACGGCAATTGTTGTAGTGATTTTTAGACTTATTTTATTTTATATACATGTAAAATATGGTCTATGCTAGGTTAAATAAGAATTTAGATCAAGTCATCCTCTCCATAGTCCCACATATCTTCGTTCATGGCCTCATCTTCCAAGCCAAAAATACGTTCCAATTTCTGTTCAGCATCTGGACTCGCCATTTCCTGATCGAGTGGATCCTCCTGCTCTTCGGGGCATGAGACACAGCGACTCTCATTGATGCCGTAGTTGAGGCAATTGGCGCCAACACACTCACAGCAGCCATCATGGAACCAGCGATAGCTATTGGCTCCCATGCTCTCGCATTGTTGCTGGCACTTGTGGGATCTGATGCAAGTGTTTATATAGATGACAGTGCAGTTGACAGTGCCTGTGGTGGTCTGGTGGTCGTTGGTGATAAGACCACTGAAAGATTCCTCGAGACGCCTTTTTAGGCCGGCACGCATGTGGAAACGTATGGTGGACCACTGGTCGTCGTCTTCGGCTGTGAGGGTATCGAATAGTTCGGGCACTCCCTCGACCTCACCGATTTCCGAACGTGGCGTTAGCGAGGATAAAGTGTCCTTGTGCTTTGGGCACATATCCAGGCAGCCACAGCATTCGGTGTACAAATCTCCCAGGCAATTCAGGCAGTCCTTGCAACAATGGCAGTCGTTCAATTTGCACTGGCAGCTCTGGGTGAGCAGGCACTTTGAGACCACCGAGCCACAGACCATTTCATTGCACCCGTCGTCGTTAGCGGCGGCCAAGACAAAACCAAAAAGAACAAAAACAAACTGCAGCATCCTAAAAATGACACGCTCTGTCGACGCTGACTTTCCAGATCACAATGCATTGTTCAATATTGCTGCACGCTCCTTTATAAAAACGCACACAACATTTTTGCGTCGCAGGTAACGAGGACAGAGTGGATTGACCTGGTTGACGCCGGCCTAGGTGCAATTGTGTGTGCATGTGTGTGGGATTAAGATAACCACTTTTGCCCAATCTTAACAACTATGGAAGGTTCTGTCAGGGTCAAAGACCATAAAAATTGCAGAATTTAAAAACTAATTAAGCCGCAAGGGGTGGGTTCATCACCGCCAGCCCAAGAGGACAAGACTTCAAACCGCGAAACCAAATAACTCACACAATCTTAATTCTCACCTACCTGTACTGTTGGCAATAAAAGGCTTAAATGACGCGAAGCCATTGCCTTTAAGGGGTGTGAATGTGGCCGGCTACTTGTGTGTTGGGTTTTCCCTTTTTAGATGCTATTTTCACCATTGACTACACATTTTCACAACTTTTTCAGACAATTACTCAAAATACGCGTAACTTGACCACGATCGGCGGGAAAATCAGCATTGGCAGTGCTGTAAATGGTAAACAGCTTATTTGTGAGCGCAGTGTTGGCAAACGGGATTTGGTTTGAATATTTGAATTAGCTGAGGCTTGAAACAGTTGCTTGGATTATTCACGTACTTTCACCTTTATTGTACTCTTTTTTTAATTGGGTTTAGAGTATACACATGTACAAATATTTACACAATTGTTTTTTAGGTATAACTAAATGATAAATGCCATTATCCAATCAATAAATTTTGCAACGTCTGTATATATGATGTATTGATTGTTTTTGCTGTTAATCGAAGAGTTGTTTTTATTGTTGTGTGTTGTTTGAGAGGCCGGAAGAGCAGCTGAAACTGTGCCCCGCAACATCCATCGATTATTTCTGAGTATCAACAGGCCAGCCCCCGAAATGCCTGTGTAAATACCAAGGTTGGCTAATTTTTGACGTTGGGGAACCGCAGGCAGCTTATCCTTGGTGTCATCATCTTCCGAGTGGTCCACCAAGACACCCGCACAGAAGGTGCGATTCGAGGAGAGGCTGCGAAAATGGGCATTGACCGCAAAACAAGCCTCATTGGATATAATAGGGGCATTGATGACTTTTGGTATGGATGCTGCTCCATTGTGGACAGACGGGGCTGAGACCGTAGATGCCTTCACAGTTGATATAGTGCTATTCACTCTGTCGAAACTCCAGCCTATCACAATGCCATGTTCACCCACTATGAACTCTGATTTGCTAGAGCCCAACCAAAGACACGCAGGCCGTATGAAGGTATTAAATCTGAAAGTGAGAATAAGTCAAAAGGAAAGTCTCGCACAAAATAGAGCAACCTACCGGACTTTATTCTTTAGCATTATAACAGCTATATCCGCATCATAGCTATTCAGTTGGGCATTATAATCCGAATGTATGTAGATGCCCTCCACGGGAGCAGCCAAAGAGCCGTCTTCATTCCAGTTCTTGAGGTTATGACGCCCTAGGAAAACTAGGACCTCATTGGCAGTATAGCGCTGATTGAACATTTGAAAGCAGTGAGCCGAACTGATTACGGCCCGCGCCGAAATTAGGGTTCCACCACATTGGTAGTCTAGGGATGTTAGATTATTTACATAGATAGCTGCTAGCCAGGGCCAGGAACCACGCGTAATCGTGGGCAGACTTATAGAAGATTGAGTGCCATTGGTGGGCATGGAGGGTTCATCCACGCTTGGCTCTTCCAAATCTTCGTCGCCATCGTAGTCCTCCAAAGAGGCAAAGATGGGCATGTGGCCAATATCAGCACCATCACCTTCATCACCACTGTCTGAGCTTTTCAACTGATGAAAATTTAAGTTTCTATCGGTTTTACCACAGACTTCCCGAAATGATTGCATGGGTTTCCTGTACGACATAAACGGAATTGCAGACATTAGGTTTGGCTTAATCTTCACCAGAATTCGGAGACATACTTCTTAAACTGTAGGTGCGGTAGAAGTTTTGTACCGAACTCATGTGGCAAAGGTAGCTCCTTACCCACAGCTAATTCTGCTGAATTTCCTCCACCGCCCATCATTGTTTGCTGATCCTTGGTTTGTGTATCCGGTATAAAAGTTATTTTTCGAATGTGCTCCAATTGGATTTGGGTCATGAAAATACTATGATCGGCCGAGCCAAAACAAATCACATGATTATTAACCGAGATCTGGACTACTTTGGGCGGAAAGTGATGTCGGGGAAATCGAATTTTATAAAGCACTGGAACATTCCCATGGAATTGGCCACGTGTAAGCAGTTCTACTTCTCCAAGATATTGCTGCCAGTGAAATACGGAGAGGGAAATTCTAAAATCAATTTAATTTGTCTAGTTTTTTCTCACCGTCGTTGGTTTACCACGCATCGAAAGGGTTACGCGTAAGTGCAGCGCTTGCTGAAGATCCGGATTAAATACAGCTATCAAACCGAACCACTCATGGCCATCGAAACGGTATTGAAAAATCTTTGGGCAAGGACTGTTTATGGGTAGGCCTTGTGCCAAAGCCTTGGTTACATGCTCAAAGCATATAAACAGAATTGTTGTTAAATGAACTTTCATCTTTTCAGAAAAGAAAATCTAAATATTTTACAACACTAAAAATAGAGTTCATATTGCCGATCTACCAGTTCGTTCTTGCTTAGCACTAGTTCCAAAAGAACCAGCAAAGTGGCGTGCGTAAATAAAACGGTCAGTTATGTTTTAAAGTTTTACTACATCGAATTTACAACTACAAAATATAAACTTATTCAGCCGGTGGGGGCGCTTCTTCTGTTGGGGCAGCCTCGGGTGGCGGAGGTGCTTCTGCGGCCGGAACTTCGACGGCTTCTGCTGGAGCTGCTGCTTCTTCTGGAGGAGGAGCTTCAGCCGAAGGAGCAGCAGGCGCAGATACTTCAGCCGGCGCCTCTTGAATTGGGGCTTCGGTTGGCTGTGCTTCCTCAGTAGCTGGAGCATTTTCGGTTGCTGGAGCACCATCAGTAATAACATCCTGGACTGCTCCCTCTGCCGGGCCGTCCGCTCCCTCAGTCGTGCCGGCCGCTCCCTCAGTCGAGCCAGGCGCTCCCTCAGCCGGACCGGCTGCTCCCTCTCCGTCCGATGGTATTTTCTCAGCACCCTCAGTAACTTCGCCTGATGGTGGTTCTCCTCCCTCCACAGGAGCAGAAGGCAAATTTTCGCCACTAGTCTTCTGTATGGTCGGCTCCCGAGACTTATCGTCCTTTTTGCCCTTTTTGCTCTTGCGCCCTTTTTCTTGCTCCTCCATGGGAGGAGCCTCCAAAGTCACGTAATCTTCTGGGAAGAACTTCAACGCCTCATCATGGCCTACCCGGACATTGGGACTCACATAGCAAGGACCATACGATACCAGGGATAGCATCATATTTGAGTGAACCTTGTGAACCTTCAGCACAATTTTATCGGTCCTAAAAAAAAGGCAGCAAGGTAAAAGGAAAGTTCAATTCCAAAAAAAAAAATTAAATTAAAAACTTACGCGGCGTGTTCCCTTCGATTGTATTTTTCCGTAGAGTTTGCTATAAGCACAGCCTCATCTGGATTATCATCGGTAAAGTAACCGTATAGTGGAACCTCATCCTTGTGCATATCAACCACACGTAGAATTTCCTTTCTCTTGGAAGCATCGAAAGCCATCACCACGTGCGGCGGCTCTGGCTTGGGATCTGGTGGCAGGAAACCGGTGGTCTGGCCGCGGAAGAACACATAGATCAAGGCAGCATGGGTTCGTCGATTATTGGGTACCCAGACCGGTGGAATTTTAACAATTTTGATACGTGTCATGGGCTTGGGAGGTTCCTCTTCTTTTTCCTCTTCTTCTTCCTCGCCCAGATCATCACCCAAATCTAAATCCATATCGAAAGGCATACTCGGGAAGGCATTGATATTTTCGTCACCTCCTTCCTCTTCGCTGCCCTCTTCTTCACCATCCAATTCCGCGGCTTCATCAGCTTGAGCAACTTGGTGAGTTTCTTCCGCCACAACGGATTTTTTCTTGGCTTTGCGTAAGGCTTCTTCTTCGGAATCGACGTCATTCACATAGGCTTCACCCTCTGAAAATAAGATTTAAGTTAGACTAATCCTAAGTGTTTTCTTACCAAAATTGTCTCACCCTGTATCTCCACTTCAAATTTGATTTTCAGTGGCGATATTATCGGTGGTATAACATGTTCTTCCCCGAAATTTTCATCCGGTGGTGCCACCCTCTCCTTGGTCAGCTCATGGGCATAGGCCATCAGAACATTGGGCACACTACCAACAGCTTCATCGATTTTCCAGAAGCACATGAGTAACTCCTTGCCATCCAATTGCTCGATGATATCGGGACTCAGAGGATTCTTACAAGCATAATTCACAATATCGAAATTTTCACGGACTACTTGAACAACTTTACGATCTTTGCATTGCATTTTGAGCGGTTCCGCTGGCTCTGTCAACTTTTTAAACATATCACGATTCACCTGAGGACCAAATACAGTCACGCCTATATCAGGCATATTTTCCATTATTACATCGGTGACTTGATTTAGATAATCATTGAGTTTCTTCGTCTTCAAATCACGTTCAATACGCTCGGCCTTCTCATGGGCCTCAGTTTTGATACGTAATTGTTCCACTTCGATTGGTTGTAACTCGGACACTTCATAGACAGCAGAACGCGGCGCTTTTGTCAAGACCTTATCAAGTTCTCTTGATATGGTGGCAACTATTTTCGGTACATCAGTTCCGAACATAATATTCACGGCCTTGCGACCCTATTAAAGTGGAGGAGTTAATAAGCCGAAAAGTTTTTTATGATTGCGTGATTTAAAGAATAGCTTAATGAGAAAAATAAGGAATTTTTGGATTGAGAAAATACCAGAAGAATAAATCTATAGATGATGTATAGACTCATGAATGAATAGAGGAACGAACGGAAAATGGACTACAAATGAATTGATGATTTAAAGAAACCAATTGATGAATTCATGGAATATAAAATTGAAGAAAACAGATTTAAATAAATTTAATCTAGACTAAAAGAAACTCACCGTTACAAAAAGCCAAGTGGGCTCACTTCTCTTATTGAATCTCTTCAGAGCGGTGATGGTATCAGATTTGCACTAAAACAAAAGAGAAATAATTCATGCCATAAACACAATTAAAGCAAACAACATACAATTGCCAAGAGTAAATTATCACCGCCAAAATCAAGCTTAGCCTTACGCAAGCTTCCAACCATGCCCAAGCAAGGCCCGCACCACTCTGAGTACACATCGAGCACTGCAAAAAAAAAAATAGTTAAATAAAGAAAAACGTAGAAGAGTTCTTTATTCACCTAACAAGCCAGGACGGTCAAGAAATTTATCAAACTCATCGTCGGTCTGTAAGTCAGCCTGAAGTTGTGTCTGTGCCCCCTTCTTGGCCATGCTGACCAATGGCTAATTTAGATTTTGAAGTCCAACAATAAAATTTAGAAACGCTAAAGCAAAATACAAGGGTAAAAGGTCAAAAATTAAAATTTTGCATACTTGACTAAAATGTTATTTTAGAGAGAATTTTTTAAATTTTTATAAAAAAGAAACAAATGTCTCTATGAAGTATTGATTAAACATGTTTTTGTTGCCAGTCAAACGAGTGCCTTAGCGACGGCCCCTAACACTTGTTTAATATAATTAGTAGGCAATTTAACGCTTATAATTTTAAATTATTAAACTTGAGTCTAACGGAAAAAGAACTAATTCTTTTTGGGCTGCAGTGCCGTATGACTGCAGCGAATTTAATTTGCGCCCAAAAGTATGCCACACATTTTAATAGGCCGCCCGAGCCACACAATCTCACTGCTGCCCTCTGTGGCTGGCCTGCTACAGCTGCCTTCTGTTCGCCTGTTACATTTTTCCATGAACTTGCTCCGTTTTCAATTTCTCAAAATTCCCAATTTCGCAGCGAGGAAAAAAATCAAACGCCCGTTTTAATTGATACATACACAAGTTTATTTATTAATCATCAATCGTAATAAATTAGTTAACCACATTTTTTGTTTCGAGTAAATATATTAACGATTCGTTCTTCTTCTTCTTCTCTTCTAATTTTTCTTCGTGCTTCCTTTTTAAATAATAACGATTACTTAGACAAACCATAACAGAAAAAAAATAATAAATTGTACAATTTGATTAAAAACATATACAATATTTTTAAATATCTAGAGATTATTTTTAAGCAAATCGGATATGTTTATATTTATATATGTGAGTGTTAATTACTTTTAAAAATAATAATTTATTAACATGGAACGGAAATCGTGCTCTGTTCTTTCGATCTTTAAATTTGTTCTTGATAGTCTTTCTTTTCTTTAAAAACTACTTTTTCCATGTCGCTCCTTCTTCATTCTTTTCCACTTCCTCATCTGTTTTGTGCACTCGGAAAAACTAAATCAGTACACACGAATTCGCTCGTTAAACCTAAAACATTTAGATACAAAAGTATTTCAAAAAAAAAAAAAAAAAAATTATAATAATAATAATGGAGGAGGAAACCTAAGATTAGCATAAATTTCTGATCATACACAAATTTGCAGAATTAGTTTTTCATTTTTCTTTTCACACCACAGGCATACCTAACATACTATATACAAAATTGATTTAAAAAATATTCGTTGAATTTGAAAGCTTTGTGAGCTTTTCGATTATGCTTTCTGTTTCACAGTCCAGTCCAGTCCATTTTCAGGTCAGGCTTATACTGATTGAGTATGGTTTCATCGCACTGAAATGCCGTTTATGGTGATCACATTGCTGGCCATCGGCTCAGGTTCGTACACCTCGTCGTTGGTGCGCATTTCGTACGGAGCATCGTAGAACTGCTCATTTGGTATTTGATCGTAAATGTTCTCTGAGGGAGTAAAAAGAAAGCAAGATTAGTTTCTAGGGGTTTTTGGGTGAGATAGAAGTTGGCTCACCCGATCGGTTGTTGTTGAGTCTGTTGGCTGGGGACATGTCGCCGTTGGCGGTGCCGTTTCGGGGCGGCCCGTGGAATGTGTTGAAGGTGGCCGAGGGATTGTGGCTCTCCATATGCAGGCGATTATTGGCCTCCAAGGTGGAGTAGGACATGACGGCCGCATTGCGCTCGTCCTTTGTTTCGGCGGCCTGGACGTTCTCCGTGTTCTTCACCGGCCTGGCCTTGTTCCTATAGAGATAGATGAGCCCAAAGATGACCAGCAGGGCTATGATTATGGTAGCGCCAATGGCCACACCCGTGGCCAGCTCTGAGCTCTCCTGACCCTCCACTGTAATCAGCTCGCAGTGCGGCTGCTCGCCGCTCCAGCTGCCGTCCTCGGTGCACTTGCGCAGGTATTGACCTATTCGATTGAAGTTGGGTATGCAGTGGTATTCGGCCGACCCGCCATACAGGGTGGAATCATTGACCACAATCACACGACCGTTCACTATGTCCGGTGGACGTCCACAATCCACAGCTATAGCAAAGAAAAAATCAAATCAAAAACAAAGCTTCTTTCTGGAAAGAAGAGAATACCCACGTTTACAGGTTGGGGATTTGCCAGCCCATTTGCCATTCTTCTGGCATGTTCTGGTATCGTTGCCAATCAGGGTGCGGCCCTTGAGGCATTTGAATGTGGCCACTGCTCCCACAGCCCGACTGCCGGCCTCGACAATCAGGTTATCGCTAAGGTTGGGCATATCACAGACCACCTCGGTACAGGCCGGAGCCTCGTGACTCCAATTGCCATGCTCGGTGCATAGCCGCCTCGACACGCCATTCAATTTGAAATTCACATTGCATTCGTAGAGGGCAGCCGCCCCGTAGTATGTGGCATTTGTGGCCAAAGTCACCTTGCCATGGGTAATGTTCTCCGGCGCTCCACACTCCACATCTGTTTGAAAAACATGTCAGATTCACGATTTTTTCATGGATTCTTTATACTCACAAACACACTCGGGTATAATCCCGCTCCATTGGCCATTATCCATGCAGGTGGCCAAGGCCTCGCCCACCATCTTATAGCCGCGTTCACAGCGATATTTGGCCAAGGCGCCAATTCTGAAAGATAAACAGAAATGAATAAAAACCAAGTTTCTGGCCAGGAGCTACGTCCGACTTACTTGTAGGTCTGTGCTGTGTTCTGTGTGGAGTCTGCCGTTCTTATCAGGGTTCGGCCATACATACGATCATTGCCAGTGACAGACAGCAGACTGTGCGGTGCCAAGGTGGGCTCGGGACAGCGTATTTCTGTGGACATGACAAAAATGCTCGAATTAAATTTTACATTTCTTTTTTGTCAATTTTGTTCAAACAGACCATCACACTTGGGCGAGGAGTCACTCCAGACGCCGGACTGCTGGCAATGCCGCTTCTGAACGCCATTCAACTTGTGCGATTGTGTGCAGGTGAAAATCACCTCGGAGCCCACATAGGTGGTATTCGTGACATATTTGTGACTGCCATTGGGTATGGCCAGAATCGGACCGCAGTCGATAACTGAAAGAAAAAGAGATTAGTCTTACGAGACTAAGATAGGGAAATCGTTCACTCACATTCACAATAGGGGGCATCTGAGCTCCACTCGCCCGTATCCAGGCACTCGAGCGTGGGATTGCCGTGCATTACATGTCCGGCATCACAATTGTATTGGATTTTCGAATGGACATTGTAATCGTAGCCAATGACATAAGAGCCGGCCGGTAGGGGTGGAGTCTCGCAGGTAACCAGCTCGCAGACCGGGGCCTCACCAGACCATTTGCCATCGCGTGTGCAATACAATTCGGTGGGTCCATCCAGCCAGTGGTCTTCATCGCATTCGTAATGCACCACAGAGTCTACTGTGGTGGAGCCATTGACCAAGATGGCCGAGCCACGGTCTGGACGAGCTGGGGCTCCGCAATCTACAAAGCGACAAGAGGGCGGCTTGCTTGACCACTCACCTCCCAGGCCACAGGAAATTATCTAAATGAGGGGGAAATCAGAATTACTCAGAAATATTTTCACATTTCTTAGGATTTGTTTAACCTACCGCCTCGCCCACTAGGACATAGCCGGGCTCACAATTGTAGGCAGCTGTGGAGCCAGCACGCTTGTCTGTAAATCTCACATGGCCGCCAGTGATTTGCTGCGGATCTGGACACCAGTCTACCAGGCATTCTGGTTGCTTACCACTCCAGCCTTCCAGCAGGCAAGTCCGATTCTCGTTGCCTATCAAAGTATAATTCTCATGGCAGCTGTATGTGGCCACCACACCGTAGCTGCTCCGCTCTTCGGACAAATGTATAGAGCCAAATTTCAATTCAGGCAACGGACCGCAATCCACATCTAAAAAATTTGTCAAATTATTTGCAAAGACAAAATAATTGTTTATTTATTTTCTACATACATTTACAGGAGGGTGCCAGACCACTCCAAGTGCCATCTTGTCGACAGACACGGTCAGCATCGCCTAGCAGGGAATGTCCTTTAGGGCAACCGTATTGAATTTTCTCTCCCAAAGTGAACTTTTTGCCCGAGACGGTTGTGTTTTGTTGGGCATCTGGAGAGCCGCAGGATAGAGGCGCTAAAGGTAAGAAAACAATGCAAATTTATTTTATTATTTCAAAAAGTATCCATATTTTCGACTTACTATGCTGGCATATAAAATGCAAGTAGTCTAGATTGCAGCCAACATCGTTCCAAAGCCAATTCCTTGCGCCATCTAGGACAACGCAATTCTGCTCGCCATTGTAGTTGTTAGGCTGATCTTTGCCCCAGGTGGGTTTCTGTACAATTTCACCTGAGAAAGAGATTTACATATTTAACAAACAATTTTTATTGTTTATTTATTAAGGCGCTAGCCTAGACAAGCATTTTATTTTTTTTAAATAGCGCCATCTACCTACAACGCTTGTGATTGGTTTTATTTTCCGTTGCATACTTTTCAGTGTCAAAAAGTAATATCGTTTCCACTTATGCTTGCACAGATGGCGCTAGCAGGTTTCAACTTTATCTGATAGATTTGTCGGCAAAATAACTTTAAGCTCTTCTGGGTGCTTGTTATAATTATGAAATGAATTATAATACATGTTAGAATATTTTCAATTCGACTTAATCGTTGAAAACTCCCTTTATAATAATTTTAAGAATCAATCGAGACATTTGCTGCCCAAAAACCCACTCACTGCCATTGATGGAGTTTTGTTGAACAACACAAACAACACTCTTAATCTTTCATCTATGAAAAAATTGTGTTTTGCTTTTTTCTAAACTTTTTCTATTCCCAAAATGAATCATGTTCAAAATTAGAGAGTGACCATGATTCATTGACAGTCAAAATGTACACATTTAGATCACTCACCGTTTACCCACTTCCAGATACGCGAGGTAATGCCAGGTTCTTTCTGGGCTCCAATCCAAACCAACTGAGGCTTGAGCTCGTTTTTACGACGTTCCAATTCCGACAAAATGTACTGACTGGTGGCCCCACGAAAATTGTGTACCAGGTCGCCGCCTAAAGCAAAAGTTATAAAAACAAATGAAAAGTAATTTTTTTTTTTGTTTTTTTTTTTTTCTTTTTTAGGTTTTTGGGTTTTTAACGTAACAATGCAAGAGACCAAAAAGTTTTGACCCAAATTGCCCCACCCACCTGTTTGCTTGCAAATGTTTTGGGCTTTTTCAAAGCTTTCCCCTTTGGTGATATGAAAGTCGTAGCACGTTTTTGAAAATGTTGTCACCACAGTGTCCACACCAAGCTTCGGACTGAGACAGCGATCCACAGAGAACTCATCATTGGTGAAGGTCTCCACCTCGCAGAGACTGAGGCTGCCCTCTACCCCGACCAGCTGAATGGCCACATACTGGCCAACCAAAGGACGAGCACAGGTGAAGGTCTTGACCACACCCTCGTCCAGAGTGCCGGGATACCACGCACATAGGGGATTCCTCTGCAGATCGGCGCTGCTATTGCCCACACGGATCTCCAGATCCTGCAGGGGCTGGTGTCCACAACAGCCCCGAGTGGTGATTCTCACCACATGCACAGCCTGCGGGGCCAGCAAGTCCACGCGCCACCAGGGCGACGGCTCTTTCTGCGTCTCCGAGCACTCCTGACCATCGGGATTCTGCCAAATAAAAGATGACCCTTTTAACTTTCTAAAAGAAACTTGAATGAGAAAAAGAAATCACCGCTCACCTTATTGCCCGGATTGCCGTCGTTGGCATAGCTGGCTGGTCCACTGCGCGTATACGAGCTCTGATTCACCGGCTTCCGATAGGCCACGTTCACTCCGCAGAAGGGCAGTTCACGATCCCAGCCCGTCTTGGCATTACATTTGATCGAGGGCGAACCGAACAGCTCGTAGCCGGCATCGCATTCATAGAAGGCCTCGGTGAAACCAGACGTGCCTGGTGACTCCGCTGGGACGGTCCGCACTTTGGCATTGAGGGGCACGGCTGGTGGCCCACAAACTGTGGCAGAAGAAAACACAAATCAAAACAAACCCAAACATGAAAACATGGGCTAAAAAAATCTCTCTTAAGTTAAGCCGACTGCTTTATACACTCAAAAGAACTGTGATGTTTTGAAACGATCTGATAGTTCCTAGGATCCAATAATTAGGTTCCGGTATTTTCCTTTTAATTTGGTGTATCTTTCGGAATTCCCGATTCATAAAAAGGATTCCAATTGCTCGGGTTAAGTATTCATTTGGTATTTCTAGAATACAGCCTATAGATCTGGGTTGAGATAGTTTCCAGTATTTTTTTATATTTTTAGTATTTTTCTTCTAATTTTTAGAATCTTTAATATATCATTTGAGAACAAGTTTAGAGGTTTCCTGAAGAATAAAAGGGAATCCATTTGCTAGAATTGGACCATAGGGTTAAGTAATTATTTGAAATTTCTATGGTATAGTACAGCCTATTGACCTCGGTTGAGATAGCATCCAGTATTTTTTTACTATCCAATAATTTGTTTATGGTATTTTTCTTTTAATTTTTAGTATTTTCAATATATATTTTGGTGGAAAGTATTTTCAAAATCTAATACATAATACAGTCTATATAATACCAATTGATTTGGATTAAAATATGCAAAAACCTTTTGTCTCTCGAAAATTGGAAAGGGATTAAAGAGGTGTGAAGATATCGGATTTTCTATTATTGGGTATACCTTCATTGTTGGCCGGAAAGAGTATGGGGCCAATTTGAATGGGAAATGAATTATTATAAAGAATTTGTGAAATGATTGCTGCCAGAATAAATGGAGTTTCTTTTTTTTTCTTTTTTATTTTGCTAGCTAATTTCGAAATCATTGGAAAGTGGCCAGAGTCTGGCCAAATTCTGCCTAATTTCATAATAATAATATGCAAATTTTTCATGTCCATTGTTAATGGATTCTCTGCCTTGTTTGGTGGGCTGCTCACAGTGTGGGAAGTGGTTTTCGTTTTTTTGTTTGCTTGAATTATTTTAATAGTCTTTCTTTACATTTGAATTTCATAAGAAGCTAAAGCTGACCCCTGACATATTTTTTGATTTGTATTCTTGAGACTTGTTTTTCCCAGACAAATTCTCATTGTCAGTTTCTAAACGAAACAATTTGCCTTTTGCTTGGCCATTTTCTAGCTTCTTTCCCAAAGTAATTTTGCGCAAAATTCTTGGCAAAACTGAAAAAAAAATAATAATAATAAAAGACAACAACTTTCTCACAATTGTTTTTGATTGTCCGATTACAAATTTACATAAAGCCCATAATTAAATTTAAATTGTAAAATACTCACACACACACACACACACACTTATGTAGCTAATCTCAATTCTTTTATTCGACTATGTTCAAAGAACAAAGAATCAAACAATAAACCGGTTTCCTGTGAGCCGCTAGTGTTCAGTCCCCCCTTACCCCCCACCCTACCCTACCCTACCAAAGCTTTATGCATTTTACATGGCAACGTTTTTAGCACAGATTTTTTTTATTTTTTATTTTTTCAAATTAGAATTGAATGTTTGCAAACACCTGATAATATCAGAGTGTAAAAAAGAGTTAATAAATTTTGAATTAATTTTTGGATTTGCTTTGGAATTTCGGAGACATCTGAATGAGCTCAGATCTGGGCTGAACTGCGGCCATAAAACTCAAAAGCAAATTGGGTATTGAAATAAAATTGGGTCAATTGTAAGAATCCTGAGCTTGTGACATTAAACTACAAAACTTTGAAGATTTCATCAACATTTTCTTCAGAGTAAAAAAGTCGAACATTTTTGAACAGGGCGGGCCAAAGGATCGAAATTATCGGCGATTGGCTGATAGGTTTCCAACTAGAAATGGAGACAAAGGGCAACCACGAGGAGCCTGAATCAGTTTAGGAAAATGGAGGAATGAGATGATTCCAAAAGAAAGCCCTAACTCTTGCTCAATTAATTCACCTATTCGTATGCTCCTTTAAATGAAAGGTTCTTTGAGGATCTGGACTATGAAGCAAGAGTCGGAATTCATTGCTTCGACGGGAATATAGTTCGGCTTGGTCGTTCGCTGTGCTATTGCTCTATTTATATATATCGGGTCCTGGGTAATGATCAGTGTGTCTTAGGGCTTCCAACAGATGCTGTCACTCCCCAGATCAGGAACCTGTTCATCCTAACCTGCCTCTCTTCTGTACTTTTCTTTTAGGAAAGCTTTAAGGAATTCTTTTTAGAAGACTCTTCTATTTTGAGTTTCCCGTTGGCAAAATAATCTATTTCAAGGCATCACAAACTATAGCTTTCCTGCAGGAAACGAGGGATTATATTTGACGTTCCCCTCATTACCAACTCTTTTTATTGGGTAAGGATTGAGTTAAAAATTCCGAATATTTTGGATCTTTATGGTAGATATATAATATATATTGTAGTCTCATCCATATAAAACTTGATGCATACATTCAACTAAATCTGCAATGTCTACCTTTCTAAATTGATTGAAAGTGGTCAGTCAATACTCGAAAAAATCCCAAAACAGAAATATGATGTATAAGTTTGATTCCAAAACCAAAATTGATGTATCTTTAGCTGAATTTTTCGATTAGAATTAGATTGTTCGTTCCACGTCTGAGCTTTAAAAACTTTATGATATAGTAACCCGATTCAGACCGTTTGTACTGATCTACAGATTATCTAAGATATCTCCAATTTCCGCTTCTTTGCTTTACAGAAATTAGTTCTGGAAAGATTCCGAGCTCGAATAGCCCCGTTTCTGAGAACTGGCTTCGAATAGGAACACTAAGAGACCCTCTATGAGGTTTACGAGGCTTTAGTTAATTAGAGACCAATCTGAATTGACCTTCATATGCAAAGTAGCTACAAAGTAGCTGGCCAAATGTCTCTTTTATATCGAGAGGTTCATGGCCTGTACAATTTTTCGATCATTAAATCATAGACAAAGACTCTGAATGCATTCAATGTTGACGTCAGTCTGTTTGTCGATCTTGTCCGATCCGACCAAACCCGCTTCCCTCCACTCATAAGCCAACTGCAAACTTGCCAATGATATCGATGATTTTTGTTTATTATTTATGCACGCTACTCTGGTCTGGTCCGGTCCACTCGGCACTACACCACGATCCGGTTTGACCAGTAATGTTTCATTTTAAATATTGTCTAAAAACTGGTGGGTCTGAGAACATACTAGCTACTAAGCCACCATGAACGAGCAGTGGACGGAGGGCCAGGCGGTCACAGAATTTTAAGACGGTGGGAGTAGCGGTCTAGACTTTTGTTTTGTTATTGTAAAGCTAAAATTTATCTTAAAGCTTTCACTTTTCATAGGCAACGAGTGGCTGACGGTTGGTGGATTGGTTGGGGTTTTCATTTTCATAGATCTGTTGGTGTTGATAAACTTACTTTGACAATTTCCTGCTGTAATTAGCAAGAGCGGCAGGAGCAGCTTCCAGATAGCCAGGCCAAGTGGCAGTGGCACCGACAGCGGCAGCGGCAGCGGCAGCAACATGATATTTGTTGGTTTTTGTTGTCTTCGCTGTGGCAGAGACATTGTCCGTACTGTTTTTAATAACTGAATGCAAAACATTATAATCCGTTAGTTGTTGCTATTGTTGTTTGTGTTCGCTGATCGAGCGGTGCGGTTTAATTAGTTGGCGCCTCTCACAGACTCGACCGACGCGATCATCATCAAGTCACTCAATCTTTTTATTGTTATTGTTTTTGTTGTTCATTCACTCTTGCTGGCTTTACAAAATGAATATTTGAATTTTTATGGCCGAAAAGTTATCAAAGTGACTGAGATAAATAATGCATCTTTTTTTTTTGTTTTTGTTGGCTAAAATGAATGAAAAGCCAAGTTCATAATTCCTGCAGGATTGCCAAGCAATTCAATGACTTGCAAGGTATTCAAATGTATAAGTATGTGTGTGTGTCGGTGTGCTTGTGTATGTGTGTGTGTGATTCGTGTTTGCCGCCGAGTTTAACGTTGATTAGATTTTCACTTTGCATTCACATTGAATTTTCCACTGCATAATTATTTTAACTTGCGCATGCACAGCACCAAAACCAACAACAACTACAACAACAACAACAACAACCACAACTCTTGTGGTAGGTAATAAAATGAATTTAACAATATGTACAGAGTTTGTAGTGCAATGACTTTTTCAACACTATAAAAAAATAAACCAACAAAAAAAAAAAAAAAAGCGCCACGCATAAAAATCAAGTCGACTCAGGTTGAGTTGAGTTTTCAATCAATTTTTTTTGTTCCCCTTCTTTCTTTTTGTGTCTCCGAAAAGAAAAAATAAACTAAAAATAAAAAAAAAAGGTTCAATACACTTGCTAATGGAAATTTTACATATTGTATCAAATTTATGGTGAACTAATTTCTTAATTAAACACTAGCGCATCCAATGGATAAGCCGTCAGTGGCTTTTGAATACACTCGAGGGACTCGAAAGCTTTCAGCAAAACTGTACCCCCTCTCTTCTTAGACCCTAACCATTTCAAGGACATCTTCTCATAGCCTTGAAAATTGATTTGAATTTCGAAATTGAATTTCACATATTATCAAACCAAAATCTGGAATAAAATTGAGAAATAGAGTCCAAAAAAAACTCTGGTGCTGCCTAAATTTTAAGGAGCTATATTCGAAATAAAATAGGATTTGATTTTTAGGTCCCCAAACTAGGTATACAGTATCGGAACTTTTCTGTCTGTATTTATTTGAAAATATTATGGAAACAGCCTAAACAATCTAAAGAGCAAGTTTATCCGATCTTGGGAACTTAAGAAACTGAAACTGAAGAGTAAGGTTATCAGATCCTGGGAACTTAAGAAACTGAAACCTTCAGTCTTTAAGCCTAATTATATACCACATTTTGTATAGTCTATGGAGATTACAATAGGTTAGGAAAATATATAAATATAGTTCGCCTTTCACTCTGTCTCAGGGGCGATAACATTCTTTTATTCCCAAAAGTCGGAAAATATTTTCAAAGCTCAAAGGTTTTTCAGCATTTCTATAAAGTAGAAAAAGCCGGAATCGCTCGAACTTATTTGATAAAGCAAAAGAAGCAATTCTGAAAGAATGGGGCAAATGTTAAGGAGTTTCGAAAGTGTAGAGCAGATGTGGAATAAGTGAAGCCCAACAAAAGAGAGGTGAGCAAAGATGAAGAAGAAGAAGCTTTCATTATACCTTTAAGTGACTAGGGGAGTTTTTGGGGATGGCTTGAAGTTAAGAGGCTTATGAGCAGACTTCTTGATTTGGGAAATCGATTGGCCCAAATTAAATCAAAAAGTTCAATATAACTGATAATGAATATATATCTGTAGATATACATATATATTTATATCTGTGTGTATTTGTTTTAACATTTACTTTTTGGCGCTGTTGTTGTTGTTGCTTTTGTTATATATAAAAAAAAAATAAATAAATTGTTTACTTCTACAACAACTTTTCACCCAATTATCAACGAGTTTGGTTGTTGTTGTTGTTGTTGTTCTTGTGGTTTGGCTTCGTGTTGTCTCCGTAGCTGTTGCTGTTGTTGTTGTTGGTTGTCTTTTGTTAGCCATCGAAATCGAAAATGGTAAGGTTTCAATATGGCCCAAGGGGAGTTGAAATTGTCTGAGTTTTGCTTTCTCGAAAAATTTAGTTTTTTTTTTTCTCGGATTTTTTTTTTTTTTTTTTTTTTGTTATAAATTTTTGTTTTTTTCTTTTAGCCAATGTTTTACTAATTCGATACAAAAGGTGTTAATTGAAACCATATGAGAAAGTACGTATACAATGTACATAAACAATGTATATAAGTTAATTTGTATATAGAAGCTCTTGTTCCCGTTTTGGTCATTTAAATGGATTAACAACATTTCGAAGGCGAAGTCGAGCACAAACACACACGAACACACAGACACACACATACACGCTCACATTTAAAAAAGACATTCAAATTTTTTTTTTGGCTTGAAATGAGTTGAATGTTTGCAATTTTATTATTGGCTGAATATTTATAGTTTTTCTTCTTCTTCTTTTTCACGATTTAAATTTTAACACTGCACATTTTTAATAAATTAATAAAAAAAAAAAAATAAGGAGAAAAAAAAATGAATAAACCGGTCAAAACAATCGAATTCATTTTTTGGAGAATTTTCAGACTGAGGCTGCGAATGGCAATTTAATTTTTACACTTTTCTTGTTTTGGTTTATTTCTGTTGATGTTGCTTTTGTTGTTTCTGTTGGTGTTGTTGTATGCATACATGTGCTTGTGCTTATTTCCATACCAAAGCCTACCATGCATATGTCGTTGCTTTTGTTGTTATTGTTGTTGTTGCTGTTGCAGAGATGGAGTGTCAAGAGTGTCAGAGTGTCGGGAACCCGCGAACTCAAAGTCGGAAGGGGGGGACAGCCAGCCGCGCCACTGGCGTCGCAGCCTCCTCACTCTGTGCAGTTGTTGGCAAACACAACGGCAAAAACACACTCACACTCACACACACACACTTTTCTTAAAAACCAACAAGCAACCACAAAACAAAACAAAAAAAAAAAATTGTTTAAGAAAAAAAAAAAAAAGAAAGAAAAACCGAACGAACGAAAAAATGTTAAAGTTTTTATTTTCAGCCGCCGCGAACCGTGCGACTCTGGCACGTCTGCTTGGAATGAAAGTTGGCTTATAACTGGTTTTCAGCTGGCGCTTTTGGCTTACAGAAGTTCGTAGTTTGTGCTGCGCGTGTGCAACGGCGAACCTCGCCGTCGTCGTTGCTTTTGCTGTTGCCGTTGCCGTCACTGACACCGTCGTCAACCATAAGGCTGGTAAGCTGGCTGGCTGGCTGGCTGGTTGGTTAGGTTGGCGGCTGACTTAGCTGACTTGGTCGGTGCGCTGACGCTGAAGCTGAAGCTGGCCTGCTGGCCGTTTGTCATTGTGGCATTGTTGCCGACGCAAAATACAAGCTGCGCAATCGCAAAGCTTTACACAATTTAAGCGAGGGTTGCTTGCAAAAACTCTCCGCCATTTTGTTTTCTGCGCAGCAGCTGCAATTTGACTGTGCCAAGCCAATGAGTAAGTATCGTTTGGCGAAATGTACTCATTCGTTCAAGGCATCGATAACTTTATCAAAGCAAAAGGAAATTATGCGCACGATTTTTTGTGTTTTTTTTTTTTTTTTCAAGGGAAAATTTGAATAAAAATTTGCAAAAATATTTGCCAATAAATTTATGTAAAATTTGAGCAAATAAAAAGGATAAGCAAAATTTGGATTTATTTTTATAGCCTTTGGGATATCAGAAATAAAATTTGGAATCATATTTTTTTAAATTTATCTCAAATCATAGCCATTGAAATGGCTCCAATTCTTTTTTTAGTTTTGGCAACTCTTAGAGCCACCCTCGCTGGTCATAGCGGTTGTGTATTGTTGACGTAAAAATGCCTTATTTTTTTATTTGCTGTTCGCTGTCTAAGTACACAACCCGAATACAATTTAACGAAGGAAGAATTAGCCGAGAAAAATAACATGAATAAGCCCCATGATGAGGCAGAATCGGGGAGCAGAAATGAGAAGAAAAACCCGTACTAAAAACTAGAGTACAGTATAAGTAGGGTTCTCGTTTAATTTTGTGTAATTTTTAATACTATTAATTGCCAGGGCAATGAAATTTAAGACCGTCGCATGTGCGAAACTCAACTATCATATAAGTCTTGCTCTGAATTTATAATAATATTAATAATAATAATAATAATAACGGTTTCTTCTAAGCTTATTTTTAAAACTTTCATGGCCCGGATCAATTAGCACATTCACACAAAATGTGCACATAAATTTTCCAGTCCCTTCTGCCTCGCGACGAAAACGAAGAAGCGGACAGAAGAAGTGGTAATTTCATTAAAACACACATTAAAATAAATAAAATAATAAAAATAACAACAACAACAACAGCAACTGCTCATAACATGAATGCGAAACAATTTCAACCCTAACGGTAAAATGGGCACAAGTAAAAAACAAAGTTTCGCAAACAAATGCGTTCAAAATTGCTGATAACTCGAATGCAGTGAAAAAAAAAATAAAAAATTAACGGCAAAACAAACGCGAAAAAACAATTTCGGTAATAGTGAGTGGAACCTGGGAAACCATCAAATAATTGTGGTCACCATCACAAATCCAAACCGTGTGGAATTGGAAAGTCACATCTTTCAAATTTTTAAAACAAAAAAATAAAAAAGAAGAAGACACATAAGCTTAATGGGAATGTTCTCTGGGAAGAAAGTGGACATTTGAGGTCTGACTTTGGGAAAATTGGAATGACCAACTCAAGGTAAAAATCAAGAACTGAAAAAAGGTCAGCTTTTTCCTAAGCTTCTGAAAATTAAGCTGAAACCTTATGAAACCTGAACCGGAAAGCAAGAACCCTTGGAAAAAGTCCAAGTAAATCGGAGTGTTCTGATAATATTCAACATTTTTTTTAAGGAACTTTAAAATATGTTTTCAAAGATCTTTAAGACCCACAAGGATTTCCAAATTTTATCCAAGTCCAAGGTTTGCATAAAAATCTCTAGATTTCAAGTCCAGATCTTTTCTTCTTTGGTACAATGAAAACAAAATAGTTTTAACCCCGAAAGACCCTCTAATTTCCAACCGATTTGAATATGAATTTGAGGTATCTTTTAATAATCAATCAAATGAATAAGCTTTTGCAAGACAAATCTATGAATTCATCAAAAATATGTGCAATAATTAATTTATTCAAAAGGTATATATGTATATATTTTTGCAAAATCGATGATCCATTGACTCAATATAACCAAGTCCGTCAGATAGTCAGTTGGCCCGGCCAGTTGTTATTATGCGGTTATCCATGGCGAGGGAGAGAAGACAAAGTATCTCAGATGTGGTCATATGAGCTGGTGAGGTTTATAGCTTTGCTTTTTTTTTTTTATTTTTGTAATGCTTCAGTTAACTTACAATATACAATTTATAAAAATATATTATTTAACATTTTGATTCATTACAAACAATGACCAAAGCAGTTTTATGTCTAAACAAGAAGAAGAAGCAGAAAAACCCAGTCGCTTGGAAAGTTCAAATTTGCAAAAAATTTGCATTCCAATTTAAGAATTTTAAATGTTTTTTTTTTTTGCAGAATCATTAAGGAAATTAAAAAAGAAAAAAAAAACCAAGCAACAGAAAAATTTCAACTGTAAAAGAAGAAAACGTATAAAATTTATGCTGAGAATCGATTTTACTTTCATTTTTATTATTATTATTATTATGAATCGAGTAGAAATCCATTTAGGTATATGTATGTATGTATGTATGTATGTATGAAAGAAACCAGTCTGGGTTCGGGGGCATGAGTTAAGTTGTTTCTGTTTTTCGCTTTTGGCAAAAGGTAAAAGTTTTTCGGCACACAGCTGAGCCGGAAGTTTCTTGAGAACATTGGGCGGTTCAAAATAACAATAACAACAACAACAACAACAACTAAACGAAAATAAACTGAAAATATGTTAAATGTTTGTCTCTCTCCCTCTCTCTTTCTTTGAATAATTTCGGAGGGTCTGTCAAAAATGTTGGCTTAAAACGACTTGCCACGTATATATAATTTTTTTTTCCTTCTAACTTCTACTGCTGCGCCGATCTTACAACAGCAAAACTCGTTGTACTCTTCGGTCTGGTGGCTCTCTCAATCTTAATCTCTCTCTCTCTTCGCTCTCCATCTCTCGTTAGAGCGAGGATAGCTTCAGGCACTGTGGGGCAAACGACCACTTTTGGTGGCCGAAATCCATTTTTCAAAAGTCCTTAAAATAATTATTTTTTGATCGCTATGTATAAAAAAAAAATGGACCTTTTATGTTATGTTAAAAAAATTAACAGAACGCGTGTTAAACACAAATGTTTTTGACGAAAAACAGGTGCTTGTGAAATTGCAAATATTGTGGGACAACTTCAAAGTGAAAAAATATATGAATTAAGCAAAATCCTTGCAACATTTAAATTGAATTCTGATCGGAGTGAGTTATATTGTATATTTCTGAATTGAAATTGTCAAATATGATTGTGCTGTCTTAGTAATTCTGTGTACATTCCAATTAATTCGCTGCCAAAATGTGAAGAAAATCACTTTTTGAATAGATCTACAAAATGAGTCCAGCGCAGTCCACCAATAAAACTTATTTAATGTTGTAGGGCAATCAATTCTCAATATTTATCAATTTATTATAAGCCGCACTTTTCCGCACATCAATATTTTCAAGGCGCAAATAAGTAAAGCTAATTCTTATAAGTGTATGGAAATGGTATTAGACCAAATTACGCGTTTTTGCTACTATATGACATCGAATTGTATAAAATGTAAAGGAAGCTCCAAGCAATTTGAAAAAATCACTCAATTTGGCTGAATTGTTTTACAAAATTGAATATAATGGAAGAAAAAATATTTTTTGGGAGCCCCGCCTTGCAATTTAAACTAATAAGTGAAAAAACATACTTCCAAATTTGCTATATCAAATAATCAAGATGTAAAATTACTGATGCAAGCGGAAAACGCAGTCGCATGAAAGCGCGGATAATACGACAATGCATAAATTCCTAAATATTCCACAGAGCATTGGACATATCACTTCCTATAATATCTTTGTGCAATTTGAATGAGCATATTTATCAAAATAAGCAACCGTGCTTCCCTTAGATTTTATGAGAAGCGCAAGCAACATTTTCCGAAACAATTGATGAACCCTTCGAATTTTAATACACTATAAAACTTAAAAATGATCTCGAATTGCAAGTTCCTTTAGCAATGCTACTATTTTTTGTTATATTTTTTAAAATAGAGTTTTAATTATTTCATATCTCAGGTGCATCAGACAAAAAGAAAAAAAATTCCACGCCCATTTTTCCCTAAATTTGTTCCAGCTTAGACTTATTAACATAATTAAAAAAGACTAGATCGAAAAAGGTTTCGTTTCGTTTAGAATTATTAATTAATTAATGCCACAAAAACTGGTCATTTGCCCCATAGTGCACAGGTAGGTGAGATCGGCACGGCTCGGCTCGCGATTCGTGGCTCTCTGGCTCTCAAAATGCTTGTGCTCTCTTTAAATCAATACTTTCTCTTAGAAAAATCTGTACTTTCGCATTATTCTTTCTCTTTGCTACACTTGCAAAAAAGAATACAAATTTTTAAGAAACAGTTTTGTGGATTTCGAGTCATTAGTCAAAGAAAACACATGATCTTCCTTTAGCGATGGATCCCTGTCAAACACCTTGAATAACTCTTGATTCAGGGCATTCAATTTTTGCCGAAATTTAAATTTTCTAATCGGGTCTATCTTATCATAATACACCCGCACCTGTTCTTTGAAGGTATTGCGATTTGTCAAGAAAAATCAATATGATCTAACTAAAAGAAGCAACGTTAAAAATATAGGATTGTCCGAAAAGCATCTACTTTTTGTTTCCAGCACGAATAGAAGTCACAGATAAGAGCATTAGAAGGTAAATTTCTCTTGACTGGCTAATAATGCTTTAGGCCAGGCCCACTGTACAACAGCGACATTGCTCTCTTGCTCGCTCTCGTCAATTTTCTTGGCCATTCTCTTACGAATCTCCGAGGCGGCGGACGAGTTTTGGTTCAGTAACGGAATATTTATTTGGACAGGTAAGCGTAAGAGACTCTGCGGAAAGCCAATTTTGAAATTGAAGTCAGCCTGGAGAGGTGAAAACAAACTAAAAATAATTCTCACCGATCGGAGCACAAACAGTTTAGCTAGTTTGTTTTAACCTCTCGGTGCGTACAGTTTGGTAATTGTATAGAGAAAGTCACGTCGTGAAAATGTTCAATTCTTTTTTTCATTGCCTGTTAATTTGTTAAGCCAAATATCATGTAATTCTGAGAGAGTGTGTATCTGTGTGTTTGTTTGGTAAAAAAATAAGAAACTGATCTTTAGAGTCTTTTGGTGTTGCAAAATAAAAAATAAAAAAAACACCGGGGTCTTTAAATAGATCAAAAGCAGTCGAGTTTTTTGTGTGTGTGTTTTTTTTTTTTGTTTTTGGTTTAAATTAAAATGTTGCACAAAATAAAATTCTATATATGTTGGGTTTTTTATACATGAACGGAAGCCTGGCCAGCAGACCAGAACAGATCCATAAATTCTCTATTCATTTGTTTGCTCTTGTCACTGTTGTTGTTGTTGTTGCTGTCTTTTGGAATAGTTGTGAAATATTTTATAAATTATAGAAGACAACAGAAAAAAAAATATATATATATATGTATTTTTTCGGCGTGATTTTGTGTAACCATGTTTTTGATGTTGCTGTTGTTGTAATAGTTACTCGCCAGATTCCCTAGCCTACTCTCTTTCTCTCTCGCTCGCTAGCTGGTAACTATTCTTTCTCTACACATGTGGTAGAAGAAGAAGAAGAAGCACAAGCTACAACAAGTTTGTAAGCCAAACAAGAACAACAACAACAACAACAACAACAAGTGGCAGGCTGACTTCAAAACCTGGCAAATACCAGAGGCTTACTCATCACACGAACAATCAGAAGTTGTTGCTTTTTCCAAGACGCACAAGAAATAATTGCAAAAGTTTAAGTACTTTCCCAACCCACCAAGAAATTGAAATTACCAAAGCCACAATTTTCAAACTCGTATCGAGTCCAGAACAAAATGTAATCAGTTCCAATTGAGTCCCGAGCTGAGTCAAAATCGTTTGCGTATTATAAGCCAATTTGCTGATATGCCGGCTCGCAAATAGACTCGATAACACCGAAACAGACCAAAGCAGACACTTGAATAATTCAAAATCCATTTTATTTATTTAAGAGCGATTACAAGCAATAAAAGTCTTGCAACATGAAAAGATAAAATCCCCAGACAATTTCTACGCCTAATCAGTTATTTACACAAAATTTTAAGCACTCAAGACCATAGTCAAGGCTTCCAGAATATCTAAAGAATCTTGAAATAAGACAGGCCTGAGCATAATTTTATGCCTGTGCTAAAAAACTATTCAACTTAGATTTTTGGTGTACTCCAATGCATTCAAAGTAGTTCTGAATTTATTATTTCTTTTATATGAATATATTCGAACTATTTAAGGTATTCAAAGTGATCCTAAGAACTAAGCTAAGTCCATTTGGTGAAGAATCTTAAGAATTTGCAATATTCTTTTGGTTTGAATATTCAAAGACTCTGAAGAACTAAGAGCCTTCTATTGTTGTGAATATATTCGAATATGTAAAGGTATTCAAAGAACCAAGGGAGCAGAACTATCATTCGATTTTTAGTATTAATATATTCGAATATTTCGAGTATTCTAGTCCGCTTAAGGACTAAGGAAAAGGCGTACGAATATATTTAAATATCTTTTAAACACTCATAGAAGTCTTAAGAACTAAGCTCAGCGGTTTGAATATAAGTCAAATAAAGCAATCTAAATGAAATGTTTAACTTTCCTTTGCAGTTTAAAAAAGTCCAAAATGAATTCTTTGGTTGGAAAACTTTTGACTGAGCAGAAGAAATCATTCGTTAAAGTCAAAGCAGATCCACAAAATTGAATGATGTAAGTGTTGCCTTATCCACTTTACAAATCGATAATACAAATTGAATATGATCCCTAGTAGATTTATAGTCAAAAACTAAGAGTCAAAGGAAATTTACAAAGAGTTGAATTTCGCCATGCAAACAAACGAAGTCCGTCCCATTAGCACCTATGATAACCTGGGTGCAACCGGTGCCGGATCGAGTGGCCTGCACACGAGTACCCCCAAAATGAAGAACCAGCCGCCGGCCCAATTCCAGCCGGGTCCAATGAGCGAGAATGGCAAGGCCAGTTTGCTGACTGTCCTGCCCGAACCGCATCAGGATCAGGAACAGCTAAAACAGCCATTGAATGAGACGAGTCATAGCATAGCGGCCGTGAAGGCGGCTCTCAATGATGCCAAATCCAAGTTCTTTGGCATCAACAATTATGAGCAGCCGACCGAACCAGCCAAGCCCAAGGAAGAGCCCAAGTATCAAAATGTCCCACAGAGGCCAATCAAACCAGCGATGGAGTTGCCAGCTAATCAAAGCGAAATGCAGCCCATGAAAATTACCAATAATCCGGCCACAAATGTCACAGGCACCTCTTCATCCTCCTCACCCACTAACAAGTCCTTGCGATACGAGCAGATTCCCCTAAACGACTTAGACGCCCCACAACCCTCCCAGGTTAGGAGATTTGTCTGATTGTTTTGCCCCCGAATTTGTCATCATCTTGTTTGTGATCTCTTTTCAGGCCGTTTACATGAGTACCACGGTGCCGCAGAACATGAAAGGTATGAAGATTGCCGGACGACATACACCCACAAGAAATAGTCTGAGACATAGTCGCATGATTGTTGTAAATAATAAGAATACTGACAGTAAGCTGAATTTTCCCAATTTTCTCTCTACCCTTCTCTATCTATCTATCTATCTCTCTCTCTCTATTTCTCTCCTCTCTATATTCCAATTGAAAATTCTGAAAAATTCTTTAAAGAACCCAAAATGCTTTAATTTCTGATTCGTGGCAAGTATCAAAGGGGTCTGATATTGATTTGTTTGTTTCCTAGGTGTTCCAGAAAGTTATTCCACACACTTGAGGCATTTGAATCTATCTCGAACTCTGCTCGTTATCCAATTGATAATAGGAGCCCTGATCCTGGCCTTGGCAATTTATATTTTGACCAGAGAACCAGAGGCCCACATACTAATCAATCCCTATATGAGTGGAACGGCGGTAAGTTGGTCCTGCAATTTTAAAGAAATTCCTTCCGTTAACTTTGAATCTTTCTCCTGTTTAGCTTTTGTTGGCCAGCATAGCCAGTCTCTGTCTTTTGCGTCGAGATTACAGATCGGATTATAATTATCGTACACAAAATAATTGCTATCGGATTATATTGATCTTCACTACCTTGGCCTTGATCTTTTGCGGATTGGCCTTGGTTAGTGCGGCCATTGAGTTGGCTGACTTGGATACTTGTGATCCAACGAATTCATTCCTAAACTATAAAAAATGTATTTGCTCACTGGAGGGCACTAATGCGAGCCCCCCAACAGAACTTGAAAATGCCGACGACTTGGTGGCCATGACAACCGATGAAGGCCTGGAGGAGTCCAGCCTCTCAAATGGGTGTGTATAACAGTTCTATGATAAGCTCAATTTAACCTCACTTTCTGTAAAGCTTAGCTCAATTTAACCTCACATTTTCAAATGGTATTTTTGCAATATTTACAGCTGGGACAGCTGCAATGCTATACGTATCGAATGGAAATATATTTTGGGCTTTTCCATTGCCCTGAATGCCTTGGGCGTTATCTCTACCTTCTTATATATTACTCTATTCATCTGTTGTCGTCGCAACAGGAATCACTTTTTAACAACTGTCTAAAACTATACGAATAAAAATACTTCTCACGTACCTTAATTTCTTTTAATCAGTAACTCTTAACTCCTAACGTACTCAATTTCAATTGTTAATTAAATTATTTTATTTTACTATATATAATTATATATTTTTTATTATTATTATTATTTTTTTTTTTTTTGCTATAATCATAAGATCTAAAAATAAATCAAATTTACTATGCGGTTTTAAACTAACTTATTTTATATGTAGTTGGTCTAACCGGTTCAAAATTGAATTTATATTAAATATCTCATATGTTTGGGCAATATTAATTCGGAATAAAATATATAAAAAAAAACTAAAGAATTCTTGAAAAGTTTCCGAGTTCACCGAAATCTTTAGAAGGTTTCAACTTTTCAGACTGGAATCCATAAAATTAGACTCCTCTGATATGCAATCGAGGAATTTTAAGTTCGTAATAAGTCTTTGTCCATATCTATTCAAACTATACAATTCAGAGCTTATTAAGCCCGTAATTACTGACCCACAAGTTTGCCAACAAAAAACTATAATGTAATTCAAAATTAATTCTATTTGAAAAAAAAAGAAAAACAATTTTCAAGTTTACCGAACTATAAAATCAAGGGAAATAAGCTTATGAATGTGGAAAGCGATTACCGACAACATAATTAAGATTGATTGATTAGTTTCGTGATAAAAAAGAAGAGGACAGCTTAACGGTAATTATAACTGACATTAAGCTCGAGCCACTGACTTTGAAATACCCTCTACCTAAAGCCTAAGGCTGTGCCCATATTTGACGATGCTATAATACAATTTCAGCCGATTTCATTGGGTAACTTGCAGATCAAATATATATAAGGTCCAATATAAATGAAAACTTGAATTTTGACTTACCAAATAATAAGGTTTTAAAATCCAGCCACACCATTAATTTTGCGAAAGTCCGAATTCGAGAAAATTTTGCCCTTGGTCTGCTCAATGCCGCAGACCACAGAGCCATGGGTCTTAAGGCGTTCACATCGATGCCCCTGGACAGTTAGATTCTCCATATGTTTTTGGAGCAAGCCGTATTCGTAATACAAAATATTGGGCAGCATTTGGTGGTGAAATCGATTGGCATCAACGGCCCTTTTCAGATCAATCTTTTGCCAGAGAGTGCGCACCAGCAGGGGCACAAGGGCCGAAATGATTTTTGTGCCGCCAGCGGCGCCAGCCACCAAACGTACACGTCCCGTGGCACGTTCTGTAACAATTATGGGACTCATTGAGGACATTGGGGTGGCCAGGGGTCTAATGGAGTTCCTGCCTGGCAGATAGGGTAAGTCAAAGTAGTTTTTAATTTGCTTTAGCGAAAAATCCGACATGGCATTGTTGAAGAGCACGCCTGTGCGTTTGCCCATGCGACCGCTGCCGAAACTGAAAGGATTGGGGAAGCATGAGCAAAGTTTGGATCTATATTTGAAGGGTTTTGCTTACTAGAAATTAATGGAACTGGTGACTGAAACGGCATCATTCTGATGGAATACGGAAATGTGTGAAGTGCCCATTTCTAGTCTAGATTCGAGGTTTGAGTGTCCGCCATAAAATTCCACGTTATTAAAAGTTCTGGTGTCATCAATAAGTCGGGCGATTTCGTCTGTAAAATTCGAGTTGCACATTTCCTCTAGAAGCTGAAAAAATTACCATGAATTAGAAGAAGATGGGAAAGGTTAAACTTAGAGCGAGACATACTTCTTTACTGGTGTGTTGATCCAGTTGCCAGCGCCTTACAAAACCAAATTTCAGAGCCTCCACAATGCGATGAATTTCCAAGGCACCCAGCTCCGTGGTGGCCTCAAAGTCAGCACGAAAACTTTTGAGTATATTCATGACAAAGGCCACAACATAGCCACTGCCTGGGAGAGCGTTAAAATGTATATCAAATTCATCAAGAGGCAAGACTTTGGCTTCACTAAGATGGGCCTCAGCTCTCAACAAATCTGCAACGGAAATGGCACTGCCCATGTCAGCCAGGTCTGCTGGTAGTTCGTCTTGGTAGAAGCTCTGGGCTCCTTTGAGGGCTATTTTTTCGTAAGTTAAACATAATTGGTCGGGCAGTCGTATCAAATGACCGATGGGCCAGAATTCTTGTGTCTCTGGATTCACAAACATGCTGCGCAAAATGGGATCACTCCGAATTCTCTCCTGGTTTAGCTGCAGGGCAAAGTGCTGGTGTCTGTAAAGCGGGTAGCCCTGGCGACACAGCTCTACGGTGGGCTCAACTAATTCACTCCAAGGAAGTTTGCCAAAACGCTGGTGAGCCAACTCATAACCGCGCAGCTCCAGGGGTACGCCAATGGACCAACTAGACTGCTTCAGTTCCCTTTCATTTTGAAATTGTGAAAAGTTTTCGGCTATCAAGGAGAGCGGGGCACGTTCACGGGCTACAATACTGAAGGACTTGCGTTGGCTATGCACATAAATGTTCATTAGCATGCCACCACCCAGGCCCATGCTCTGCATGTTGATGATTCCATTGCAGAACAGAACGGCCAAGGCAGAGTCTACCGCACTGCCACCGCGTTCCAAGATGTTGCTAATGGGAGAGATGAAAATATGAAAATAAGAAAGTCTAGACTTTAATTGGTTTTACCCACCTGCCTAGGTTACTGCAGTAGGAGCTATCCGAGCAGATGGCCGCCTCCTCAAATACATACAAAGGTGAACTGGAGGCTGGCAGAGGCTCTTGTGGATTTGGTGGGCGTAATTCGAAATTCGGTTGTCCTATTTGATTTCCTTTTATTATAATCGAAGCAAATATTACACCAAATTTCGTACTTACCTCTTAGTTCTTGCGGTTTGTGGTAGTAAATGGCCAATAGGCCGGCAATCAGACCACATAGCAGGCTCCCCAGTATTTGATTGCTGAACATTGAATTTGTGCCCGGGATTGACCTGATTCGACAAATATTTAACGTACCGTTTAAATTATCGATAACAATATGAATTTTCGGAAAAATTTCGAGAATGTCGCAAAGATGACTTGTCTCAGTCCTCGCCAATTATGGATTTTTGCGCCATCCTTTTTCATCCTGAACAAAACAGCTGCTCGCCAGAGTTGCCTCTACATGCTATCGCCGCCTACCGGCTACTTTACAGTATCGATACCCATACACCAGGGCTGCAACACTGCCAGGCCCTGACATTGTTGTCGCTCTGCGGCAACTACCTGTTGTGGCGGCCACCCTGTACGCACTTAACTCAAGCAGTCAGCCAGTCGCCAATCAGTCAGTTATTTTAGATTGTTCGGGTTCGTTGTCCATTGCTGGGACTGTCGTTCCTCTAACGTACTTATTATACTTGAAGTAACTATTGCTCGGCTCTCGTTTATTACTTACTTAAATACATCTTAAGTAAATTATTTTCTCCGTTTCACTTCAATCTTTCCCCCCCCAAACATGTGATACGTATTAAGTGAGACCAATAACTGTGGGCTAGATAAATATTACGAGTTGCCTTTCAATTTCATTGATCACTTCTAAAGTATCAACAACAGAATTCTGCCCACGTAGCCTGCACACACACGCACACACATACACACTCACCTTTTCCACTAAGTGGTGCTCACGCTCTTATTTATCATACGATCTACGCCGCCAAACGTCCATGTAAGATGTGTAAAAGTGACAACCGTCTCTTCCAATAGGAAAAAAAACTATATAAAAAGAAGCATTTGTTTGTTTTCTTGGCTTACATTTTGTATGTCTAAAAAAAACTATATCAAATGTTATTTCCATAATTATTCATGTTTATGCGTGTCATAAAATTGTTTCATACATTGTTGTGCATGTGTGAGTGCGTGGGTATTTATTTAGTCTGGAAAATAAATGAATCATAAATTCTTGGTAGACTCAATTATTCATAGTCTTGCTAATTACAATTGCAGCAATTCTTGAGATAAATTTTCAACTGGGATAAGCAAGATTTTTATTTTTATATAGTCCATGACTTCATGACTTTGACTTTTCGTTATCGCAAACAGAAACAGAAACATAACAAAGAAAAATTAAGCAAACCAAATATACATGATACATACATAAGTATATGATTTTCTTACTAAAAACAAAATTGGACCGAAGCAGCCGGATGACCCAGAGGACGACACGCAATTTCGCTGGTATGGGGGGAAAATAACAAACGAGACACCTAAGCGACGCACAATGACATGAAAATATGCAGGGAAAGTTTTAACCCAAAAAAGAAAACAAAAATAACCGATTAGTCTGAGGCCCACCGAATTAGGCATACTTTTTTTGTATGGAATAAAAATCCACAGCTCCTCGAAGTTTAAACCAAATACAGCCCACCAAATTATGTTGGGATAGTCGTAATACCATTTTTCAGAGAAGAGTGTATAAAAATTGTGTGGAACTTTCAGGGTCAACAGAGTTGATAAGCCGACAGGGTGAAAAATTATAATAGATTCTAATTTAATGGTTTGTTGACATGTAACCAAGTAATTAATTATATATTTTACTATATCTTTACAGATATTCGGGAATCTCATTGTGAATCTCACAAAACATTTCCTCTGCTCGAAATAGTTGAAAGCTCAGAAAGAAATAATAAAAATATGTATCCCTTTGTAAGTTGAAAAAAAAAATGAATTAATCTAAAATTTAAGTTATGTGATATTTCGAGAATATTCAAATCATATAAGCAATCCGGAGAATGTTCCTTCATCTATGGAATCCTTGTAAATATTTGACATTTTTATAGGGCTCAGGAATGCCGCATGCTGCGCATCCCCCAACTAACGACCAACAAAACGTGCCCTTTGGAGCTGGTTGGGTTGCACCGATGCAACAAAACGTCACACATCCAACACCTTATCCTCCCCATCAGAACCCCTCCCATTTGCATTATCAGCAATTGCCAGGCCAACCTGGTGGTCCGGTAGCTCCTTACCCAACAGCCTATCCAGCCAACCCGAATTCGGCACCCTATCCCACTAACAACCAGACAACTGCCCCGTATCCCACCCAAACCCACTCCCACTCCTCACCACCGAATATGCCCCACCATGGGGGACCCGCATACCCCGCATCTAGTCCTAACAATCACCAAGGAGCTGGTTATGGAACACATCATCACCAGCATAATCCACACTATGCTCAGCCAGCATATCACTCTTCCTATTCGGCCAACCATGGATACACACCGGTCATGACACTGGGTGGATTCGATTCACCCGCAGGCAATATGGCCCATTGTTTCGAAGAGCTGGCGCATCACCAGGGTCATGACGTCCACATGCATCGGTCGCTCAATCAGCACGGAGCCCAGCCAGCTCACAAAGAGGTTCGTCTTCGACACTACACTCATACCCACCCACACACACAAACAAACACTTATCCAAAACCAGCTCCTGAATTATTTATATACCCAAACAAAATTTTAAGAGGATTTTTTTGTTTTCATGTTTTTTTTTTATCAAAAATTTTGGTAACCATTTATGGCTTTTTTCACCCCGATTCCGAATCTTCCAGCATTTAAGATTTAATTGTTTTTGAAATATTTTCAGGGTACTCCCACCGTAGTGCCGGCTCAAGGCTTTGACCCCACCAAGGATGCTCACGACCTGCGCAAGGCCATGAAAGGTTTTGGCACGGACGAAGATGCCCTTATCAACATCATTTGTCGTCGCACGAATCAACAGCGTCAGGTGAGAAAGCTTCGTTGGGCTTGAGCCGAAATGGAAACTCAATGTTTGATTTCAGGAAATACAACGTCAATACAAAACACATTTTGGCAAGGATCTGATCGAAGATATCAAGTCGGAGACCAGTGGCAACTTTGAGAAGCTTCTTGTGGGCCTTTTGCGTCCCATTGTGGATTTCTACTGCGCCGAATTGAGCGATGCCATGGCCGGCATCGGCACCAATGAAGAGGTCTTGGTTGAGATTCTCTGTACCCTCTCGAATATGGAGATTCACACCATTAAAAATCAATATTTGCGCTGTGAGTGATCCAGATTAATTTGTCATTGGGTTCTTTATGATGATTTATTTCTCCTTTCCAGTGTATGGCGCTCATTTGGAGTCCGAGCTGAAGTCGGAGACGTCGGGCAATTTCAAACGTCTGCTGGTCTCGCTGTGCACTGCTAGCCGAGATGAAAGCGGCCACGTGGATCAGGAGAAGGCCATGAATGATGCCCGAGAATTGCTCAAGGCTGGTGAGTTGCGTGTGGGCACGGATGAGAGTATGTTCAACATGATTCTGTGCCAAAGGAACTATCAGCAATTGAAACTGGTAAATTGTAGACCAAAAATTTCTTCACCAGATTTAATTAAATATGAAATCTTCATAGATATTCCAAGAGTATGAACGCATGACAGGACATTCTCTGGAGAAGGCCATCAAAAAGGAATTCTCTGGCGATATTATGGAGGGTCTGATTGCCATTTACAAATGTGTCACAAATAAGGCCGAGTATTTTGCCTCGCGTTTGCACAAAAGCATGGCCGGCCTGGGCACCAACGACAGTCAATTGATACGTGTGATTATCACACGTTGCGAGGTAAGACCGAATCGCATCTGCCAAAGTTTCTTATATTAAAGTTTTCTGTTTTTCCAGATTGATATGGGCGATATTAAAGTGGCTTTTGAGCGCATGTATGGCAAATCCCTCAAGAGCTGGATCAAGGTAAAAACACTTGAACTATTTCCTTTCAAACTAGTTTTAAAAATTCTCTTCTATTTTAAACAGGGTGATACATCGGGTCACTACAAACATGCCTTGTACGCCTTGGTGGGCGAACAGCGATCTTAAGAATACAACTATATATTTATATATATATATATATATATTACTTTCAATATTGATTGTTATAATAAAAAAGGAAAGAGAGACACACACGCACACGGACACACACACATATATATATATAAACAAAACTAATCGAATATATTGTATTCTCATTTTATAAATATTTGTATATTTATTTTATAGTATTTTACAAGAATTAAGTGCAATTCATACATTCTATTTGGAATTGTATAATCAATTGGCCAGCCCATTAGAGATGGTCAAGCCTTTTACTACTTTTATACAATTAAAAATATAAAAACATAAATACTACTGTCCTATACGATTTGTTGCCTTTTAACTTTTATTCGCCGTTCAAGATTTGGTGAAGGTTTTATTCAAAATTAAGAATGTATTTTTAAAACGTTTTGAAAATCTCAAATAAATTAATGTATTAATTGAACGAAGAAGAGGAAGACTTTTTATTTCAAGACGCGCACCTCCACAAACAAAGAGTCGTTGCGCAAATAACTTCGGCTATTTATGACTTTGTGGGGTATATGGAAATATTGATTGGTTTGTATAAAATCGTCACTTTTCTTGCGCACCTGAATAACCTTGACGTAGTCCTGGGTGTCGGGAGTGCCGCCGGTTTGGTCGCGTATGATAATCTCGGCCTGAAGCCGGCAGGGCCAAGCCAAGAGGGGATCGTATTCACCGGGCAGGACGTTCAAGCAGGCAATCATATTCCGACCCTTCCAAGTGCCCTTGCCATTCAGGTAAATATCCATCTGAAAATTTTTTAGAGCTCATGAAAATCTGATGTTACTCTATGTTCATTTTGGTTTTCATACCCTCAGGGCATAACCGAAGGCCTTGTTGGAGAACATGGAACTATGTAAGATGGTATCGTATTGCTTGGATTCCTCCAGCTTCTTGGGATAGTCCTTGATACGCCAGATCAAATGACCTTGGAAAAAAAATATGTTAAGAAATTTGTCAGGGAATTTGAGACTCCGAAATACCTCGTATATTTTGTACACTGGTGATTCGCTGCTGCAGAGCCAGGTGATTCTCTACATCCGAGAGAGCCTGAATAGCGTGGTGCAACTTCTTGTCTATATCCATGATAATATTTTCGAGCTTGTCGCAGCGCTCTTCAGTTTCGCAGACAATGTTCTTCACACTCTTGACTTCATAGTCCAGGGTGGCCTGTTTTGAAGTCACTTCTTCGTTGGTTACAAATTTCGCCTTCAGATCTTCGTTGACTTGGTGCAAGTAATCCTCAATTTGAACAAATTTATCACTAGGAAGAGGTTTTATAGGATTTATTAAGACTAGATATTCTGATGAAATGTTTAGATCTACGAAACCCCGATAGAGCGCCATCTAGTGGTGTGTTCAAGCAAGGTGATGATTGCGTACTGGCTGGGTAAGGAGTGGGATTGGAGTGACTCATAATTTATCTATTTATGGTCTACTTTTATTTATCTTGCATCATTAGATTAGCTTGGGGCCTTCAATGTTTCAGTTTGAGTGTTTCGGCTTTCCAGTATACCCTTTCCCTTTGAGTACAGTGTATAAATATAGACAGACTTACCGATTGAGTTTTTCATTCTCAAAGACCAATTCTTCCAGTTTCATTAGATTGTCGTTTAATTGATTTTGGTGAAAAGATACGTCTAAGGAGAGTTGATTTATAAGTTTCTGCACATCCTCGATTTCCCCTTCAACTTGCTCCTTCATGCTCTATAAAAAAGACTTATTAAATTCAGAAAAATATAACTATAACTGGACTACCTGAGCCAAATTGCAGCAATATTGTATATCGTTTTGGGTCTGCTCAGCTGAGTAATTCCTCTGGTCGCTTTCGTTTTCCAGTTGCCTGCGGAGATCCTTGATGCTCTCGTTGGTGGCATGGGCGGAATCCTCAAACACCTGATTCTGCTTGCGTATGTTTCCCACATCCGTTATTAAATGCAGTCTTTGTCGGATTTCCTCGTTGAGGACCGAACGTATAGTAGTCACATCCTGTTCCAGGACTTGTAGACGATGATCAGCCGGGTGATCTAACCGCTCCATACTGACGCTCATGCGATTGTTCAAATGATTTTGATGGTGTTGTTGGTGTTGTTGTTGTTGTTGTTGTTGCTTACCCCGTGGGCACTCCTTCAAATGGGAACGCATGCGTATGCGAGGTATAAACACATTGCAAGAGTTGGGGCACTCTTCGAGAACTTGACCGCAGTGAATCAAGTGTTCCTGAAAATGTTTGCTTGAGTGCGAAACAAATCTATCTTATAGCATTGTGGGGAAATACCGTGAAAGTCTGAGCATCGAACCACTCGTTACAGAAGAGACATGACGACTTCTCATATTTGACAATTGTAGTCGATTTGGAAGGATTATAGGTGGAGTCTATTAGATTCTCTCCAGATGCCGCCCTAATGAGTGACATAATTTAATGCGTCAGGTTGTTTTCAATCATGGAGACGGAATTAATTATCAATTATCCATTAAAGCGCAAAAATTACGGCACCTAAAGCGAACCAAAACGCCTCCGAAAACGAACTAAAAAATGATTACAACTGTTTGCTCCGAAGGCCTAGTCATTTTTTCACCCACACATACGCATAGATAGGGTGTACGCAAACAAGCATAACTGTAAATAGACTGAGGTGTCTCCGAATGAAGGGACATATATATGGGCTATACGAAATAGGAAATATACTCTGATTAATTTTAAGACTTTCTTTTTAAACAAATCCTTACTTTTAGCAAATTAAAAAAAAAGAAGAATAATAAAATGTATTATTCTCAAAAAGAAAAAAAAATCCAAGAGCAGACTAATTTACCCAGGCTGTGTGTGTGTGTGTGTGAGTGTGCCCGAGATATCATTATCAATGAGTAGAAAGCCCCACAATCAAAACTTTTGGCTCTGGTTATTGCAACAGTAACAAGTATTGTATTGTTTGGTATTGTCAATGTGGAATGAATATATACGAATATGAATATGACTATGGGTGTTTGAATTGGTGTTGGTATTGGTGTGCGTATCTTGGCATTGGAATTAAAGATAACGCACTTGAATACTCCAAGTTGGGCCTATACTGAAAATCGTACTACGAAATGAATATACACTTTTTGATTGGATTTTTATCAGGGAGCATTTTCGAAGCCCAAAAGGTGAGCGGAAAAGAGAGAGAGCTCCAGTGAGCTCACAGACCAATTTGGTCAACGATTACCTAAGGTTTTCCTGATAAGATTAAAAAATCTTCATAAAAATTGCAAAATGATTGATATATGTATTGGGCAGAAATAAAAAGTATTCTTTTAATTTTTCAACAATTTATGTTTCGTTTCGAGAAGGGATCTTCCTTCTTATTTTTAAGATTTTTTTTTCACAAAAAAAAATTCCAATTAAAAAATACTAAGGTATATAAAATAAATAAATTAATTGTATACATAAAAAAAAAAAATCCTTAAATAAATTCACTTATAGATAATATGTATCTTACAGATAGGTGGACTGGAATTTTTTGCGCAACTGTAGTTTGCGCTTCTTTCCCGGGAATATTGTAAAATTCTTAATTTTCAGAGCCCGCTTCAGCATTCGTAAGGTGTAATCGGGCAGCAAGCAACCCACAACAGTCACAATCAGATACAACCAGACGGGCAGAGAGGCCAAGAGGTTATTGTAGGCCCAATAGATATCGGTATCGTAGTCCCTGAAATAGTTTGGCAGTGACATTTTCGAAGATAAGATTTTAAAGCCTTAGTCATTTTGTACTCACAAATTGATAACATTGTAGATGACAGTAGTTGCCATAAAGGCCAGTATCGAGGCGACCAGAGTGACCATATACCAATATGAAAGATACATGGACTCCAGCCATAGTTTCAGATTGGCCACTACGACAACGGCCCAAATTAGTAGAGTGCCAAAGCAGGAAAAGGCAGCAGTCTGACCACCATTCAGGATTATATTGTTGAAGGAGAATACGAAGAAGGCAAAGTAGAAAATTATCACCGAGTGATAAATGGCAAACAGGGTCCAGAGTAGGAAGTATGGCCAATGGAGTTGCTTGTTCTCCGTAATTTTCTTATACAAGGGGGGATTTCTGCAAGGCAAAGCAAACTTTGAGATCCGCAAAAAAAGTTAAAAGCTTCGGAAATGCTTACCTCATTAGGGTCTCTTCCGTGAAAGGTTTCTCGGTAAGCGATATGAATAATATAGGCAGCGATGTGTAGATTACATTGTATAAAGTCAGAAAGAGAGAGTCATACACCGAGGAAGAAGAGAAGAGCGTGTGAAATTGAAAGAGGAACATGATGCCCATAAATAAAATATTCTTATAGAAAAAATATAGCACCAGTAAGGACAGCCTAGTACTATGATAATGGCCATGGACTAGTAGCAGACGTTTGAGCATACAGAATTTGGCAAAGGCAAAGTCGGCACAGCGTGCCGCCTGTCTACCCTCTCGGCCCATAATGCCTATGCCCACATGGGCCTCCTGGATCATCGAGACATCGTTGGCTCCGTCACCAATGGAGGCGGTATTGTAGTTCTCATCGGATGACTTGATCAGAGCCACAACTTCGCTCTTCTGGAGGGGACTGAGACGACAACACAGCACGGCCGTACATTTCACAGCCACATCGCGAAACTCCTTGGGTGTCTCAGTCAAGGCCACGCTCAGACTTTTGCCATCGATAAGCAGAGAAACCTTCCGACCAATGCCGAAGATCACCTCCCGTTCTAGGGCACTCAAATGCACCAGCATGTCATCACGACTCTTGCACTCGACTATGAAATATTTCAAGGCATCGGGGGGTATGTGGCCGCAAGAGAGGGCTATATTCAGGGCAGTTTCCACTTTGTCGCCGGTCAGCACCCAGACCTTGATACCAGCAGCTTGCAGAGAAATCAGAGTATCTGCCACATCATCCTGGAGAGCATCCTCCACAGCCGTGGCGCCCAACAAATCGAGATCTGGAAGAAATTGGATTGGAACTTCTCATTCAACTTTCTTGGTGGACCACACTTACTGCTCTCAATCTTTGAGTAGCACTCTTCGCTGAGCTTCTTGCGGTTCTCCAGAGAGCTATTCGCCTGAGCCAACTCATTGACAAAGTCGTTGTACTCGGCATCGCTGATCAGCCTGCGGGCAATGGCGAGAGTACGCAGACCCAGGCGAGCAAAGTCACTGATATGGTTGTCCGTTTTGGCCACCATATCTGCTGAGCTGTTGGCACACAGGGGAAAGACGTAGCTCTCAGCGCCCTTGGTGTAGATCCACTTTTTTCCGTCTCTGTCGCGCACTATCACACTCATGCGCTTACGATCCGAGGTGAACTCTAGGACGTGCAGGCGATCGAAGTGGAGCTCGGTGTTCTTTGCAAAGGGCCTCATCTTGTCGAGATGGGGTGGCACTACATCGATACGCAGCACTTCGTCGTCGTCACCCATGTAAACCAGGCCCAGGTTGGCGCTGGCTTCCACCAGGGCCTTCTCATCTGGACTAGATGCCTGATAGTCTAGAGAGCTATAAAAAAAAAAAAAACAGGGGATAAAGGAAACTATACTGTGCATCCCCGATTATTTACTTACTGCAGTGTCTGTTGAATTTCATTCTTGCGACGCTGGGACTCTGCTCGTATCAGTATTGTTGGCTGCCTAGTAAAGGTGGGCGCTGCGTAGGATTCGCGCGAAGCTGTGCTGGGGGAACGGTAGAGGCTGGTAGCTGGAGGAGTGGCACTGTTCACGGGCTGGGAAATATATGCATTTGGTGCCCCGTATGAATGAGCCCGCCTGTGGCCGAAGGCATTCGTGCTGTTGATGTTCTCATATTGAGGCAGGTCCTTTTCGGAGGTAGATCGCTTGAACTGCAGTGACATGGGTCGTGTGGTGGAGGGCAGGTTTTGCAGGGAAGTGGGGAAGGCATTTATGGATGTGGTCAGGCCATTCTCATTGATGCACTCGGCATCGCCGATCTGCACTCGATTCGCGGGACGTGCGAAATTGGGGCTGCGTTTGACCGGTTGAGGACGCTTACGACGCTCAACTTTGTAGCCCTCGTCATCGGATATGAGCAGAGGATTCACATCCGAGGAGGCCGTCTGAGCATTGGTGCCATTTGGGTGCGCCGAGAGGGAGGTCTCAATAGTGTGACTCACGTTCAACTCGCTTTGTTGGCTGGAGTTGTGGCTCTCTTCGGTGATGTCTGAAATGGAATACATTTCAGGAACTCCTCCAATCACAGGTGGCTTTATTGTAGGAGCAGTTTTAGGCGCTGCCTCTACGCCTCCCATGGTGTTCGTGGCCACCTGGACAGTATGACAAATGGCCAGTGCCTGAAAAAAGTTCTTCTGGTCCATCTAAAAAAGAGCAGAAGATGTTTCTTTTTTTTTAAGGGTTCAACCTTTTCTCTCGCAGACTACTCACACTAAACTTGTTAATATCCACAAGGGTCTTGGTCTCCTCATCTTCGAGGCGCGTCTTCTTATAGACATACTTTTTGCCGCCTATAGAACATTGCTGAAAGTTCATTTCGTTCTTGGTGAGTGTGCCAGTCTTGTCGGAGAAGAGGATATTGATCTGTCCCAGTTCCTCATTCAGATTCGAGGTATTCACAACGCACTGCTGATCAGTCTCCTTTTCATAGAGCTCTTGGTCCCATTCCATGAAGAAGCCACCAATGACACGCTGCAGTTCAATGGTGACGTACAAGGAAATCGGTATTAAATAATTGAAGAGTATGAGGAAGGATAAATAGTCCTGGAGAAACTGCTTAATGCTATACCCATCGGCTGCCGGGCCCAAGTAGGTGAGTTTGGGTATGACAAATAGTTCATTGTATCTGAAAAGTTCAAATATGTTATTGTATTTTATATCTATATTTTTAAGCCACCAGGGCCTCACCGTTTCAGAAAATATAGCAGGGTGACAATGGCAATCAAGACTACCAGTATAAAGATTAAGAAACGATTGATATAAATCTCACTGGAAGCAGTCTTGTTACGGGTCAAACGACTATTTAATTGCAGTTTTGTGGTCATACCCGTATAGATGGCACAACCAATCACACACTCAGTGTTCTTAACCCGAGAACCTCTGAGCAGAACATTCTCAGCCGTCAAGGGTAATACTCTGCCATCGCCGCCATCCAGCTCGATCTTGCCATTGAAGCTATACAGATCTGTCTGCGGACTTTCGCACTCTATCACGCCCAATTTGTTCATATCTTTGATGCCCACATTGGGAAGGTCTCTGGGCACCAGCAGGGTCTTGAGATTGGATTCACCATCCAAATTGGCTGTGGTAATGAAGCACTTGCCATGCGGATCTGTAGACCGCAACAAAACCAAATCACAGGGCACATCACAGTCCCGCTCTACCACCACCAGGTCTCCCGGTGCCACATTCTGGGACTGGATAATAGCCTCTTCACCATTCTGAATCACTGTCACTGTAAGTGGGGATGAATGTTAGAGAATTTAAGAAGCAAATCTGTAGTCTGGCTCACCTGGTGATCGGTTGACCACATTGTCAGTGCGGTAACGCAGAAAGTCTTCATAGCCTTGTTTGGCTGCAGTCACTGCGATTACAAATACTAGGGGTAGCAGAGAGGTCATCGGAGATACAGGACTATCTGTAATTCGAAATTGATGGAAGATTAATAAACTCGGGATTACGGGGTCTCTCACACTTTTTTACTTACCAATCAAGAGTGAAATTATTGTCATTACAAGAAAATAAAAGTTGGCTATACGACGGAATTGCTCCAATAAATTTTGTGGCAGAAATGTTAATAACGTATATTTTGTGGACTTGATACAGTTCTGATATTTTGGTCTTTTCTTTTTCACATTTTCCTCGCCGCCAATTCGAATTTGTAGCCAGTCATTTACTGTGCTCACCCGGGAACCCTGCAAGCAAGAGAGAATGAAAGTATATCAATATAACTCGTACTACCAGTACATCTGCACTTGATGTCTGACCTAGAAATTTGAATTTGAATTTGAGTTTAATATGCCAATTTAATAGATCACAAAACTTAAACCCTCTGACATAAAAAAAAAGATTGGTTCATTGGTTTTTGCCATTTTAGTTTCTCTTGCGTAATACATATTTGTATACTCTGTATATGGTGATCAAGGGTATATTCATGTTGTGGAAATGTGTGTAACATAGAGAGGGAGACGTCGGAAGCCCCTAAGTCCGTCTATATCTTGGAAACTACAAAGGTCGAGCAATCCAATTTTTCTATGAAAGAAAAACACCAAGTTTATACAATGATTTTCTTGTGTGAGCATACCAAGGCTTAAGTGGAATTGTATATCGGATATTGGAAACAGGGTATCTAAAGATCGGGAGCGCCCACATACTGTTCTGTACCAAAGCAAAGCATGACAATCTTTTTGTATGGGAATCAAAATGTTTGGTTTTAGGGTTAATTGGGTTAATAAATATATCATATCATCACAAGTTTAGTTGTTGTATCTGTTGGCTGCAGCCTGTGTATGGGTGTCTTTTTGGAAAATTAACCCAGAAAGCTTGCAGCCAGACGAAAAAGAATTTTTTTTTTGTTTCTCTTCCGCATTTTGATAGATTCTATTTGACTTTGGGATTTGATGAGAGCACAAGACATCTGTAGTTATATTAATTTGATTTAATGAAAGCTCAAAGAGCAGGTGACCTCTAAAGATAGTTTTTGTAGTGGAATAAGCTTTTACCTTATATTGGCGTTTCCAAAGAAAGGTCTCCTTCAAATGGAGCTGGGGTTCCTGCTCTGGCCAAACGCGATCTATGCGCCGAAATCCGCGTGAGTAATCATGACCAAAGATATTCATTGTGTTTGGTCAGAGCACCGAAATTCGAATCAACACAAACCCGACCACCTGACTGTTTGTTGAATTCGCACCCAATAAAAATGTGCATCTTTTTCGGCTTGGCTATTCTTTGACTTTACAAACGAACTTTTGACTCGGAATGCAACGATGACGATGGTAGATTTGTTATTGAGTTTATCATTTCATTGAAATATTTGTCTTTGATGCTTTGAATTGAAGCAAATGTTATAGTTAAAAAATTTGTGAAATTAGTTCTTTGGTTTCGTTGGCTTTGAGTTTGTTTACATTCAATCACATTCGCTGGGGATTGTGTATCTTGTGGATATTGTGAGGCCTTTTCTCAGCACATTAACATTCATAACCTTAAAACGTTGTTAAGTGGGCAATTTTAACACTTCAATAGAAATGTTATGTGAAATATATAAAACAGTATCTAAGTATCTACATACACACAATTGTATCTGTATCAATGTATCCGTATATTTGTGCGTGGTATTTGTTTTTCGCATTTACATGATTTCTACAATTTACGCTACGGCGAAACCGTATGACTTGCTTTAGTTCTAGAAAATCCAGGCTATCCAATTCCTTGCCCACTTAGACATATAGACATACCTATATAGTTTCTAGCTATTGACTTGCTATCTGAAAGCAAGCATAGTTAGATTAGATTAAGGCCCAATTCCAAAACATTGCGTCGAAAACACAGATAGAGATATCGAGGGTTTGGTAATATTGAGACATATTTTAATAGACTGTGTCCGCTTGGATGAGTCGCACTAACTAAAAATATCTTTTGTAGATACTGGAAACGTTAATAAGCCTGGAACCCTATCGATTTAGACTAAGACGAGCTAGACACGCTTTGTAAATCTTTTCCGCTTCCACAGGTCTCGAAATGATCTATCTATCATATATAGATATGTAGTAAAATTTCCCACAGAATACTCAAAGCTTGGCAATTAATAAAGATATTGTTCGGTCGGGTTAAATAGTTTTTACGTATTCTCTTCAAGCAATCACACAGTCAATTCACATATCACAATATAGAATTTCACTATAATTTAGTATTCCGCGAATACCGAGACGTAATCTGTCAGTTTTTGTCTAAACCAAAAAGACGACCCGGTATCGAATTTGCCGTGTGTTGCGAGCATCCAAAAAGCCATTTTCAGACTGAAACAAGCATAGATCACAATTGCAGCTTCAAGCGAACTTTGAGAGGCTAGCAAAAGCTTACGAATTCGAGTACAAAAAAAAAAAAAAGCTATAGATACAGCTACACGGTGAGAAACTTATTTTTTGAACTTTTTGAGTTCAAAGTTGATCAATGGTTTGATCATATTAGCATAAACTCTGACGCGAAGAAGGAGGCAGTGATATTGTTTGTTGGTACTCACCCATTTCCCTAGGAAGGCTGCCCTTACGTTGTTCATGCTTTCTTAGACACAATCGATCAATCAATCAATATTATTTTAAATCACTCTTACTATATCGAGGGATTATGTCGTCCGAATACTGAAGTATGCGTTCAGTTGCTTCAAAGGCAATGATTCACATACTACTAAGCGATTGGCTTCTTTTTTTTTTTTTTGGTTTTATTTTTATTTTTTTGGGGGTTCGTATTGCTTATCAATAAAATGGCTACCTTTAATATAACGAAAAAAGTACCAATCAGTTATTTGTAGGTATGTTTAATCAAATGAGCACGGAAAACTGAAGAGAGCCCCCAACAATATCCCGAATTTGGTTTACCGTTTATCTCACAAGCGACTCTGATAATGTTTTCGAACGGACTGACTTGTTTAACCAAAACACGCGTTCGCGTACGAAACAAAAAGAGCAAAAAGCTAAAATCGTTATCTATTAGATACAATAATATTATTACTACGGTGACACGAAAAAAAATAATCTCAAGACTGGAGAAATGACAGAGAAACAGGAACAGGAATGCCCCGGTCTCTCTTAAGTTCTAAGAAATCTCTACTCTTTACTCAAGCACCTGCGAGTGCACCCATGAAAGATATGGGTCAAAATTCAAAATTTTCAAATTTCCACCTCACCAACCCAATCCATCATAATTAGGAATTCCCTTTGGCAAGCCCATCTAAATGACTCATCTGAGCTACCGAACTCACAAAACTAAAATCCTTATCTAATTAGGATTTTTCGAAATCGAAATCGTGGGTCTTACCCGGTTTTCATAGGCTGAGTACACTTGTTCTCCATTCATAGCTATTCTAATGCCTTTTCTCTTTGTCATTATCTTTGCTCTTAATCTGAACTCTTTGACCAAAGTTGGTACCTTCTATCAGTTTGGTGGGGCTGGACTGATAAGATTAAAAAAGAAGCGTTTAAACATTTGGTTGACTAATATGGGCTGCACTTAATGTTAAGTTTTATATATTTTCTAAGACCCGCTGGTTATTCATTGGTACAAGTGCTCTTGGACAATACAGCAAGTGTATGATTTAATTGCCAAAAACCTACGAATTTATAGGCTTAATAAACTATACAAGCGATTGGTTTATGATAAAATAAAAAGAGTGAGCCCCAAATCGGGTATAGCAAATGATTTACAAAATTTTTTATGGGGGGACAATTATACATTTCAAAATTTATCTAAAGGTATTTCATCATTTATTTCAAAAAACAAAACAAAAAAGTTCGAATATTAAAAGACAATTAAAACCAAATTAAGCTATTTCCAAATATATTTCAAACTTAGAGAGCAAAAAATCTTGTAATTCCATAAAAAACTTTTTCGAAAAACTTTTGAACTCACCATTTTGTCTTTGGTATTTTCTCAATTTAAGGAGCTGTCCAGAATCCTTTCTAAAGGAAGAGAAGTTTGAAATGGATTATTACTCGCCTAAGAAGTTCTGCCAATAAACCTACTGTGGTATAGAAAGAAACCCTTCCACACGCAGACTGATCTATCGACAAACTGTCGAAGAATTGTTGATAGCGATAGGACACCCAAAGCTCTACGTATAGAAATATTAATAAATACAACACTACATACGTGCAAATAAATTGCTGCATAAAATTTGTAATGTTTTTTCACGGATTCAAATACTCTCTGACTTTTTGCCGAGTCGCAAAAGAAAAGAGAGTCTAGGTTCTATGAGTTACCGAAGTTCTGTTACTCTTTTTAATATGATATTCACGTGGGAATAGCTTTGATATTTAAGAGATTTATCAAGCCTATCAGCTGCCCAAATTTCTCTATTTTGAATAGTTAATCATACCATTTTTGTAAAAAGAAATTGAAGCGGGAGCAAAGACAAATCACCTCAAAGGCACACGAACAAAATAAACACCATTGATATCAAATACTTTTAAAGTTCTCTTAAATTCTAACAGATTCCTTTGACATTTTTCTCTGAAATACACAAATGCCTCTCTTAGCCCCGGCGACTGCGATGGTAAATCGTAAGTAATGTACGGAACCAAGTCGATAACTCTATCTTATCTGGGAACACACAAACTCATATAGAGGCGCACGCAATTGAGTCAGCTCTGGGCTCGAGGCCCGAATAACTACTTTAACCTATCGGTATCACATAGCTAAGTGGGAGTCCGACCATTGGCGCACCCCAGTTAGCCGGAAATTGACAACGAGGATGGGATTGGCGTCATCTAAATAACGCGCCAAATTCTGAAATCTACATAACCCAGAAGTGAGCCGGTCGGCCATCGTCACTGCTGCTGTTATAAATTCTAAAAGCTTTAATAAAATCATGTCTACTATAAGAAATTTCTAACCTTTTGTAAAGGTGTAAAAGTATGGCTCAGTGTTTATATAGAGACATCCAGTATTAAAGTCGATGCATTCGCCGTATCCAGGAACAGTGAATATGCTTGATATCGCCTTAATCTGGATCTCGCTTGTCCTTTTCAAGGCAAGACAATCGTCTTGGTTGTGGACACATTCTTCAACTGGCTGGAAGTAGTCGTACCTTCGACGTCCACAGTATCTCATGGGTTGCCGGACGAATACCTCATACTCAATGAATGATGGCTTGCTTGAACCTGCAGTTAAGTAAGCATCGCCCAAGGCTTAACGCGGACACTCGCATTATCAATAATAACTTGTAGTTATGTATTGTTATTTGATAATAAAGAACATTCCTACGAATATATACAACCTTGGATATGTTTGGGCTAGGAGGGATAAGACAAGTATCTTTTTAATAACTTTATAAATTTATTACTCGAGAATCAATTGCTTGCTGCAGCTATTAGATGTGATAAGGTGGCAAGATCATTCTTGAAGATTTTTTAGAAATAACTTTCAGATACTTTCATATCTTTTCAGCATTTACAATTACCCCATGCACCTTGCTATATCAACGCTCGATTACGCTTATCACCTAAAATTCCTAATAAAGATAACTAATATTTTTCGAAAATTTACTTAATCGCTTCTTGCTTGAATTATGGCAATAACAGTAGCAAATTCCAAATAATTGGGCAAACAAGCTCATTTTACCTGACTGATCTAAACATTCAGCAATAAATGTTGAAGTAGATTTAAAGGACTATCAGATCAGCTGAGATCAGAAACTACGAAGAAATGGAACCTATTCGCATCAAAATTGGCCAAAGAAATGGGAGAAAGTTGAAGCATCCGAACCGAGTTCGTACAACCAAATATACTTGGCTTAGCTTTATACCCCTAAATTTCTACGAACAATTCCGCAGAGCTGTGTACTTTTACTTTCTGTTGATAACGATTATTTCATTTTTTGTTAGTAAGTATTAAGTTAAAATATATTTGAACTACCTGGCAGAGGCTAGAAGCTTTCATTTTCAGATGATACCATGTCCCCAATGGTTTCTCTTTTGCCTCTGCTTTTTGTGATGATTGTGACGGCCCTAAAGGAGGGTCTTGAGGACTACTCTCGCTCCAAGAGCGATAAAATTGTTAACTCAACCAAAGGTGTGTGCTAGAAAATAGTAAAAAGTATTTTGATTTAAAGATAGACTTTTCCTTATAGTTACGGTCATTCGCAGTGGTCTGGAGAGCTGTGTGAATTCTGAGGTAATAGCCCCTGGGGATCTAGTGGTTGTAACTGGCAATGAGGACGTTCCCTGTGACCTGATACTTTTGCATTCTACCAGCTCGGAGAACAAATGTTTTGTCAATACAGCCAATCTGGATGGCGAAACCAATCTCAAGACCATATTTGTGCCCCAGAATTACTCATACTTACCAGTCAGTAACGCTGACACCCAATTGGGTGAGGTAGTCTGCGAGCCAGCCACTGCGGATCTCTATACTTTCAATGGACGAATTGAGCTACAAGACAAGGTTCTGCCTCTGGCCATTGAAAATGTCTTGCTGCGTGGAGTCCGTCTGATGGGTACTCAGCGTATTGTGGGCTGCGCCGTCTACACGGGCATGTCTACCAAATTGCAGCTCAACAGTCATTACACTGGGAATAAGTCGGCCTCCAGTGAATCGTATATAAATAAATTCATTATAGCTCTCATCGTGGGCATGATCATAGTAGTGGCTATTCTCTACCTTATTCAAAGGTAAGTAAAGTGGAAGTCTTACCATAATTCCATCTAAATTCTCTATCTCCTGTCTAGACACAAAGAAGCTAAGGTGTTCCCTACTATGCCGTTTCTGGGCATACCGAGCAATTACAATGAGTTAATGCAAATATTCGACGACTTCCTATCCTTTTTGATTTTGTTCAATTATATGGTCCCGATTTCGATGTACATGAATGTGGAGTTGTATCGGGTCTTTGGTGCTTTCTTTATGCAATCCGATTTGTATCTTTATGATGCCGAGACCGACCAGCCCTGCGTAGTCAACACATCCAATCTAAATGAGGACTTGGGCCAAATCAATATACTGTTTTCGGATAAGACTGGAACCCTGACAAAGAACCAAATGATTTTTGTCAAATGCTTTGCTGGAGGCAAAGTTTTTCAGCTGAAGAAAGAAAAATTTAGTGTGGGTATTTTTTAGTTATTCTCTCGGATTTTCAATAATTATTCTTTTAGGCTGGAATGTTGGATTTCTTCGAGGCCTTATGCATTTGTCATACAGTACAGATCTTGCAGAATTCCCTAATTACCGAAACGCAGAGTGAAAATACTCATTTAATGACCAAAGAAATAGTGGATCGCTATCAGGCCTCAAGTCCGGACGAAAAGGCCTTACTCGAGGGCTGTGCCCAGCTGGGCTTGATATATGATGGTGATAATAACACCATAGTGCTACGTCATCTTGTGGAAAGTCCGCAAGGAACATGGACAACCGAGGAATACCGTTTCGAGAGGCTTCATGTCTTGGAATTCAGTTCGGAGAGGAAGCGCATGAGCGTGATTGTGCGAGATCGAAAGGGACAACTCTGGCTCTATAGCAAAGGAGCTGAAAGTAGCATATTTCCATTGTGCAAGGCTGACAATTTGCTGGAACAAACTGACAAGGAAATCACCAACTTCGCTAAAGAGGGCTTGCGTACCTTGGCTGTAGCCAAGCGATCTCTAACAGAAGAAGAATATTGCTCGTACATCGAAGCCTACGAAAATGCTAATAAGCAACTTGGCAACAGAAAAGAGCTCATTGCCAAGTGCTATGCATCCTTGGAACATGGTGAGAGCTCTAGGGAAATTGTCCGAAAATAAGTAGCTATTATAAACTCTTCTCTTTAGATCTCGATCTGCTGGGGGCCACAGCCTTAGAAGATGCCCTACAGGATAACGTTGACGCCACACTATTGACCTTGCAGGAGGCCGGCCTAAAAATTTGGGTGCTCACCGGTGACAAGTTGGAAACGGCCTATAATATAGGCCTGGCCTGCCGACACATACCAAAGGAAGGCAACACCCACTTCTTGGCCAATATTACCAAGTTAACTGAACTCTTGCTTAGAATCCAGGAAATAGAGAGGGAAATTTTAGAGGAACCGCAAAAAATCACTGCTCTTGTAATTGATGGAGTGACCATAGCCACCGCCTTGTCCGAGTGCCCCAGTGAATTTCGCGATCTGGCCCTAAAGTGCCAGGCCGTGCTCTGTTGCCGGCTGAGTCCGCTACAGAAAAGCGAAATTGTTAAACTAATCAAGAAAACCAAGAAATACCTAACTGCTGCCATTGGAGATGGCGCCAATGATGTCTCCATGATCCAAGAAGCGCACCTCGGCATCGGCATACTGGGCAGCGAGGGCAGACAGGCGGCTCGTTGCGCCGATTATGCAATTGCCAAGTTCGAAATGCTTCAACGCCTTCTACTGGTCCATGGCCACTACAACTCGGCCAGACTAGCCTTTCTGGTGCTCTTCTATTGTTACAAGAATATTGTAATCACCGGCTGCATGGCTCTTTTCCAATTCTATGACCTGTACTCGGCCACCAATGTTTACAACGAATTGTATTTGTGGCTCTTCGATATCGTGTACTTGTCATTCAGTTTCACCTATTTGTCAATATCCGAAAAGCCCTATACAGAGGAGACCTTGCTCAGGTGAATACCCGCAAAAATTGCTCTAAACTCAAATTATACTCAATCTAAATTTTTCCACGCTCCAGTAACCCCCAGCTCTACCGCAAGTTGAGCCACAACAGGCAGGCTTCTTGGGCCATTTTCATCCGCTGGATTCTAAATGGCTTTCTGCATACGTTCATCATTTTTTACTTTGCCTATGCCTTTGTGAACGACACCAATGTTATATTAAGTTCTGGACAAACTGCCGACCTGGCCATCTTTGGCACCATGCTCATGCAGTTGGTCATAACTGTGGGCAACTTGAAGCTGCTGTTTGTGGCCCGCTTTATGAGCTATTTGAATTTTGCCTTCATCATAGCCTCGATTGGAGCCTTCATGCTGAGCACCTACATATACAATATCATAGGCAACAATGATCTCTATTGGGCGTACAACTTGTTCCTGAGCTCGGGCCCCCTCTGGCTTTATATTCTACTTTGCACAGTGTCCTGCCTCTTGGCAGATTTTGTATGGAAGGCCATAAACGATATGTTCCTAGAGCCGAGAATCAAGCGGCAATGACAGAAAACTTAGACTTAGCATAAGATTTATATAATATTTTTAAAATAACAATTTGTTTTTATACAAAAAAGCAATCGAAGGCTCAAAAATCCAACACACCTATACGTCTATATAAAAATTCGATATTCTAAGTTTACTGGGAAATATACAAGCAACGAATTGTTCAAAGCAAGCGCGCCATCTTGCGGCTTAGTCAGACAACAACATGTTTCTTGCCAAAGGGAACTAACAACCTGACTCTGCGATTTCTTTTTTTTCATATCTCCGATTTGGTTCATGCTTGGTATAAATCGAAAATCTTTAAAGTGCTCGGGAAGAAGGAACAGCAGTGGAATAAAAAAAAAAACAAAATTGTACGGAATGCAAGTATAACCAGATCCCTATTCGGACAATCAGAGAGATGTCATTCGCCAATATCGGATGTGCCCTTCTCCAAGTTTAAAAAAAAAAACTCTTTATTTTTTGAACAGAGTATAGAAAAAGTCGACTCGCTTATTTATTAATATGGGGCGTATAATTATATCTGTGATCCGTGAGTTGAGAAAAAACTAATCTCGCTGACTGCCATGAATCATGAAACTACTATCAAAGCTACAAGCAAAGCTTTATTATTTACAATAATTCGGAAATTATAATTGTTTTAGTCAATCTTTTGCTGTCGTTGAAGGCAGAACGAATTCTTCATATTTTTGGAACCACTCTGAAAAAAGTTTTGCACTATCAAAAGTGCCAATTTTTGAGTGATTTTTTTCGAAGACCATTTTATTGAGCCCATAAAAATCACTCTAATAAAAGCTCCGATTTCTTTATCGACTGCATATCTTAAGCACTGAGAGTATATGATAGCTAATTACTCAAACACACTAGCGGCGATTGTTATCATAAAATGAACGCGCGGTAGCTTCAAAAATTCAGTAGGCAATTTTCAATTAAATATGCAGCATGAATTTTATGGTCTGTGAAAGTTTACCGGTTCAGTGATTTAAATAGAAAAAATTAAAAAAAAAAAAAACAATGGAAAGACTACGCCAGTTTTTCACCGATCTAGGAGCCAAGTTGGGGATTTGCCACCCACTCGATCCCGGTGAACCCTTACGCATACAAATCGGCAACGATGGAAGTGGTCAGCCAAGAAACCTCAATCGAGTCAAGACCACCAGATACACGCCTCTGACTTTTATACCACTCAACCTATACGAGCAGTTCCGTAGACCCATTTATTTTTATCCCCTCTTTATAACAATTGCACAAATTGTCATATGTAAGTGTAATCAAAGTCTTTTCTTTTTAATTTCATTTAATAATTTAAATTTATTGATAAAGTTTTTAAATTTTCAATTGACTCGACGTTTGGGCAAAGAAATCTTTTCCGAATTCTGAAAAGTAGATGTATATTGAGAAGAATTTTAAATAATTTCAAGACCCGCTGGGGTGAAAATTACTAATTCTCACAAAAAAAAATAAATAAAAAAACAAAACAATTAACAAAAAACGTGCGACTTATCAAACTTTTAGATAACACCGATCCGATGGCATATCTCTGGCCCCTCATATATGTAATGTTCATAACCGGTCTGAAGGAAGGTATTGAGGATTATATGCGGTTTAAGAGGGATAAAATATTAAACAGCTCCAAGGGTAAGAAATTTTGAAAAATCCTCATAAAAATGCCATGAGTCAGTCAGATCAAGCCATGAGTCACCCAGACTTAAAGAATGAATCATCATTCATCCATTCCAATCTATCATGATAAATTGTCTAACGTTTTGGCTTCTCTTAGTTACCGTGTTCAGGAATGGCAGAGAGGAGATTATCACATCGGAGTTCATTGTACCCGGCGACCTGGTCATTATTGCCACCGACAAGGATGTGCCCTGCGATCTGGTGCTCCTGCATGCCCTTGGAGAGGATAATAAGGTCTTTATAAACACGGCCAACCTGGATGGTGAGGCAAGTCTTAAGACCATAATGCAGCCTTTGGGCTATCCCAATCCCATGGAGAGATCAAGCCAGGAACTGGGCTGCATTATCTGTGAACAATCCACAGCGGATCTGTACAGTTTCAATGGCAGTATTTCCTTACCCTCAAATGGTCATGAGAAACGCATGCCCCTCTCTATTGACAATGTCCTTATGAAGGGTGTGCGAGTGAAGAGTGCCGAGAGTGTGGTGGGTTGCGCCGTCTATACGGGCATGACGACCAAACTGCAATGGAATAGCCGTTACAAGGGCAAAAAGAGAGCCTCCAGCGAGCGGTATATCAATAAGTTTATGCTGGCCTTGATTCTCATTTTATTGTTCCTGATCATACTCTTCTACTTCTTGGAAAGGTATGCTATATTTATTGACAATCCAAATGGATGAGAAGTTAAATTTACACATTTTCCAGACACAACGAAGCGACTGTGGTGCCCGAGAGTTTCTATCTGGGTTATGTGGACTATAACAAATTCATAAACATCCTGCAGGACCTTTTATCTTGGCTGGTCTTGCTCAATTACCTGGTACCAATATCTTTGTACATGAACATGGAATTGTATCGCATATTCGGAGCCATCTTCATGAGATCAGATCTGCAGCTATACGATGAGGAGATGGATGAGCCTTGCCTCGTGCGAACTTCCAATCTGAATGAGGAACTGGGTCAGATCAATGTGCTCTTTTCAGACAAGACAGGCACTCTAACAAAAAATCAAATGATCTTCCGCAAATGCTTTGTGGCCGGCTCCTCATATGAGCTACGAAACAATCATTTGTATTGCCCCGAAACGGAGAGTGAGCTCACCCTGGAAGCCTTCAATGTAAGTTCTCGCCAAATCTAAGAAAGTTCGATTAATTAATCCTCCTTTTTATAGGACGATTTAAATGTCTTCTTCAAGGCTTTATGCATTTGTCACACTGTTCAGGTAATGCGGCCTGAGCAGAGCGAAGTTGACTTGAATGTAGAGGAAGTATTGAGAGGCTATCAAGCCTCTAGTCCCGATGAAAAGGCTCTGCTTGAGGGTTGTGCCCACTTGGGTCTGGTCTTCACCGGGATAAGAAATAGCTTTATAAACCTACAACTACAAGGCACCAGCCTGCGCTTTGAGTGCTTGCATGTCCTGGAGTTCAGTGCCGAAAGGAAACGCATGAGTGTGATAGTACGCGACGCAAAAGGCACCATTTGGCTTTATTGCAAGGGAGCTGATAACACCATGTTTCCCCAATGCCAGTCCAGTCCCCTTATAGGTCAAGCTGATCAGCAGATAATCCAATTTGGCAGGTTAGGACTGCGTAATTTAGTGGTGGGCAGAAAAAAGCTATCCCAGAAGGAATATGACAGATTTTCGGAGCTCTTTTCCCATGCCCAGGCCCAGTTGACGAATCGCAAGGAGCATCTGGAAAAATGCTATGCCAGCGTGGAGTCTGGATTTGAGTTTTTGGGCGTAACTGCCATGGAAGATGAGCTGCAGGAAGAGGTGGGTGAGACCCTGAGGGCTCTAGAAGAGGCTGGTCTGAAAATCTGGGTGCTCACCGGTGACAAGGTCGAGACTGCCTATAGCATAGGGCTGGCCTGCAAACATATACCCGAAAAAGCCAAAGTTCACTTCATGCTCAATCTACTGGACACAGAGTCAATTTCGCAAAGGCTCAAGGAAGTCGAATCGAGCTTGGCAGATACTCAGCAGGACAATGCTTTGGTCATTGATGGTCTCAGTATTGCCACCGCCTTGGCCGAGCTGCCCAAAGAATTCTGTGAACTGGCGTTGAAATTCAAGGCTGTGCTCTGTTGTCGCCTCAGTCCTTTGCAGAAGAGTGAGATTGTGGCTGCCGTGAAGCAAACAAGTCGTCTCATAACGGCTGCCGTGGGTGACGGGGCTAACGATGTGCCCATGATACAAGAAGCTCATGTGGGCATTGGACTATTTGGTCAAGAGGGCAGACAGGCAGCCCAAAACTCCGACTATTCCGTGGCCAAATTTAAGATGTTAAGGCGTCTTTTGTTCGTTCATGGACACTTCAATACCAAGAGACTGGCCTTTATGGTGCTCTTCTATTGCTATAAAAACGTCCTCATCACTGGGGTGATGCTTCTCTTCGAAATGTATGCCCTGGACTCGGCCACCTACTTATTCACTTCCCTGTACACGTCACTCTTTGATATTGTCTACCTCTCAGCCAGTTATACAATCTTGGCCTTTTGTGACAAACCCTACAGCGAGGATACCTTAATGAAGTAAGTTTATCCAGGCAAAAAAAAAAAGTAATATTAATTCATGCAAAATATTTACCACTTCCAGGAATCCAATTCTGTATGCCAAAATTTCTCGAAACTCCTCGGCTTCTTGGTGGAAATTCGCCATGTGGCTAGGAAACGGTGTTATGCACGCAATTATTATATTCTACTTTGCCTTTGGCATTTTTAATATTAATAACGTGATCACCACACAAGGCCAAACTGCTGGCTTCCAGTGCTTTGCTAACGTTATAATCCAGATGATCACAATTGTGGGCAATTTGAAGCTGCTTTTAGTCTCACGTTATATGAGCTATTTGAATTTCGGCTTTATTGTGCTTTCCATAGCACTCTTTGTATTCAGTACTTTCATTAACAATATCGAAGGCTCCAGCATTTTATATGGGGTTTACAGTACAGTATTAAGTTCCTTCCCGTTGTGGCTTAACGTTTTAGTTTGCACAGTATGCTGTTTATTGCCTGATTATGTGGCTAAAGTTGTGAATGACATGTTTCTGGCACCCAGGCCAGCGGATAAGCCAGGCGACACATATTACAAGTTATTCGGAAGAATGGCTTGAAAAATAAAACTAGCGAAATTGATATCTTTGGTATCAGAAGAATTGTTATTATTTTTAAATTGTTAATAAATTCATAAATAAATAAGCGTTACCGGAACATTCCAAATTGATCAAAGTTTTAATGCAAAAGAGGTCCCGCCCAATTTTAAATTTAAATTTGACTGCTCTGCCTCAATACATACAGCAAATCAACCCTGTCTTTATTTTATCGATGCTTCAGTGTAATTCGATAAATACCAGTTCGATACTAATGCTATCGAAATTATCGCTGATAGTTTTGCTGCTGTACAGTTTTAACATACGTTTGGTTTAACAAAAAAAGAAAATAGTTTTCGAAAGCGTATATAAAAACTCAACTAGCGAAATGGAAGTGGAATTTGAAGATTCTGGCTGGCAGGGCCAAACCAAGATGAAAAACAATTCTGAGGTGAGTAGGCAACAACAACATTGGCCTGGCAAATGTACACATCAGAATATGTAATGAGAACTTGTCATTTCTTTTTCACCCTAGGAACACCATGAAGACAATCCCCAAAAGACCATTCAGGAATGTTTGGAAAAGTTCCGAACACCTGATTACATCATGGAACCAGGCATTTTTACACAGTTAAAAAGGTACTTTCAATCTGGCGGCTCACCCGAGGAAGTGATTTCCATGTTGTCTGAGAATTACAAAGCGGTGGCACAAATGGCCAACTTGCTGGCGGAATGGCTGATAATGGCCGGCGTAAAAGTCACCGAAGTCCAGGCTATGGTGGAGAATCATTTAAAGGAGATGATATTGAAATCGTTTGATCCTAAAAAGGCAGATACAATTTTCACCGAAGAGGGTGAGACACCCGACTGGCTCACGGAAATGATTGACCATTATACTTGGCGTTCGCTAATCTATCGACTGGCTGAAGAATACCCCGATTGCTTGATGCTTAACTTTACAATTAAACTTATATCGGATGCGGGCTTCCAAAGTGAAATAACTTCAATATCCACAGCAGCTCAGCAAATTGAAGTGTTCTCACGAGTCCTCAAGACTTCAATTGTCAAGTTTCTCAATAATCCCGATGATGTGCATGGCGCCATACAAGAATGTGCACGCATGGTCTGTCATGGCCAGCATACTTACGTCTACTCCCAGGTGCTTATCCAGGTCCTGAGTCAAGAGCAAAAAGGTGGCTTCAATATGAAGCGCCTGGCCCAAGAAATTATAAAATATGCTTTACAAAAGTAAGTGTATCACTTAGCTGGACTCGTCAGATTCTAAAACTTTCTTTTCCCACTATTTAGCAATCAAAATGTGACCCCCATAACTATGGCTCTAAACGGCTCGGCTGTGTATCCCCAGGCCTGCCAGGCTCTGACTTCTATGCTCACCCGAAATACCTTGAACCCAGCCGACATAACAGTACTGTTTCGCAATTACTCAACCTCGGACCCGCCACCAATTGACTTGATTAGAAACCCTCAATTCCTGGAACTGCTGGTGGATGCCCTCTTTCGTTCTGGTGTAAAGGTCAATCCTGAGCACAAATCCAAATATGTCTTTTTGCTAGCCTATGCCGCCTCGGTCATAGATCAACCGGCCAAGAAGCGTCCAATGACCGAACGCATGCTTAACAAGGATGAACTGAAGAGCACGGTGCAGGCCATCGAAGTGGCTCATGCCATTTGCAATGTCGACCAAGGCTCTACGGAACTCATAGCTGAACTACAAACTCTTTACAATTGCATCAAGTAAGCATAAAAAAGAGTAAACATTTTTGCATATCTGAAAATGTTCAATTTCTTTAGATATCCAGTGGTGGGCGTCGGTGTAATTCGCTGGATTGAGAACGTAGTGATGGAGCCCTCTTATTTCAAACTATCTACCGACAGCTGTCCCACGCACTTGGCCGTGTTAGATGAAGTGGCCGGTGTTCATCCCACCTTGCAACAGCAAATTCTCTTCCTACTCATACGTCTGTTCGAGTCCAAGCAGGACGAGCTCGAGATCCTGGTTCAATTAGAAATGAAAAAGATGATACTCGACCGTATGGTGAACTTGCTTACCCGGGGCTGTGTGGTGCCCGTTCTGCGCTACATCAAGCAATGTTGCGCCATCGAGGACACAGACATTTCCCTAATACGCTATTTTGTGACCGAGGTTCTGGAGACAATTTCACATCCGTATTCACCGGAATTTGTTCAGCTCTTTCTGCCCATGGTGGAAAACGAAGAAATCACAGGGACCATGCGTGGTGAGGGTGACAATGACCCCGTCTCTGAATTCATTGGTGAGCCTGTACAAATCCTCATTCAAACATATTTTTTATCACATATCTTTTTCGATTCTTTCAGTTCACTGTAAGGCCCATTATACGACCGTATAGCGACCGCCCCCCCAATCTAGAGATAGATTAGAATACCCTAGATTAAGTCTCAATCCGACCAATCCGCCACATACACACTACCCTGATCCCAATAAGGACTTGCTACGTTTGTAAGAGAAAATCCCACCCAACCAATTCCTCGTCCCATGTTTTTGTTTGTATAATTGTTTTTTCCTTGATCTAATCCGTCTTAGATTTGTGGGGCATATTGTATTGATTGATTGTTTAAGCAGATGTAAAATACCTAAAGCCTAATCAAAAGGGCAGAGCAAACCAACTTCTTGTTAGCCTTAAAATAGAACGATAAGTTGTAAATGTAACTAGCTTGCAAATAGGAACTAATCGAGTAAGTATAAAGTAAATAGTTGAGTAGTAAAGAGATTTATAAACAATTCAAGATCCATTTCAAGACTGGACCAGTTAATTTAAGAATTAATTACCGTTGCTATCGGAGTAAATACCAACTTAAGCTAAGATATAATTAAGTTAGACAAATAGAGAAACTAACTGCAAAGGATCTCTGCCAGCCTGAAAGTACGAAGTCGAGAGAGTTCCTCGCTCTCTATGCTTCATGAGATTCGCAATAAAATAATGAGGAAGTTAACGCGACCTAAATCAAACACCAATAAATTAAGTATATTTAAACTAAACTCTTTGCAATGTGTTCATTAAAAGTAGTTTTATATTACAAAGATTTATGAGAATGAGAAAGTTATAGCCAGAAAAAGAATAGGTCATTCGAAAACATTTATATATCAATTATAAATATAACATTTAATAGAAGATGAAATTGTAAAGCTAAAGAAAAAAGACAATAAAAGAGTATCGATTCTTCTTGACACTCAGAATATACCGTTAAGCTGGCATGTACCAGATTGGAGTTTCGAAAAGTATCGTTTTCTTTTTCACTCTTTTCTCTGCTGCACAAACCGAATATACCGTTAGACAGAGAACAGTTGCGCTGTCTCATTTTGGAGTGAATAAAATAAATAGGTTTTTTTTTGCTGTTTTTCAAATTTTTTTTCTTTTTTAATTTCAATTTTTATATTGCACAATTTTTTGATTGGTATGCTTGTGTGTTTCAGAATATATATATATGTATATAGTATATTATCTAAATACATAAAAAAGAATTGTAAAGTCATATGTTGAGCTTATCAAAAGAGCAAAAAAAAAAAATAATAAAATATACATATACATATATATATGTAAATTTAAAAAATAAAAAAAAAACACATAACAAATTAAACTGTCGTATTTTCGTGTATCGCTTGATTTTAGACTAGGTGAAAATTTTTCTTTGTTTGTTTAAATTACGTAAAATTAGAAACTTAATAAAATAGCAGACTCAAAATTTAAAACTTAAGTAAACGTCATTTCATTGGGGTGTATACCAGTTTTTCCGTTTTGAAAAAATTCTCTAATCAATTTTTGTGTAACTTCAATTTCAATTTGCTACTAATTTGGCACGAGCTGTTTGCTTTTTAGTTGAGACCAATACAAGGAAGCATTTGCTGGAAATCTAAAAGTCCAATGTCCGACTGACACACACCCACTAGGCCGGTCGGACATTGGAAAATGATTTCATAATTAAAAAAAAAAAAAAAAAAATTTATAAAAAAAAAATAATTTTTTGGCAGCGTTTACGGATTCGTACACAAAATATATATAAAAAAAAAAAAGGAGTAAATTTTCTAATTATTTTTCTTAACATCTTTGCTGTCGGCATCTTTGGCCTGACCGCGTCCCAAGATCTTTGCCAAACTATCCCAAATGCCGCCAAAGAAAATGGCACAGCAAAGATTTTCCAGGGGCAAGAACGGATCGTGTATGCCCAGTAGAATCGACGACAGCTTAAAGTACACCAAAAATATGACAATACCGAAGTAGACCAAGGCGTGTGGGGCCGAAATCCAGTCTGTCTTTTTGTCTAGCACAAATATGATCGAGGCCAACAGAGAGGCCTTCGTATAGCTGTAAAACAGAGCAAACGAATTCATTACAATCTCTTCCGAATTTTTCCCAATCGAAACTTACAAGGAGGGCTGCATAAATTCCATGGCCGTGGGGGTCCAGGCGCCCCGTATAAGACGTTCTATGAGCTTGGTAAAGCCGGCACCGTTGCCCTTCAGGGTTCCGATAATTATCATTATGATCCAGGCATTGGGATAGAGCTTGGCGGCATGTCCTACACCATCGTAGACCTTCTTGGCCCGATAGATCTCCTTCATGGCACTGGCCACGATTTTTACTGGCAGAAATTTTCCTATCTTATAGCCAATATCAAAGGGTGTATAAAAAACGAGATACCTGGAAAGCCAACAAATTAATCCAATTAAAAAATGGTTATCAATGTTCAGACTTACCAGACTCCCGTGCCCACTAGCAATTGCCCAGTATTTTTGAGTGGTGCCAAAATGGGCTCGCCCAGGAGGCCGTTGGCCACCATGCCGCCGGCAAAGATCACTAGCATAGTCGAGAGCCAACAGGCCAGAGGATGTTTCCGGGAGAAGGCCTGGGCATTCGAGCCCAAGTCCTCGCGCACGGCCAGCGCGGCAAGTAGACTGTGAGCAATATCAAAAAATGGAAACATCTTCAGTTTGATGACCTGGTTGGCCACATCCAAAAATGCTTCCGGATCCATGGTGACAGATGATTCGCTGATTTACTGCTAGACGTGTCCTTGTGTGCTTTCACCAAAGCTATTCTAATTAAAAATACATTAAAAAAAAACAACAACAAATTTAATTCAATAATTTTTTTTCCTATTCTATTTTTACATATGCAAAAGTTACATAAGAATTTCGCTTTGACAACAAAAAAAAAAAACTATTTGTAAATAAGTCAAAAACAACAAATATTATAAAAATATTTAGAAACACTTTTTTATCACACTTAAAATTCAACAAAAAAAAAATTTAAAAAACAAAACAAAAAGAAAGTATTCAAAGTATTTTCATTTTTGCAACAATAAAAAACAAATTAACTCCTTTTTAAATTAAAATAATAATCACAGTTGTCTGGGTAAAAAAAAAAATGTCGCTGTTTTTGCGGCAGCTCCAAAAATAAATTTTCTTTGATGGCAAGGGGCGCGAATTTCTTATTCTAAATTGCTTTTCTCTCTCTCTCCTTCTCTATTTCTATTCGTTCGGAATAGAATTTATTTGGTTGGAATCTTGCTTAGCTTATCGAATTGATCAATCCACAAGTCAAAAATTTATTACATGCTCTGAACGATTGATCCGGTTTTAATTACTTCCTAGCCAAGATCTAACTCAATTTGCGGTTTCCACCCACTCCTAGGCGCACACACACAGACACACTCACGCACGCACGACACTCCCACAGTCAAACAAGAAAATGTATGCATATATTTCGAAATAAATAAAAATAACCAAGGAATTACCGTCTACGTCTACGCGGAGCAGAACAACGTAGAGTGCAGCACGAACACGGGGAGACTGGGACTCGAAGCCGAGGCCGTCAACGGATTTTTACATCTTTCGTTTGCTTTCGATTATTCTTCTGGTTGGGTTCTGTCTTGTTCTCTCAGTACTCTTGAGATGTACTAAAAACAAAAACCAAAATCATATGTGATATATTTAGAAAAGATTTCTTGTGTTTTCTTTTTTTTTTCGTTTTGCCATAGAAGATCTTTGAGGCGACAGAGAACAAGAAATTTTTGTGTTTTCGGCGACCTAAGGTTCGTTTCTATTTGGCTCTCAATCAAAGTGATTAAAAAAAAAAGAACTCATCTTAATTAGACTAAAAACACAATAAATCTGTGCTAATCAGACACTGTGAAGGAAAGGGGAATGATAAAGCAAGTCAGTCAAAACAATAAAAAAAAGCATTGTATTTTTGTCTACGTCAGTTTTAACCTGGATAACTTTAAAATTATTTTTGAATTTTTGCCAAGCAAACTATATAGGCTGAGTTGGGGACAAACCAGGGAACTAGAAGCTCTTGCTTATATCTATAAATGCCAAATTGAGCGTATTATCTCGTATATATATACGAAGCTCTAAGATAAGCCCCATACAGGCTCTTCTTCTTTGAAGATAGAATCAAAATAAACACACGGTCCATCAGGCAGTCTCCGTGTAATTGTTGCTTAGACGACTATATTTAAATATTTTATAACAGGCAAGCTCGCCCACACAGCCACACGCATACAGATCAAATCATTGTTATGCAAATTACTTACTTTCATTTATTTCGTCAATCCCAATCAAATGTTGGTCAGATTTCTTGAGGGCGGCAGCAGCAGGGAAGGGTTGCCAAAATTGAATCGACTGGCCTGAACCATATTCAGTATCGATAGCCAGCACGATAGCCCGAAAAAGTCTAGCTCTCGATAGGCAGGCAGAGCAACCCTGATCCGAATGTTTTATGTTTGCTAGATTTATACGCCAATGCGAAGCGCATATAAATGCTCATTGAATATTTATAACGCGAGTTTAGATTCCGCAATTTGTAAGTAGCAAATAGTGTGTGGCGGTGTCTGTGGGATAAAATAATAAAAAAAAAAAAAAAACAGACACTTGAACTAAATCAACTATGACCAAGACGTGCTAAATGTGCTTTCAAGTGAAGCCCAGACGCGCTGGGTAACAGTAAATTTATTTTACAGCACGCATACACACACGAACACACACACCTGGGCATATTCAACTGCGTATCTACTTAAGTTTTTGTCAAATCAAACACAAGCCTAGTTTGTCATTTTTACATGCCGTGAGCTTGTGTAAAAGTGCTTGTGCCAAAAAAAAAGTGATGCATGGTCAAATACGTCGGTTTTGGTAAAATCAAACGCTCAACTGACATGGGAAAGGTGAGATCACTTTTAATTAATTCAAAAAAAGTCGAATCTTTTATCTTATTCGCTGATCACGGACTGAACTGGCTACCCTGTGATATGGAAATAATTTTACCCAGAAACATAAACATATTCCCACATCCGATCAAGAGAATTCAATAAAAGCCAATGATTTCAGTAAATTTTGTTTTTGCTAAAAATTCCTGGCAAACGGTTTTCAATTTCTGACGTATACTTGATCTGCCTGTATGCGTGCACAAACAGCTTGAAATGCCACACACGCACAAACACATACACACATATTTCCACAATTTCAAGTTAAATCTCGTTTCTTTTTTTTTATGTCACAAGAAAAAATGCCAACTGAAATTGAAAACTGTGTTTATTTAATTTCTGTCTTGATTTCTTTGCATGCGTTTCGTATTTTCGGGTCCCGCTTGTTTTGATTTAGATGGCTTCGTCATCAAATAAGAAAAGCAAATCGTCCGGTTTGCGTATTTTATGGATACCAGGCGGACGCAAAAGTCATCCAAAGGGGCGCTACAGCGCAACAAACAAAAATATCACTTACTCGTCCGTCCAGAAAAAAAATCAAGTGTGGTCAATAGGCGGAAGTAAAGCACAACGGGAACTGCTTGACATGTAAGCTGTAATCATGTGAAAGTTGATGCTGTAATAATTATAAATTTCATTTTTTTGAACAGATCTTCACCGGAACCTTCAGGCACGGCATCTTTGGCACTTTTGGGCACTGCCTCATGTGCTGGCGGTCTGGCAGCAGCGACAAGTGCAGAGGCAAATCATAACCAGCCCAATACTGAGAACTCAACACCACTTTCGGAATGTGCTACCTTGCCGGCCACACCCACCGCTCTGACCTATAAACAGACCACAGAAGACACAGACGATTCCAAGTCCGAAGCCACTAACAACGAAATGGCCAACACCATACCGCCCTTGGTGGTGACCAAAGCAGAGATTTTAAAATTCGTAAGACCTCTTGAAAGCAACCAAAACGAATGAAATCTTAATAACCTTATGGAAATTTTTGTTTCAGCCCAATGTGCTTCAGCTTGAAGATTTGCCAAACGTGCCATCAAATTTGGATACGTCTGGTGCGGGCGGACAACTCAACAGCTGGGCTGGCACGACTGCCTCAACAGCAACCTCTGCTTCACCACACACCAACGACACTACCCATAACAATGAAGAAGGCTCTGGCTCACTACAGGCTTCGCCGAATAAAACTCGCTATAGAAACAACAACAACAATCATGTGAGTTTAAAAATGAAGAATTTTGGAAAATAAGAAACTTATTGTTTCCCTCTTTCATAGGAGGATTTCAAAGTAGAGATTTTAAAATTCGTAAGACCTCTTGAAAGCAACCAAAACGAATGAAATCTTAATAACCTTATGGAAATTTTTGTTTCAGCCCAATGTGCTTCAGCTTGAAGATTTGCCAAACGTGCCATCAAATTTGGATACGTCTGGTGCGGGCGGACAACTCAACAGCTCGGCTGGCACGACTGCCTCAATAGCAACTTCTGCTTCACCACCCACCAACGACACTGCCCATAACAATGAAGAAGGCTCTGGCTCACTGCAGGCTTCGCCGAACAAAACTCGCTATAGAAACAACAACAATCATGTGAGTGTAGTAATGGAGAATTTCGAAAAATAAGAAACTCATTGTTTCCCTCTTTCACAGGAGGATATCAATTCGATTGAAAGCCTATCGAATTGTCATCGAAATAAGATGTTATTTGATAATTTAAAGAATCTCGACCGGGTCGAAGACTCCCCATACCGTCAAGAATCCGAGCATAAAACCAAAATCGATCAATTGGATGGCATTAAGAATCCGAACCATAAATCTGCTCAGTCAAAAGAAAAGCCCCCCGACGACGATGAGAAGCTTGTCAAGTGTCTGTATTTCACATTGATGTGCTGCGAATGTACAATTTCCTAAAATCTAGACAAATTCTCACAACCCAACCAGGAATCCTTTTCAAATCTACATGTATAAATTAAGCTACCTAATGCTTACTACTTTTGATATAGATGTATGTTCGATGTACATATTTGAATTTACATTCATTTCTGAATATATTGAATGTGCTAGGACTTAACTAAAAACAATGATGCTAAATATCGCTGGTGTCTATAGAGCTGATATTTCTCGTACAGTATACAAAATACATATATTTTTGCATTTTACTTATATCTGTGAAACGAACAAAATGCAAATCAAAAATCATTTAGATTTAGCAATCTAAAATTTATACCTACAAAGAAGAATACATTTTTGATAAACAAATTTACGGTATTATGTACAAACACACTTTTTGATACATTGAATTTATTTTTACAATTTGCTTTGCAAATAAATTAAAATAACAATTTAAAAACTTGTGCTCTTCTTACCATTTTCAGGAGTTCTTGGGATTTTCAATGCTCTCATCAATGAAATCTTTTATTTTCAAAATATATTGCTCATAGCTCTGGAGCTACGGGAAGTAAATACATCTCAGACGAGACGAAATACTATACAGAATCAAAAAAGTGATGCTTACCGAAACCAATTCAAATGGATTCGAAATATATATTAGAGCCTTAAGTAGCTCAAAAACCCTAGTCGATAGGAACAGAACCAAAATAGGTGGTGATGGATACCAAACGGAATATTTTATATTATTGGCAAGCTTTTGAGCTGCAGATGAAAAAAAGTTTGATTTCTCTGTGAAATTCACTCTGGTTTTTTGACATTTCTTTGGGTATCAATAACTTCCAAGTCGTAGGTCGGAGGTGGCTGGAAAACCCTACTAGTTTTGGATTTTCGATGCTCTATTCAATGGAATTATCCATTTTGAAATTATCCCTTGGGAAGTGCTATTTGTCCTCCACCACAGGACCTTTTTGCAGTTTTGCTCATAGCTCTCAAGGTACTGTGCCTACAGGATGTAGCTATATCTCATATGAAAGCCAATACGGCACAGATTCCAAAAAGCCTACAACATGATAATTGGCGCTTACAGGAACCAATTTAAAGGGATTTCAAATACGCACCAAAGTCTTTAACCATAAGAGAATTAAGTTGCTCGAAAAATCAAGTCGATAGAATCGGAACTAAAAAAGGTGGTGATCGATACTAAACTAACTATTTTTTATTATTGACAGGAGCTCATGGAGAAACCGTCAGCACCGCAGATGAAAAAGTTTGAATAGTCTGCAAAAGTCACTCTGTGCTTTCGAGATTTCTTTGGATGTCTATAACTTCTAAATCCTAGGTCGGAGGTGGCTGGAAAACCCTACTAGTTTTGGATTTTCGATGCTCTATTCAATGAAACCATCCATTTTGAAATTATCCTTCAGGAAGTCCTATTTGTGCTCTACCACAGGACCTTTTAGCAGTTTTGCTCATAGCTCTCAAGGTACTTGGCTCACGGGAGCTAGGTATATCTCATATGAAAGCCAATATGACACAGATTCCAAAAAGCCCATAGCATTCGTAGTGAAGCTTACAGAAATCAAATAAATAATATTTCAAATATGTAGCAAAACATACATTACTATTTTCGCTATGACTTTAAGAGATTTAGCGAGTTAAAGCTAATAACAAATCGAAAATTATAATACTAAGCAAAGTGGGGATGAAGTGCCATGAACTAGTGTTGGCAGGAGTTCTTGAGGGAACCATTTGCATGGCAGATGGCTTCCTTTTGGAAGATTCATTTGTGTGATACCACAGAGCCTATCAACAACTCCCAAAGAGTTGGAATATAATTGGAAGTAGATGCGACCCTCGCACAAATTCCAAAAGCTTGAAAAGTCCCTCTTCAAAAATTCTCATAATTGGAGATCGAGCTAATCGGTAGATTCTCAAATACATAGGAGACCGAAGGGGTCCTTCTCAAGTCCAACTTACTATCCCATTTCAAGCTGATCCAGCTCAGTCGTTATCTCAGGCAAATCAACTCAGATATCTCAAACCTTGAATAGATCGGTTTTTTCCTAAGAGTAAAACATTTTCTTTCGTTTTTTTTTTTTTTTTTTAATTAAATTTGACATAACATTTTTCATAAAAATTTAATACAAACATTAAATTTACAAATATATATATATATAAAAACAATTCACAATCACATATAAATTTTTTTATCATTTTTGTTTTGTTTTGTTTTCGGGATGTTAAATATTTCGTTTTGCTATAATTCCTCAAGTAAGGTTTAAAATTACTAGTCCAGAGAGAGTAAGAAATCCAGGATCAAAGATTTGTTTTTTCATTTCTTCATCTTCTTCTTCGTTTGTTTGTTTTTTTTTTTTTTTGTACATAATAAAAACTGTCAATGAATCAACTGCGTGGATGTTGATTTGCTCTGCTTTTTGTTTTATTTGTCTTTAGCTTTTTAATCCTGACCTCCTTGTGCTCTTCCTGATCCTCTTCTGAGGTGGTTGACAAATATATATCTTTCTGATCCGTCAGCTCCATTTGCTCGGCAATAGAAGCTGAAGCAGCAGCAGTAGCAGCAGCTGGGACTGCCAATTCCATATCGAAATCACTTTGTGCTTTTTTTCTGGGATAATTTTTGCTCATCGGGTAGGAAGCGTTTGGCATTTTAATGGGATTCCTTTTTTTGCCTCTGCTCTGACCATGGAATTCAATGGCATCCAGGTCACTTGGGTCATACGTTGGCGGCTCATGCACATGTTCGGTTTCAAACTCATCATCCTCATCGGTATTCTCAGCCGAATCGTCCTCACCGATATTGAAAATGAATCTGGCCTCATTACTCTGACCACCGCCGGCGCTGCCCCCACCACTGCTACTGCTGCTTCCCTTCGATGAGCCATTCTTGCGTGTGCCAGTCGAGCTTATAATTTTCCTATAACGCACTGAATTGCGTGTAACATGATTGCTGTTTCGCTGTAATCAAAGGGAAGGGGGCAATAGTTAGAAATATTTCATTTGTTTAGGTTAAAATTAACTCACCTGCAGCACAGCAAAAATAATGGAGAAAATTGTTATAATCAGCAAACAAATGGCTATAGCAATGGCTGTGATGGCCGTCAGCGGTGAGCCCAGACGTAAAACGAACTCATTGCCCTGACTGACATCCGATTCGGCAGCTATTAGATCCTCGGAGCCACCGAATCTGGGGCGACTGACTCCAACTACAGTGCGACGCTTGCCGGCAGTACTAACAGTTTTACATTCTCCTGCAAAATATTGATTGATCATATCCGAAATTGAAAAGCACAAGTCATTTGCTTACCCGTGTCATTATCGCAGCGACAGCAGGCCCCCTCCTCGAGGGCCGTATTATTCGGACAACAAGGCACACAGCGACTATTCAGCTGATCCAGATGCAAGGGCTGAGCACAGGCCTTGCAGGAATATTTGCCGGGACCGAAACAGGCATGACAGGTTTCATGACAGCTTTTACAGGTTTGGGTATTCGCATCATAATATTGAGAGCTTAGGCATTCCATGCAGAGACCACCGTCCAGCATGAAATGTGTGGGACAGGAAGTACAGGCCAAAGGACCAGCGCCTAAATTTACAGATGAAAATTATTAATACAATAGTTTCGATAGTCGTTAATTGCGTTGCTCAGCTCACCATTGCAGGTCTTGCAATAATGATGACATTTTTGACAGCCGAAATCGGATTTATAGAAACCTTCGGGGCACTCTGGATGGCATTCACCGGCTGCCAGCTGCCAGCCACTGGGACACTGAACACACTGGTTACGCCTGGGTCCGCTGCAGGTGTGACAGCTGAGATAACACTTGGCGCAAATGCCACGATCACTGTAATAACTATGGGGAAAAAATCGAAACAATTGCTATAATTGTTGTGTATAAATATTTTTATGCACATACCCATCGGCACAGGTGGTGCGACACTCGCCGTTCTGGAGCTCTAGACCCTTGGAGCAGTTGGTACAATTCGTTCGCGAAACACACTGAGTACAGGTATGCAAACAGGGACTACAGACTCCGGCCTCCATGTAGAAACCATCTTGGCAGCCGCTAACACAGCGATTCAATTCCAGAAGACGACCCTGTGGACAGGACAGACAGTTTGTGGCCAGGGCAGCATTGCAACTGCCGCAAGAGTCATGGCAGGCTTTGCACAGTCGCTCCTTCACATCAAAGTATTCCACTACAATAAGAACAAAAATTTCGATTAGTAACTTCCATTTTTTTATTCTAAGTAAAAACAAGCTTACATTCCGTGCAGGACTCACTGCCGGCCAACTGGCATTTGGCCTTTTTGTTTAGGGTCCAAGTGGGAAGACATTCGGTGCAGAGACCATTAGTGGCACAGGATTTGCAACCATCAGGACAGGGCAGACATTCGAGACGCTTCTTATCGGCAAAGAAACCATCGGGACAATTATTCAAGCATTTGTTTTCATAAGAATAACGACCACTGCGGCAGGTTATGCAATCCAAATCGGTGGGCCCTTTGCAAGTACCGCAAGTGGCATGACAAAAGGCACATCTGAAAAAGAAAACGAAATCAATTATCGAACAATATTATATAGAGATATCCCCAAGCCCGGAATAGCTAGTACGAAGCTGGTAAAGCTAGGTACATATCGACTTTCTTTAAGATCGGTCTCTAAGACCGATTTGGGTTTGTGTGACGGCTATATAATCTAGTAAGCTATATAGGCTATATAGCTCTGTTTGAGCTTTCCAAATATATGAGATTTGTGAATAAATACTGGAAATATCAACAAGATGTGATAGCTATGATGATATAGTAGACCGTCTGCAAATCTATATTCATTCAGTTGTTTCCAAATTTGGTGTGGTACTTTTTTGTTTTAGGATTTTGACCAATGTCTTACTTATTATCTTCCGTTTCATAGGTATCCAAGGGACAGGCCGAATAGCATTTATTCTCATGCATAACCAAATGATGATCACAACTGGTGCAATATTCGGGACGATCCTGACAAGAGGCACAATTCGGTTCACATGGCAAACAAGTCCGATTCTTGAGGTCTTTAAAAAAGAAACAAATTTTTGTAAAAAAAAAATAAAGAAAACAATTTCATCAAATGAAAATCACCTTCGAAATAGCCATCGGGACAGACTTGAAGGCACACAGCCAAATCCGTGACATGCAGATGAGCCGGGGCACAGGTCAAACAGCTGTCCGGTCCGGCGCCGGCACAGGTCTCGCAAGAGTCATGGCAAGGCCAGCAGATTCCCATTTGATTAGGGAACGAACGTGGCGGGCAACGACTCACACAAGTACTAGAAAAGAGTAAACAAAAAAATTCTTAAGTCTGAGAGGAGAATTTTTGGTCTTGGTTCCACTCACTTGTCCAGACGATAATGACTACAGGCCACACACTGCGTGGGTCCGCGGCCATAGCAGCCCGAGTTGTCGCATTCCGCATCGCAGGAGTATAAAATTAGTTTACTATTCTTTTGATTCTCACTATTTGAGGGCCCCTGCGGCTGCTCTGGCTGCTGCTGTTCTTCAGCAGTGACATTCCGTCCATCCAAGGTGGCTGTGACCTGTTCAGGACTGGAACCCGCACTGGTGAATATATTCTGATAGTTGAGATAACTGGCAAAGTTATCAGTGTTGAAATTGCCACCCTCATTGGCCGGTTGCCCTATGTTCGAGGCCGAGGTGAAGAGAAAGGGATTGGTGCCTACTGGACTGCGTTGATTATTGAGTAGCTCCGATTTGAGACGCATCGGCTTGGTGGAGGTGCCATAGAAAATTAGCTGCCACTTGGATAGAATGCCGGGTTGATTGACACGTCGGCGACCTCCATTGATCACCTGGAGTGTCCAGCGTCCTTCGGCCTTTTCGCCCCAGAAATGCACACTCAAAAATGGCCAATCATCGAAATTGGATTTCACAACGTCGCGGGGACGTTCGAAGAGCAAGGTACTTGTGGTGCCCATCGGTGAGGTGAGCAGAATTCTCAGATTGCCACGCGGGAAGAAGCGCAAAGTTATGCGACACTGGACATGCTCCAAATAGCGAACTTCATTGATGGTGCCGGCGCAGCCATTCACATCCATATGCGTGGAGAGAGTGTGTCCGTAGGTGCCATCGATTTTGCGGTCTTCATTGTTCTCCCGCGACTTGCAAATATGCTGGGGCGGCACTGAAGTCCACTGCTCGGCCAGATTGACCATGGCTCCGGCATCCATCAGGCCGTAGCCAAATTTGTGGCTGTATTTGCGCTTCACACCGTTCAGTGTCCAACCACCCTCTTTCTCCAGGGGGCCAGGTCGTGAGGTGTAGACCACCAGATATTGCATATCGCGCCAGGTTAGGTCCGGGTTGGCCTCCAAGGCCAGGGCACAAATGCCGGCAGCCAAGGGGGCCGAGGCTGAAGTGCCTGTGTGCTCCACCGTACAAATATGATCCGGCCGCAGGCGGCCATCCATGTCGACAGTGGCCACACTCTTGTCACGGCCCGGCGTGCCCGAACTGTAAGTGGTGGCCAGGGTGGAAGAGCATTCCTCTAGATACCAGGGCTTGAATCTATAAAAAAAAAGCAAGGAAACATTTAAAATCTTTTCCGATTCTATGGCAAAAATTTCGACTCACCCTGCCTGAGTGGCACTGGAAATGGAGAGAGTGAAAATGGAATTTGTGTAGCCATCACAATTGCAGGAATCCGTATAGCGACCGCCATTGCCCGAGGCCCAGACAAATATTGAACCCTTGCCCTTTCGACCGCTGGTCACGCCATAGATAAAAGCCCGACGGGCCAAAGGTCCCGGCCCGTCCACAGTGGAGCCATCGTCCTCGGGACCCCAAGAGGCACTGTAGATGTCAATGTGCGAGGGATTCAAGCTCAGGGCCTGCGCCTCCACCACATCGTTCACCTTGCCATCCAGCATGCGCACACCTAATACAAACGAGCACGCAATTCAAGTTCAAGTTCATTTCAAAAGGAAAAACTAAATCACCTCCTATGCTGGCATTGTAGGCCACCCCCACTCCGCAATAATTGTTAAAGGCCACGGCAGCAACTTCGCCGGCACAGCGCGTGCCATGTTTGTTATCTCCATTGTCCTGGGGCGTGGGATCCGAGTCGTTGCCATTGATATCGAACGAGGCATCCGGATCCTAGGGGAAAACAAAATGAAAAAAAAAAATGTATAAATATAAGTCTATCTCCCTCGTTCGCGGTCTCTTTCTACTTACATAGTTTTGCGCCAAATCCGGATGGTTGGTCTGAATGCCATCGTCGAGTATGGAGACGACAACACCTTTGCCCGTGTAGCCCTTCTGCCAGGCTGGACCCACGTTCATGTCGAGGCCATCCTTGGCTCCGCCGTTCTTTTGGGAGACAAGAATTTTTGATTATTTTCTCAGAACTTTTCTTGGGATTCTTAAAAATACCAAAAAAAATAAAAAAGAACAACCAACCAAAAAAGAAGAGCAAGACAAAAACCCAAAACAAAACCACAAATCTACCACTTGAACCATTTTGTTTTTAAGTGTTTTCTTTTTAGACTTTCTACAATTAAAATTAAAATTATTAATGGTTTTTTTTTTTATAATTGAGAAAAATTTGGAAAAGATTTGACCTTTACATACTTTACTCACCAAATACCACTGTTCCTTAAACAACGGATCGGGAAATACGTGATGGGAGCCGACGTCCCGATACTCGATACGTGGCGAGTGAGTGGAGAGTATGCCCGGAGCGGGTGAGTAGGCCAAATGGGAGTTGGGCGCTATGGAATAGTCGCTGGATTGACGCAGGATATTATAGGGACTGTAGGTGGGTAAATCGGAGTAGGGTCCATCGCGTTTGCGTCGGATTTTTTCATGTTGTTGCTGTAGCCATTTTACCTAGAATAACCAAAAAAATATTCAAGCAAAACTCTCTTAAAAATTCGAAATATCTCAAGCAAAATTTGTACAACGGCAGGACTATGGGACTCATAGGGAATCTCCAAATTTCTAGGTGTTTTGTGGAAATTACCTCGGTTTCTGATTTTAAGGCACTGTGATGCTTTTGACTGGAACGCAATGAACGCTTGGAGACACGATGATGTTGGAATAGATAATAATCCGATAGGGTGCCAATCTAGAAGGAAGAAAGAGATTATCAGAAATTGAAAATTTTGGATTGTAAGTTTCGGATCTGATCTCACCTGCCCCTGATTGGTAAAACCATATTTGTCGGCTATTTGATTGGCCACGTGCTGTCCGGCAGGAATAAAGACCGCAAACTCATTTGTATAAATTGGTTCTTCGGGAATACTGTAGGCTCCAAAAATATCATTCAAATGATGATCATGATCATTGGCATGATAATTGGATTGTGAGAATTTTATAAGGCTGCTTAGGGAGTTATTACGAATTTCATCTGGTTTTTGATCTTGGACAAAATTGATCCTTTGATTTTGAGCATTTTCGAATTTAGTTCTTTCCAATATTTTCAATTTCTCATTTTTCTTGAGTATATTAACATTTTCTTGTTCTTCGTGTTGTTGTTGTAAAATATTTTGTTTTAGATTAGAATTAGTTGAATTAGAATTAAGTTGAAAAGCATTTGTATTCCGGCTTAAGATTACTAAAACTAATAAAAAATATATACAGCCTGTTGCCATTCGATTAAATTCACATAAAAATTTTCTATTGAATTTAGCATAAGGAGTTGTTGTTGTTTTTGTTGCTGTTGCTTTTGTGATGTTTTTAGTTTTCCCTTTTTGGGGGAAATTTTCTATTTGATTTTTATTGATTTGATTTTCTTGTTCTTCTTGGCTTTCCGAGCTTTCTGCCGAAGCTTCTGCAGATCGAGAATTGCAATTGCTTGTTGTTGTTGTTGTTGTTGTTGTTGTGATGTTGGTGCTTTTTCCTACTATTGCTGTTGTTGTTCTTGTCGTTGTTGTTGTTGTGGATCCATTTAATATGGCAAATTTATTTGGAATTTCCAGGGCTCGACCAAACATATTTAGCCAAATTTTTTGCAATTAAAATATTTTGATCCTTGAGTCGTTTCCTCCTTGTTCCTCTTATCCGCATTCATTTATTCAAAGATTTTTTTTGGGTAGAGTTGGATTTTTTTAATTAAAAAAAAAAAGTAAAAAAAAAAAAAATATTTCAGTGGATCTGCAAAGAAAAAATGTAAAAAAAAAAATTAATTTTTTTTTTTGTTTTTCAAATAATGAAAATTCCTACCCACATCGGCCAGCAGCACTTTGCCAACTGAACTTGAAATCTTGAGTTGTAAATATTAACTACGACTTTTTGTTTTATAACAAAATTATGGCACATGACTCTACCCTTTTTTTCAAAGGCAAATGCAACGAAAAAAAATTAAGCCGAACGTTAAACTCGGGGATACCCTTTACCTAGTAGAAGGAATTGAAAAAGAAAAGGTGGTAACCTTGGTCGTCTACATTCACATAAAACCTGTGGTCTTAATATTTCTTTGAATCCAACAACACATTGCTCACACTAATGCAAGCACGCCATCTAGCGGACTGTTCGTTCGACCGGAATTCAAATCTTGACTCTGAAAATTTGTTTTTTGTATATCTTATGTAGATATGGCCCGATTTTAGTCATGTTTGATATCAATCGAAAGATTTTTAGATTCCTAACAACTTTTCGGAAGAAACTAATACCGGAATCCCAAAACTGTAGAAATTACAAGGCTTTGAAAAAATTAAGGGGTAGAACGGAGGGCGGGGGGAGAAAACAAAAATAATCTTGACCAGCGTAGACACATAAGGAGTCCGAATCCCAAGTTTGCTTATCCTAGCTCTTTAGGTCGTTCACACGGACAGACGGGCGGGCATGGCTATATTGATTTCTCTAGTCACCCTGATCATATTGTAGGTAACTTTGGGGTCTCCTTCTCTATGATTTATACATTGTACCTTGTAAGGTAAAGGGTATAATTAATAACTCAAAGTAGACTGTGTAAGTGGACCGGCACTCCGCACTTTATTCTTGCCAGATGAAAGTTCCAAGAAGCAAAGAACAAGCCCCACTCTGAACCGGCATATTCAATTTAATTTTTCGAAAGAACAAGAAAAAAAAATTCTGTTTCTTTGCTTGTAAACAATTCATTTGTATTGATAGTCAATGGCCCCGGTGCCGAGCTTCGGGCAAGCCTAAAAGATAACACACTCACACTGCACACACACATTCATACACACACACACAGACAAATTGAGCAGCTCATTATATTACTTATTTATTTTTGTTCAGCCAAATCACAATGTTGTTGATTGTGTAGAGGGTTTTTTTTTTTTTTTGCCTAGCGTTAATTATTTAAATATTATGTACAGACGTTTGTAGGAATAATTATTTTCAGAGGAAAAAAATAAAAATACAAATTCAATGAAGCTTTTTTTTTATTTACGTTTTAATGACTGTGATTTTGTTGTATATAAATAAAAGCACAGTCAAGTGTTGCGTCAATAATTAATTAACGATATATAAATAAAATCCCCGATTTAATGATTGAATTAACAACAAGCCAGGCTTAAATAAATCGAGAAGAACAAAAACACAAAAAAAAAAATATTAAAGTCCCGTTTAGCCGTGAACGGTAATGCCTTTTGCAGAGAGCGAAAACAAATAAGAAAACACAAAAAAAAAAAAAACAACCAAGTTCCCGTTAATGCAAATTCATATAACCTGGCGTATACGTGAGTGTAGGTGTGTGTGTGTGTGCCTGGCAAGTATTTTTATGTATTAAGTATTTTATGTAATTACTTCGTGATTGAAAAAAAGAAAAAAAAAAAGTGAAACACTTTCATTTGGAATCCCTTGCAGCACACATACACACACTGCTGCACGAATTTTTAAGCTGGCACGCACACACACACCTACACAAAGCCATGGTATTAATTGTATCGAGCTTTATTTTTAGTACGTGCTTGTTGCGTGAGGTTTGTGCATTTTGGTTTTCACGGAATTATGACTTTTTTTTTTTTATTGATAATTCAATTTTAATTTCTTCTTCATTTTAGTTTTTAGCTTGCTTGGGGCTGGCTTGGTATTTTCTGTACATTTTAATGCCAGACTCTTTTGCAACACTCACACACACCCGCAAATTGTTTGCAATTGTTGGTCGGCTCGATTTGGTTATTTTGTTGTGGGGGGGAGGAGAGTTTGAGGGGAATGTTGGTCTGTATTTGATGCCTATAAACAAACCCCATATTGATTCCGGTTTCTGTCTCACTGTGCCATTCGCCCAACCAAGCACACACAAACACACACACAGATTAATGGGGTATAGTGTTTTAGTTTTTCCTTTACCTTTCCTTTTCAGAAAGAAACCAAAAGGCATTTTGATTTAATGATTGATTTTGTTAAATCCAATGGGGGGGCATCGATAGGCAGGGAATTTATCGATTTAGAAGCTTAGTTCATCGACCTCGCACAGTTTGGGAGCCACTGATCAAATCTTGCTAATGACGGTTAAACTTGAAATCAACCAAGATAATCTACTAATTAAACAAGATTGATTTGTTTTGATTTATCTTTTGGCCTTTGAAAACCGAATTAGTGTTATTTTTTCAGGTTCTTCTCATTTGCATATAATTAATACTTGGCAAAATTATTTTATTTTTTTTTTCCTCTTGATACAAATTTGATTCCCTATTTGACTTTGTTTTTTTATTTTATTTTATTTGCATCTCATTCAGTTTCGCCGCAGGTGAGAGGATAAAGTATTTAAACTTCGGCTTAGTGGGGATTAGTTTCGCGCTTCTCTTGTTCTTCTTGCTTATTTTATGCAAAAGGTCCAGTTATGCCACAGTTTTGTTATGTATGCACCCTTTTTTTTTCTTTCCTCATCTCACATGCACAATGGACAATTCACAACGGACACACAGCAGCATAAAAACTTGAAGAAACAACAACAACTACAACAAAAAGAAGCAACAAAATACACACAGACAATAATTGCACATGCATTTCTATGCAGTAGATTTTTTTTTGTACGTGAATTTGGACAATTGTATTTATATTTATATTATCACATGATACATACAACAGCGCACATATAAACGGAGCGGAGCTTTTGCGCACACACACACACACACATGCACCTACGAAGCAAGTCACACTAACACATAAGCATATATAGAAACGGCCAACAGTCAAGTCTGAGCCAGAGCCAGAGCCAAAGCCAGAGTCATAGCACAGAGAGACAGACAACATCGGTATGCATCAGCAGCCCAATACAATCAAACACACACACACACACACACACATATATCTCCGCACACTGTCATATACACCAGCACATCCGTAGTTAACTTTTTAAGCGCATTCGCATAGCGCACAATAAAACACACAAAAAATTAAATCTCTGTCTGTATGTATGTATGTTTGCACGTAGGTTAAGCTATATATATGAATGTGTGCGTTTGTATACATGTCTCTTCACTTCGACTGTCACTTTTTGGCTTGGTTTGTTGCGGGCTTTCAATTAAATAGCGAAAAAAAAACAACCATCATTAAAAATATTTATAAGCTGATAAAAAAAAAAAAAAATGAAATTCCAAATCAAATGAATAATTTTTCTTTTTGTTTTACTCTGATTGAGACGAGAACGAATCACGCGTGCTTACCAATGCGTACACTTAAATTTATTTATATTCAGCATAGGAACTAAACACTAACGGAACGGCGACCGTACGAACAAGCGACGCAACCTCGACTGCGCTCCAGCTTAAACTGAACTTTATTTTGAAGTTAATACATACACACACACATACACACGCATGATGACGATGGTGTTGTTGCTGTTGCTTTTGATTTTGCTGGCGGTGTGGTGTTATTGTTGGTGTTGGTGGTGGCGGCGGCGGCGGCGTTGTGCTGTTGGTTGTTTCTTTCTCACTGGATTTGTGCTAACCGCATGTACAAAAATACCCAGTAGTATTTTTTCTTTTTTTTTTTGGAGTGAAGAAGCGAAAGAAGAGGAAAAAGAAGGAGTAGAAAAAAAATCACTTCCTTTCATTGGACACTTTTCCCATGGGAACAATATTTCCGTAAGATTTAAATATTTTATTGAAAAAAAAAAAACCAATGAAAAAATCCATTACTTTGGCAGTAGGTTTGCAAAATGGAAATTTTTTAATATTTCTCCAAGCTAACAAGAATTCATTCCTGCCGTAAAACATTTATCTGCAATCTCTCGAAAAGGGTTCTACTTTATTGGCTGTGTTTTGGATTGCCGCAAGCCAGTTTTCAATTACAAATTACTTCCACAAGAAGTGATAAATCAATTTGCATTTTTATGAAAATATCGCTGGGTGGTTATCAACATGAAAGCACAGCTTTAAAGCTTTCAAAACAAAATGAAATGCAAAACATAATACGCAACCCGTGCTGCTGTAACAAAACTAATTAGTATTACGTATTTTTATACACTCATACCTACACACACACACACACACATATACACTAGCAAATCAGAGAGCTAAACACCTTTAAGACGTGTTTTATGTGCAACCAACATTTTTATGTGTATGCTGGGCATTTCTTGTTGCGAGTATGTATGTGTGCATGTGTGTGTGTGTGTGTATGTGTTCGTGCTCACACTCATTAAACTCAGGCTGACATTCAGAGAAGAGACATCACCGAGCTTGAGCCCGCATCATCGCAAGGTTTTTTCTTGGGGATTTTTTTTCTATGCTTAATTTTTTTTTTTTTTCTTCGGCAAACAAGATTTGCAACTTGCAATTTGTTGACTGTTATTATTGGCGTACATCTGTCAGTTTTATGTGTATTTGTTTTTCGGCAATTATGTACGTAAATTTCTTCTTCTTATTTTTTTGGCACACACACACAGACGATACTCAGGTTAAACAATACGCGCACACATAAAAATCCTCTCAAGGTTAAGCAAATATTTGAAGAACTGCCAGTTGTTGGGATAGGTTGTGGCCAAGTGGAAAACCTTAACTTGACATTTCCAACTCACACATGCACGCACAGCGTATTGATGTGTCTGTATGTGTGAGTGGGCTTCCTGATGTATCCTTGGGCGGTACAACGGGTTATGCAAGCCGAATACCGCTGGAAACTCGTTGGCAAGGAAACATTCATCCTAACTAGCTCTATAACTCACTCAAGATCTGGATGCAACAAGGAAAAATCAAGACATTATATTCCCCACCCCCAGCTCTGCTCTGCTCTGCTATGGCTCTCCTGCATCGCTGATAGTCTCAAGACTTGCTGATAAAGAGTGGAGGCTTTTTGAAAGTGAGTCCGGTTCGCCAATTAAGACGGAAAAAAACCATGCTTTGGCGAATTTCGTATACTATTTTCCTTTTATATTTTTGAAGTCACATTCCCAATAAAAACTATATGGATTAAGATCTATCTCAACTTTTTAATTTTAAGATAAGACTGAGCTTCCACAGAAAAAAGAATAGTATCAAAATATTTGGCTCAGTTCTTTTTTTTTTATACTTACTCTTTTAGCCATTGGTGGGACGGTCTATATATATATATATATACACACACACACACATGTAGACACTCACATATACATACTTATTTCAAAAAACATATTCACAATAAGTGTACACCGGATGCATCAGACGCAGCAGCAGCAGTAATCTGTGGCTGTTGCTGCCACATTTCATTTGGATTTTGATTGGCTACCAAATGAGGAACAACACAGAAGAGGCAACAATAAAAAAAAACCGCACGACACAATTTATGAACTCGTTTGGCTTTAAATACACAACACAACATTTGCAGGTGTATTGATTTTGTTAGCGCATTTATACGGCCAGCTGTTTGCCATTTAGTAAAAACAACAACAAATAAATCTCTTGCACTTTTAAGGCTCAGCTAGTGTGGTAAGACCTAGAGATGTGCAATACTGGCCATGCCAGCGCCAACAATCGCCTGATGCCTTTTTGCCCATCCCTAGGAAGGCTAGGCCTAAAGGACTATCGGTTGTGCAAATAAATCGATTGTCCACTTGTTCTAGGAATGCAACACTGCACCCTGGGCATTTCATTTGAAATTTTCGTCATTTTTTCAACTCTTTCGTTTTCTCCCAAAATAATTATACTATTCATAAAGTATATAATTTGTGTTGGAAAAAGACTGACAGCTTAATTGATGTTTTGTTTTTTTTTTTCTATCTTGGATGAACAAACCGGTTGTCTATTTTTCTGAGGCAACTTTTGACCTCCTGCCAGCATAAAGTTCATGACAAGATGTGAAGGGTTTTAAATTTTATTTTTTTGTTTTTAATTGCTGACCCTGAAATAACTAAAATGAATTTTATGCATCATTTGTTGTTTATTTTTTTGGTTTGCTGTCTTTTTGTGTGTTTTAATTTAGAAAACTTCGATAATTAACGGAAGCAAAATCTGAAAATCATTTTATTTTTGGCAAGCTTCTTTATTTATATAACGTGTAATTTTTTTCGATAAAATATTTCCCATTTCCGTTACATAACTTTATAAATTAAAAAAAAAAAGCAATGGCCCCAAACACTTTGAGCCCAGTTCAATGCCAACCCAAATAGAAAAAGACTTGACAATTTGTATTTCATGTTTTTATATATATTTATTTGTAAATATATTTTCTGAATCGAATGACATGTTTAAAAAAAAAAAAATAGAAATGTGTTGTGTAAAAAAAACATATGTATAATAATTATTATTATATTTAAGTGTAAGTTTGGAGCAGAGAGTTGGAATTAACTCTAAAAGTATGATTATTGCATTCTGATTTTAAAAATTGTTTGTTGAATTTGTTTTTTGCTTAATTGTAAGTTTTTTTTTTTGTTTTGTTTTACTTAAATTAATGTTAATTGTATTAATGTTTGTTTCTTGTTTCTCAACTTGTTTAAAATGGGTGTTTTTTAGATTACTTTTATGTTTTCTTTGCTACGTTTGCCACCACAGACACACGCACACATATTTGCATAGAATACACAAAAAATGTTGTCAATTGGAAAGGTTTCCTCTTCTTTGTGTCTTTGAAGTGCGTTTGTTGCGGGTTTTTTCTCTGATTTAGAAACGACGACGTCTCTCCCATTGATTGTTGTTGTTGGCGCCGTTGTTGCCACGCTGGTTGACGCCGCCTCCTTGATTCAGGTTGTTGCCTCCCATGTCAAAGTTATTGAAGTCCTGGACGAAAGTAAATAAGAAAAAGAACGTATAATATTGAATTGTTTATCCCGTTATTTTTAGCCGCTAACAAGCGAAGCACACTTATCGATAACCGATAGACAATCTGAGAGGAATTGCGATCTTTCACATACCATTTTATTGGGTCCAGAATTGTTTCCACCCATGGGATTGTTATTACCTGAAAGATTTGAAAATCGTCAATTTTGGAATAAAAAAAAAAAGAAGAAAACTCTGAGCTCACCTCTGAAGACTTCGAAGGGCGAGTTGCTGTTGTTGCCGCCGAAATTATCAAAGTTACCGCCATTGCCGACGCCGCCACCACCTCCGAAGCCCTCCTGCTGATCCAATATGGAATTCAGTTGCTGGGCCTGCATAAACAGGGTGTTCTCCTGCTGGCGACGACGCATATCCTCTTCCTGGCGCATCATGCGATTCTGCATCTCACCCTGATGACGGCGCATCGTCTCCTCCTCACGTTTGCGCATATCCTCGGCCTGCTTCTCAAGCAGCTCCCATTCCATTTTCTTGCGCTCATTATCTAACTCGCGTTTTCTTAGTTCTACAACAATAAATGAATCGGTTTTAATATTTGCCCAAGCCAATTTCAAGAAAGTCATCATTTTTTTTTTTTTTTTTTTTTTTTTTATACACTAAATCCTCAAACAACTGGGGGAATAGTTGAGTTCCCTGAATTGATGTTGGAAGATTTATTGTACTTACGAGTCGAGCTTATACTCAAAATGCAGCTCAACATTTTTCTGACTTAGGCAGAAATTGATGCCCAACTAAATCACTTAGTTTTTTAATCTTATCCAAAGAAATTTCATATAAAATGATTGCAAATTGAACAGAAATCAAAAAAAAATATATAGAGAAAAATAACGCAAGGAAATTCTTAAGATAAAAATTTGCTTCGCTGAGCCAAGAAGAGTTTTGTTTTGATTCTCAGAGATTTTTAAAGTTTTTATTAAATTTTCCCCAGAGTTCTTAAATTTCTTGTAAGTGTTTTACAAGATTTTCATTTCATTTTGATAGCAAAAAAATAAATCGGAAAAAATTTATATACAAAGGCGATGAAAATTATTAGTCGGGAATATGGGGAGTATTATAAGGAGTTATAGAATGGGATCTTTTTTTTTTTTTTTTTTGTAATTTCCCCAATGTCACTTGACTTGATATTTTCATCACTTTTCTATATAGAATTTTTCTTCTCGAACTGAAGAAATTTGCAAAATTTCTCCTTTTTTTTCTCTCTAATTCTTTTCAAAGACTACAAAAAACTCCCAGTCTATATAAAGCTGAGACCCATAGAGACCCAAAAAAAATGTTTAAAAAGTCTTTTAGAGTAGTTTTTATTTGCCCAAAGTCAAACTTCTATACAACGAATTCAGAATGATTGCAAAGATCAATCATTTTCAATGAAAAATTCTCAATTCCCAAGAAATTCATTTAAGATTTTGAAATATCCATTAAAAGAATCTCTTTTGGGAAATATTCAAAATCATAAACACAGCCAAGCTGTGTGGTGTATTTGTGTGTGTGTTATATATTATTTATATTTTCTCTCAAGAACTTAAGAACCCAAGCATTTGATATAAAATATAACCCAATTTCGAACATATTCCAAAAGGCCCAGAGTATAAATCATTATGTCCCCCAAGCCCAAAAAACATATAAAAACACTCGGCTGAGCGTTATTTCCATTACAGATCCTTTTTTTAGATGCTTAAAAATATTGAAAAATAAAAAAAAAAATGTACATAAATAAAAGTAAAAAAAAAAAAAAAAAACAACAAAAAAAGAATCAAGCAAAAAGCTTTACTCAAGTTGGCCCATAAAATATCTGCATTCAAATGCCCGAAAAATTGTCATAATAATTTTCTTTTCATTTTGATTTTGACTTAATTCACCTCTGCAAGTTCTTTGCATTTTGAATTAGCCCAGAGCCCGCCCTGTTCAGTGCTGCCCATCTCGCTTAAGAACTCAATTCGATAGCAGAAGAGTATCGATAATTTACTCAAAGATGCCCGCCCGCTGCAAAAGTGTGAGCAAAAAAAAACTTCGTTGTAGAGAGGTTTCACCGTAGTTTCAAAAAAAAACTTCTCAAAAAAACTGCCCGAAAAATGTTACCTTCGGCCTACCGAAGTCCAAAACAGAAATAATTAAATAATTAAAGGAACTTTTGGATAGGGAAATGTCTTCAAATTTTTTTTTTTTTTTTGTTTTGTGAGAGGAATTTTTAGTTTTTTTTTTCTGTAACAAGAGGAAAAATAGAGATTTTTTTTGGCCTCCCCGATAGACCAACCCAAATTTTTCAGTTTTGTTTTTTTGTGTAAATACATAATACTGACCTTGACGCAATAGCTCAGTATCGTGTTCATAACGAGCAATTTCCATTTGAGCTTCTAGCTTCTCTTCTTCCATTTTGAGTTCCCGCTTAAGAGCATCTTGCTTGGTTTTAAAAAGATCATGCAACTGCTTCCACCTGGTACCATATTCATGCTCGAAAGAGCCAATATCAGCAAATCTGGGACCAATGCTACGCTCTTGGCAGAATTCTTGAGTTTTCTTATTCAAAGCCTTTTCGGGTAGGCCATCGGTATCATCATTGATCTCGAACGGCTCGACCAGGCAGGGCCGCAACGAGGCGGTTATGAAAAAGCATTTCTCATTGCACAAGCGCAGGCAAGCGTTGGCCGATGATTTCTTAGCGAATTCAACAATTCCTTCGCCAGTATGCTTGCCGCGATCATCAACGGTGATGTGGGCCTTTTCGATGGGGCCAAAGATTTCGAATGACTTATAGAGTAGCTCATTGGAGACCATTGGTGTGAGGTTGCTCACACGAAGTATTGTGGCATTCGGGGCGAAACGGACGCGCAATTGGCGACCCTTGCGCATGGTGCCATCGAGGGCACGCTTGGCTTTCTCGGCGTTGACATGGTAGTCGACCTTGAGGAATGTGAAGTTCTTCTCAACATTGGAGAAGATCTCACCGATTTCGCCGTATGGCTTGAACAGTTTGCGGAGCTCTTCATCGGTAATGTCGTTAGTCAGATTGCCGACGTAGAGGCGATTGCGACCGGAGAATTTCGCCTCTTGTGGGATCTCAATTGGTGGCAACTCGAGGGTGGGTCCGGTTAGGGCACGCAACCTCTGGGATATAAAGAATTCATCGCTACGGGCATTCACCCCGCCACCGCCGCCACCCATGCTGGCGGCACCCATGCCACTGCCACCGCCACCGCCGCCACTATTGGAATTATTCGGACCGCCGGGTCCACCCATGGAACGGCCGCGATTACGGTCGCCGCGATTGCCTCCGCCTCCACCACCCTGATGATTCTTATTCGGTCCTCCTCCGCCGCGTGGCTTGTTTGGATTATTGGCATTGTTGTTGGCACCACCGCCGCCTCCGCCGCTATTGTTGTTGAAGCCTGGATTATTGCCCTGCTGCTGCTGCTGTTGTTGTTGTTGTTGTTGCTGCTGCTGCTGGCCAGAATTCGCATTGGCATTTTCAATTACTTTCTCTGGATTATTTCCTCCATCCGGCTTTTGCTTTGGAGCTTCATTCGTCGATTTTTGCTATATATTTTTTATATATATATTTTTTTTATATACTTTATAAGAATTCTTTTTTTTTTTTTTTTTTTTTTTTGGTAGAGTAAATTAAGTAAGATAAATTTTTTCTAAATATATATTTTTTGTGTACAGTGCTGTTCGAGAGGGTGTGGAGAGCCGGGCCACTCAAAAGTAGCGGGAAATTATGAAGAAGAAGAAGAAGATAACCCAACAGCACTGTGCATAAGAAATACCCAGAAAAATAAAAAATTCACCCAAATTGTCTAAAATTATTCTTAATTTTTTGTATTTTTTTTTAGCTAAATAATTACCCCAATATAATCCATTTCTATATCTAAGCAAATAGATTCCAATTCCAAATCAGCCATCACTTTTTTTTCGCTTTCCTCTTTTATGCACAAATTAACAATATTTTAGCTAACGAGAATTCAATTCACTGTATCAAACACAATTGACAGCAAAATCAGAGTATGACAAAAATTTTCATTCGATTTCAAATATTTCCGACCAACATAACCTCAAACAAAAAAAAAAGAAAGATCCTGCATAAATAAACCAACCCCAGCCTCCCCGCAGAGCCCCAGAGAATGAGTTCCGTCTAACAAATACTTTTTTCTTTCTCCCTTAGACAGATGCATGAAGTGTAATAAAAAGAAATTTTAAAAAAATCATTTTTCTTTTCTAATACTTTTCGCTTACTTTGCCTTCCCGGTGTAACAAGTTTACAAGCAGATACACACACACACACATTTGCAAGCATGAGAAAAAAAAAACAGTTTTTTTTATTTTCTTTTCTGTAAGTATGTGTGTGTGTGTTTGTTGTTTTGTGTATGTGTTTTCGCATGAAACATAAAGGCAGCCAAAATAATTTGCAAAAAGAAAAAAGATGTTTTGTAGGTATTTTTCTTGCAAAATTCTAGGCAACCGAGGTTCCATGTATTAATCCAATTTGAAAATTTCAAGAAAAAAAAAACGGAATTTTTTTCTCTTTTGTTTTGGTGGCCGAGTGCAATGCTCTTTAAATTTGTTCATTACACACACAGATATTTTTCGCGTGCGTATACACACGCACACACGTATACATAAGCGCGCATATGCTTAATTGATGTGTATAGATACTCACATTGTTTAGATTCTGATTTTGAAAATTTGATCTATTGTGTCCTCCGCGGCTGCGATTGCGATTTCCGCCGCCGAAGCCGCCCTTGTTGCCAAAATTTTTATTTTGGTTGGCATTGCCAACGGGGCCACCACTGCCAGCAGCACCGCCACCGCCGCCACCATTTTGGTTGTTTGGTCCACCAAAGCGAGCCTTTTTCTCGGTCGGGGCACCATCCAAGACGTCATTTTGTTTTTGACCACCATGCTTATTCATATTTTTATTGCCTTGCATGTTGCCACGATTCTGGCGCTGAGCCATAGGTATTTGGATTTCCGTTTTTATAGGGTTTTCCATTATAAATTGTTAAACGTTCAAGTGCCTTTCCGTTTTTTCACTATTAAATTACACAACCGACTCAACAAAAAAAAAAATCGAACTTGCAAAAACACAACCGAGCGTCCAATATGGCAGCACTGCAGATGGACTGCCACCGCGACAAGCAAGGAAGTATTTGAAAAAAAATCGATTAACTAAAGATATCGAACTGCTGCAATTAAAAAGTAGCGCTGCCGCTTTTCTTTTTATTTTTTTTTTTAATAAGTAAAGTTATAACACATCGATTTGCTAGCACTGCCGTAACAATAATGAATGGTAAAATTAGATACGTTGACCCTTACGCTTTGACAGAAAACTACAAGACATCTAAATTTGAATTCTAAAGATTGATATTGGAATGTTTAAGATGCCTTGGCTAAGCAAAGGTTGTTTGTCCAAAGGGAAATCCAGCACTTTTAGGCACTCTAAAAAAATACGTTTAACATAAATATATTCCTTATGAATTGTATATTTCTTACCCATTTCAAATAAACTTCGGTTCAGCCATTTCAGACTGGTTTTGATGGGAAAACTGAGCAGTTGCCTACGAAAGAAATCTAAGATTGTGACCGTGCTTATGGTCAAAAATTTGAGCTGAAAAATAAATGTTTTATGAAATAGTTCTCTACATTCCTCTGGGTCTCACCGTGGCAAAGACTATATAATACACAAGAGTTGTGGGAAACAAAAATAATATGGCCGAGAAAAATATTGTGGCCAAATACAATTGTCCATTCATATAGTTGTGTGATTCAATCCGTTCTAAAAGTAAAATTCATTAGATTTAACAATTGACTTATGTATACGATTTTCAAATACTTTTCAAGACATTATAACGTTTGCCGCGCACCACTTGCCAGAGCACCGTCAGACCCCTTTTCTCAACATTGTACAATCTGGGAAAAAGGAAACTCTCTCTGAAGATATAAATCTCTTGACTTGGAAAAGACTTACACTCTAGTGTAGACATAAAAACAATGGGCATGCAGACCCACAATCGATATCAAATCAGCTAATAAGGCAATCTGATAGGTGAATCCCAAGCAGCCCAGAACACCGACCACCAAAAATAATTGACGTACCACAGGCTCTATTAAGTCTGTAAGAACAATAAAACCTTATCAAAAATAAAAAACACATATATTTAAGGACATATTTTACCCAAAAAGGTTGACCACAATTGTATGTGGTACTTAAAACAGTCCAAAAAGAAATTATTCAATTGTATATTCAACTTGAGACCAATCGGACTGCCCTCCAGGACTTTTAAAAGGCTATATAAATGGTCTATGATTTCCTGGAAGTAAACCACTTTTTATATAACAAACATTTAAATAATTCTCTAGTTACATGCGAAATTTGTATGAGAAAATCCCCGGGATGCGATATCAGCATGAACAGGGCCAGCATCAGCATCACACCCAAAATTCTATCCAAGACGATGTTGATAAATCTGGCCCTAAAACAAGAGAAAATGGGTTACTTGTTTACTATAGAATTTTTTCCTTACCCTTTGAAATTGACGGCCTGCCACTCTTTGTGGTGCTTGTAAATAACTGTATGCCTCATTATTCTATTTTCCACAAATAGCTTAAATAACAGACTGGGAATGTTGACCAGAGAACTTAGTGAGCGCTCCATAAGGCTCGGTCCACGTAGCTTCTCTGTTTCCGGTTGTACCAGACGGTAAAGCGTTAGAAAATCACATTCACAGGCTATTTGAGTACTCTCAAGGGCTCCATTTTGGACCGGCACAAGAGCGTCTTTGACAAATAGATTCCTTATAATGATTCGATCGAAGAGGAACACTTTGATTTGTTTCAGTCTCTCGGGCATAATGCCAATGTAGGCCAGATATATATGGGGCGAATCATTGTTGTAGCCAAAGCAAATCATGAGATCGTGCTGCTGTTGGTAAATATTGGCACCCAGAGGATCGCAGAACAATATCGAGCCAAGAAATCTGAGTTTGCAGGTTGATGTGAATTCCAAACAACTAGAGCTGTCGACTATGTAGTAGGCCACCACATTGTCCTCGCTAATTTGTACCTGGCCGTACAAGTGACAAGGCTTTTTGGCGTAGAAGTAATCAGCTGGTAGAAATATTTTTATACTCATCGTAGTTCATTTACTTTGTTTCCATTCTACCCGCTACAGTCCTATAGATGAGAGCTCAGCCCTCATTTTGTTATCGCACACAGGGCTGCCTATCGATTAGCTAACGTTGCCAAGACAGCGGCAGCCCACTTATCGTACCGCAGCACTCGGAAATTTTTATTGATATATACACTGAGCTTCTTTAGGGCATACATTTTTCACAGTCGGTGTTTTCAAAATTCTTAATTGTGAACTGATTCATTTTTGATTATATAGGATTAAAGTCATATAGAATTCAGCCATGGGATACGATGGTAAGCAAGCCCCTGTCCCCAGCAATTCGACCTAAGCCACAAACTGACAGAAATATGAAAAGCGAGGAGACTAACCAAATTGCTAATGAGACCCCAGCAGCAAGCATGTACGCAGATTGTACATACAGACAGAAATTGCACATACATGTACGAGTGTGTATATAAAATAAAAAAAAAACCTAAGCAAATAACACTAAATGTGACCACAATGTTAATGTTGATGTTGATAAAATGAAACACTCTTGTGAAAATTTATAAAATGGCCTCTTGACGCGCCAAAAGTGAAGAGAAATTTGCCAAAAGGCCTGATGCGGCATCATTTATCGCGAAATTCAAGGTTGTGCAACTGGCCAAAGTAAAATTTGGACCAAGTCCGTGTGACCAAGACCACCCACATGGCCCACATTTTTTTCGCGGGAGTCCTAGCCCAATTTGGTTATCTTTGCAAAGTCAATTAATTCATTAAAAAAATTTTTTTCTTTTGTTTTGTGCCCAAACAGATCGTGAACGGGATAGGGATAGACGCCGTCATCGCTCCCGTTCGCGGGACCGCCATCGTGATCGCTCCCGTGAACGTCGGCATCATCGCAACTCGCGCCGCAAACCCTCACTCTACTGGGATGTGCCGCCACCCGGCTTCGAGCATATCACACCGATGCAATATAAGGCCATGCAGGCCTCGGGGCAGATACCGGCTAGTGTAGTGCCCGATACACCACAAACAGCTGTACCCGTTGTGGGGTCCACCATAACACGCCAGGCCCGACGCCTCTATGTCGGCAACATTCCGTTCGGCGTCACCGAAGAGGAAATGATGGAATTTTTCAATCAACAAATGCATTTAGTGGGACTCGCCCAGGCAGCCGGTAGTCCCGTCCTGGCCTGTCAAATTAACTTGGACAAGAACTTTGCCTTCCTGGAGTTTCGTTCCATCGACGAGACCACCCAGGCCATGGCATTCGATGGCATCAACTTCAAAGGACAAAGCCTCAAAATCAGGCGGCCCCATGATTATCAGCCCATGCCAGGCATCACAGATACACCGGCCATCAAGCCGGCCGTGGGTGAGTTCCCCTGCACATTTATAAAGTTTTTCTTTTCCTTTTTATTTTTATTTAAGAAACTTGTTAATTTTTTTTTTTTCGTATTCTTTTAGTCTCGAGCGGTGTTATATCCACGGTTGTGCCCGATTCACCTCACAAAATATTCATCGGAGGCTTACCAAACTATTTGATCGACGATCAGGTGAAAAGCAAAGCGAACCCATACAATATACAAATTATCTAATTTGTTTGGCTCTTTTCGTTCTTATTTTTCGTATATAAACCAGGTTAAGGAATTGTTACTTTCGTTTGGACAATTACGAGCATTTAATTTGGTTAAGGACGCCGCCACGGGTCTGAGCAAGGGTTACGCCTTTTGCGAATATGTCGATCTGAGCATCACCGATCAGGTTAGAGAACTCTTAACTTTATATCTCAAGTCCTACAATTCATGTTAAAAACTACAACAGGCAATTAAATCCAATGTGTTCCTGTCCATTTTTTTTTTTTTTTTTTTAGAATCCTTAAAAATTGAAAATTAAAATTAAAATAATCATTGAGACTCGCAACATTTCAAATTTTATTTTGTTTGAGTTTACTTTTTATATTTTCCTCCTTCGCCTAACTGCATGATTATTCCTAAGCTTTCTGCACATTATCTAGCCCAAACCAGTTAGAATTACTACGATCCTCTCATTGTGGTGTCCTGGCATATGTGGAACCAATTTGCCTGCCTGATTTAACCCGGTGGATTCTAACCCATTTTAATTTAAGAGTATTTCGGGCTTTTTTGATTTTTTTTTTTAGCCAAAATTTTCAATTCATAAGATACTGAGATGTTTGTCCTATCTCTCCCTCTCATTCTTTGTCATGCGTAGGCAAATTTATGACGTCTCTCTCACACATACGTTTTCTCTCTCTTTCTACAGTCAATTGCCGGTTTGAACGGGATGCAGCTGGGTGACAAAAAGCTGATTGTCCAGAGGGCCAGCGTGGGCGCCAAGAACGCCCAGAACGCGGCCAATACCACGCAGTCGGTGATGCTGCAAGTGCCAGGATTATCGACAGTGGTCACCTCGGGACCGCCAACCGAAGTCCTCTGTCTGCTCAATATGGTGACGCCGGACGAGCTGCGCGACGAGGAGGAGTACGAGGACATTCTCGAGGATATCAAGGAGGAGTGCACAAAATACGGTGTCGTGAGGAGCGTCGAAATACCAAGGCCCATCGAGGGCGTCGAGGTACCCGGTTGCGGCAAGGTGTTCGTTGAATTTAACTCAGTACTAGATTGTCAAAAGGCTCAGCAGGCGCTAACCGGTCGCAAGTTCAGCGATCGTGTCGTTGTTACTTCTTACTTCGATCCCGACAAATATCATCGACGTGAATTTTAGTTCAAATCCAAGCCACTTTCAAAATTTATACACAAACCACTGACCTATCCTACCCTATTTTCCTACCACCCACAATCCACACTTCTCCCACCTTTCGCGCATATGTCTATATAAGCCCAATAAAATATTTTACTATTCGCTCTTGAGATAAAACAAAAACAAAAAAAACAAAAACTCTGCTTTTACAAATTTATTAAGATTATTTTTTCATTATTATTATTATTTTTTTCTTTTTTTTTTACTCTCTTTTTTATTTGGCATTCAATGATATCATAATAATTATATAAATATTTTGTTTATGTATAAATACATAAATACGATACAAATAATAATAAAAGTAATTATTATAGACATACGACAAAAAACAAGAAGTAGAAGACGAAAAATACAATATTATATCGGAAAGATCAAAAAGTGGAACGCTTTGATGAATCTCGAACAAGGCAGAAGATTTTTGATATGCGATACTGATTTGATTAAGGCACGAAACGTTGGGCTAACCTAAATGAATTTTTCTCCCTGGAAGACTTGAATTTCATGCTACAAAGTTCCTCTCTAAGGAATGTTGCTTCTCTTTCTTAGGAGCTGATTTGGTAATGACCTCGGGTATATTGAAAAAAAAAAGACAATCCAGTAAAAGAATTTAGAGAAATCGGGATCAAAAAGACTTGGTTTAATATATCCAATAATTCCTGGAAGCTTCGATAAATTTGGAAATTTTAGGCCATCTTTTTTGAGCTTCAGAGAAATGGGCTCTTTGAGCTCCCAAGGAATCTGGAATCAGAACTCTTCGAGTTCGAAGATCAAAGGGAATTGAACAAAATATCCTCAAAATTCTTTGAGCTTCCAAACTTATCTGGAATGAGAAAAATATATTCCGATTTGAGGATCAAATGGATCAAGATTTTTTGAGCTCCCGAAAAATCCGAAAATCCTTTGAGCTCCCGATAAATCGGGTATCAATATTGCACAGAAATTATTGCATTTCAAAAGGTCGGTAGAATTTCGTTAATACATTTTTGCTAATTTTTACTAAAACTAAAATATGACAAGTCACAATTTTCAGGCTCTCTTTGGAAAGCTCTCAGCATTTGTTCTTTCGAATTTCAGTACAGCTTAGATTCTTAAGGCTTTAAGCAAAATTTCTATAAAATAGGAACTAAAAGGTATATAAAAGATAATTCTTTGATCGGTACGTGAAACAAAACATATAAATAATCGGTGGAAATCCGCCAAGGATTTGAAATCTTCTCGGAGCATGTGTAAAAAATCTCCAAAGTTTCACTTTGATTGCACAAAATTTTTAAATAAAACTCAGTCAGGAAAAAATAAAAATAAAAGGCCCTTTTGAAAGACTAGAAAATTAGACTCCAAATTTTCGGTCATTACCAAATTGCCGCCCCTGTCAAGCTGAAGGAAAGTCAAGTGCCAGCCACATTGACCATTTGGAAATGCACAAGCAGCGAGGATAGTTCCAGTTCCTCGCTAAATTTATTGCGTAGGATAACACTGCGATAGCCAGGACGTAGGCACATCAGAGGATAGCAGGCCTGTGCTATGAAATGCGTCTCGGCAAACATATCCTCGTCCTGGACCTCGAATCTCAGCAGGGCAAAGTGTGGATTGCGTACCACAAATTCACAGGACTCATTCCAGACCGGATTGAAGCCGTTCTCATTGACTTTGGTACGATATTTCACGCCACTATCGAAACTGGCCCCCACAATTTCGACCACAATCTGGGGATTGTTTGACTTGCCGCCGCGGAACAAATGCCGGGCGGCTATCAGGCAAATGGAGACCTTCACTTCGGTGAGGCCATCGGATAAGGGATTATTTGGATTGAAGCTGTCCAGGCTCATAAATGACGGTTTCAGGATATAGCCGCACTGTCCGTTGTTACGGAACTTGGCCTGATTCAATTGCATGGCCTTGTCGCCGGTCTGATAGTTAAGGGCTATCATCTGGGATCCGATATTCCAAAATGGCACCGGATTGAAATTCGAAGAGTCCAGACGCTGGCCCTTCGGATAGACACGACTTATCTGATTGCGATGGTAGGCCAAGAAGAGAGAGAGGTTCTGTTGGAAGAACTGCTTCTCGGCCTTGGTCTCGGGGAAACTGGACATTTCCTGGAATATCCAGGGCTGCTCCCGGAAGGGTACACTGCGGAAATAGATAATCAAATCGGACATTTCCTTGGCTACACGAGCCGTACGCTCCTTTTTACGCCGCTCTGTCGCCAATTGACTAGCATAGAGAGCCGCCTCCTGTATGGCCTTGATCCATTCATAGGCGGTCTCTTGGTTATCGAAGCCAATAATGAAGGGATTCTGCATGGTCGGCGTCTGGATCTGCAATTTGAAAATAATGCCCGGCTCGTTGGATTCAAAGAGCGAGGCCACGGCTCCATAGATTTCTATTGAATCGGTGCGACCATCGTTGCTTTCATCGTTCAGCGAATTATAATCTTCCGTGGCAGAGTCAATGACCTGTTCAAAAATTGCAAAAGTTAATTGACTCTCTTTTTTGTTTAACTAAAATCTAACCCTTTGAGATGACTGTACTATTCAGAAAATACGCGCGAGACCCTTTGAAGGGACTGTACCTAGCGCTCACTCACCTTGACATAATTGGCCGGCAAATGATGCTGAATCATGCCGCCATAGTCGCCGCGCCACCACATGGAGCTGTTCCTCTGGACATTGGTGATAATGGCATGCTTGGGAAAGGATAGTTCATCGGGCTTATCAGCCTTATAACTGTACAAGGCCTTGCAGGTGACATATTCCTCCAGATTGGAACCCATGTAATTGGAGGCACCGCTCAGATCATTACTATTGTGATCTCCAGTAATGCCAGACCCAGATCCAGACCCAGGGCCTGAGACAGAGCCAGAGCCGGAGCCCACCCCACTGCCAAGCATTTGATTGTGCTCGAGCAGAGTCTGACGCAACAATTCCTGGGAGACGGGATGAATCAGCTTGACATTGCGATAGAGCGGATTTCTCATATAGTAATGAATGAGCGAGACCAGCGACTCAAATTGCATGGTATCGATGGCATAGAGACGACCCTCTTGTATGATGCGGCAATGTTTGATCTTTCGGTTGATGGTAAACGAAATGACAAAGGCATTCACACTCTGCACCGAGGGTCGCACCAAAAATGAACCAATCTCTAGTTTGAGGAGACCCTGCTCGGCCTGTTCTTTGGTGGTATTTGGATGGAACCAATCCTGGCTCTCATGCTTCTTCGGCTGCGGCACAGGCTCCTTCAAAATGATCGAGAACTCCGAGCTACGCAGCATATTCTTGCGATAGTAGACAATCAAAGAGTACAGCGAATCAAAGACAAAGTTCTCCACCAGATAATATTTCCTAGAGCCGTTCTCGGGCTTCAGCTTGATGCGACAATGATTGGGACGATTGCGACGCCAAAACGAGAGGCTGTAATCGCCCACAAAAGTTGCCGATTCGCGTACCAAAAATGTACCATCGCCCAGATGCTTGTAGGTCTCCAGCAATTGATCGGCTTCCTGGCGTCCACCTAGCCCCAAGAATGTTAACAATTTATTCTCTAGAAATGCTTGAGAAATTCAGACTCCTCACCCTCGAGCTTGCCGTGAAACCAGTTTTCACCGAAATGCAATTCATCATTGGCCGAGGCATCCTTCTGCTTCTGCTGCAGATTCGTATTCAAGTTGCACGAAGATAGGCCAAAGTCATCGTCTTCGGAATTCCCATTGCCGTTTTCCTTGATCTCCGAAGTGTAGATCAATTCCTGTTGGGTCAAGACGAACTGGTACAGATTCCAGGACTTGTCCACGGGATCTTTGAAATACAAAAGATTCTCTTTTAGCACTCGACGCATATTCTCATTCTCATCACCGCCGCCGGCTCCGGCAGTTCCGGTGGCATTGCCACCTAGCGAAGAGCGATGACCAAAATTGGCTAGACTGCCATTCGAGGCTGTCTCGTCGAACTGCGGCAACTTTTTGTGCTTCAAGATGATTTTCCTGCGCAATTGCTGGGGCGAAGGCAATTGGGTCTCATTGCGATCGCAGGGCTGGGTAAGCAAGGATTCGCCAAATACCTAAAAAAAAAAAAAAAACATGGGAAAAATGATGGAGAATTTTTCTTAGAATTGAGGGAAAGACTTGCTTCAATCAGGGCCTGGGCCATGTTCCTTTGCTGCTCGAGGGAGCAGTTCTGTTCAATGGACAAGATCACCGGGTACTCAGAGGTGGCAAAGGCATGCTCCTTGATGGTCTTGATCACATCCATGAACTTGATCTTTGAAGTCATGGTGTGGCCGTGGAAAATATATGGCAAATTATCGGGACCATTCCAGCAGTCCAGCTCGATGCAGCGACAGCCCATGCGCAGAGCCCGGGCGTAGGCTTCGCAGGAGGACTCACTCGAAAATTGATCACCCATCAGATAGGTGTTGTGGGAGGAGGCTATCCAGTAGGAGGAGAGTGGCTGGTTCATGTCCATGTATATGGCATCGTATTTTCTGTCCCAAAGATCGTTTTGCTTCGAAAACAAATAGTCGACGAATTCGGGTATGGTGAGGAAGGGTTCCTGCAGATCGCGTTCTAGGTCCTGGACAAAGTCTCTTATGAAATTGTTGATGGCCTGGATTTCGATCAGATTAAAGTCTTTCTGTTCGGTCTGTAGGAATTTTTGAAATTCTTCGGGGCGCATAATTTTCTGATCTGCGATGTAGTTGAAATCTCGGCCTGTGGCCTGAGCGAGGATATTGATGAAGTTAGCTGGTAGCAAGAGCTTCTGGTAGATCCGGGAGAAGTCGTCAAACTTGAGATCATGTTTGCGTCGGACATCGTCGTTGAAGCATTCCATGAACTTGGAGGTGCTCATTTTGCAGCTGACACTGGCCAAGAAGATTTTAAAGTCCTTGATAGTGACCTGAGCACCCAGGTCGGTTTTGGTGGAATGGGTATTGACGTTCTCAATGTTGTAGTATTCGCGACGCAGCCAGCGATCGATCTGGAGTGGGTATGAGGCATTCACGGTGTCCTTAACCATATAGCGCAGGCCACGCACCCAATAGTCGGCCTCCACCTCGGAGAGTGCCACCACTGAGAAGCTCTTTAGCTTGAAGTTATTGCCATAGAGGATGACAAAGCATTTGCTGGCCTCGGATCTTTGGCACTCGTCGGCATGCAAGCGGAATTCCTTGGAGTTTTTACCCACACGTATTTCGCGGATTTCACGTAATTCGATGGTGCCCTCATATTCGGTGCGGGTCTGGGCGGCCACCGTTGACCAGAGTAGTTGACGCGTCTCTCGTATGAGCATCAAATGGCGATTGTCCGGACGTCGCTGTTTCCCATATAATTTCGTCACAATTGTGCCACGCTCGAGCATGGATATTGTCTGCTCCATTTCGCCCAGCAATGGCATATTGAGGGCACTGAAACAACTCATTTTCTGTCTGGGATTGTTTATATAAGCCAATGGTATACAAATATTTTAAAAACATCCATAAATATGTTGAGAGTTCTTTTGATTTGCTTCCAGCCTTTTTTATTTTTTCCCCCTATCTTTTAAGTGGGTATATAGTGTGGTGGCTTTTTTGCTGGGGCCAATTGTGTGTATTCTTAATCACACACTCACCACCCCGGCATTACGAAGGTATTAAGGTATTTGTTATGATAAAATTATAAAAAAAAAAAAAAAAAATTAGAAAAGGTAATGGAAACAAATTCTCGTTCCACTTGTTGATTAATCGTTGTTTTGCTTATCGCTGTGCAGCCCTCGACAAATCGTTTTGCAGCCATATGAACGATCGCTTTGCAACACTAAACAGCACTGATCGTTGTGCACACTCCAAAATTTGAAAGTGAAAACTTACCGACTTGAATACTCTTAGTATCCTAAAATATTTTGTCTATTGCTTTATGTTTGACCCCGCTATAGGCGCATAGCTAACTAAATGTTTATTGTTGTTGTATTTTTTTTAACTATTTATACAGGAAGTGTGTAAAGTTCTTAAAAAAAAAAGAAATATTGCATAAAAAACTTGAACTTAGTTGCTATCATAGTTTAACGTATACTCTTTTTTTAAGTTAAAAGATTTGCTTATTATCTTTGGGCAATCCAAAAATTACTCAAAGCTGAAGCGCTCATCTTCGCAGCCACACAGAGAGAGAGAGAGAGAGAGAGAGAAAGAGAGATAGTGAGAAAACTTTCATTTCTATAATTTTATTTTAGTTTAGTTTACTTCTTATAACAAGCACAGGGATGTGGAATTTTTCTTTTTTTTTTTTCTTTCTTTAAGGATAAAATTAAATTAATCAACATGTTTTAATATTTTTTATTTAAATGAATTTTTTTTTTTTTTGAATAACTAAAAAAAAAAAAAATACTACTACTACACTATAATGAATATTAGCTCGGTGGCGAATTATGTTCAAACAATACAAGATGAATTTATGGAGTAAAAAAAAATATATATATATATATATATGTATATATAGAATGAAGTAAATAAGAAAACAGAAAATCAAAAAATAAGCGTTATCAGTATTCAATAAGTTTGTTTTTTTTTTTTTAATAATACCTGATGGCGGTCATTTAGAGATTTAACATTTTCTACTGCTCTCCACCTCACCCACCCGGCTTCTGTATTTTACGTGTGGTTTTGTATTGTATGTGTCTTTATTTTTTATTATTTTATATTTACCTAAGGTTTAAAGAATGTGTAATTTAGTTTTTTTTTTCTTTTGTCAGTTTACTATATATTTTTGTTTGTGTTAGCTGCCTTGCCAAAAACACACATTTCTTTTTTTTTTGGAATTGAAATACGAAATAGTCATGTACATTCTCATTTTTGTGTGAACTTTTTAGCACTTCTTTTTTTTTTTTTGTTTTTTTTTTTACATATTTTGTAGGTCTACGATTTAATTAAATATATTTGTTTTTATATGCTTCTCTTCGCTATATACAAAGACAAATTTTTTATACACACAATGCGCGGGTTAAAAAAAAAATAAAATAATATGAAACTCTAAAAAAAAAAGGAATAAATTTGAATAGCCAAATACCACTACACAATGCAGAGCTGCAGTGAGTGCACACTAGAGAGACAGAGACAGCTATATGGGCAGCCAGTGGCTTGAGAAAACGGTGTGCTGCGGCCAAGGCCAACCTTTCACTAAAGAGAGAACAAAAAAAAAAAAAGGAGTTGCCAGACTCAAACAAATTTTATGCTAGCCACCCAACCTCCGCTTGGTTTTTTGCTGCTTTCTACGTTTCTGCACGTTCTTCTTCTTCTGTGTTAATGGGACGGGGTTTACTGAGGGTGTTTTGTTTTTAATGCACTTTAAATGCCAAAGAATAAAGCATTTTCAATTTGTTGTTTTGATTTCTTTGTTTTTTCTTCTTTTCTAGTACTTTGAAAATATATATATTTATATATATATATATGATTAGAATATTATTATATATGTATGTACAAAAGGTTTTCTTTTATGTTTTGTTTTGTGTTATTAATTTTATACATATATATATAATATATTTTTATTTCATTTCATATATTCTTCTATTGAGAGAGTTTTATCACCCGCCACTGAGAGTTTTAAGTATTTTTTTTTTTCTTTTTGTTTTTTCAATTTTCACATTATCACGTTTCATTTGAGTTTTCATTCTTCATCTTGCTATTGGTTTTACTTTCTCGAGTTGCTATAAAAATGGCTGCTTATAAGGTTTTGTGGTTTTTCTTTTAATAAATGGGAAATACCAATATATATATATTTTTTTTTTGTTTTCTATTTTTTTTTTTCTTATTATTTTTTTTTTTTGTGTAGTGGTAACTTTTTTTTTTCAATAATTGCTGAGAATGACAATGATGTGAATAATTTTGTTTCAAGTTATTTTTTAACTTAACTTTTCTTAATGGTTAAAAAAGAGGAGATAAAAAAAAAAAAAAAAAACTTAGCACTGAAGCACACAAATCAAAGGATGCCAGAGACAGATTAATGTAGTTTTTTTTTGTTGTGTTTTGTTTAATCTAATCATACGCTTAATTATATTTAATCTTAATATAGAACTTAAAAGACTTTCTTTGTGATTTTCTCCTTTTCATAATTCATGGAAATTTGATTACTTATCATTAATAAAAAAAAAAAAATATTTTTTCATTCCGTATATATATATATATATATACTGTATATATATTGGGTGTGTGTGTGTATATATATATATAATATATACATATATAGTTGTGTATATGCAATTTCAACACTTTTGCAGCCGTTCGATCCCCGCCGAATGCTGAGGACCAACTGACTCATTTTAGAATAGTTTCCTCATTTTTCCTTTCTGTCCTTTTCTCCTCTGCTTATTGTTGTTGTTGTTGATTTTACTTGTTTTTTTGTGTGAATTTCTTATCATTTTTTGTTTTTGTTTTTTTTAGTATATAAATAGTGAAGAGTATTTACTGCTAAACCTATTGGTTCTCATCATCATCGCCGTCACCATCGTCATCGTCATGCTGCTCATCCAATTGATGCTGTTGGGCAGCTGCCGCCAATAACGCCGCCTTCTGTACGGCTTGTGCTTGGGCCTGCATCGATGGTGCCGACATTGGGATCTTCCCACTTGTCTTGTATTCGGTCATTTCCTATAAAACAGAAACAGAAATTCAAAATATTAATTTCCACATTTAGTCGAATTGAGTTAGTTAGGCTTACCTTTTCATATCTTGCCTTATCCCTTTCGGCCATCAATTCATATTTCTGTTTAACCTCGGGCTCAACATCTGACCACTTTCGGCCCAGCTCTTTGGCAATATCACCAACACCGAATTCCGGATTTAGAGCCTTAACTTTGTTTCTTTCATCATTGCAAAACCAAAAGAATGCAGACCTAAAATAAAATTCCAAAACAGAACAATATTTATAAATATGCCAAATTCAGATACATTCTCTAAGAACACAAAAGATTAAGACAAAAGATAAAGACTGATATAAAAAATTTGATTGTACAAATTGTTTTCTACGAACTCACAATGAACGTTTTGGCGCATTAGGATCCTTGATTTGTTTTCTTTTCTTGCCGCGTCCAACCACCGTTCCCTTGGGTGGCACATAATTTTGCATTTCCTGTTCATATCTCTGTTTGTCCTTCTCGGCCATTTCATGGAAGCGTTTCTTCTCCTTATCAACCATTGTCTATGAAATTGATAAGAAATTTTTTGTTTGAAAATAATTCAAATTTATCAAAGGATATCAATGTTTTTACCTTCCATCGTTCAGCGCATTTTCGTGAAAATTCAGCAAATATCACGGTTTCATCAGGATGCTTCTTTTTGTGCTCTTCTCTGCAAGTTTGTACAAAATATGCATATGCCGTCATTCGGCCTCTGGGCTTGGCATCGGCTTTTCCTGCGCGGATCATGGGACTCTGTTGGGGACAAGAAAAACAGAGAATTGAATAATTGAAAAGCGGAAATGGGGAAATTTTAAACTTACCGCAGCCGTGTTGATGACATTTTGTTGCTGTTGCTGTTGTTGCATCTGCTGTTGCTGCTGGTGCTGTTGTTGTTGCTGCTGCTGTTGTTGCTGCTGCTGCTGCTGCAATTGGGCAGCTGTGTTGGCGTCCACCTGTCCCTGATTGGCAGCCGAATACCACCATTGGGAGCCGGGAACGGCTGCCGCTGCTGCTGCCTGTGCCATATTTAAACGGTAATCATAGCCTGTGGTGCCGGCCGCATTCGAGGTGGCTACCACCTGTGCCATTGTGGTGGCCGGATTTGGAAAACTGGTGGCCATTTTGTATGTGAATAGTTGCTGTGTGCCCACGCCGGCTGTGGTGTTCGAGCTGTTTTGATGCGCTTGTTGTTGGTTTTGTTGGACAACCACTTGGTGTTGTTGCAATTGCTGTTGTTGTACTGCAGCCGCCTGTTGTTGTTGCTGTGCAGCCAATTGTTGCTGATAGTGTTGAAGTGTTTGCTGATCAATAATTTTCTTTATGGTTGTTGTGGTTGTTTTTTTTTTATGATTTGTGTTTATGTTAAATAAATATATATATTTTTTTTTTTTTTTTGGTGCAAATGATTTGACCCCCCCAAAACCAAGCTAGCTAAGTCAATCGAATAAATTTTAAAATTCGCAAAATAAGTCCAAAATCACAAAATCACCACGCAAATAAATATTTCCTTTTATCCCGAGTCCTTTATCTCATTAAGCCCGCCCTCTGGCGACCTGACCGGCTAAACTAAGCACTGTCCAAAACATATGTAACGCACACATACACACACGCGCAAGTAAATGTTTGTACGCATGTGTTTGTGAAATTCGCAACACCGCATTGCGGCAGAGGCAGTGTTGTAAAACAAAAAATAAAAATAAAACAAAAAAATGATTTGCCTTTTACCCCTTGCAAGTTAATTTGAAATATTTTTAATTTAGAGAAAAATTATTTAGTTTTTTCTTATGCAAAATAGATTATTCTCTTTTACACTCACTGCCTTTTGTTTGGTCACTCTATAAGGTTTTTTTGTGTGTGTGTTGTAAACAAAAACATTGTACATTTCATACACAACTAATTTTGATTATTCACATCTTTCTTTTGGGCCAGCCTCGTGGTCACTTTTTATGTTTTAGGGAGAGAAAAAAAAGAAAACAAAATAAAATTGATTTTATTTTGATTAAGAGGACCCCCTTCTTTTTGCTTATACTTGGGTCGGTACGCTTGAACAAACATACAAACGAACATGTGTATACATATGTTTGTATGTATATAAAACTAAAGAAAAAGAAAATGGTTGTACAATGAGAACTGACAAAGCATTTTGGGGTTTATATGTACAAGCACACATACACACCAACTGCTTAGCCGCTACACGTTGGTGAGACGTTTGTGTGAGAGTTAGCATAAGAATAAACTTGTTTGTGTGTATTGTGTAGTTTCTCGAGGCACATGAAAAGACAACACAACCGAAGAGGAGAGCGCCAACAGACCATTTTCAGATTACGCAAGCTTCAATTTGGCTTTACTGTGCATTAGGGTTGGGTAGTTCATGAACGATTTTATTAAAGTTCAATTGAATGAGTTCAATTATTATCTTATTTTTGCCGGCTTTTTCGTAAATGCTACTGGATTCAGGAATCCAAAATTTTTTGTTATTTTCCAATTTTTGCAAGTGTTTCTTTTTTTATTTAATTGAAGTTTTTTTCACTTTTTTAAAATGTTACTAATTCATTGAAGTCTTAAATTTACTATTAGCGTGCTTCTCCAGCCCTAGTATGCACATTCAAGTTTTCTTACACACACATGCAAACTAAAAAACAAAACTCACTGCATGTGAGAGCGTATTTGTTAAGACACAAAATATGCCAAGCACAGTAGCGGCGGCGTCATTAACAATTTAATAAATAGATATAGACATATTTTATTATAGTTGCTAATTAGGCATGTTTAAGAAGAAACTGTTTTTATATATCGTCAACTAGATCAAAAGTGTCACCAAAATTTGTTAGAAAAATCTGCACTCTTAGTTTGTTGGGGCTTGTTTGCTGCGGCTAAAGAATTTTCAATTGTCTGCATTGTTTTTGTTTACGTTCAAAATATCTCGCTTTGCTATTGCTTAGACCGCAAAAAAAAACAAATATGCGTGTACGAGGGAGAGAGAAAACCCAATCTCGGTGCAACTCTGGCTTGGAGGCAATGTTTTGCTTTTGTGTTTGTCTGTGTGAACCGCCAAAAATATAGACTTTGAAGCAGTTTATGAATTCACTGGCTACAGGTAAAGCAGAGGCGGTAGAATTAAAATATATATGTATATATATCTATATATATTGAAAACTTGAATTAAAATGGAACCAGTCCTGGGGAACTAGTGAAATCGACAGTTCTGTACTAGTTCCTCGAACTGTAGGGTATGTTTGAAACAGGCACACACACATACACGAACACATGTACACATACACAAGGAATATGTATGAACAAGTATAAAAAAATGGCGGCCCTAGATGCGCACGCAAAATAATTTTTTTTTTTTTTTTGCTCTTACAAAGCGCGTCGTCACGAATATTTTTTGTACGTACGTATGTTTGTATATGTGTATTAGTTGAAATACATACTACAAATGTAACTCAATATATACGTATATATTTTCAAAAATTATATATTTTTAAATGAGAATGCACAAAACTTGGCAAAATGTATTCATATTCGGACACACACACACACAGGCCAACTTTTCAGAAACTACATTTGTTTGTTGCTTTATACACTAAAGAAGTCTCTGACCATTGTAAAAAAAAAAAAAAAAACGCAAAAAATATGAAAAAAAATTTCCATAGGTACCACACACACGTATTCCCCTAAAACTAAACTCGGAGGCGGCAACGGACGGCGGCAACTGGGAGCACTATCACTTAATTCACATTCATTTTCTTTTTTTTTTCTCTCTTCTCTACACACATGAATTTCACATAATTTGCTGTGTTGTTTATGACAAATAACTTTTGTGATTGGCGGGAAAATTTTTTAGCTTGGGATTGGAGGCATACGCGGCATATGAATTAAACGCAAAACGCAGCGCAGGAAAAAAAATATAAATAAAATGAAAAAGAATGCTCGATGGTGCTGCAGAGTGCTGAGTGAAACTGTGTATACCCTAAACCACAAGAGATGCTTACCTGAATTTGATGAAAGGGATCCATATCCGTGCCTGTGTGTGGTGTGTCTTAATTGAGTTTGTCGTTTGGGGGTCTGTTTTGGCTTAAAGTGTTTAAGTTTTAATTACTTTGTGTCGTCGTTGTGTCGCCAGATGTGTGCTGATTAATGAGTATAGTAGGATGTAGATGATGTGGGGGGAAACGGGAAAAAACGTTTTAAAAAAAACCGATCGATACTATCGATATTGCCATCGATAGTTTTCCAGTTAAATTGCAAATAATAGGCATTAGCCTCAACCGTTAAATAATTCAATTCGTTTATGCTTTAGGCATTCGCCTATATTTGTAGTACAATCTTTTCACAGCACTAAAAAATAAACAAACGCCACAAACGCAGCTTTATTGTAGTAATGTTGTTTTGTTGTAGTATTTCAATGCGGAAAACGCTTGATTGAAAACACACACAGAGAGTACCAACAACGAATGCAAGACTATTGAATTGAATAGTCTCTGCCTTACTGTGCTTCACAACCCAGCCTGACTACGCTGTATGGCCAAACTTCTGTATGCGTTGAATGCGCGAGTTTGTGTGTGTGTGTGTGTATGTGTATGAGAGAGAGAGAGAGAGTGTATGTGTGTGTACGAGTGAGAGAGCGGCGTGCTCTGCGTACAGTTTGCTGAGCACGCTTTCTCTCCTTGAGCGCGCACGTATATGGGATATATGCACACACAAACATATGTATTGAGTACATACACGTGGTGGAGGGAAAACAGGCCTTTTCAAAAAAATTCCATAGGGACAATTCACAAATTGAAATAACGTACGCGAATACATACAAACATGGGACTGGGAAGCGGCACGCTAAATCGATGTTTGCCTCAAAAACCAAAACAAAATATAAAACCTATTCATTTTTTCCGACTCCTACAATTTTGCTTTATATAAATGATGTGCTTCAAGCGAATACATGTATTTATATTTATATAGTATATATTAAATATATATACATATATATATACTACGTGCACACACACACACTCACACTAGAATACACACCGATATGCTTGCCTACACACACATACTAATGTTCCATTTTGCGTTCTTCGACAGACTGTACTTCTACAGCACTCTCGCTTTATAAAAAAGAAATACAAAAAAAGAGAGAGAAGAGATACAATGAGAGAACAATGCAGCTGTGTGTAAACGTGTGAGTGAGGTCACAAATACCCAACAGACAAAATTTCTTCGATTTTATTTGATCACAGCACGAGGGGTGTTTTTTCATGCTTCGTGTAATACATACAAAAAACTACGCATTTAAAGTTTAGTTTTGAAACAAAATTCATGTAAATTTAAATGTAGATTTTTATGTTTATTAATTATTATTATTATTTTTTTTTTCATAATATCGTGTAGATAAAACCTGGCTAGATATATATTATAATACTAGATTTAAGGTAGACTTTTGGAACAATCCACGAACTTATCCATAGACTTTTTAAAGTGAGTTCTTGGTTAGTTCTCTGGCACCTGCGTCACGACCACTTGAATGGCCGGGACATTGTCTTAAAGCTCCTTTCATGTCAGCCTTTAAAGCTGGGCACAAATATGAATCACATAACACATGGTCTGATAGATAGGAATTCTTTGAAGCAATACCTCTTATTCTGAACGAAATTTGTTACCGGCGAAAATATTTTGATTAGTTGCGAATAGCCAGTAGTCGCTGGGAGCCAATTTTGGCCAATGCGGTGGATGCGGAAATAACTCAAAGAGAAAATTATATAGTTTTGTGTTAGGATGCGTGGTCTTGATGAGACAATATTGTTTATGCAATTCCAAAAAACTCTGGTGTGCTATGCATCAAAAATAGCGCCACATAATTGCGGGGTTCGAGACTTTTGAGTCCATTTGTTGGTCTTAGATCAGGGCAACAACCAAGGTTTAAGTTGACCAATTATATCATTGATCACCCAGATTTTTATATAAAATTTTTGGTTTTGTGAGGTGATGGAAAACAGCTGTTGTATTTCGCGGTATTCAGCCTGGCCTGTACCCGAAATTATTTATAAAATGATTGCGTTTTTCTAATGAAAATTTCGCAGTTAATTGAAAATTTCCTAGGGTTTTAATATCCTGTTGTCTAGAAAATACCAATGTGGAAAAGTAACTGACTCTTCCACTCCTCCACCCAAAATTTGATTTAATTTTTTTTTCTAAATAGTATTTCTCTAATGCTATAGAAATATCCTATATATGACGCTTCGCCTAATATGAAAGATTGGTTACTACTAGAGCACACCATGGAAAATGAATTTCCATTTACTTTCATTCACATTGTGTTTCAAAAATTTGCGAATGCCTATTTAACAGAAGTCTTCAATTTTGAGTTTCGCATAATAATGCAAAATTGCTGAAAAAATCATGCAATTAGTGAGATAATAAGAACAAGTCTGGCAACACCAAAACAATCATGAAAATCGGCTGTCTTAACAGGGCTGCCAAGACCAAAGTAAATGGCACAACAGGTTTTGACATGCTTAAAATATTGCCATTTACAGAAATTCCAGGCCCATATAAATTATTTCAATATAAAAAATAATTGTTTCAGTAAAATTTATTAACAAACAATTCAAAGAAAGGAAATCAAACTTAATTTGCATTTTTTATAAGGTAAGGTGGCAGCTCTAGACTCATATGTTTGTTCGCTCCGAACTGATTAAACAAAAACTCGAATCGAATCGGCAATTTTATTTTGATTTGTTGGGAAGTATTTCTGTTTGTTACTAATTTCCGACAATTAAAAATGGCAAATAAAGTGCAAGTAACGCTACCCGAGGAGGAGCTCGACTGGATTCAGTTACGTCAGGAACTCGGGCCTGTGGCAGAAATTGAGACAACAAAAGAGAAAATTCAGCGCAAAATTAAAGAGAATCCCTTGGTGCCCATAGGTAAGCTGGCTGGCTACATCTTAATGTTATATAAACAAAACAATTAAATATGCGACCCTTTCGCCCCCTCAACAGGTTGTTTGGCCACGGCCGGTGCCCTTACTTTTGGCCTCTACAATTTTCGCACTGGCAATCGCAAAATGTCCCAACTAATGATGCGCACCAGAATTGCCGCACAAGGATTCACTGTCCTGGCTTTGATAGCCGGCGTGGCCATGACATATAGTGATAAAAAATGAATTTCACAAAATTTATTTATTATTATTATTATTTTCTTTTTTTTTTTTGCATCACTAAATTTATACAATTGTTTTGTGGTGTATGACGAAATAGGCCCTAATTAAAAATAAAGAAGATCCGGTTGGCCGAATTAGAGGAAACCAGTCATTGAAAATGTTTACTTATAAAATTAGTTATTAAAGCACAAAATACTAAGATTTGTTATTTTATCTTATAAATTGTCAATCAAAAAGAGGCAAAAAAGCTGTGATTAAAAAATTGATAAAACTTGAATATAGAAACATGATGATATCTTTAAGTCGTTGGCTCCTTTGATTCAATTATTTGCTAATGTATTTTTATGTATATCTTACCTGTCTCTGGGTGTGGCCAGAAAAAATCTGCCAAATTGGGGGGTGTGGATATTTATTGAGTTTTGTGGGGTTCCATTTATTTTCATGGGTTTGTGCTTTTGGAGGCAATGCGCGCGCATGGCGATGGGAGAGCAACGCTTTAGTAAGGGTGAAAATACAGATTGTTGCCTATTTTACTCAGTTCGGACTAAGATTTCTTTGGCGAAGGACCTTAACAAAGATACTAAAATTTTAAAAGGTTTGTTTAATCAAGCAATTAACTTTATTATCATTACATATAGTTTAAATCACTTGAAATTATGTATTTATGACTTAGAAATAAAGGCGAAAGAAATTTCTCAAATAAATCCCTGAGGGCCTCAGGATAATTTCCTGTATGTTTCAAATTGTAGAGTGACGGTATTTACCAACTAAAAAGAGAATTTTTCATAGACAGTTTTTTTTTTTTAGAAATGAAAAAAAAAGTTTAACAAAAAGGAAAATGCTTTGAGATGTTTTTGTTTTGTTTGATTTGAAAATGGATCAATTGAAAAAGGAAGCAACCCTTTTGGGGGGCAATTGATTTAATTGAGAGATGTTTTGGTCTTATACATACTAGCCCGAATTTTTTTTTTTTTTTTTGACTACAGCATAACGGTACATAAGTTCCAAATAGCTCTATTGATTTTTTTTTCGTCTGTCTGAAAATAAAATTGTAAACTGTTGTTTCACTTCTTTTTTTTTGTTTTTTTTTTTTTGTTTTGGAACAGTTTCTAAGCAATTCGATGAAAGTACTTCTTGGACACTGCGTGGGTAGTTGCGATCAAATGGCAGGACCACCACCAGATTTTATACTGTCGATGCCGCCGCCCCCGCTGCCATCGTTTCTGATCACCAAGCCCAGAAATATTCTACCAGTATTCCAGACCAATGAGTCGCAGCCCTGCTTTGCCGCCTTTATGTGCGGCCAGAATCACCAGCACAATGAGAGCGGCAACGAGCTGATGGAGCTGGTCCGAAGTGACTCCAAGAGTTTCGAAAATATGTGGTTCTTTGTTTCCTCCTGCATTGGCATATTCGTTTTGGGCTGCTTCCTGGCCCTCATCCTGATCAGATGCAGAGAGTAAGTCATTTCCAAGTAACCAAAAAATGAACTTTTATAATTCTAACGATTTGCTTTGCTTTCAGCACCTTCTTCTCCTATCATGATGCAAATATCAAGCAAACTGCCATCAATGCTCTGGGAGAGGCCACCAAGTCGAACGCCTTCACCTCGGGCGGCATTCTCTATCCCTGTGCCACGGCCAACAGCCGCGACTTGTTGCAAAGCCAATTGGTGAACGACAGTCGCCTGCTCTGGGCCACCCTCACCCCTCATGGCACACGGCATTTCATTATCGAGAACTCCCAAGACGGACACTACGAAGCCGTCGACTATCGCGGCAAGTCGCACAATCAAGTGTTTCGGGGCTATGCCAAGCAGTCCTTTGTAAAGGTAAGTGGCTCCAGGTTATTCGATCGATTCTCTTTCCTCTACTCATAATCTATTCTACGCAGTCCTTTGATAACAACGGCTTTGTCGACTACGACTACGAGGATCCCACACCCTTGATGGACTCCTATCATGACGACATGGACTCTGGCTATCAAGAGCCCCATGAAGTCACCGGCTCCCTCAGACCAACACCCTCGCCCCTGCGCAATCTGGGCTCCTCGGCTCACTCGCCCACTGCCAGCGATAACCCCAAAATGCCCACTCTCACCTACAATTCCAGCTCCGGCTCAAGCTCGGCCAACACCAACCCAACCGCCCCTCTGACCATCAGTCGCAAGACCACACTATCCCGACGCATTAGCGATGCCTCTTCGCACAACGGTACATCGATGTAATGGCCTTGGCCCTTTTGCAAACTCAACTAGTTTAGCATAGTAAGTAAAAATAATAATAATACTAATAATAATAATAATAATGCATGAAATAAAAATGTTATATAAATTAAGTCTAAGCAAAAATATTCAACTAAAAAAAAAAAAAAATGGAAAGAAAATCATTTTTTAACTCGAAAAAAACATTCCATACTACGGAAAATATCGTCCAAAGATTAATTGCATAAATCATAAAAGTATAAATTATTTTTAAATCTTTTTTTTTTTTTTAGTTAAAATAAAAGATATTAAGTAGAATTGTAAACTTCTCTAAGTAAAGGAAAATAATAACTATCAATAATCAATATACTTGAAAACTACTAAAAAATCGCTTATATATAAAATAAAAAGAGAATATTGAAATCGATAAAATATAAAAAAAAACATTCCCATATACTTAATAAATAATAAAATATAAACAAAACTTTAGATAGATTTTTTCCAAGAATTCTCGGGAGTTATAAAAAAAATTTAATAATTTATTTTTGATTTTCTTTAGTAAAAAAAAAACACATACAAGTCTTAGAAAATAGATTACAAAATGTAGGCGAACATTAAACACGGGATCGGCCGAGCTTCGGATACCTTATACCTAGTATTAGTTTAAAAAGGTGGCTACCCTGGCCAGGTATACCCACATAAAAAGTCTAATTCCAATACTATTTGGAAATCCACAAACAACACTAGGCACTAGCGCGCCATCTGGCGGATTAGTCAGACAACGAATATCTATCTTTCGAATGTCTCTGCTAATTACAATCCGATTTTTCAATTTCAAACATTTCACCAAAATTCTAAAGCTGTGGAAAATACAAAGGCTTTAAAGTAGTGGTCCAAATCTCAGGTTTGTCTGCTCCAAGGACTGACGGACGGACATTTACTCTTATGACATCTTGGCTCAAATGGTTACGTCTCATTTTCCCCCTAACACAAACTTAAACTCTAGGTACAGGGTATACATACATACGACAAAGACGGAAGACAATTCACCTTAGCAACTCAAAATACTCTTGATCCAATCATGCAGATGGACTTCAATAACATTGACCTGATTATGGTTTTTCATGTGGAATAGATTGAAGGCCGTGGTGAGATGCATAACTGCAGACACAAAGTCGCTGAGGCGTAATGTTCCGTCCTTGCGTATGTAACGCTGGATGAGACAGTTCATAATGTCGGTACTCAGCTGGAAGCCAATGTCGTAGAGAGCATCTCTGAGGCGTTCGGCACGCAAGATGCCAGCCTTTTCCTTGGTGTACATTTTGAAGACACCCTGCCAGGACTTGAGATTGACCATGAATGTCTTGAATTGCTGGAAAGTGATGCGGCCGTTGCCCGTCTTGTCCTGGAGGGCCACCACCTGCCGGCAGATGTCAATATTGGCGCAACCCTTGATATAGTCATTGGGTAGACAGGCCTCCAGAAGCTCGTGCAGCTCGAAGCAGTTGATGGTCTTGTTCTCGTCGGCCAACTGCATGTAGACCGGCTCGTATTGGCAGACCGATTTTATTTTCAAAATGTCATCTTCGTTTTTCAAGGCCGGAAAGGGATCCAAGAGTATCATGGTTTGAGTCTCCAGACAGGAGAGTCGGAAGGCCGCTGTGCCCATAATGCGCACAGTGAAATGGGCCTCTTCGGCTGGCTCATAGGTGGTGGGTATCAGGACATAATGGCCCACCTCCAGGTGGGTATGATAGCTGACGTGCCGGGTATTGCCATAGTCCGAATTGAGCAGGCTCACGTGATTCTTGAAAAAGTCCTTTTGCAGGCACTCGCTGAGGCTGTACTCTCTGTCACGTTCCCGCTCCCGATCCCACAAGTACATAGTAAAGCCTATGACCTTGGGTTCTACGGCTGTATGCTGGTTGAGGGCTATGACGATATCCTGTTTTTCCTGTATAGAAACTAGCAGTTGCGGATTTATATGGAATGATTCGTGATTGCGGCAGCCACCGGCCGTGACGCCTCGCTTCCACTGCCCTTGATACATTTTCATTTTCCAATGCAGGGGACGGGCTTTCAGCATGTGTTCGCCATTGGCAGTGTCGGTGTCCAGATAGACGCACTCTAAGGCGGTGAAGGTCTGCATGAACTCTAGCAAGGATATCCAGAATTCGCCCAATTCTAATTGACTCAAGAGGCGCTCTCTTTCTGTGGCTGAGACACGTTCCCAGGTCTTGGAAGTGGGCGACCAGTCACCAGTGAATTGAGTCTTTTCGCCAAACGGCTTGGCCGAGAATGTGTCCTTCAGTCGAATTAGTTGAACAGAGTCCCCAATGATGGTCTCCACCTTGTCCAGGCAAGATAGTCTATAAAGTAACACAAATCGCAATTATTTTCATTCGAAGGCAAATATTAGTCTGGCTTACCTGTAATTAACATTGGCTAAAATGGAATTGGCGAGACGCTCGGGTGTGTTTTTCTTCTGGACCGAGGAGTTCTTCACTGCTATGCAGGTCACAATGCAAGTGGTATTCAAATAGTCTTTCAGAGTTTGTGGACGAATGGAATTGGTATTATCCGACTTAATGGGTATGCATTTGACAACACCACCTAGAAGATCACTGAGACCATCCGAGCGTGTGCCATATTTGAGGGCCTCGTAGGAGCCATGCAGTTTGGCTATGGCTTTTTCCAGCAGTGACGCCCAGAAGCAGTGGGTGGTTTGGGGCTGCATGAAGGCCAGGCGACCGTTGATGGTGGGCAGACGATCGTCTACCAAAACCTCTACCCACTCGCCGCACCACCACAAGCGAAAGCGATAAATGCCGTGAGATTTGCTTAGGCTTTGATCGGCTGGCACGACACGATAGAATAGATTTGGCAGCGAGTACAAGACTCCCAGGCAGGAGACTAGCCAGCGATCACCCATTTTACCAGGTATGACATCGAATTCGGAATTTTCATTGAGAAAGCAGGCATCGGTATGGTTGATTTCGGCTATTCGTTTCCATTGAAATGTGAAGGGCGGAGTTTGGTAGTAAAAAACTGAAGATTGGACGGCTGGGAAATCGGCATCTTCCCAGAGTATATTTCTTGTGCGGCAATCATTGAGTATACGTTCATATTTTGTGGCCATATTTTATTAAAAAATATGCTTAAAATTTTGTATTGCAACAAGGACAGCGGTTTTCATCACTTTAATGTAAATTAAGATCAACTTGAAATGTTTTTCTTTTATTTTTTTGAAGTGAAAGTTTCAACGTAAATCAGTCATTGCCACCTAGCAATGAAAGCTAAGCCGGGCTTAACAGTGACTCGACTTCAGCATACTCTTCTCGTGGGTAGGAGCATAACACACAAGACAGCTTAGGCGGCTAAGATAATTCCATGAATTTAAAGGTTTTTGATTACTGCAATTATTGTCTTTATTGAGTGGATTACGTGAAAGAGGCTTGATTTATTCTCGGCTTTAGTTTAGCAGACTTCTTCTAATGCTAACGCTTTTGCTTAAAAAGTGTATGGGCAGTGTGACCAGCTTGGCTTAGACTTGCACAGCCAGAGTTGCTATTTCGATACCTTGGCAGTCGAATCGATAGGCAGTTAACAAAAACAAAATATATTCGGGTGTTTTATTTTTTTTACAAAGCCTACCTTCACCAAAACAATGGTTTTTAATTTGACCGCCTTCAGCTATATCACAGCCTTGATTGGAGATGCCTTCTTAATATTCTTTGCAATATTCCATGTGATTGCCTTTGATGAATTAAAAACGGACTACAAAAATCCAATTGACCAGTGCAATAGCTTAAACCCGGTAAGTTTTTTTTTCATGCACTCAACCCGCGTTGCTTGGATCCGTTCTTTATCCACCCTTGCAGTGTTGTTTATAAGAAAAACGCTTAGCTCAAAAACAGTATCGCTCAAAGGAAATTTTAGAAGTGGCATTAAAACATTTCTTAATTAAAATTTGGAACTTTTTTTTGTTAGATATCTTACATCGTTATATATATTTATATATATATATATATTTTATTTTTTTTTCAGCTTGTATTACCGGAATACCTATTGCACATATTCCTAAATGTGCTGTTTTTGTTCTGTGGTGAATGGTTTACGTTGTGCCTCAATTTACCTCTTATCGCCTACCATGTCTGGCGATATAAAAATCGTCCCATTATGTCGGGACCAGGGCTCTACGATCCCACAACCGTGCTAAAGACGGATACCTTGTCACGAAATATGCGAGAAGGCTGGATAAAACTGGCCGTCTATTTGATAAGCTTCTTTTATTATATCTATGGAATGGTTTATTCCCTAATCTCAGCATAGGATTGAGGCAAATCGCCACTTTCTATGTTTTTATTTTTAGCCAAAACTCAAGTCAGTGTTTTTTTTTTATTTGTTATTATTTAAGCCTTAACGAACAACGTAATAAATTAACATTTTTATTTTGAAGTGATGTCAAGTTATAATCAAGTTGAATAAGCGATCACACGTGGATGAAAATTTCTATAATAATAGATCATTATTAATATACCAAATATATATGCTAAATTAAATAATATGGCAATTTTCAAGGGTATATAAAAGGCAGCCCAAATATGCTCGGCAAGACAGAATGTAAAATATAAAAAATATTTGTGCCTGGTAGGACCATCCTTGGCAGGTATGAAGACAAATAAATACACAGCTCCCAGAGTCAGACAGAAAAGAAAATTCCAAACAGGATTTTTGGCAAACGTTGGAGTGTCCCAGAAAAACACAACTAAACCGCACAGAAGGAGGTGGGCCAAACAGGCATATGAAGTGTATAAAGGAAATATGTAAGCCATATACGAAATACAAATAATACGTGCACCTATAAAATAAATAACATAAAAACATTAAAGAATAAATATTTGCAAAACTAAAAGCAATTAACTGACCGGTTAATGACGCAAAATAAATAAATTGTAGAAAATTTCCGGGCCAATCAATTTTATGTTTGTCCAGTTGCGCTAATCTATTTGCCTGGTTATATGACTTTAGAGACAAGCCACTATTTACAAAATATATTGTTAACAATATGGAACGAGAAACTGAAAATAACAAATATATATATTAATAATAATCTTTAAGGCAATTTAGATAATATTACTCACCCCATAAGGTCTCGAATTGCCGCAAAATTATTGTGATTTGCAGGATTTTTTGTGGAGTGGTTTCCAAAAATAAATCGAAAAGTCTTATAAAGTTTACAGTACTATCTTCTTTCAGGTATCTACTGTGATATCTGAAATTCAAAATAATTTGTAAGATTTCCGCGCCATTTAAATAGACTTATACTTACATGAACACCTGGCTGTTCTGGCCATATTCAATTGCTTTGTTACATTTCAGGGCCCACAATAAGGTATATCCGTCTCGGAAAAAATAGGAAAACCCAATTTTCCATAGCACACCATTGGCAGGGTCATGATTATTCTCTATATCTTTGGCAGTCAAGATGTGGGCTAGAATCAGGGCGGTCACAATCAAGGGCAATATAATTGAGGCAATTGTCCAGACAGCGTAAACATATAGGCCAGATCGATAAAAGTCATACACAAAATAAATATTGCACAAAATTGCACCAAGTCGTGTGATAACACCAAAAATAGTGAAACCAATATCAAAACGGGAGATTTTAAGATCTGTTTGGTCGGCGGGTCCAGCATAATTTACTACGCCCTGCTGGTAGTCCGTGGCCATTTTCCAGTTTGCTTAAAATGAGATCATTGTGAAAAAAAGTAATGCCTTACTTTGAAATGTTATAAACAAACTAGACGACCTTTCGCGATTAAATAAGCCAGGGCCAGGTCCAGGGCTGTGTGCTGATTGATATCGATTGTTCTAAGCTAGGGTCTGCGAGCTGATCGTTATCGAGTGATAATGCGCCTATCGATCGGATCGGAAAATGCATTTTGTTTTAAACTGTTTATTCTTCTTATCTGGCGGAGGCAACCTTTTAACCCAGGTGTTTTTAATTAAATTATTAATTACAAATGTGTTGTTACTTTTGTATACATATATATTTCTTTACTAAATAATTTTTTACTTATAAACGCCAGACAAAGATACACGTTTTCCCCCAGTTATAAAATTGTTACAAATATCAAATTTCTTTTTTAGCCTGAACCCCAGTTGATTTTCCATTTTCGTTTTTACAATATTTTCATATATGTATATATATATATATAAATTTATGTATGCATTAGGTATTTGAGAGACAGAGAGAGAAAGCAATAGATTTTGTATAATATGTATTCATTTTGTTTCATGAGATTATTGAACCAATGAGATTTTCCAATATTATCTCTCCGAGGCATTTGTTTTTGCTTTTTTGCAAATTTCTTAGTTTAAAGCACTTATGGCAATATAAATCTGTATATGCAAATTAACAGCAACATAAGATAGTGCATAGAATAATTGATTGTGAGTATTTTGGTGCTGCTGTTTTCAGCTGATTGTTTCGAGGCTGAGCTTGCCTGGAAGTTGCGACAAATTGTTTCGTTCTTAATAAAATTGAACATTGATTCAACCAGATTTGCAGGTGTGATTTCGGTACAGCGTTCTAAATGTTCGACAATGCAATTCTTCAGATTGTTAATGTCATTGCATTGTTTCTCGCCCACAACCAATTTGGGTATGGATTTGATATTGTTATCACGTATATCAGCCATGTTACTATAAGTAGAGAAGGTGTAATTCACGCACTGCTGAATATTGTCCTGTTCGGACGCGAGGCATTCGGGTCCCTTTTCAGCTATGAACAGGGCTATTTGGTCGCCATCTTTGTGGCAAATGAAATTTAGCAAGCTACGTATGATCCGCTTCAATACATCCTGACTCTCCTGTTCATCTTTGTCCAGGCAGGGCACAAGTTTCACATTGAACGCCTCGAAGCATTCGAACGCATTTGAACGCTTATTACAGTACTTATTGAACACCACATCCAATTCACCTCGCGGCTTAGCTTCTTCGATTTCCTCCTGCATCGTTGTATAGTTCACCAGAGCGCCGATGCACTGTTGCATGACGGAAATGCTCTCTTCAATGTCAGTGAAGGCCTTCCGTCCCGCCTCTTCGCCGGACACCTCAATGCATTTGTTGCGAAACAGATTCTTAAAATCATCCAAGGTTAAATTATTCGATTTGATGTCTATGGGCAGGTTCTGGGCCAGTCCGAGCTTGTCAAGATCCAATTGAGCTTGCACGCCCAAAACCAAGTAGCACCCAATTATCAAGGGTAAACATTTTTTTAACAAGGCCATTTTCTGGTTTCCTGAATATTTGTACTTATTGGAAAATTTAATACCTTAAAAGCTCCTTGGAAAAAAATCCTTGTATAAGTTGAGTATATAAAATATTTCTCTTGTATTCTTAATATTTCCTCAATATTGATGGCACCCTTTCATTTTAATTGGCTCGTTGAATGGGTACTTTAAATTTTTTAATTTGTTACGCCTTTTTATATTTATATCTATATATATATTTTTAATTCGCTCGAATATGTTGAACACCGTGATTTGTTGAAAACTAAGCTGCCTATGTAGATGTAAAGCGCAGATTTTGTTTTTCACTCTCTGCTCATTGTTATTAAATTTTTTGAAGGGTTGCAATCGGAAATGATATCTAATCGATAAAAGACGAATTGCATACGTTGGCCGATAACAGAAATGCACTTCTGCTTGAAAATTTGCGCCCAGTCTTAAATTCGTGAAAGTTGGTGTCTTTGGCACAATGTGTGACACAGGAAATTTGATTGACTTTGGGGACACCTTGGTGACGGTGGACGATGCACAACCAGTTGTAAATTCGGTTATTGATTTGCCGAAGACTACACAATTCAAAGGTCCCTATGATCCCTTCGATTCGGTTGAAAAAGAAGCCTGCTCGAAGGTGTGTTTGTATAGGTAAAAAGCTGCGCCATTTTGTATTAAAACCAGGTTTTTGACTTAACCACAGGGCATCATTTCAACCTTGACCACTGTAGCCGGAGCCAAATGCCCGGATCTGCCAGATTTGAATAAGGAAAGTCCACCGGTCTGCATGACAACATCAAAAATTGATGGACAGCCGGAGGGGAAAATGGAAATTCCAAACAAACAACTCGATACTGTGCAGCTGACCTCGGAGACAGCTCTCAACATCACACCACAGAATTTGGGAAAAGCCAAGCGACACTTGAGTGGCTTGAAATTTGATAATGTCCTTTTTGGCAACAGCCCACAAATGCTGGCAGCAGAGTCTCCGCTCAAATTGGTAGATGATGACACCATGACTGACACCGGCGGCAGTTCAAATGCCAAATTTGAAGAGGATTTGAAAATGCTCAGAATACCCATGCTAGATGCCTTGCAAACAAACGAGCCAGCGGAGTCAACAGATTCAGCTCAAACCGAGACCCTGGTCAAGAGAATGTCCACCTACTCACGCAGTCAGAGTCTGCCCGAAGTGATCAGAACTGAAGATGTCACTAATCTGAGCCAGCTCCTGGAAGAGCTGCGAGTATTGGTAGATGAGCATGTGGAGCCCAATAAGCAGGCCTTGTTCCATAGAGTTATCAGGGCCATGGAGGTAACTCTGCAAGAACCAGTAGCCGAGACCAAGCCAGAAAAGCCGCCTATCTATACCCGCGAGGGCACTTTTGATATAGAATTACAGGTAGGTAGACTCCGCAAGAGTTATAAAACAAAAATATACAACTTTTTCCATTTAGCAAAGAGAGCAGCAAGAGTCGGCAGCCAAGGCTGAAGTAGGCCAGGCACAGTGTATAGAAGATTTCCCAGATGCCATGATAGCCTCTTCGGCCACTTTCGATGGCAACGGCAATTCGTTTGGAGAGGAGGCGCAACCAGATCCTCACACCTATATAGAAAACGAATTCCAGTCGCCACCGGAGGCTGGCGTCAAGCCCAGCCCCGAATCCTTTATGACTCAGGTGGTAGATGTGAATTTGGTGCAACAGATCAATGAGTTGCTGGAGCGGCAGAAGCTAACAAAAAGCGAGGATCCTTCTGGACAAACCGTCATTCTGGTGGTAAACTCGGGCTCAAATGCTCAGCAGCCTCAATTGCACTTGCCGCCATCCAGCACACCCTTGCCCAGCTGCATGGTGGCTCCCTCGCCGGCCAGGGCTGCCCTGAAGATGTCAACCGACGACTCACAAACGGGCTCCCAAAGAAGACGTTCCTCTTCCCTGTCCATACACGACAAAAGCAAATTCAATCGCATCAATCGGCCCAATCTAAAGCAAGCCGAGGAAATCTCCCTACAGGCGGCCAAAGAGCAGCTAAATCCCCATGACAAGGCCCTCGAGAGCTTCCGGCAACGCCGAAATTCCTATTCCACAGTGCCCAACAAAACTGCTGCCTGTCGCGTGCTCCAGCTAAACAACCACCAGCAGCCCAAAATCTACGAACCGCCGCCCAAAATGAATCGCAATAAAAATTCAGCTCTCTGCGAATCCATAGTGAAATGCAATGGACCCATGAAGGCCATAATACCCATCAAAAGGGTTGTGCCCATGATAAAAACTGACGAGTCCAATGTCCACGATTTCACCTTACCCATAACAACAACCGGCTGCGGAGGGGCCAGCAACGCCCCCTCAGGCAAGAAGCTATTCAGCACGAGTACACCCATGTCCCAAATGCGCAACCAGCAGCGCAGCTCGGGCGCCAACTTTATCAATGCCTGCTCGACCCCTCTCTATGGCCGACGTTCCAGTTTCTCCAAGAAGCTAGACACCTCCACCTTGGGCAAGACCGCCTCGCGTACTTCCACCGGCGGCAATGCCAATTTGAGCACGATCCTCAAGCCAAAATCACCACTCAAATATCAGAAAATGGAGACACGCAAATCTTCAACCACAAAATTCAAAATGTGATCAACCGTTCCAGTTTTTGTTTCTTGGTTTTATTTTCTTTTTGTTTTATTATTTTCTTTTTTAATCATCTCGTTTGAAAAAGTCTTATCTGAAGAAGTTATCAACTTTTGACTACTTATCGCGTCCATTTGACTGTGAAATGTTTTGTATGTGAAACCACCGACAATCTCTAAGTATACTCAAATCGAGCAAAAACAAGCTTATCCAGGTCTTTAGATATAAGAAAAATAAATAAAATTGTTTAAACGTTCGGAGAGACGTGTCCAACTTGGGAAAGGTCAAACTGAAAGACAGGGGAATATCGGAAATTGCGGTGGTTGTTTGCGTCGCTCGCTGATTGTTTTAAGAGCCTCAGGAATCTGGGCCTCACCAAAGAATCCTTAAATCCAGATCCCTAAAATTGTATGGATGTTGATTCCCAGAAAAGAATATTGGAATCCAGATTTCTGAAAGAATAATAGAGTCTAGATTCCCAGTAAATCAGCTTAAACTAATTCGTAAGACTTCAGAAATTAATCCTAGAATCTGGATCCCCCGATTCCCAGTCGAAACTAATTCATCAGATCTCACAAAAGACTATAATTTAGATCTCTGTATTAATTTATCAACTCCTCAAATCGTGTGAAAATCCTAAAGAAATCTTAGGGGTGTATCCTATATTTTGAGATCCCTTGATAGGGATTAAATGAATGGTATATTTGAAAGTATTTTCGCTTTGGTCTCGTCTTTACTTTTTATTCAGTTTACTTTTCAAGATGCTCAAATGGGTGAGGCAGGTATCACGATAGTTGCGACGTTCCGCCAGCTTGTCGAGTGGCACCATCGCATTCAATTGATTGGCAATGGATACTGCTGTGGGTCCCTCCATTTTGGGTGTGGCGCCCATGGTCTCACTGACGGCATAGATGGTCTTCGAATATCTGTCGAAATAATTGGCCATGCCCTCGGCATTGAGATGGGCCGTTTCCAGAGGACCAAGGAAGGCATAACGCATGCCCAGGCCATCGGACATTACGCTGTCTATGTCCTTGACATCGAGAATGCCATCCTCAACCAGACGCCAGGTTTCGTTTAAAATGGCATACTGAATGCGGTTGAGGGCAAAGCCCTCGATTTCTCGGCTCAAGGTGACCGGTTTCTGGCCAATTTCTTCCATCAGAGCGCGTGTGGTCTTCACATATTCCGGCTTGGTCCAGGGGGCTGGCACAATCTCCACCAGGGGTACATAGTAGGGAGGATTTACAGGATGCGACACCACAACCTAGAAGGAGAGCAAGGGGAGATTTTTCAGATCCCTAAAGTGTACAGAAGGAAGTTCTGGCTTACATTGGCCTTGTGCTTGAGGTCGGAGCTGAACAGTGAAGGCAAGAAGGTGCTGGTGGAACTGGAAAGGATTGTATTGGCCTCCATCACGGCATCCAGTTGCTGATACAGAGACTTTTTCAGGTCCAAGCGTTCGGGTATGCATTCCTGTATAAACATAGCACCCTTGACCAGCTGTTTGAGGTCATTGGTGCCGCTGATGCAGCTGAACTGCTGGACGGCATTGAGAGTGCCACGAAGCAGACCCTTGGACTCCAGATCCTTCAGCTCCGTCTCGGTGGCCTTCAGGGCGCCCGCCACCTGTTCGGGCAAAATATCATACAGCATCACCTGATAGCCCACCGAGGCGAAGAGCATAGACCAAGAGCGTCCTATAAGACCGCTGCGATTGGAGAGCAATTTTCAAATTGTTAAATCGATCTTTCCCAGATTGAATCCTTTTCAACCAAGCTCACCTGCCGACAATGCCAATCTTGGCACTTTTCTTTTGTCCGGACATTCTGCTACGTTCCGTTATTTCGCTTCAAAGTATTTGGTATTTACACCTACGCTCCCGCAAACACACACCCACACGCACACAAACAAAAATTCAAGAACAATTCTCGCGGTAAACGGTGCGGCGCACGTCTCGGCTGACCAAAATCGTTTGAACGAAATAAAATAGTGGCAACCGGTTTAATATAAATTGAAAAACGATAAGAGACGCTGCCCAGCTAAGGTGAGCATGACCCAAAAGTGCTCTAACAAGTAGTTTGGCAGCTGCTGGTGTTGGTGTTGCTGTTTTTCTGATTTCTTATGGCGATAATGTTCATTAAAACAATAACACACACACACACACACACACACACACTCTAGCAAGCTGCCCGCTAGGAAATTTGCTGCAAACTGAAAATTTTCCATCGCAAAGAACTATGAAATTTATTAAAGTTTTTTTTTTTTATCAAACTTCTTTTTCTACTTTAAAGTGGCTCTTGGCTTTTCCATTTTTATTTATTTACCCCTAATTCCCATTTCTCACCGGGCTTGATATGAATTTTTTCAAAATGCCCTTAATTTGACATTTATTAGAAATTCCTATGCGCTTTAATTTTTGTTTTGTTTTTTTTTTTACCCTCCACAAGTGTCAGTATCTTTCTGATTTGTGAGCGGCAGTAAAAAAAAAAAAACAATAACAATTATAAAAGTAAAAAAAAAAAAAATAATAAAAACAAAACTAAGTAGAACAATTTCAGTCGGTGTGTTTGGAGTACTCGGCAAATAAACTAGCCATGATTTCGATTTGATATACGAATATTTTATTTGCTCTGGTATGGGGGTATAAATTTAGAGACAACTATGGAAATTTTCAATGGAAATATTTCTATATTTTGGACTGGACTGGTTCTGGTCATACATTTCTTGCTTCTTCTCACTAGACTGATTTTGTTTGATATCTCAAGACGATCATGTCTGATATGGAATATTTCGAATTGAGTAGATTTTCAAAAATCCTGCAGCTTTATTCTAAAATCCTGAACAATTTGAGCTGTGACAAAGGGCACCTTAGATGGGATCCCCAAATTCTTCCCAATGATACATATTTTTTTTTTATATATTTAAAAATATATTAATATAGTTTTTATTCGCTTTGTTCTTGTTTGAAAAAAAAACTAATGCGTAAACGAAAAAAGTGAAAGCTCTAAGGGGAAATTAAACGTTCAATTTGAGGGTTTCTTACAAAGATTTTTCTCTCCACGAGTCAGTTCAATTGGGTAAAAGAGAAAAAGACTAAAAACAGGAAACCCCTAATTCTAAGATTTTCGTAAGTCTACATGATTTTGTGTGTCCGCGTGTAGGAAGTTTGTATTTAAATCTAAAGCGCCATTTTACGACCCTCGATGGATATTTCCACGGCGCGTCGACTTTCCTTCAGCCGTTTCGAGTCCAAGAATCGTTTCATATGCTTTTCATAACGAGTGGGCTTCTTTTTGCTCGCCTAAAATAATGCAACCAATAAATTAGATTCTTGGGATTCAGCCAAATGATAAGGCAAACACTCACCGAGGGCATTTCGCTTTCGACGGTGGATTTGGGCCGAATGATGTAGTCCTTATTTGAGGGCATGGGCACACGCGCCCGAGCCACCCAGCCCGGATCACCAGGACGCAACAGTTTGTCCTCTGTGGAGAAGGTTGGATTCAGGGAACGATTTTTTCCACTGCTACTGGATCCTCCCATTGAAAGTACTGACTGGGTCTCTGGATTGCTATTAATTTTATGATGTATGCGCGACATCTGGGCCAAATCGCGCTCCTGCCGCTCCTCCTTGCTCATGGCCGCAAAATCACAACTCAAATTGAATATGGGACGGGCCCATTCCGAAATCAAACGACCAGCCCGATCGCGGTTCTGTTTGGTCTCCAGCGGATGCTTGTACAAGTACATCACAGCCTTGCCTATGCCCGATTGCTTCAGATAACTCTTATCGATGGTGGGAAACTAAAAGAAGATTGAACATGTTAGAAGTAGTTTCAATACGAGTCTGGTTTCAACTAACATCGGACAAGAGTTTAAGGATGCTCTCACGTATCTGCAGGCAAGGCAGACTCTTATTGGGCAGGGGCGCCAGCCAGTCTGTCAGTACATTTAAAATATTGTGCTCCAGAAATGCCAATTGCAGATCCTTCTTAATCAGCTGCGACATGACCTGCTTGAGCATAGAAATCTTCTTGGTGGCCGGATGACCGGCCTTATTCAGTTGTCTATCCTCATCCGAGGCGTTCTTCATATTTACAATCAACTGATCGATTAGGTCGTCATTGTCATTTATCAAATCAATGTCTCGTTTACGACGACGTATCCGCTTCTCTTCCTTCTTTCTCATCAACATGGCATCGAAATCGGACACAAAGTTATCATGTCTGTGGAAATCGGTATTTGTGTGAGAACATTTTTCTCTTTTCTCTTTGTGTTTTTTACTCACTCTGTTTCATTTGAGATGGGTCGGTTTTCATCATCGGAACTTTCCACAATTTTATTCGCAGCCTTTTCGGGACTCTCATCATCATGTTTAGTGCCATCAGCATCGCCCTCACCTTCGTCCTCGTTGTCGGTATCGGTGATCTTGGCTCGCTTCTTCTGCACTTTTGGTGCGTCTTCGTCTAAATTAAAAATAAATTTCAAGTTTATCTGGAGATATTTTGGTATCGTTGGCCTTACCTTCTGAATCGCTTAGGATGGCGCGTTTGCGGCTTGAATCTGGCTGAGAGGCTTGGGAATCAGCTCGACTACGTGAGCGGGAACGTTTTTCGCCCTCTTTGGCGCCGCTGTGCCTGGAGAGACTGCGGGCCGAACGGCTTCGTGAGCGGCGAGAGCCACTACGGGAGCGGGCCGAACCACTACGAGAACGCCGGGAGCCACTGCGGGAGCGGACCGAGCCGCTGCGTGATCTGCGAGACCCACTGCGTGATCTGCGAGACCCACTGCGTGATCTACGAGAGCCACTGCGGGAGCGTACCGAGCCACTTCGTGATCTGCGAGAGCCACTGCGTGACCTACGAGAACCACTGCGGGAGCGGACCGAGCCACTGCGTGACCTGCGAGAACCACTGCGCGATCTGCGAGAGCCACTACGTGAACGGGCTGAGCCACTGCGAGATCTTGAGCCACTACGTGATCTTCTTGAGCCGCTGCGAGAACGGGCGGAACCACTACGAGATCGGCGTGAGCCACTGCGTGATCTGCGAGAGCCGCTGCGTGATCGGCGTGAGCCACTGCGGCTTCTTCTTGAGCCGCTGCGAGACCGGACTGAGCCACTGCGCGATCTCCTAGAGCCACTGCGAGAACGTTGTGAGCCGCTACGCGAGCGGGCGGAGCCACTGCGTGATCTTCTGGAACCGCTGCGTGAGCGTCTAGACCCGCTTTTTGAGCGAGCCGAGCCACTGCGAGATCTCCTTGAACCACTACGTGAACGCCTAGATCCACTCTTTGAGCGTGCCGAGCCACTACGTGAACGCACTGAACGACGCGAACCACTGCGTGAACGCACTGAGCCGCTACGAGAACGTCGTGAGCCACTGCGTGAACGGATCGAGCCACTACGAGAACGTCGAGAGCCACTGCGTGATCGTTGTGAACCGCTGCGGCTGCGGCGTGATTGTTTTGAGCCACTGCGACTACGGCTACGGGATTGCTGCCGTGCTGGTGAGCCATTGGGCGAACGACTAGAGTGCCTGGAACGGCTGCGACTGCCGCTGCCCTCGCGCAAAGAGGCACTGCGTGAACGGCTCCTGGAACGTGAGGAACGTGGCGAACGGTTGACTTCCACTGCTTCCTCTTCAGTGGCTGCTGTTGGCATCTCCGCCGGCTTAGGCTCTTTTTCGGTGACTATTTCGGTCTCCGCTTCTGTTTCATCGGCCTTTACGTTTTCTTTTGTCACTAAGCCGTTGGTTGGTTGTATTTGGTTCTCGCTTTGGTCGGGCTCGGCTTCGGTCTCCTTGCCATTATTTATGGAAATTTCTACAACACATTAAGAATTACTCATTAGAGCTACAGCATAAAACTACGCACATACACACGAACACACACACACGCTAATGTGTGCGTATGTGTGTCTGGTGTGGGTGTGTGATTAAATGTTCTGCAACAGGCACAGTTGTGGAATAAAGTACCGTAACAAATTTTTTGCTTCATTTAAATGGGAAAGAAAATGTATTTTCGCAATGCATACCCATTTCACCTGTATTCGCTATTTCGGTTTCCATGCTTTCGCCGCAAATTTTAGAATTTTTCGTCGGGCTGTGTTGTTGGTAAATTTTTTTTAGCCGCGCATTTATGCAATTTCTGTCCGAAAATCTTCAATCATTTAGCTAAATGCAATAGCATAACTACTTGTGTGTTAGCTGTGATAAATATGTGCGTTTTATTTCCTTTTTTTTTGCTCATATATATTGATATTTATGTAAACGACGCGTTTTTTACACTCGCAAAATTACTCTCACACATTCATATACACGTTGTTGCCAAAGTAAAAACATACACTTAAAGCGCCCTCTGTCACATTACGAAATGCAACCGTGTTGGCAGTGCTGCCAAGTTGTAAAACAAAAATAGTCAAAAAAGACATTGCAGGAAGGTGGATGAATTCAGCTTTAGTTTGGTAGTTACTAATGTTTTTTGTAACAGCTCAATATATTATGTGAACTGTAAAGTCTTTGCAGATCTATAGAAAAATAATCTATTGACTTAATCTCGTCCATTCAAAATTTACCGCACAATTAGCCAAAATGGCAGCACTGGTCAGTATTAGACGCAGAAAAGCTGCTGTGCCAGCCGTTGTTTTCAGCAAAATATTATATGGTCCCAGAATAAGCTAGAAGAGCACACAAGTTACATATTCGTTGATTCTGCATTTTGTTGGCCAATTCATCGACTTGCCAAAATATTAATCGATTTTTTCTGCCATCCAAAAAATCAATCTAATCGATTTTGAAAGGAGAGTAAGGCTATAAGAAAGATAGCCCCGGCTAGTTTTTTGGTTTAATCGATTAATCGAATTCCCAAAGTATAAAGGGAATCTATCGAATCGGTTTTGAAATCGACGTTTTCGCAGCTAACTTGCTCCAGGTAGCCCGCGAACGTTGAGAAGTTCGGTCAAGCAAAGTTTAGAGAAGCTCGTCTGAGAATTTAAAAAAAGAATTTTTTTTTGTGTGTAAAAAGCGCGCCAATAAAAGTTTCAAGCCATGGAGTTTAACAATCGTTTGCTTTTGAAGATTATTGAATTGGTAAGTAATTGGAATTGTCCAAAAATATAATTTATTTTTGTTAAACTACCTACGAGTCTGTCTTGGCTATTTATTTATTTTTTTTTGTTTTTTTCTGTGATTTTCCCCGAAAGGATTTGTTGTCCACTCTTTTTGTCCTTTCATTTTGTGATGCGCAAATTGTCTGCTTCTTCTTATTTCGTTGTCCTTGAAAAGCAACTGGTTATTTCTTCTTCTTCTTCTCCATCTTCCTTCCTACCTAAATTTTGTTTTTGGGGTTAATTCAGTTCTTGTTGCTGTTGTTCTTGTTGTGCTCGGCCATGACTTCATTTGAAGTTTTGCTTTATTGCGTCGTAATTTTTACGCACTAAAATCAAGGCCAACAGGGAACTTACCCCTGGGAAGTATGGCTTTGCTTTATTATTTCTTTTTTTTTTGTTTTCTATGCCCAATTTGTGTGTGTTTTTGCTTCTTCTTTTGTGATTTGTTTTGGTCCGCAGATTTATGGCTCATGATATCATTCGGGGGGGAACCAAGAACAAAAACAAAAACACATTTCGAATTTGTAATTAAATTTTTTGTTTTTTATTCTTTTGAAAAATTCGGTAGTATTTATTTTTTATTTTTGACCAAATAGAGTAGACGCCACGGGCCGTGGGCGTGTCAGAGAAGAAGAAAAATAAATTAATTTATTTACCTTTTTTTTGTTTTCTTTTTTTTTGGTTTTGTTGGCTTTCAGCTTCCGTTGATTCCGTTGTGATGTCATCAAAATTTCGAAAATTTTTGTTTTACTCTTCACACCTTGAAATTTTCAATATTTATTTGAGTAGATTTAATGACTCAGAGCTTCCTATTCAAATTTGCATATTCTTATCAAAAATGGTGAGAGCATCATTAGAACGCACGCAATTTTGATTGCCCCGAGGCGATCTGAGCAAGTACTCTATAAATAGACCGGAATATCTCATCATGGCTATGACAATTCTATGATCTCATAATCTGGTTCAACAAGTCTCCAGGCCGCCGAACACAAAATAAAAGATCTTTTTTTTTATTGAAAAGGCTGAATTATTTTCAAGCTGTTTCGGCTTCTTTGTTCTCGGAGCTGATGATTTGGGCAGGGCGTAGAAACTTTTCCTAGGAATTTCTGATAATCCCTTGGAATTTTCCAATTACTCATTGTTTGCAAAAATGTATAGGCGAATTTTGAGTTTCACTTGAGACCTCTCGAAAACAATGAAAGAGATCTGGGGCCCCCTTCTTATCGGCAGAGACTTCATTTGTTTACAAAATCGAACATAAGAATGAGCAAATTAAAAAAATTAATTCAATTCGAAAGATAAAGTATTACTTTATCTGAGCAAAAAAAAAAATTCAAGATGGAAATGCATTTTTTTGTTTTATTTTGTTTTATTCTTGATTAAAAAGAAGAGCTTGTCGGGTCTGAGTAATCAATCAAGTTGCTATTTTTTTTATTTTTTATTATTGCACACTGACCCATGACACACCCAAAAAAAAAAAAAAAAAAGTCAAGCACACACAATTGTTAACTGATACTTTAAGGCCATAATTAAATATTATGTGTGGATTGGTTGGTATGTGAAAAGTGTAACCGGCGAAACTGACTAATCGGGTAAAGACGAGTTTTTGTTTCTCTGTTTGTTTAATAGAGACAAGACGCGCCTTAAATAATTCACAACAGCTAACCCAACAACAACAACAACAACAACAACTGTTTCAATAAGCCTTACTTAAATTTTGATGATGTCATAGAAAAAAAAAAAAATCATCATTGAAAAGGCAGCAACAACAGTGGCATAATAAAATCAAACAGATACAAAAATAACAACAACAACAACAATAACAGCAGTAGCAGCATTAGTCTTTTATATCAAAGCGCAAACAGATACAGGCGAAAATTACGCATACGCCATGTGCGCCGACTAAAGGTCGAAGCTGCATTGAATAAACAAATTTTTCTATATATATATATATAAAAACACACACACACACGCTCCTACACAGACATCTAGAAGTAATGAATAAAGAAAAAAATATTATTATTATTTCAAAGAGCTTTTCTGTTGGGCATTTTTGATTCGATCCAGAAGAGACCTTCCGATCGGCCTATTTCGGATTAGTCATCCGAGTATAACAAATAGCAACAAGCCAAGTCAGGCCTCTTGGTTAAATATTTGTTGGCCACTCTGTTGTCTTCTTGGTATCTTCTTCTTCTTTTTGTTGTTGTTATTGTTTACCTCAATTGTTTTGGTCATGGGAAACAGCTCAAATATGCCTTAGATAAGAAATCAAAAGTGTTTGCTTAAGATACAAAAAAAAAAAGTACCCATAAAAATATCAAATCAGCGAGAAGAAAGAAAGAAAAAAAAATGCGTAAGGAAAAACACAAAACCAACAAAAATGTACGGAAAATTAAATAAAAACATTTTGACATTGAAAAGTAAACAAAAAAAAAATTGAAAAAAGTCAAACAAGTTCTTAAGGAAACACTCAAACATTTTTCAAAAATAAATAAAAAAAAAGCTACAAAAAATTAAGGAAAGAAATTTTTAAAAATATCTGAAAAAAATTTTAACATTTAAAGGAAATGAATTTTTTTTTTTTATATTAAAAAATATTCACAGAATTACCAGAAAAATATAAAAATAAAGTTTTTTTAATCTTAAAAAATAATCAGAGAATTTCCAAAAAATAATTTTAATATTTTTTAAAGTCTTAAAACGAATTCAAAAAATTTTAAAAATTTCTGAAAAAAATTTGATATTTAAAAGAGAATTTCCAAAAAATTAATAGATTTTTTTTATATTAAAAAATCAAAGAATTTCCAGAAAAAAAAATTGAACAAAAATATTTATTTTTACTAAGATTCAAGAATAACCCTTTTTTAATCTTTCCAAAAAAAAAAAGAATTGAAAAATTATTGGAAAATTGGTTAAAACTTTGAAAAAGAAAATTAATAAAAACTGAGCTAAATTATTTTTTAGAAAAGTCCTAAAATAAAAATATCCTTTTTTATTTAGAAAATCCAGAAAAATAATTCGATAAATATATTGCCCAAAATTCGAGAAATCACCTATTTTATTTAGAAAATCCAGAAAAATAATTGGAAAAATTCGAGAAAATTTGTAATTAATTTTTGGGGAAATTTTTAAAGTTCTTTGAAAATAAATCCACAAAATATCTAAGCATATTTTTTGTTGAAAATGTTTCCGAAAAACTAATCAAAATTACGAGGAAAACAATTTAAGAAAAAATCTAAAAAGATGAATTTTTAATTTTCAAAATTTTTCAGAATTTTCCAAATTTCTGATTTGAATATGTGCGTAGTTACGATTTATTTAATCAATGCGAATTTGGATGATTTTGTTTTTCCTTCGGCTTTCAGCAATATCTTTCACAAATTCTCCAATATCTTTTTTTTTGCGTTTCCATTAAATTTTGTTAATTCTTCATCATTTTTTTTTCTTTTCTGAAAATTCCCAACTTGTGAATCGCACACATGTTTTTCTATTGTTTAATTTGTTTCCCCTTCCCCCTTTTTTTTAGTTGGGTCATAAAATATTTTAACGTACTAATAAATCGGCCAGACCCGAGCCAAGTCGGCTAATTCTGCTCTCACGAAATTCTTAAAGAGTTTTTCTGTTTATTTATGCTCCGAGGGCTTCATTGTTTCAGCTTTCGGGGGACATGACACATTTATATATAAATATATATATTTTTTTATAATTAATGACAAATTAAATGTGACAAAAAGAAGAACAAATTTTCGGCATTTGTTTTTGGTTAATCTTTTTATGGACAATTGCAAATTGATAGCAGTTCAAATGTCAGTGTCTAAAGTTATTTTAAGACTATCAATTTAAAATGGTTACACTTTTTGTCGAGTCATTAAAATATAAAAAAAAGAAAATTACTTATTTCTTCTGAAATATTAGAGACAAATTGGGGGAAAGGAGATTCTTCCTTGGCGAATCGATATGGCCATCTCCTTCGCCCAAGTCAGAATTGACAGAACCGTCGAATCCAAAGCGGCCTTGAAATCAGGACTTACAGATCAATCCTTATATATGCAGGTGCCGAGTTTCATTTTAGCTGAACCCACCTCATAGCTGGATTGGCAAACCAAAGAGACCAAGGGAATATCCCTGGTATTTACTGACCCAACTAAATCAAACAACTTTATATGAAATCAAGTGAACGGTAGCTGCCTCAGAAAGCCATATCAGTGTTAGAGATATCTCAGCTATTTATCTACCAAGCTAGATGAAATTTGAAAGGAAAAAGTATTGCGAATTCTTAGAATATATTTTGAATAAATCGCATCAGTCATGGCTAAAGAGTACTCCGAACGGAGTCGGACAACCCGAAGATAGCCTCTTCTATTCTTTTAAATTTTCTTATAGATCCCTAAATCTGTACCTGATCATAGGTTCCCAGATTCTTGGTGGAGATTTGGGGAAAACTAGAGTCCCAGCTAAGCATTGATGAACACCTGGGTACATAGAGTTTCGGAGGGCTGGACACACTTTATCATATAGTTTTTTTTCGCTTGAAACCTTTCTGTTTGCGTCATAAATCAGATATTCATCTGTCCATTTAAATACATTTTCCATCATAAAAAAAAAAACAAATGAATCAAATATCTAAAACATAACAATAGAACTCCATTAAACGGTAAATTGTATACATATTTTTAGGTATTATCTGAATTGGTTAAGTGCTGACTAAAAGCTTTTTTTTTTTTTTTTTGTTATCAAATTTTCATATTTTTCTGGTAAGGCCCCCAGGGTCATTAATTTTATTTACAGCCCAAAGAAAACACAGGCACTATATTTTCTTTTTTCGGGGTAAATAAATAAATATACTTTGATCCTGGGCAGGTCGTATATAGATTCGATTACAAATCAAATACGATGATAGCCTTGGTGCGGGGTAGGACAACATAATTAACTAATTAATGGCTAATCGAATGGATAGTTAGCATTAATTGATTGATTGATTAATTGATTGACTGGGTGAACTATTCCTTTTCAGTTCCTGTTTATTTTTACCATATCAATTTGCGTTATTTATTGTGTTATCGCAAATATGCTAAGCAAATTGGCTCAAGTGTCAAAAGCGACTTGTCCCCTAAGTCAAATGACTTTGCCAGTCATATTTATATATGTAGGGGTATATGGTATATATAGATATATTTTTAATAATTATTAAGCCTTTTTAATGACCATTGTAAATAGCGTTTAAACAAACAAAAGACTCAAACAGACACTTGAGAAATTAACTGGGTTGATTGGGTTGACGAGCGGGTTGACTGGGCTGATTGGCACTCCCACTTGATTAGCTTTCCTTTGGCTAACTTGGCCAAGTTTGTTTGTATTTGACCAGCTGTTTCCTTTGAAATTAATAATTCTATTTATTATTTTTTTTTTGTATCTTTTTTGGAGTCCTAAATTTGCTCTATTCTGGACCTTGGAGTTTATTGAGCAGATTTTCTATTCAAAAAAAATTACTAATCTTTCGTCACGGGTAATTCAAATTTGTTCTCAATTTCGCATGAATCATGAACCTGGCTAACAAATCGTATATATTTCTACGTGACTTTAGATCTGATTCTCAGGTTTCCAGAGCTAATTAAGGCTTCGTCAGAGTGAATGACGATATAGTCAAGTTCTCCACGAGCTAGACCCGATAAGCCAAGGGTTTAAACTCCTTGTTCTCCACTCTCTCCAAAGCTAAGAATTTGAGAGTGGTACCCGGCTTCAGTCTGGCCCGTGCAGTTGCCTTACTAGTTCGATAGATGGCGCCCTGGCTATTCCCTGTACTGTTTGAGTCGGCCAAATGTTTTTGTGCTTTTTAGGGTATCACATCAGCCATGGCTCCCCCACAATTTCTTCGTCTCATTCCAACAATTTTGAAAATTGTCTAAACAATTTCAGAAATTAAAAAAAATGAAAAAAAAGAAGAAAAACATTTGAGCTCATTAAAATCATTTAAATCTGGCGATTAAGGTGATTAAATTCAATTTATTCCACATGTTCCGCTGGTTCGTGTGTTCGAAGCTATTCAAAACAAATTCTCTGAATTTATTTTCTTTCTATTTATATCGGTCTATTGTTTTTCACTTCAATATAAAATTGATAGTACATAAACCTATGTGATTTACCTATATAGAATATATATTTTATCTAATAGATTTCACATTTTTTTTTTCTGTGTTTTTGCAAAAGTTAAACGCTTTGATGATTAAATTAGTTTGGGGGCAATTTCTGTCAGGCATGTGATATATTATAGACTCTATTTAGTTCTTATCTGATGGCTTGATATGCCCTGGGAAATAACGTTAGTAAGGAAAGTAATTTCTCTTAATCAATTACCAAATTTCTCTGTCTGAAAAAGTTTACTCTGAAGACGTGATGTTTCGATGGAATCAAAAACTAAAAAAATTTTGGGAAACTCGGAAAAGATCAAAATTTGTGGTCTTGAGTATTTAGTTTAAGTTAGAAAGACCTGAGACTACATCCGAAAGTATCCTCCATGTCTTTCAAGTCTTTAAATTATCTCTGTGAATCTATCCCATCTTCTTTCGATCTATTTATCTGTTTTATTCTAACTATGAAGTCCCCGTTTGTGTCGATTTCTTTCTGGACTCTGCTTCACTTGTCTCGCGTTGTGTCTGTCTCTCTGTTCTGAGACAACTCAAGAATTTTGAGCCTTTACTTAGGTCTTCACCACCACCAGTGTTTTGCTGATTGAAAGTGTTTCGGATCAACGCTATAGCAGTCAGGCGATGCTGATCTGTGGCACGCTCTCCGGCTACCTTATAATAGGCACTACTTTGACCATAGGTAATATCGGAGTAGCTCCTAACTTTGTCCAGCTTGGAATTTGCCTGTTTGTTTGATAATCATTTCTAGGGCATTTGTTGGGCGCCATTATAGACAAACGCATCGATATACTCTTCAGCGTGGCTGGTTGTGTGCTCTTCATATCGTCGGGGGCCGTTATAATCGATCGCTGGTCCCCGCTATATACCGAGGCTAGTGATCAGAATACGCTCCTGGCAGCCGGGACTTTGGCTATTGTCAATGGGGCGATTTTTGTAGGCGATACTTTTGTTATATTTCGTGGATGAAATAAACTTTTGAAATTAAAGAAAAGAAATTTTTCGAATTGAATTTTTTTTTGTTTTTATTTTTGAAATCGGAATTTTTGTTTAATTTATTTTGCATTTGACTATCTAGGGCATCGCCATTGTCTGCGTGGTCCTCTATGAGATTGTGGATGGCCTGACCTCACGTCCTCTGATTGTGTGCGGCACCATTGGCGGCTTCACCTTGATCTGTGGCGTTTTGTTGATCGGTAAGTGTTTCCTTACTTTTATTTACTAAAAAGAATAATTCTTATCGCAATGCTTTTTCATTTTGCCAGGCCATGTAATCAATTCTTTGGTGGAGAAACGGTTGAATGCTTTGTTTGCCTTGTTGGGCTGCGTCCTGTTCGTTGTGTCCGGTGCCTTGGTCATTGACGAGTGGCATGATAGCGCGGACTTCTTCAAGGAACGCAAGCGTAATGCCCTGGCTGCCGGCTCTTTGATGATCATCAACGGCGCCGTCTTCCTCTTGGATACTCTCTGCATTTGCCGAACGTAAATAGTCCTCAAAAAAAAAAAAAAAAAGAAAAAAAAAAGAAGAGGCATCCTGCACAAAAAATATCCATTCATTCCGGAATTATTTGTATCTGTATTATTATTATTTTTTTTTATTCACACCAAAAGAATTCTCATTGAAAGAACAAGAATCTGAAGAGATCAATTTCTGATCAAAAAAGGAAACAAAATTATATCTCTCTCTATATATCGAGACCCCTTTTGCTAAATGTATTTTCTAAATGTAAACGTGCATTTGTTTTTTACCCATTTTTTTTTTGTTCTTTTGTAACTGTATATTTTTATATATACCTATATACATATATATATAGATGTAAAGCTTATGAGCACTCTACAGTTTTGTGTAAAATTCTGCTAAAACGAACAAAAATTGTTGACAAAAGAAAAATCACGCATAAATAATTTTTTTTTTTTTTTTTGAAAATATATGCAATACGTTTTTTCCTTATGTGTTTACTCTCATTTGTAATTCGTAAGTTCATTTGTCTCATGTATCTTATGGCTGAGGGGGGGAGAGGCTTGAAAAATTCACATAATTGTTTTTGTTTTCTTGGAACGAATCTCAGCGAGTCACGTCATCGTCTGCAAGGGTCTAACTCGGATAGGCAAACTCTTTCCCTAGTCTATTTGCTCTTAATTGTACAGTGCAAACTCTGAGGAGTGAACCCGAAATTTTACACTTAGTCTTGTCTTACTTAGAGCCTTTTAAGTTAAAAAATTTAAGTAAATCGGGGCAACCGTTCCTGAGTTATGCAAAGGCGAGTAAGAGTTGTTCTTTGCTCTTCTGCGTATAGTCAAGCCTTTGTCTGATCAGCTGGAAATTTTACGATTAGTCTTGTCTTATCTGAAGCCATATCGGCTTAAAAATTTAAGTAAATCGGGGCCACCGTTCCCGAGTTATGCAAAGGCGAGTAAGAGTTGTTCTGTCCACTCCTTGGTATTTGCACTGTATTTGCCTATATAAAATTCGTGTTACTTTGCGTTATGCAGATTTTTATCTCAGATCTTCGGTTCATGTCTAATTTATAAGGTTGTCAACTGTTTCAAGTTTACTTTCATTTCATTTAATTTTATGCTTGTTTCTTTTTTTTTGATCTATTATTTTTTATGAGCCTAGCTTCTCTCTGTGTGTGTGTGTGTGTCTTTATAATTAGGTAATTTTTTCCCTTGAAATTTATAATTATTTAATTTGCCTCTTTTATTATTATTTTTTTTTTTGTTGCTTTTGAATAATCTTTAAAAGAAGATCCGTGGTACCGGTCTATCCTGAACCAGAAGTGAAAAATAAAGTGGAGATAAATCGTTTTTAGGATTGCAAAAATTCCCAGAGCCAATTGAAGAGATTTTCAAGACTTGAAACAAAACTTGTGATTTATAATTTAATTTGTTGTTCCACTTTTTTTTTTTATTAATTTAAGTTTTTGTTTGTGAGTTGTTTTGATTTTGAAAATAAGATTTTATTTATTTTTAGCTTATTTTTTTTTAAATCGTTTTTTTTTCGTTGTTTTTGTTTTAAGCCTGGCCAGGCCGATAGCTGCCCTTCGGGGGGGATCATTAAGTTGGAAATGCAAATTTGCTGCTCTCGCTGATGTGAAACTAATTGTGTGTAATTATAGAGGCCAAGGGCCTCTGTATGTCTGAGCAAAAAAAAAGCCAATCAAAGGGGAATAGACAACTGTTAGGTGGCGCCATCTACCGATCTGGAGTGTCAATTCAGAACTTCAAAGTGTCAGTAGGCTTTGTTTTAGTAGTACAAAAGCAATTTTCTTTTTTTTCGGCCCAAAATTTTCACTTCCTAAGAGGTTACAGACATGGCTACGGAATGTTCTCGTGTGAGGGGTCAGGACTCTCGCTTGCTAGCCTGTGATTTTGAGGTTATATTCGCCAATGCTCCGAAGCTGCCTTTGGAGACTTTTGCCACCGCCAAGGCTAATGTTATGGGTCTACGGGGCTATATCAAGCGGGTCTCCGACACGACCTACAAAGGTGTTATTGAGGGTGAGGAAAAGGTGATTGAGGCCTTTCGGAAATTAATTTCTGCAGCAGCCGAGTATGTGGTGGCCCTGAAGAACTTTGTTTTGACCAATATGAGGGCTATCAAGGATTATTCATATAATAGCTTTGAAGTTCAAAAGGGCTCCATCAAGAAGTAACCATAGTGCCAAGGATTTTCGAATATTTAAATTGAATAAAATAAAACGTTAAAAAATTGAAAATTTGTTGATATTTGTTTTTTTTTTTTTTGGTGGTACAAGTGGACTCAACACTTAATAGACTGAAGAAGTCATATATCAAAACAGACCATAAAGATTGACACTTCGGCGCTCTGTAAATCAAATAGAGTGTTCGTAATATCGGTAAGTAATTATATAGACTTTAAGTTTTATGAACTGATTTTTATTTTCCATTTTTTTTTTTCTCAATGAAAGAGAGGCACAAGCTGATAGCTAGTCGGGTTGGGCAATCAATAAAAACGTTGTAATAAGCAAAGATAAGTATTTCCAGTTGGTTTCCTGCTACCTTCGATATCTAGAAACAAATAGAAATAATAAAAAACTGTTCTTATCTAGAGTATCAATTCCAAGAGTTGATTAGCTATGCCACATGCCACAGAAGATAACGTTAGATTTCAGTTTTTATGGGTCAATTGAACGGATGCACCAAAGCCGCAAAATTAAAGGAAATTTGCTAAAAGAAACCGGGAATCTCAGTGAAGTGAAGTGGAGTGTAGTGGAGGCGGTTGTCAATTTCACAGCGCCTGAGTTTCTTTGATTGTGCGGTTTTTGATGGCTGATCGATTTTGCCTCTTGATTTGCCTTCTCCACACGCAGTGGCAACGCCGCCAAACCGGAACGCAACTCTGCTCTCAGCTGAGCTTAGTCTAGCGGCAGCGCTGCTCGCTGACTGCTCTGCTCTGCCTTGCTCTTGCTCTGCCTTGCTATTGCTATTGCCTTTTGAAATCTTGTCAGTTTTTTTTTGAACGTTGTACGTGAAAGTTCGGCGCTGGCTGGCGGTGTCGTGTAACAAAAAATCAGACACGAGACCATTCAGTCTTTCGATTTGAAATTGTACGATTTGCGCAGGCGTGCAACGGTTCTTTTTGTTTTGTAGCGTTTTTTTTTTGTTTTGCGAATTTGTTGCGGCTATTGTGCAATTTATGAAAAAAATTGTATTGATTGGAATGAATAAAAACTATTTTTGTTTTTTTTCCTTTTTTCTTATGTGTGTGAAAAGTGTTTCGTGAAGGAGAAAACATTTGATAAATGAAATTAATAATCAAATCAAAGAATACTAAAAATATGTGAATATTTGTGGCAGAAAATAGTCATAAAAATAGACAAAATATTGATAAAAAAAACAAAATTTTTTAATAAAATAAAATATTCTAAAAAAATTTTTAAATCTATGAAAAGGAAGAAATATATTATAAATATAAATTTTTTTAATTTGAAAATTTTAAAAATTTATTGAAAATAAAAAAAAAATTAGGTAAGTATTTTTTTAATTATTTTTTTTTTGTCAGGCTAGGAATAGTCTCAGATTTTTTTGACAGATGCACTTGAATTTACACTATGCTACATGACCTCATTGAAGTTGTTGTTTTTGTTGTAGTTGTGATTTTTTTTGTCCTCATTTAAGCGGGCCGTCTTCTTCGATTATAGAGTCGTGCCTTTTTTTTTTGTTTTTGCCACAAAAGATTCCACAAAGAACCTGTTGTCAAGTTTCCATTGCCTCTAGAAAAATATGCGAAAGACAAAAAAAAAAAAAAAAAAAAAAAAAAAATGAGAAATAAAAAAACAACACAAATTGTTGCCATGAACCTGGCCTGGCCAAGAGACACACGGAATCGAAGCTGCCGAAACTGCCACAAAATTTTGCCAACGCCAAAACGGTTGGCAAAAAAAAAAAGAAGAAAACAAAAAAAATTGACAGTCTTTTCAGTCTTCTCAAACTCTTCTTCTTCTTCTTCTTTGCTCTCTTCATACAGCAATTTTCGTTTTAGTTTCGTGGTGATTTTGTTTTGCTTTGTCTTTTTTCCTTATTATTATTATTATTATTTTTTTTTTTTGCTATTGTTGTTGTTGTTGTTTTTGCAGCCCCATTACTGTCGATTATCATTTTTCCTAGCGCACTTAAAAATTATTACAATTCGTGCGGTTGGAAATCTAATTTCTGCCATCAAGGAATTGAAAGTGCGCAAGCGCAATTAAGGCCAAGTGGATGGCAAAATACCAACAACACCAAATACAACAACAACAACAACAAGTTGGCCTCTTCTCGGCTTGCTTCGCCACATTCGCCGTGAAGTGTCTCGGAGTAAATACAAAAATATGACAAATATAAAAAAAAGTATAGCAAAATTTTGAAAAATATTGAAAAAAAAAGAATAAAGGTGAACGGGACTCGGGAGCTGGCGAATTTTGGTTACCCTACATAAAAAAAAATTATTCCTATGACTTCAAAGACTAATCTTACTTTCAAATCCATTGAATTGGTTTCAGCAACACAAACGCGCCATCTAGCGGATTATTTAGAATGCTTGCTTGGCTAGGGAATCGAAATATTTACGCTGAGTTTTTCATTTTCCCATATATCGTGTAATTATGGTCCGATTTGCTTCATGTTTGATATCAATCGAAAGATTTTTGAGCTGCCTACATTTTCTGGGAATTAACCTATATAAAAATCTAACAGCTGTAAACATTACAGGGCTTCGAAAATGTGAGGGGGTAGAATGATGGGCGAGGGCGGAAAAAATAATATTAGCTGGGCAACAAAGTATAAGGCGTCCGTTTACCAAGTTTGATTGATATAGTTCTTATGGTCCCTAAGTTTTAGGGTGGGAGACGGACAAATTGAGACTTATCGGCGTCCTCCGACATCTCCAAAAATATTCTCATCATTTGATTAATTTAATTTTTTTTACTTCCTAAAAAAGGAAAAGCTAAATAAAACAGAAATGTTGAGGAAAAAATAGTAATAAAATTTAAAAATAATTAAAAAAAAAAGAGCAAAATTCATAAAAAGAATTTACTTTTCTTTTTGACTGGTTTATTTCGAGATTGAGATTATAAGAAGTGACCAGCGAGCGGTGAAAATCATTATACAGGTTATACAGATTTATGATGGTTTTGATATCACTTACACACACACACACACACACACACACACACGCACGGAGTGAGACAAAAAAGAAACAACTCACACTCTCATGACTCCAAAGACAGATGCTTGTCTTTATGATTTTTTATTTTATTTTTTTTAGCTTTTAGTTTCTCGTTTTCAGAGAGGCAAAAAAAAAAAAACAAAATAAAATAAAATAAAATAAAATGCTAGGTGAAGCCAAGTGAAAAGAAGTGAAAGAAGATAACCGACTTGTCTTGCTTCGAGTTCAAATTCACAATAACAACAACAACAACAACAACACCAACAAAATGTAAGGCCAAAATGTGTGCTGGTCTCGACTTCCTCTGCCTCCTCGGACTTTGGCCAGTGAAAAGTGGGCCAGTCTCGAGTGTTCCTGTTCCTCTAAAAACTCAGCTATTAATCAGAAAAAGAAATTATCTTGACTTTGGCTCATTTGTCTCCCGATACGAGTGCTCTCACCTAAGTTTCTTTCTGCAATTCTTTCCCCCTCGAATATCGATATATGCATTCCATTCTTTTAATCAAATCAAAGAGTGCTTCCGATTTCTGGGTAGATCTGGGAATTTCAGACATATTGGGAAAACCCTTGAATCTTTAAGGAATCGTTTGAGAGGATTTGGGTATTGCCTAGTTCTGTGGAAACCCAGAGACCTCGGACAGACCCTTGAAACCCTTGGAAAGAATTTGCCAAGCTCTGTGAAAATCCAGAAATTTCTAGACACATCTGGGAGTGTACAAGAGTCGTATAATGGGAAATGCTGGAAATATTTATTTATCGGACTTATCCAGACAGACTAAAGAACACTTTACTTCCTGGCGGAATCGTTAGAGAAAATCCCGGAATTTAGCAAACTCTGCGAAAATCGAACAATGCCAACACTTTAGCCTTTTTTATTTTTTTTTGCATTTATTTAAATAAACAAACAAAAAATAAAATTGAGCAAACTTTGACAGAGCTATTGACGTTAAGTGGGCGTTCATTGCGGCAGAGGGGGTGAGCGGGCATGGGGGGTATCCAAAGTGTGAAAGAGAAGGGGCAACAAGACATTCATTTTTTTCATTTATTATTTTTTTTTTGTCAGGGTTTATTTGTTCTTTAATTCTTATTTGATATTTGTCTCTAAGCTAAAACCTTAAGCTGATTTGGCTGCCAGCTTTTTTCCCTCCCCCACCCACTTTTTCAAGTGAACTTGAACGAAATAAATAAAAACAAAGCAAAGTAAGGAGACTTTGGCCAAATGCTGAGCATGACTAATTTTTTGAATTTTTGGTTTTGGTTTTCTGTTTATGTTTTTTTCTTTCAAGAATAGCGAAACTGTCAGACTCGGCCTCTTTGCACTTTGTGTCTGGTGTTAATCATTCGAGTCTGTTGCCGATCATTAATGCTGGTGGTGTGTGGTGGTGGGAATGGCAATCTTGTGTGGTGTGAACAGCTGACCAATCGGTCGGCCGTGGGAAAGTTTGAAGCGCCCACGTAGGCAAGACTGCACCTCTTCCCAGATTGACTAGACCGGGAGGAAGTCAGGCCAGCTGTGGGCAGATTGAAGACAATCAGGGAAATCAATTCTATAGCTAGTTCTCTGACTAGTCTAAAACAAAATGGCTAGTCTGATTAAGCGTTTGTTAAATGGGCCAAGCCAGAAGGGAGTCAGTCAGACCCTCACTCTGACTGACAGAGACAATAACAATTAAATTGAGAGCTATTCTGGCTGTGGGACAGATAAGCAAAAAGTCACTAAAAAAAACTGGATGGATGGTGGATAAAAACTCGAAAAAATCGGATGAAAAGTTTATTAAAAATATTCTAAAAATACTGCAAAAAAAAAATCGAAAATAAATATTATAATAAAGGGTTGCCCTGAAGCCACTTAAAAACCCAGAAAGTCCGCTAAAGCCCTAAGCCATTTCGAGTGAGCAAAATAGTCAATCAGTCCCACAGTCGGACAGGCATAAAGACAGCTGGGTGAGCAGAGCAAGTGCCCAACTAGGGAACCATTGAGGCATACCAGCCACCACCGCCGACCAGGCAACAATTCAACCAGTCAACCATTCAGCCAGCCTGGCATCTTACAAACCATTTAAGCATTCAGTCAAGCATTCAGTTTGGCAAGCAAATCATCCAGCTTAACCATCTTTCCGAATCATATTCCATTTCGCTAATCAGCCAAGCATCTCTCTCTGATTTCAAAAAAAATATATCGTTTTATTTTTTTTCCTGGATTTCTCCTACTCAAAAAAAGATTGGACTTATCTTAGACAAAAAAAAAAAAAAAAATAATAATATTTATTTAACCAATTTATATTTTCTTTTTCGGCTAGGATAAAGCTGGTCAAACGGTTGAGGTCTCTTGAGTTTCAATGAAAGCTTGGGGCGTTTGACCAGCTATTTGAAAATTTATTAAAAAAGAAAAAAAAAAAACTAAATAAAAATACACAAGTTTAATTATTGTTGGCTTAGCAGAGCGAGTTTAATTGCTCTGATCCGGATATTGGGGCTCTGGTTAATTGGCATGCGATTTGCTAAACTTGATTTGCATAAAGACACAAATCAAGCATTTTTTATGGCTTTGGGAAATGGTAATCATCGCCGACATCATCATCTTTATGCTCATTATTTTCTTGATTGTCAGCTGATTATTATGATCTCGAATGTTTTATTTTATATGTTTTCAGAGAGTTTCCTGAATCTGAAAAGAATACAGTAAAGAGAAACTAGCAAGTCCAGATCAATAGAAGCTATTAGTCTCGGGGGACGACTCGAGACTTATCTCTGGTACCAGAATATTGAAAGCTCCGAAAGGCCTATAAACTACGCATTTATCAGAACTGTAACTATCTAACTGACCCAGATATGTCTAAGGAAAGCTCTCAAGAACTTTGTGTCCAGTAAGAGTATTTCATTGAAATTCGGTATCTAGAATTCTAGAGAACTTATAAGCTATGTGTGGTTCTTAGGTTCCAAATATTCCAGTCGATTGACCGAGTGGTATGGGACAATCAGTATTCTGTTCTTGGCCCTGGTATGTCATATCTTAGCCTATCTATGAGAGATATAGATATGATCTAAATTTGAAAGACTTGGTGTGTTTGGAAATCGAGAATTAGCTGTATTATATTAGTTTTGAGGCTGACCAGCCCCGACTCTTTTGTGTAGAAAAATCACCGACTATTTGTGACGTTCGTTTTAGTCGCATACCAAAATGAGCTTTAACAAAAAAAAAAAACCTAGTTTTTTTTTGGAAACTCATTTACTTAAATTCAAAATGTTAATGGACAAAAAATATTTAAATTGAAGAACTTCCAACTCATTACGCCAACGCCGAACAATTTAAGGTCAATGAGATATTCGATTTTGTTTTGTCTCCGTTCAGACAAACAAAGCCAAGAAGAGAGCATAAAAACCATTGAGCCATTTCAATAAAATATACAAAAGTAATAAAAGTAAATAAAATAAACAACACAACACAAAAATAATCTCGGCCTAAAAACTGCACAAATTTGGTCAAAACTAGCAAGAAATTTGAAAGGAAAAATAAAAACACAAAATCTATGGCCCAAAGGTATTTATAAATCATATCGGAATTGACTTGAGTTGCTCTTGAAAAATTATAAATAAATTATTATATTTGATTGTTTCTGTTGTCGTTGTTGTTGTTGTTGGTGTTGGAACCATTTGTGGGTGTCTTTTTAGAAAGCTTAAAAACTCATTTTATTTGTTTGCTCTTAATTTGTTTCGACTTTTTATTTGCCACATTTTTCCATTAACTGTTAAAAACAAAAGAATTTTTTACAATAGCAAAAAAAATATATCTATATATATATAGATATATAAATATTAAGGCGTTGCTAAAAACAAAGCAAAATAAATATGAAAACAAAAACATATTAATGATTATTTTCTGCCACTTTGGTTTGCACTCATAAATGCCAAAGGTTGCTCGATCTCGCCAAATCCATTATATTTCCAATATGTTCAAGTCATTAAAACACACACACACATACAGACAGACACTTCAAACTGACCTTAAACATTTTCCCTAATGATGGATTAATTCTAGACTTTCAGCCGAGCCAATTGAGGTCAGAAATGAATCATCGATTTGAGATCAACTCGGTTAGTCTCGGAAAATCTTGATAGAATTCCCAATGAGCTGTAAACATATTCAGAATAACAAACCGAACCTCTCAAATGTTCTCTAATTATTTATATCAGTTTCCTTGCTGCTCGATTTGTTTATAATTCTTGATTTGCCAAAGGCCTAGCCGCCGCCGCCGCCGCCCACTCACTTTGTTCCCTCAGGCAGTGGTTCCGGCGAGCGAACTTCCCAGGCAGGATCGTTCGAATGTCAAGGTAGCAGAGCAGAATTGATTGTGAATCAAATGTGAAACTAGTGAAATTTCAATCAAAACTTTGCGTTACATAAAAAAAGGCTTCCAGGGCGGGTCTGCAGTTACTTAATAGGCATTCAAAATCTTTTTTTGAACACATTTTTGTTTTCAAACCTTCAAGGTCGTGTTTGATGACCAAAAACACACCCATTCAAATCTGAGCCGCTTATGTGATTAGAAAAAAAAAAAAAAATACCAGAAAATACCATAGGTTTGGGTTTTTTATGCAACTCGTAAATTTATGAAAATTATGATGATAAATAAATTAGTGAATGACGTAAATGAAAAATAGCACACACACACACAAACACACACCTCAATCTTCTTGACTGCATTCCAAAAAAAAATAATAAAAGGGAAAGAAAAATGCATTTGGCAATCGCCGCTTAACAAAGCCAAACAAATAAACAACAAAACAGCGGATGAGGCAAAACGAAAGTAAAATAAAAGGAAAAACAAAATAAATAAGAAATGAAAAAAAAAATAGGAAAAAAAATTCAATTTCAAAATGCGCCAAAAAAAAAAAAAACTTGAAATGCATTTTCAGAGTGATTTTTTTTTAAGTCGGCAATAAATAAAATATAAAAAAAGAAGAAAAGAAAACTTTGAACAAATATAAAAGAAAATTTTTCATTGTTGTTGTTGTTGTTGCTTTCGTCACGCTTATACAATGCTGGCTTATTGCCTCTGTTGTTGTTGTTGTTGCTTTTATTATGCCTTTTGCGTTTAATGAATGCGCCAAATGCCGCCGACTGAGACGCCAGCTGCGACTGCGTAATGCTCAATGCAATTACAACAGCAACAACAACAACAACAACAGCGACAGCGGTAGCGGTGGCTGTAGCAAGCAGCTGACCGGATTATTGTTTTTGTTGTTGTTGTTGTTGCGGTCTGTCCAAGCGAATTCAATTAAAACAATTCCCAACGAGAGGCAGAGAGACCAAGCTCAAATAATTTAATCTTAGTGTCGGCTTCTTTTTTTTTTATAAATATTTTGAAAACAACAACAACTAAAACAACGTATGCAAAAATAAAGCAAAACAAAAAAAAAACAACAAAATTAAATTAAAATAAATACATAAATAAAATAATGCTAGGGGACGCAAAATAAACAAATAAAGAAACTCAAAGCAGCAGTAATTCTTTTTACCGTGACGCCAGTCCAATTTGTTTTGGATGGAAAAAAAAATATTCAAAATTTTAATAATTAAATTAAATCTGAAACAAAATAATAAATTTTTTATTGAATTCTTCCCAATCGAATTCTGTTAGAAATTACAAATACATTTAAGACGAAATCCTGTCTGAACTAACTTTTCCATATTTTTGGAAATATTATGGAATCTAATCCAACTATATGAAAGCTTTTATATTATTTTGAGAATTTCCATACTCCAAAAAAAATTCTACAAGAAATGCTTCCCAGAACAAATTAAATCTTATTCCGGATTTTCTCCAGCCGATTCGAAGATGAGCCCAAAAATTACAGCTCAAAACAAATTTAACCATACCCACTGTGCGGCTATTTTAAATGCTTCAAATTGCCATATGTATGTGTGTGTGTGTGTGTGTGTGTGTGCGTTTTATGCATAAAAAGTGGCGAGCGTGGGAAAAAAATATTGACAATCCGCTTCGGCCAGCCACACACGTTGGCCAAGTTGGCAAAAAGGCCAAAAAGGAAAAGAAAAACATGGCGAATGCTGTCAACGGATAACGGTGACTGCAATTGCAGCAGTAATTTATTTCCTCTGGCATTACTCATACGCCGCATAGGCAAACATGCGTAATAAAAATGGTCCCAACTAAAATCGCCCAGACTATTCCGCCTTCGAAATTATTTCTTTCGGGTCAAAATACATGCAAAAAACAAAAAACCAAAAAAAAAAAAAAAGACTAACAAATTTTGTGTGTTCATTCATTTGATTTGATTGTTTCGCTTTTTTTTTTTTTCTTCTTCTTCGACTTTTTTAATGCGCATTGATTTCATGTTTTATGATCGGATCGGGCCGGACCAAATGCGGATCTTTCGTTTCGCTAAGCCAAACCGATAGGCTTGGCTGTTTTCTTTGATGATATTTCTATTGTTGCTGTTTTTGTTGTTGTTGTTGTTGTGGTTGCGGGTCTTTGGTTTCTGAACCAACATTAAAAAGACTTTCATTCATGGATAACTTTCAAAATAAAAAAAAGGTTTAGCCAAAAATTCTCAACCGAACTCGAAGATACTCTTTGATTCTTTGGCATTACTTGGGCAATACTCTTGAGAAGAATTTCTGGAAATTTAGCAGACAGGATTAGATGTTTCCTGACTTAAAATTTTATCAGGGACCCAAGAGACTTATGCTCCTATTTTCTATAAGTTTCAGATATTTTTGCTGAGTTCTGAGAGCCTTTATAGCTCTGGACTCCCTGTTAAAAGTTGGAATAAGGAAGGACGGAGATATGGATGGGTTGAAAGATAGCTAGATATATGGATACAAAGGAGAGATAAATATATAGATGGAAGAATGATAGAAAGATATATACATAGATGAATTGATGAAAGGCTGGAATATAAAAAGAAAAAGAATGAGATATGACAGTAAAAATAGTTTGTTAGAAAGTGGACTAAAAAGTTATCTAAAAAGACGGAATAATAATGATAAGATCGAATGGTTCGATGAAAAAATATTAAACCAGATCGTTAGTAAAAAAATTATAGAAATATAGGCAAAGATGTTTAGATGAATAAAAGGACGGAGATCTCTTTGTACTCCTATCTACTCAGATAAGAAGTTAGATAGTTAGATTTAGTTATAAAGATAAGTTTCAGATGTTACCAAGGATATTTTTCGATGAAAGGGGAAAAGGATTTAAGGATTGATACAAAGATAAGTAGATCGATACACAGAGAGATATATAAAGTTATAAAAATAAATGGATAGATCAAGGGATAGAGGAAAGATAGATGAATGAATGGATCGATGGATAAATTGAAGGTGGGATGGTGAAATGACGGATGGATCAAAGATGAAAAAATATTGGTAGATAAAAAGTTAAGAGGATGGTGAAAAAGATAGATAGATAATGTGAGAGTCAGTTCAATGTTTTTTCTAAAAATATCAATGCCTCAGAATGTGTCCGCCTTCAACTCATATCGAATTTTGAATTGAGCATAACTTGGATATTTTTTTTGTGAATGTGAAGAGCTTTTGTCTGTCAGAATTTGCTGATGGTCAAAATAGCCTGAACTGGTTGGCTAAAAGTGCCTGAGAACAAAGCCGAGGCTTTCAGAAATTCACAATAGCGAGAGAGGAAGGCGATGGGAGGAGCGGAGTTGCTGGCAATATTGTCTCAGTTGGTGCAGAGCATCTTTCTTGGCCAAATTGGCAATTCAACTGACCAACTAACAGTTAACTGCTAATGTGCAAAATGCCCCAGAGACTCTTGGTATGAGACAGACTGCTAATGTATCCACCAAGTACTCTTGCAAGCATCTTAAGTATCTGTTGGATTTTTTTTTTTTTTTTTAATTTTTTTTATGTATTTCGCAATGCTCGCTAGTAAATAAATTACAGCCTCAACCTCACCCCTGCCGCTGCTCTCCTTCATTCTCTCTGTTTTCTAACAAGCTTTTTGAAATGACATAAAAAAAAATGGAAACCTTTCCTAGGCTGACTTTGTCGCTCGGCTTGGCTTGAATTGTTTCTGTCATTTGTCGGATTGCTGGTCACTTGGCCCGGCCAGTTGAACCGTTTGTTATCGCATTTTTGCCATTTATTTTTTTTTTTTTACCCCATTCTCGCTCCCTCCCTCCCCGTTTGAGTTTACAGTTCTGCTTGAATGGAGCTTTGGCTGGCATTATTGTTGTTGTTGTTAAATTATTGTTGCGGTCGATCGTGCCTCAGCGACAAATTACAAAATGTGTGCGGCCAGCGTCGTCGTCATCGTGGTTGCCTCTGAAAAAAAACTATGCTCATTTCTCACTATAAAAATATCTGAAAAAAAGAGGAAATTTTTTTTGAAAATTAAAAAAAATAAATATATTAGGAAAAAATACGAATAATTTCAGAGAATTTAAAAAAAGAAATTTAAAAAAAAATATTAAGAAAATAAAATACCAATAATTTCTGAGAATTTTGGATTATTATTTTTTTCCCCGTCAGAAATCCAGAAAAAGAAACTATATTTTTATTCGAAATTTTAATTAATTCAACTTAGAATTGGATTGGTGGTTGAATCAAATACTTAAGCTTTCATAATTCTTCATTCATTTGTTTTTTTTTTTTTTTTTGAAAGAGTGAAAAAAATGACACATTCGATATGTCTGGAATTACTGTACCGTGAACTTTTTTGACACATGTCCGAAAAAAAAATACAAAAACAATGAAATATTTGCCAATTTTGGCTAGGCGACTGCCGCTAGAGAGAGGGAGACTGACGGACGGACGGACGGACGGACGGACAGCATTAACCTTAGCCTTAATCACGGACAAGGCAAGAAGAAGAAGAAGAAGAAGCAGAAAATTATTCGAGGTGCCAGCGGCCAAGACAATGACGGTGGTCGTGTTACCCTCTCTCCGTCTCTCCGTCTCTGGGGTTTTTCTGTCAATTCTTTTTCTTATTTGAATTTGTAACATTTATGAGACTGAGACTGAGGTTGGTATGTGTGACTGAGCGGTCGATAGATTGACTCGGGGCCCGGCAAACCAGTTGAGGAATCGACTGTTCTCTCCGAGAACAGCTACTCTACAGGTGTCTGGAAAAATGTGTGTTAATGCTGACAACCTGGCCAGCTGGCTGTCGGACTGTCTAGCTGGCTGACTGGCTGACTGGGACAGGCCGGCTGTCCCACTGACTGACTGGCGGAATAGACAATCTTGATGGCCAAAAAGCTGGTCAAGCTGGCCGACCGACTATGCGGGCCAACTCGGCTCAGACCTTTGTTGTCAGCTGCTGCTGTTGCTGTTGTTGTTGTGTAGAAAAAAGCACACATATATGGGTCGAGTCAAGAAAGTACACACATGCTTGTGTCTGTGTGTGTGTGTGTGTGAGTACGAGTTGCGTGCGCCACTTTATAAAGGAGATGAATAATTATAAAGCGGCAGACACCGTTACTAGCAACACAAATTTCTTTTTCTTCTTCTTCTTCTTGAGATGCTGCTGCTGCTTGTTCTAGACTCTCTTGAAAATCTCAGCTGTCTCTCCAGGGGAATAGACAATTAAGGTCATCAATAGTTTTTATTCAATTCATTTTTTTTTCTCCTTCCAAAAATCAAATGCTTCATCTTTAATGATAAATAAAAAAAAATTGTTAAAATTAAATAAAATCAAGAAAATAAATAATAAAAACTGAGACATATCCAAACCAAATTATATAAGTAAATAAAGCAAGCAAAAGAGATAAAAATAAATAAATAAATAAATCAAGCAAACAAAATCTTTAATGAGGAAATAAAAATAAAAAAAAGTAATTAAAAAAAAAAACTTGATGCTGATGATAAGAAACAGAAAATAAACAAGACAAGAGAAAAAATAAATAAAACAAAAATTAAAAAAAAAAATTAAGCAAAATATAAATTTATTCCGTAAAAAAACAAGCTTAGAAAAAAAGAAAAAATAATAATTAAAACAAAAATATAAGCAAAAAAAAAAAAATTTGAAATTAAAAAAAAATTGAAAAAAAAATCTGCGAATTAAAAAAATCTCATAGAACATATAACCTCAAAAAAATAAATAAATAAATAAATAAAAAAAAAAAAATCACAAAAAAAAAATCGAAATAAAAAACTTCGAAAAAATAATTAAAAAAAAAAACTTGATGCTGATGATAAGAAACAGAAAATAAACAAGACAAGAGAAAAAATAAATAAAACAAAAATTAAAAAAAAAATTAAGCAAAATATAAATTTATTCCGTAAAAAAACAAGCTTAGAAAAAAAGAAAAAATAATAATTAAAACAAAAATATAAGCAAAAAAAAAAAAATTTGCAATTAAAAAAAAATTGAAAAAAAAATCTGCGAATTAAAAAAATCTCATAGAACATATAACCTCAAAAAAATAAATAAATAAATAAATAAAAAAAAAAAAAATCACAAAAAAAAAATCGAAATAAAAAACTTCGAAAAAATAAAACAATAAAAAATTAAGCACTCCAAAAATAAAAATTACTTTCAAATAAAAAAAAAAAATACTAAGCTAAAAAAAAAATACTAAAAAAAATTTGAAAGATAAATAAGCCACATAAAAAAGGCTATTTTCTTTGATGAGATTAAAAATAAATAAATAATTAAATGAATAAAGCCAATCACAAGAACAAGACCAAGAAGAAGAAGAAGAAGAAGAAATTAATATACAACATATTATTCAGCCAAATCGATATTTTTTTTAGTTTCCTTGCCAATTCCCTCAGAATTGAACTTGCTGGGAAAATACCAGATTAGAATTTCAGACAAGTTTTTGTTTTTGTTTATTTTTATTAATTTTTGTTCTTTTTTTTTATATTTTGAATAGATAATTATTGGGTGTGTAAACCGCTTAGGAATTAGTTATTTTTTATTAATTTTTATGTGCTGTTTTATTTGTTATTTTTTATGAACGATAAAATTGAAATTAATTCTTTTTAAAGAAATAATTTTTTTTTTTTTTTTTTTGGCTAGAAAAATAGAAACTAGTTCGAGTTTTTTTTACTCTCAATCCTAAGTAGCTTGGTATTTTCTGAAGCCAGAAGAATTGGAATTCGATTGGAGAATTTTCTAAAAATTTATTTCTTTGTTTTATTCATATTTTTTGGTCTAGAATTTTTTTTTTTTTGATCCATCAGCATAAATTTTTGCAGCATCTTAAGAGTTTTTTTCTAGGTGAGAATTTATGGTTTTTTTTTTTTTGGAGCATTTCAAGTCACCTAAGTGACTTTTTGTCATTTGAGTTGTGTGTTTTTTATGGAAAATTTCCTTATTTGTTTTCCATTTTGTTCTCTTTTGAAATTGTTACTTGATGTGGGCCGATGTTTTGAAAGCCTAATTTGCTAGATCGTTAGGTGACAATAGTTTTTGCCAAAAAAAAAAAAAAAAATAATACAAAAGATTTTAATTTATTTCTTGTACTCAGGATTCTGGTACAGTTGCCAAGCGGGCCAAAAGCAAAAAGGTTACGTGCGTTTCTTTATTTGATCCTACTAAGATCCAAGACAAGAAGAGTCCTATATTGATATAGACAATTCATTGAACTTAGTGAGGTTCTGTGTCCAAGACTCAAAGTACCTTATATTGCTAAGGCTAATCAATGTTTTGGTTGATCAAAAAATAAAGTGAGGTTAAGTCCCTAATTGTTGGAGTCTTTCAAGTAATGGGCTTTCTCATCCGAGCCAGAACCTTAGCAATCTATAAATCATAGCCTCAATGGTTATTCTAATAATCATAAAGTAAGGTTATGTGTCCAAGGCTGAAATAACCTTATATTGATAAAGCCAATCAAAGTGAGGTTAAGTCCCTAAATGTTGAAGTCTTTCGATTTTTCATTGAAGTATAAAAGCTCAAACCATTTATAAATCTAATAATCACAAAGTGAGGTTATGTTCACAATGTCTTTCAATTTGCTCTTAATAAAACTGTTTCTTTTTGATCATTTTCAGAGATCAGAATGTCTAGTGGGGCCACACATATGGCACTGCCGGCACAGGCTGTGGATCAATTGCCTAAACCAGGCTCACCGGGCAGTGCCAGGGGCTCAGGGGGTTCCTCCTCCACTGCCATGGCTTCCACCTGCTCCACTTCTCTGGGCTTTGTGCTGGGAAGCAAGCGTGGCCACAAGCGCTCCATTTCTCTAGAGAACAATGCCCCCCTGCCGCTGCGTAGCACACCCAGCCTCATCGGTGGCCAGTCGGCGGCTCTGCAGTCATCACCGCTGCTCATGCCGCCGGGCTACGCGGGTACCCTCAAGTCCCGCAACGAACAGCGTCGCCTCACCCAAAAATATGGCAGTCATAATAATTTAGATGATGATTACCCTGGTGGTGGTGGTGGTGGTGGCGGCGGCACACCCACCCAGGCGGGGCGCAGTAAATTTCAAAACATCCGACAAATGTTCGAATTGAGTCGCAGCTGTTTGACAGCCGAGGAGGCACTCCAGTCTTTGCCGGTCACATTGACGCCCACACAATTGGCCATGCCGCAGAGACGCAGCACTCCCATTACCGGAAATGCACAAAAGACAAAACAACAACAACAACAACAGCAGCAGCAACAACAGACACAAGCCCAGCAATCAGAGACCGGAGAGGTGAGAAAAACCTAACAAAAAACCTAATTTTTGGGTGTGGATTTTTTACACTAATTTCCAATTTTTTTTAGAGTGGAAACTTTGTGCGTCCGGTGGCCTTTAAGCCGATACCCTTTGAGCCGGACTACCGTCTGGGACAGCAGCAGCAGCAACAGCAACAAGCGCCACAGCCACCGCCTCCACCCAATCCGGCCAGTCTGCACCTGCTGCCTGCTGCTGGCTCGGCTGCCAATGAGCTGGCCAGCGATCGCTATGGCTACGGCTCCACACCCTCCCTGGCCCCCACCTCCAGCACGGCCCACAAGTTTGGCAGTAAGTGCGAATCTCTCTCAAAAGTCACACAAAATTCTATTTGCTCCACTCTTTCCAGGCAGTACAGATCTACGCTTGGGTGGTCATTTGGGTCTGCCCCTGGGTGGCAACTCTGCCACGGCCATGCCGGGCATTTTGTCTGGCTATAATGCCTTTGGCCATGGCCTCTCTCTGTCTGCCCGACGCCGGGGTTATCGGACAGGATCTGCCCTCCGTTCCGGCGGCAGCCATGACGATGGCCTCGAGACCATTGGACACAACCAGGAGAGCAACTTCTCCAAACTCACTCCTAAGACTTTAAACCAAAACAACAACAACAATAACAACAACAATAGCAATAGCAATCAGAATGGCTCTTCGAAATATCCCAGCGAGTTGACACCATCACCCTCGGATTCGGGGATCTCGGACTTGGAGGCAGCCCTCAAAGATCGTGACTCGGAGCTGTCGTACTTGCGACAGACCATGGAACACAATGAGAAAGTAATTTTCAAAGTCCAAAAGGTTAAAATAATCAAGACTCTCTCTTTGTTTGGAGTTAGGAAGCCCACAAATCCCTAAGGTTCGGTCAAGTGTTGAAATAAGGACCTCGTCTCACTTCCCTCAAGAGAAAGAAACTTCCAGTTCCAGAACTTGACCAACCTTGGGCAGACTTGAGCCTTGATTTTTATTGTGTTTTTTTGCCCTCTTTTCGCAGGACAAGGAGGTGTGCTGGGAGCATGAGACCCAACGCCTGAAGCTCTTCTACGAGAGCCAGCAGCGTGAATACCTATTAAAGTTCAAGAAAATGGAACAGCTCCTGGCTCTGCAACAGTTCCAGCTGAAACAGCACAAACTGCGCCAGGGCGAGCAATTGCACAAGATGAAGGATCAGTTGTCTGCCCTGCAGCAGGAACTGGAGATGGTCAGGTAAGTTGATACGCCTGGACAAGTTGAAATACTCTCGGCTCTTTCTTGCAGGACTAATAATCAGGGCCTCAAGCAAATAGAGGTGCAGCTTCAGAGCTCCAATGCCTGTCTGAATCAGCAGCTGGGCGAGGCCCACCAGGCCTTGGCCACACTCCGCACCCAGCTGGAGGACAGCGAGTGGAAGGTCTGCGAGCGCAATGGCGAAATTGCCCTGCTCAAGACCCAGCTGAAAGAGGCTCATGTGAGTGGCAAGAACTTGACATCCTTCCTGTCCCAATTTGACTCACCTTTGTTCCTTTTTAGTTGGAAATCAATATGAAGGATCAGGCCCTGGTCAATCTGAAGCTGAACAATAAGAACAAGATCAACAACAATAATCATTGTGACCCATCCACATGCCAAAGTCAACCAAAGTCGGCCACCACCAATGCCGAGGAGCAGGCCCAGCTGCACAAGATCATAGGTCTCAAGGATCAGGTGATAGCCGCTCTGACCAATGAGCTGGCCAAGCTGCGCAAGGAGCTCTCCGACCTGGCCATAGCCCATGAATATGGCGAGGAGCCCTGCGGCCGATACACTCGCCTCAAACAGCAGTTGGACAATTTGAATGAGATTTGCCAGAAGACCCGAAAGTACACACAAAACAATAGCACGCCCACTCCGCCCTCGCCCGGCTCGGATCAATTGGATGGCCTAATGCAGCGTCTGCACTTGGACCAGGGCGACAAGCAATCTCTGGACACCCTGATCGAGGAGTCCACCACCTATGCCGAGGACATAGCCAAGTTGCGTCAGAAGCTGGACGATTTCCGGATCAATCTGGAGCTGGAGAAGCGACAGTGGTGTGCCGAGAAGGACAAGGTGCTCAGCTACCAGAAGCAGCTGCAGGCTCACTATATACACATGTATCAGAAGCTGCGCTGCCTGGACAAGGCCACCTCGGCAGCTCCCAACCGGGAGACGGCTAATGTTAGTTGAGCAGCTCTTCCTCTTCTTTTTCACTCTATTGCCAGGAATTTTCCCAATGTGATTTTGCTTCTCTTATATTTTGTTATTTTTGCCTAGTCTCTAAGATCTTTGGATTGGGCACATTCCCAGTTGAGTGAAGATTGTCAGGATGATCCATGATTTTGCAGAATCTAAGGATTTCGCAGAAAATGTAAAAGAGAGATATTTAAGATTGGAAGAGATCCTTCTAATCCAATTATTATTTTAACGTTATCCAAGAGTAAAACTATTGATAATTTTATAACCTTTTTTTTCGTGTGTAAATAAAGTTTTTTTTTCTTACCAAAATTATAAAAGTCTTCCAAGGGATGAGCGGGGGCAGGCGGGAAGGCAAGAATCGGAAAATGCGGGGGTCCATTAAGTTGGCAGGTGTTTGTAGGAGAGGGGTGTTTTGGCTGGAGGGGAAAAACGCAAGGCGGTGCAAGGCCACATCCAACTCAAGCTTTAAACCAAGTCCGTGGGCAAGGGCAACTCAAATAAGCCAGTCAGAAGGGAGCGAAATTTTTTCGACAACGAAAATCTCAAAAATAGCTGATTTGCTGAAATAACTACCAGGCGAACAGAAATGCATAGCAGGGCATTGCAAAAAAGTGTTGCCTACTTTTTGGTGCTAGCGAAAAATTGCGCGTTTTATTTGAGCATTTCTTTGAGGGCTCATAACTCTGGAACTAAAGCACGTAGAAAGAAACGCTCGCACTTGCCCCTGTAATTTTTTATGCTCTATCGAATGAGACTAATGGGAAAAGGAAATTCCTAGCGGAAATATGGATTTTTCATTGTTTTGCTTCGTCTTTCTCTCAAAAAATTAATAAAAATTTGCTTTTGAATTTCTCAAGAATTTATTATACAAACTTTTTTATATATTTATATTTTTAAGATATAAATTAAATGTAATTAATTATAAACAAAATTAAAAAAAAAAAAAACAAATTTTGTGATTTCACTTTTGTTGTAATATGTTGATTATTTAATAATGTATTTTTTGTATAAATAAAAAAATATATATATATACTTCTTTTAATTTTTGAATGTATAAAAAAAAAATTAATGATTTTATCAAATATATTACTTTTAACAATTAGTCAATATGCGATTAATGGTGCAGGTTTTAATATAAAATAAAAAGTAGTTTAATATAAAAAAAAAAAAAAATTGTTGACTCAAGTCGTTTGCTTAGAAAATAAATCATAAAAAAAAAATAAATATATCTAGTCCAAAAAAAAATATAGCAACAAAAAATATTACACAATCTCGCACACACATTCACACACACTCTCGTTCTCTTAAACAATAGAAAAAAATTTCAAGTTTGTTGTTGTTGTTTTTGTTGTATTCTTAAGGCCAAAAAATCTACAGAAAATATCAAGAGATTATCTTGGATTAGGCGCACTCCTCCACATAGGTGGCAGGGAAGATGCCGATTTGGTTCCTCAGTTCACCCAGCCACCAGCCATCGTCCTGCTTGGCATGGACCTCGATAACATCGCCGGGATTCAATTGAAGTTCATCGTACAATTTTGGCGTGTAGCTGTACAGAGCCTTGCAGCGGCCCAGAATCAGGTGGCTCTCCTTGGAGCTGCCGATTCCACTGCCACTACCACTGCTGCTGGCGCTGCTCGTCCCCTGCGAACTGAGCGAGGCGTTCTGCAGTTCCTGCGTATTTTGATAGAAATGCTGTGCTTCTGGTTTTTGTTGCTGTTGTTGTTGTTGTGGCTGTGATCTGGCCTCGTCCTCGTCCTCATCCTGCGAGCTGAACTCATCAAAGTCCGAGTCCTGTTGATTGGAACCACCATCGCCCTGGCCCCGATCCCCGTTCAGAGTTCTTGACCTGCCGGGGAGGGCTTCGGCCGCCAGGGCTGCATTGGTGGTGGAGATTATCTTTGGTTGGCTGGTGAAGGTTTCAATGTTGCTCTTGCTGCGATTGAACTGCTTGATCAAGTGATGCTGTGGCTGTGGCTGTGTTTGCTGGACGGCTTGGGAGGCTTCGCTGATGTTGGCGCAGGAGCTGTTGTTGTTGCTGTAAGTGTGACTAATGGCGCCGCACTCATCGTTGGAGTCACTGGTGTCAAGATTTAGGGGCTGCGTCTGACTGCTCCTGTCGTTGTTCTTCAACCAATTCGGGACTTTCAGTATGCTTTGCTGTAGGCCGGTGCGATCTCGAGTTATCTGAGAAGCAAATGGTCTAGGTAATTCTGGTTGGGTAAACAGAAAATTTAAATAGTCTCACCTGTATATGCTGAGCCAAAGGATGCGTGGCACGTGGCTTGTGATCCAATTCTAGCAGAGCCGATTGCAGCTTGAGACGCGCTCCTTCTAAATAGGTCAGCATCGAACGTATCTGGGTAGATGATGAAATGGATTAGCAAAGAAAGCACAGGTCTTAGGAAGGGCCTAGGACATGGACTTACATGGTAGAGTTTGTCGGTGATATTCTGGTGATCCTGATGACTGAGCGTCTGAGAGAGACCACGTAGGCCGTCCCGTGAGCGTCTCTCCCTTTCCAGATCCGTCTTTACCAGTTGGAGCAGCTTGATGAGCGCATGTTTGCGCCGTTCCCGATTCATGGCCAGGGTGGTGTGCTCGCAATAGAAATCGGGTAGCAACTGTTCACTGGGACCTTCGGCATTGCGGCGAATGTGACGCACCACTTGCATATCCTTGGCCACATTGCAGGCCTCCACCTGCGGCTGCAGGCAGCCGGCAAGGCCATTCAGTATGGGATTCAGATCGGCGGTGAGGCGGGCATATTGCTGGACAAAGGTCTGCATGTTGGCCAGGCGCTGTTGCTCGCTGCTCTGCAGCTGGGCCGAGCCACGGAGCACAGCCATTTCCCAGTCGACACGGGCACGCTCCGCCCGCATGCAGAGGGTGTAGTACTCGACATCGGCCCGCTTGACAGCCTCCTCGGCCTTCTTGCGCTTGTTGTCCAGCTTGACGCAATCTTTCTCAGCAGACTTGAGCTCCTTTTCGGCAGCCAATTTATTGGGTCCCTGGTGAAGCAGGGCAATCGACGGAGACTTCTGTATACGCACATCGAGCATGGCATCTTGGAGTTTCTCATTCTCACGGGCAGCCGTGTGCGAGGCCTTCTTGGCCTTGGCCTCGCTAACGCGCCACTCACTGAGGACTCGAGCTGCCTTGTCCACATTGCTTTCCACCTGTTAAGAAGATTTGGAGATATTTTTGACTAAGACCTTTCCAATCGTTATGGCAAACTTACCGCCTTTCGGGCCTTGTGATGACTCTCTATGATGGACTTGAGCGGCTTGACCAGCTCGTCCGTAAGCGAGGCTGCCAATTGGCGGTGTATGTCACTGCGGCTTTCCATTTCCGTAGCCACACCACGCCAGGCTTCGGCCACACTGCCGGGCAACTCGCGGCAGGCCTTATTCAATTTGTTGGCCATTTTGGTCAGCGATTTCGAATAGATCAGCTCGGTGTCGGCTCTGTAAAAGCGTAGAATGAATCAAAGGATTTCCCGGATTAACTCGTTGTTTGGAATGTCTTACCTTTCCTGCAGAACCAGGATTAGTTCCTTGCCAAAGTCTCCACCTTGCTTGACATAGCGACGCAGCTCCTCAAAGCCATTTTGTCCCTGAAAGAAAGATGATCGAAAAAGGTTGTAGTTTCCTAATCTGGGCAGGGAGATAGTCCACCTCTTATATCTAGAGCTCGAGCCATTAGACCAAAATACCTCATCGCAAAAACGCTTAGACTGATTGGACAAGTCCTCCTCACTGTTGGCTTTCTGTGAAAACGACGAGTCGAGATCCTCGCCGCTGGCACTGAACTCTCGCTCCTGTGAGCCCAGATGGTTCGGAGAGAGAGAATGGCGCTGGGTCTCGGGAGCTGTCTGATTGAGATTGGCACGGGAGTTGGCTGCACTGCGACGCAGGGGAGTCTGCTGGCGCACCACCTCCTTGAGACGAGTGCCCTCCTCCTCCAGCCAATTCTTCATGTCGTGCCAACCTTTGCGAATCTTCTCCTTTTTGTGGTTGAAACTGATGAGTCTGGAGTTTTTGTTCTTGAGCAAGGTTATGCGACGCTGGCTGGAGGGCAGCTGGTCCCGGTGAGCGCAGTACTCCAGGTCCAGGTCGTTGTTAAAGTCTTCTGTCTCGTGGATTTGACGGGTGATCTCATTCAGCTCGTCTATGGACACAAAGAGGGTCTGGGCATTGAGACTCTGATAGCTCGCGGACTTGAGATCCAACTCGTCCAGGGCGCTGCATTGGCTTCGGCTTAGCAGACTGCTGCGGAAGCTAGTCAGGCTTTGCTTAGAGCCGGCAGGCAATTCAAAGGAGTCGATACTCTTGAAGAGCTTCTGCTGGGCCAGGAAGCCCTGCGGCGGTGTTGAGGGCGTGGCTGGTGCAGATTTGACCTGTTCCTTCTGGGGCTGGAGAGTGCTGGGGGTGGGCGTGTCAGTGTCCCTGGCAGACGGGGAGTCACCCAAGAGCTCGGGCAGTTCTGGCAAATTGTAGCTCAGCTCCGGGGCCGTGACATTCAGATTGAGCGAGCTGGATTTCTGCAGGTAGAGCGTGACCTCGGAGCGGTGTAAATTCTGGACAGACTGGGACTGCAGAGGCACAAGGCTGACCATAGGTATTTCCATACTGGGTGGCGGTGAGCTTGGCACTGGAGGCGGCACTGGCGAGTCTGGTGGCGTCTCTTGTCTGATGGCCTCGTGCACTGGTGTCTCAAATTCTGGTGACTCTGAGCCGGCCTTGGGCTCCTCCGACGGCATGCCCAAGGCATCCACAAACTCCTCCTCATGTTCGCTGCCCGAAGAGCGTGGGGTCAAAGTCCGCACTATGGTGGAATTCACCGCTATGCCCCCGCCAATCTCGCGTAGTCTGGCCTCGGTCACACCAAAGCGATCTGTGTCCAAAGTGGTGGTCGATATCAAAATGGGCGCTCCAATTTCCAGACGATGATCCTCCGAGTTGCTGCCGGTCATGTTGTAGCTGCCGGTGGTCAATTTGTTGGGGGATGTGCTTTTGCTGAGATTGTGACGTCGGCTTAGCTTTGTGCCCAGAGTGGAGTAGCGCCTGAAGCGGTTGAGAAAGCCGCGATCTTTGTTACTCTCCTTGTTGTTGTTGGTTTCAGTATCGGCGGCGGTGGTCTCCAAATTGGTGTTGGTGATGCCGCCGTTTTTCTGACTGCCCAATTTAAATTTCAAGTGATTCATTTTTTTTGTTTTCGTATGTTTTCGGTATTTTGTTTTTGCACTTTATTTTTTAATTATTTTTTTAGTTTTTTGTTTCTTGGGTTTTTATACGTTTCAAAGAAGCATATTTTTTTCGCGCACTGCACAACTTTTTCTGTTTGTGAAGACAAAATTAGATAAAATGATAACGGCACTTGTGCAGCGGAGCAGCGCTGCCTGCTCGAGCTTTTGACAATCGAAAGTTCTTGCTCTCATGTGCATGTGTGTGTGTGTGTGATCTAAATTCTTGTGACACAGGTTAAGCCCTTTTTCAAATAAAAAGTCATCGATAATTGAGGCGCCAAGTTAAAAGCTCACCCTCTGCCTCACCTTCCCCTCTCGCCTAGCTTAAGCTTTTCGAGGCAAAGACCAAAAAAGAAACAAAAAAAAACAAAGAAGCCGACCAAACCAAAGTCGATCAGACTTTTCGAAAAGAAAGAAAGAAAAGAAAAGAAATAAGCATTATTCACTTGGTTGCTTTGAGCTCTCTTTTTTACATGCTGGTAATTACATAAATCATTTAGTTATGAACTATTTACTTTTGAGCAAACTGCAAGCCAAGCCACACACACACACACACACACAGGCACGCATACTCAGTGTGTGTGCTGTGAACGAATTTGATATACGCTTCTTTTTTTTCTGCTCTGAGTTGAACGAATTTTGTATACACTTTTTTTCTTACTTCTGTTTAACTGTGAGTCTGAGCAAATGGTTTCTTTTGTATGTGTTTGTGTGTTTTTTTTGTGTTGTAGAATTTAAACTGAACTAAATTTATTGACACACCAAAAGTATTTAAAAGTTTTCCCCACTTGACAGCTGTTTGCTGGGTTAAAAAAAAAAAAATATTATAAATTCTTGGCATTTGAAATGAATTATTAATAATACTGATAAGCCAAGCTATTGAGGAGTTTCAAAGCTGGAGGATGAGCTTTTTGTCAGAGCTTTCAAGCTGCCGTTAGTCCAGCTTACTGTTTTCAAGCAAATCGATTGCAGTTCATTTTGCATTCGTCTTTTCTCCTGCTATTATTCATTTCAATTCAAATTGTTATTGCCACTATTTTAATCGTTATTTGAGGTGGTTTTACACACACACACACACACACACACACACAGGCACAGTCTGGGTTCTCAGTTGTCTGAATATTCTCAAGTGTTCGGTCATTTGGTGGCTCGTTACACTTAACGCTTTTCGCTATTCGAATGCTAATGAAACCGTAGTAAGTAAAACAATTTAATTACATATCCAAGTTGTTATTGTTGTTGCTGTAGCTTTTCCTAATATCATTTGCAATTTGCCAAACAAAGCAAATAAGATTTGCCGGAATGTTCTCTTTTTTTTAGTGAAAAAGTCTATGGAAATTTTGATTTATCATTTTACAATTTTTATGAATCAAATGAAATGAACTGCCAACTAATTGCCAGGGCTAAGTAACCAAAAAAAAAAATTACCAAAATTTATTTTCAATCAAAAGCTTAGGTTTGCTTAAAAAGAGTATAGAAAGTCACCTTAACGCACACGGGTCAAAACAAAGCTCAAATATCTAGAACATGGCAAATGGCAACTGTACGCAAAACCTAGACCAGAGCCACAGAGAGAGAGAGAGAGAGAGCAGCGGACAGAGGAGTCCAACAAAGCCGAACAGACAGGTAGGTAGTCAGGTCTGGTGGGAGGTTTACTTTACTTTATTTTTTTTGTGGCTTAGCTAAACGTGTGTTGTCGTTGATATGTCACGTCTAACACATACTTAATGCCCTGGCAGAATCCGCAGGGGGAGGGGTGAGTGAGTGAAGCGAAGAATCGGAAGCAAAGCAGAATAGAACAAAAATGCAACTTTTTACAGTGCGACTTCTTTAGAGTTGACAGAGGGAATCTCGAGATGAAATGCGCTTAAAATAATGAGGGGTTTTGTGTGACCGCCGTCACCGTCTCTGCCACCGTCGCCACCTACCAAATCTGTGCAATAATAAATAAATACATATGCAGCATTCTCAACTGGAAACAATGGATTCTCTTATACCCTAACGCCAAGTCTTTCAGGGGTGCATTCAAATCTGAGCAAGCCCTGCTTAAGATGAGAAAACTTGCTAAGCAATAGCCAAGACATAGTGAAATAAATACCAAATGTTATAGAGAATATATCAAAAAATACCAAAAGTCAAATATATCAAGAATTCCAAAAGAATAGTACCAATATTATATAGGCAGAATGATAAAAAAAAAAAAATACCACAACATATTGACGGAACCACAGAAAATACCAACACATTTAAGAAATTGATATTATTTTTAAAATATTATGAAATCCCCTAAAAAAAATACCAAGCCAGCTTAAGCGGATCAGGAAAAAAATATCAAAACAATCTAAATACTTTTAGGGCATACAAGAGTCGGTGCAGTGTCACTTGCAACAGCTTCACTTGTTTATACTCCTTTTACCAGCTAATTGCGAAAAATACTGAGATTGTAGGGAGGGGGGACAGACGACTCAGGCCCCCGGAGTACTCCAAGGCAATTGAGAAGAAGAGTGCGTCTCGAAAGGTTCGCCGAGCATAACTGATGGCCAGGCCGTGATTATGGCAGCGGTTTTGGCTTAGTAACCACCTCCCCCTCCCCTCCCCCCACTCGCCACACCACACGCACCACCGCCTTGTCGTGTTTCCCAGGAACCAGCAATTACAACAACAGCAAGTAACCAGCCCAGCAAAAAAAAGGGTCTAAAAGTCAAATAACATAAATTATTGCCCGGGCGAAATCATGCGAAAACAATCACAGCAAAAATGCAAACCCAAACTGCACCCAACTCATTTCTTGCCCCCTTCTGGCCAAACTATAAATAGCTAAGAAAAAAAAATTCATAATAATAATAACCAGAACCATTCGAATGGAGGTGCAGATTGTGCGTAGAACGAGTCGAAACAATTGAAGGTCCTGGGCAAGAGCGAGGAGTCTGCTGGCAAATTTATGTTTCATAAAGTGGAGAACAAAATTCCAAGGAGTCTCACCTGCGAGATCACAAGACCAACGCCTGCTCAGGTATATACCATAATATTTTCGAATCAGTCTAAATTTGACAGTTATTAAATGAATTAATGTCTCTATAAATTGCCAGCAACTTGTGTGGCTCTGAAGGGCTCTGAGAAAAAACTTGAAAAATATTGAGGAATTCTCAGAATAGCCAAGTCTCTCTATATCTAGTGGGGCTTTGAATACCAGGAGCTCCCAATTCTCTCTATATCTACTTAGGCTTTTAATACCAGGAGTTCCCTCAATATCCCTGCGAATTTAAGCACAGTTGGCAACCTGGGCACCTGAACTCAATAAACCGAAGACCAGTTCTAATTGAAAGTAGCCACCAGCACCTAAAAGATAGGCAATCTAGGCAAGCCATCTAGTGGTCTAACCAAGCAAATGCTGGGGCTATATTAAACCTGATGATATCTCCAGTCATTCTCATCTGATTTCATAGATTTTTCATGTGAAACGGTGGAGTTTTTCATTTCGCACAAAATAATGATCTGATCTGAAAGCTGTAAGCTATACAGGGTGAGTGATTACGGGCCCTAGCTATAGGAATATTCTCTAATTGGAATATTCCCTATTTCTAAGAATTCCAAGAGGCTTATTTTAGTTTGTAATCTTAAAATCATTTGTCCTTGCTAAAAACAGAAAAGGTTGGAAAGACCCTTTAGCCTTTTAATGGATGGAAATGTTTTTCTTTATAGTCTTGGCACTCTCTGAACTTTGCGGAATAAATGGAGCACCTTGGATATACTAAAAGTATCTAAAGAGACTTATAAAACAATCCACATTTTAATGTGCACGTAATTTTTTTTCTCACTGAAAAAAAAAATGATCACCTGCTTGTTTTTGATTGAGTGTGACTCTCTGTGTGTGTGTAAGTGTGTGTGTGAGTGTGTGTGTGCGATACTGACGCTTTCTGTTTCACTTAAATAAATATTTTTTTAGCTTATCTAAAAAAAAAAAAATATATTTAAATTTTTGCGCATAATGCGACAAAAATAAGAAACTCTTAATGAAATATTTAAATTTATATAAGAAAGATCGTTGAGTGTGAGAAGATTTTGAAATATTTTCGGAAAGCAGATTTTGTTAAGCTCTTCAGAAATAAAAGTGATATTTTCTAAATATTTCAAATATGACAATTATTCATCACTATATAAGAAGAAGAAGAAGAAGATGAAAATATTTACCTTATCACTTCCGCCTGTTAAAATTATCAAATCTTCTTTGGAATTTTGTAGAGATTTTGATATCTGACTAAGATAACTGATGACTTTGAGATCTTCATTTTATCAGACCTTGTCGGGTGATACAATAACTAACCAGAAAGCTTGAAAAAGACAGAGAAGAGAGACACAGAGAGAGAGAGAGAGAGGGAAAGACATGGCAAATTGCATGTTTCTGAGAGGTCTTTGGGTTCAATAAAACATGGTAAACATTTTTTTTTTTTAATTTTTTTTTAAATGGTGTCAAGTCATTGACATCTGTACCAGCAGAGGCAACCTATCACTCACCCCCTCCCCCGACAACGTCAACGCCAACGCCCCTTGCCAAGACATTACCTACAGATTATTCACACATTACTCACACCTACCGCAGCCTGGTCGGCCTTACGCTTGTGGATCCCCACCCCCCTCTGATCTAAATACCAAAAGACATTTCAGTCAAGCTGTACAAGTGCGAGAGAGCCTAAATAAAAACAAAAGTTTTGGCAAAAAAAAAAAAAAGAGAGCTTTTTCGAAAAAAAAAGAATGCCTGAAAGCCAACTAGCCAGCCAGCCAGTCAGCCAACCAACTGTTGTCAACAGTCTTCTTTGTGTTCATGTGTGCGTGTGTGTATTGCTATTATTAAATAGAATGCCGTTAGCTTAGCTAAAGGTCGTCACACACAGGCAGGCTTTTGAACCAAGCTAAATGCAGCAAAGTCAACGGCAGCGACAGCGACTGCGGCAGCGGCAGCGTCGTCAATCGTAGCGTCTATGCTGATGGCAGAGAAACTTTGTGACGCTGCCTTAATTGACAGCAGGCTAGCAAAGCTAATACACACACACACACACACATACACATATAAATAAAGACATTTTAAATGCACCTTGCTTTTGAAAAAAAAAAGCACTCACACATGCACAGGCAGACACACACACTTGTTTCCCCCGCCCGCTGGTGCTGGGGTCAGGCCTGGCGTCTGTTTTCTGGACTGCTTTGGTCTTTGAATTGCCCTCTCTTTTATTGTGCGTATTGCTTCTTGTTCTTCTTCTTCTTCTTCTTTTGATTTTCAGAGAGTCTTGCATACACCAAACTGCAGTTATTTTTAAAAGACAAAAACAAAAACAATAACAAACACCTTCGGCATTTACTGCTGCTGCTGCTGCTGCTGCTGCTGCTGTCTCAGCACTGCCCAAGTTGTTTTTGTCTTGAGGGCTTTTGCTATAGTGCCGGTCTCTCCCTCTCACTCTCTTTCTCTTCATCTTCTTTGGCTCTTCATTATTCTTTTAGAATATCAGCTTAATTTATATGAACCGTTTGATTTTCATTCAGCCTATAAATGAGTCTGTCTTTGAGTGTCAGTTCGAAGCAAAAGAAGAAGAAGAAGAAAAGGAAAAAAAAATGCCTAATTAACTCTATTGGAGGGCTAAAGTGTCAATAGATGAATAGATTTCTTTGCCTAACGGGTCAGCACACATTTTTTGTTTTGTGGAAAATTAAAAATTATTCAAAAAATTTCGTTGCGGATGATTCGAAACAAAAGACCGATTTGATTGAAGCCCTATAATTTTTATTGTTTATGTTGTTTTTTTTTTCTTCTAATAAATACGGCCTATATGGCATTTAGAAAACATTTATAATTATGATAGTGACAATGAGGATGATGTCAAAATTTTTAGAAATCCTTCAACCACTTGATTTTACACAGTAGATTTGGGACCTGAACTTAGGGATACCCTTTAATTAGAAATATAAAAATATCAGTACTAAAATGGTCCCTGTATCTCTGAAATATTTTTTCAAATTTCATTGTTATTATCTGGAAACAGGTCCTAAGATTTTGTAACTCTGATCCTTTCCATTCTCAAGAATTTCTATATCGAATTTCAAGCTTCTAAGTCTAGCTAATCCAGAGATCTGAGAGCTTAAACCTTACATAATATCAGAAGTGCTTCATATCGAATTTCAAGTTTCTAACTCTTGCTTATCCAGAGATCTGAGACCTCAAACCCTACAGAATATAAGAAGTGTTCGCCTTTGATAAGGCTGAAATCCTTGAAATTCTCGAAAAGACAGTTGCCAAGGCAAAACAGTACGAACCTGTCATTCCCGATGCTTCAGTTTCCTTACCCTTAAGGATTCTAGAAAACTATTTCGGTTTTTGCTCAAAAATCTTCATACCAAATTTCAAGTTTCTTACTCTCAGTGATCCAGAGATCTATAGGCCCGAACCCTCGAATGAGTAGCGTAAAAACCACTTTGAAGAAAATTCAAATGAATCTCTCAAATTTTGTTTGTACAATTTTCCATTTGTTGCTGATTTTACCGCATTTTTATGGTGTTCTAAAAAAATTGGCACAATTTCAAGAGGCAGAAAAGAGATCTGGTCAAAAATAAACCAAAATAACTAATGCAAAGCAAATGCAATCAGGCGAGTCTAAAATATGAAAAGAAAATAAAAGCCGAGTGGGTGTGCGGAGCGAGTTCGAGGACAAAGATCCATTTTGCTTAGTGCGTTAATCTTGCAGATACATTTTTACATTTTCATAAGCATTTTCTTCTTCTTCTTCTTCGTCTTCGTCTTATTATTTTTATTTTTCTCATTTTGTCATTTGCATGACCGTCAAAAACGAAATTGTCAAGATTATTATTTTTTGTGTGTCAAGTGGCAATGATGCTGATGATTTTGCTGAGGCACTCTCGTGTTTTGATTTGTCGTGTCATGGAGGAAAACTAATGAGAAACAGCAGCGTTTTCTTTGGTGGGAAAATGCCAAAAAAATAGATATAAGAAAGAAGCAGGCAGAAAGATCATGCAAGTGGCCTGGGAAAGCGTGGAGATAAGACGAAAGTGACATTCTTTAGTCTCCCCAGAGAGACTGGAATTGATTGATCGGGGCAGGTAAAAGATTAAAGAAATTTTCTGGAATTTGATCAACTTTGATTTGGTATTTGTTTGGCTAAGTGAGCTATTTATGGCTCTCCAGGCAAGTTTATGGAGATTTTTATTATAGATTTGCCTTTCTTTCTTCTCTAAGAATATGGCTTTATTTAGAGAACTTAATCCACCCGATTTTGTTGAGTCTTTTTATTGGAAACAGCTGAAAGCTCAATTTTTGATAGGAATAAATCCAGTCTACTAGACTTTCCAATGCTCTATAGGCCTACTGATCTAACGATATAGAATTTCTAGCCCACATCCAAGAGAGATAAAGACCTATGCCTTATAAGAGCGGAATTCGGAAATTCTAGATTACTGGGAAAGATAAAGAACTAGCCGAAGTTTAGCCACAATTTCCAGATTCTAGAAGCCTACATCCCTGGGTTCCATCAGCTTGGAGAGACAGATGAATAGGAGATGAATAAGAGTTAAGCTTGCTGATCTTTGGTTGAAAATATTTTAGAAAAATAAACAAAGTTTCGAGTTATATAGGATTCTGAAGAAGATATAAAAGTCCTAACCTACAAAAATTCTTATCCATTCATAATAAATTATTAGATCTATGTATTTGTTTAATTTATTTATATCCATCAGACCTGTCGGTATTTTTTTTTTTTATATATTTTAAAATCATTAAAAAGAATCATGTTTTTGAGTAATTTCATAATCCCCAGACATGCCAAGAAAGTAAAAAATTATAAAACAAAAAACAAAAAAAAAAAAAATGGAAGCACACACACAATGACACTGAGATGATAATTAAAAAGCTATGATCATTTTTTGGGCCAGAGTTCTCAATATTTAATTTGCACATATGTATTTTGTTGTTGTTGTTGTTTTTTTTGTTTAATCAAATCCATCTTTTTTGTTGTTAATATTTTGCACATTTGCACAATTAGCTTTTGTTTGTTCTTGTAGACACAATAGAAAAAATTTGACACAAATTTAAAACAAAACAAAAAACCAAAAAAAAACTAGACAAAATATTGTTATTTATAAATAAATCACACACACACACACGCAGAAAACTTTCTGGATAAATTATGTAAAAAGAAAATTGCTTGGGTAAGCAACAAAATTACCGAAAATAAATTTAATAAAAAAAAAAAAAGTATATATTTTTTTTCGTGTTATTTTCCTCTTTTATTTTTGAATTTGTTTAAATGAGGAGAGAAAGAAATTTCATGGCAAGCGTAACGGCACCCCAACCAAGACAACTCGACCAACTCACGACAACGACAACGACGACGACGACGACATTTACGCGTCTTGCTCGCGACTGCGACTAAATTTAGAACGTTGTTGTAGAACTAGAAACGCAGCGGCGGACCCCAAGCAGCAGCAGCAGACTCAGGCATGCGCACTGCTTAGCACCACTCAAAAGCCCCAATAGCAGTCGCAGTGGCAGTGCTGCTCTCTCTCTCTCTCTCTCTCACTCTCTCTGAGTGACTGCTGTGCCGGCTTTTGTTCGAACAAGTGCCGAAGAGAGCGAGAGCGTAGGAGAGCACTGGGAGCGCATGTGCAGCTGCTGCGCTGTTGGCATGCCTGGCAGGAGAGCTGCGCTTTGCCTGCACCAGCAACGCGTAGGCCAAATTTTCGCCGATTGGCTTACGGTAAACAAACAGCAGCGAAATGCAAAGCGGTTCATAATCAAGGCATTTTCTTTTCTTTTTTTTCATTCAGATTCTTGTGGCATTGGCGACTTTACCGTTCAATTGGCTCCCATAAATTTAAGCAGGCAAATGCACGTGCTGTCCAAGAAGCTGGCTGGTTTGGTCTGGCCGTTGACAAGTACCGGTATTATTATTATTATTATGAGAGCTCTTGCGGCTTGCGCAATCGGTTAGGCTGTTGCCATTAGCATAGTGCAATGCCAGCGTAGACTGAGGCAGTGACATCGCCGTCGGCGCCACTCACTCAGGTTCACATCATAAAGTCTTTGACATCTCCGACCAGGGCTGCCGCGATCTTCTCTTTCTTTCTCTTTTTCTTTTTATTCGAGGCGTTGAACTAATTTCATAAAAATATTCATTATTTTGTTTGCTTTGAAAAGTTCTTTGTTCCGTCAAAATCTTTTCTGATCGTTTTTTTTTTAGCAACTTTTGAGGCTTGAATAAGATTTTGTTCCAAAATTCTTTGGTCGATTTCGTTTGTGAGCTTGTGCAGCCCTGGTTTGTCTGCACTTGCCGCGTTTTGACCGACATTCGCCGGCGACTCCAAGGCAGGCTCGTTGCACAAGCCAGTCAGATTCGGTTGCATGCAGATGGATTGGCTTCCAAGTGTGGCAACATGTGACAAAATCTTGGTCTTTGTTTCGATAGTTGAAGTACCAAAAACCATCAACCATCAACCAGACAGTCAACTTGTTGATCGAGTTTTTCTGTATTTGTTTTTCATCAACTCATTTGCATTTGACTTTTCCGCTACAAATTTCTTTGGTATTTCAAATTTATGCTCTAACTTAATTGACACAATATTTTTCCATTTTCTTTTCTTAACTCGAAATTACTTACTTGAGGTATTTTTGAGGTTGGACTGGAGCTTAAAATTATTTCAATTTATGCAGAAGAAAATTCTTACCTGCAAGAAAGAAGAATAAAAAATAAATAAATAAATTAGATTAAATTGAATAGATAACATTTTTATTATTACAACAATAACAACGACAACAAAAAAAGTGTGGAACATAATTAAGAAAATAAACAAGATGCTGATTAATGCAGAGCAACTCGGTGTCGATGTAAATGCAAATGGAATGAGTTGGAAGAAGAAAATATATGAAGAATGATTTTGTTTTCCCAAGCCAAGTAAATAAACAAATTGAATATATACAAACAAAATAATGTTGAATAATTAAAAAAAAATAAAATAAAGAAACTTAACAATTCTTTTTGTAAAGTGAAAATTCAATTCAGAGTTTTATTTAATATTTAACAAAAACACTTTTGGAAAAGCTTTTAGCTAGCGCTGAGCAAAGCTCTTTGCAAGTTCTTTAGAGCGTGTCGCCATCTATGCAAAAGCTGGGCAAACTCTAGCCAAGACACAAGCCACGGCTTTGCTTAGCGAACTCCTCGACTGAGACCTGTTTGATTTTTCCAGCGATTTGTTATCGTTTTTTATGCACTAAAATCTGCTTGATTTTTCCTTTTTTTATGCACTAACCAAACATGAATATTCAATCTTTTATTTAGCACCTAAATTGCTGAGCAAAACTCTTTTCAAGTTCTTTAGAGCGTGCCGCCATCTATGCAAAAGCTGGCCAAACTCTAGCCAAGACACAAACCATCGCATTGCTTAGCGATCTCGACTAAGATCTGTTTGATTTTTCTGCGATTTGTTATCGTTATTTTATTTCTTTTTTTTTAAGCACTACAATCTGTTAGATTTTTCCTTTTTTTATGTATTAACCGAACTTCAATATTCAAGCTTTTATCTAGCACTTAAATTGCTGAGCCAAACTCTTTGCAAGTTCTTTAGAGCGTGTCGCCATCTATGCAAAAGCTGGTCAAACCCCAGCCAAGACACAAACCATCGCATTGCTTAGCGAACTCGACTAAAACCTGTTTGATTTTTTGTCCGATTTGTTATCGTTTTTTTTTTTTTTAATGCACTAACCGAACTTGAATATTCAAGAGACCTTGCAAAATATTTTACAAAACACACAAAGCTGGCAAATAAAACAAAAGAAAACGAACGAAGCTGCTTCAGACATGATCGGCAACAGGTAAAAATGTAATAAAAAAAAAACGTATACGTAATTTATGACAATTAATTTATCTTGACTTTATAAAACATTTTTTTTGTTTTTGTTTCTTGTGTTCAGTGGGTCTTTCTGTTTCAGAGCCGCGAAGCCTTTTGTTTGATTATCTACCAAAATATAAATAAATTGCACTTACTTGCTAAATGCTGGCAAGCCAAACGAGTTTAACTATAATAAAAAATCAATTTGAACAGAACACACGCACACACTCGTAAAATTAAGCTCGAATGAATAGAAACAAATCAAATAGAAACTTAGATGAAATCAAAATTAAGTAGCAAATTAAATGCGAAATTAAAAAAGTGATGGTTTTTTTTGTTAGGCGACGGGAGGAAGTGGATATAGGGGATATAGGGGACCCTAAGACCAAAACATATAGTGAGATTTTTGGGGGGTCTTGGATGAAAAAGACGTTGGAAAGCTTTGGGTTCCTTTGGGAATTGGAATGGAGAGTGTCAATGAGGCTGAAAGACTCAGGGAACTCTGATCCTGAGAGGGTTCCTTTCAATTGTTTTGAATTATTCGACTTGAATGGAGAGTGGAAATGAGGTTGGTAGACCCATAGGTTCCTAAGTGTATGTGAAACCCCGATGGATCCTAGGAATTTAATGGTAGTAATAAGGAATGCAGTTGCTTGGAGGGGGTGAAAGAGTGGAAATGAGTGAAAGTGGAGGGCCCAGTGAACTTTGATCCTGAGAGAATGAAACAGAAAACACACAAATGAAGTGGGGTTCCTTGGAATTTTCATTGCATTGATGAGATTTATTCCGGAGATTTTTGTTCCAAGATTTCAGCTTACCTGGACATTACCCATGAGGGCATCATCCAAAATGATGGATGCGTTTTCTTTAACATCAACAATTTTGGTATAATGTGATAGATCTTCTTCTTCTTCTTCTTCTTCGTCGTTGACAGCCTGTCGTTGTTGTTGTTGCTGTTGTTGTTGTTGTTGTTGTAGTTGTTGTTTCTTCTGCTGACGCTTTTCAGGGCCACTCAGATTGATGGACGATTTGGACTTGGTTTTGGCAAAACGAGCCGAACTACGCAAACTTTTCAACACACCAAAGGAGCGTGCAGTTTCCAGCTTAACCAAAAGAGAGAGAAAGAGATAGAAAGTAAGAAAAAGAGAAAGACAGAGTCAGAGACTCCAAGTGTAAGTTAGAGGGAGAGCCAAGCGGTTAAGGTTTGGGAACCAGGACTGGCAATTATCTCCAGGTACAGTTGTGCTCAAAATATTAGTACATTAGCAAATGTTGAGTCCCGGGCTTTGGTTGGGTTTTAACAAAAGAATTATCAAGGTAAACCAGGAGTAGAGCAAGAATATTCCCAGAACTGGGAATGTCTTAGCTTGATGAGGGCTTAAGGTCAACCAATGAAGAGAGAGTTCGGGAGTAAAGAGCAACTTGCCAACTCGATTAAGTCAGAGAAGGAGAGTATCAGCTGGGACCTATGAGTTGCCAGAGAAGAGATCAGGGGCAGATCAGAAGCAGATAGCACTAAATTTGTTGAATAATTTCTTGCTAATCAAATTATGAAATACGAAGAAAAAAACTAAATAAATAAATCAGCTGATAAAGAAAAGAGAAGACCGTTTTTATAGTTTTTTTCTTTTCTCTTTCTTTCTGTCGTCTCGTGCAATTTTTATTGCAATGGCTTGGCTTGGTCTGGGTTTGGGTTTGGGCCTGGCTCGACATGTCTCGACTTGTCTTGCCTTGCACACCTTTGACCATTTTGGTCGGCTTGTTGGGTTTTTTGAACCCGCCGCATTTTTGCTTAATTTTTTTATTTATTATTTTCTGCCCACTTCCGGCCCAGGGTGAATTTCTCTTGCTCGGCCAAGCCAATACAAACAGGTGAATCAGCAGTGATAGAAGGAAGAGGGCAAAGCCACTGGGGGAGGGGGGGTATCTCTATTAGTTTCCAATGACTCAAGCCTTGAGCTGAGTGCAGCTGAGGCTCTAAGCACTTAACTAATTATTAATACAGACATGAGCAATGAGCTAAAATATACAAATTTTGTTATTTTTATTTTTTGCAAAAAATGACTTCAAGTCAGAATAGATAACCCACAAAAGCAAAAAAAATTTAATGTCAAAAAAAAAAAAAAAACAATTCGTCAACAAAAAAAAGAGAACCAAAACAAGTCATTAAAATAAACAAAAACAAAAAAAAATTAAACTGCAACAGGGAAAAAAGCTTGGGCAATTTTTCAAAGAAAAACAAAAAACCAAAAAAAAGCGATTAAGAAACAAAACAGTTTTAACCGTTTCGGTGGCTCCAAACTGGGCCAACAAGTTAAAAATTATTAAAGAAAGTCTTTGAAATAAAAAACAAATTGTTTTGTCAATGTATTCATGTGCGTGTGTGTGCGTGTGTGTGTGTGTGTTTGGCTAGAACAAGTCTAACCAGTCTCAATTGCAGCAATTTGAAATCTTGATTTATCCGAGATTCTCTCTCTCTCTTTAGGGGCTCCAGCTGACTCAGGCCGATGCTTTGGGGGCTTGGAAAATGTTCAGCTGAAAATTGAATGAGCCAGGCCATGAGGTCATTCAGGGAATCTTCGGATGAGCCAGTCAAAGAGAGAGAGAGAGCGGCTTGTCTTGCCTGACGTCACGCTGCCTCTTCTCTCTATTTAAGAGAGAGAGAGAGAGACTATTTCTGTTTGGGCTCCCACTCTTTTCTTTAACATTTCTCTCTGTTTTCTACTAGTTCTTAGATCAACTATAGACAATGACATAATATAGACCTGAGCTCTCTCATTCCTCCCGGTCTCCTTCTCTCTGAAACCTCAATTCATTGTCAAATCGAGTCTCATATTTAAGCCTCCTCGTTCACTTCTATTAGTGTCACACTTAAGCCTTCTCCCTCACTTCTATTTACTCCCACTTTTGGGTGATACATACTTCCCCCAGATCCCATAAGCTTTGGCCTTTCCACCTGATAAAGCGGCACGACTAATTCGCTCTGAAAAAAGAGTAGCTTGGAAAAATTCCCAATGAAGCGGCAAAGTTGTTAGGAATTCTTTGTTTTATTTTTATTTATTCTATTCTATTCTATTCTACTTTGTTGAACAAGTACACCTTTCGAACAGAGAACGTGTACAGGTCCGATCGATGCTATAGGAATTCAGTATCTTCCTTCTCTTTCTGGCTGCAGAGGCTTGGCTTGGTTTGACTTGGTTTACGGTCCAAAGAGTTTGGCATTGTTTTGCTTGTGGAGAGGGGGGGCGGGGGCGGCTCAGCTATTTAATTGAGCTATGTCGAAAAGGCGATGTCAATGTCGAAACACCCACTGATTCATGCCAGAGTCAAAAGCGAATACTCGCCCTATCAGCGGCGATAAGGGGGCCTAAATAAAACTATCTATCGAAAATAGAACAAAGTTGGAATTTGTTGGAAAAAAATTGTATAAAATTTACAAGCAAAGTGGAGTTGATTTATTTTTTTGTATCTTTTTTTATCACAAAAGAGCTTGCGGTACGTTAACCCCAATCGAGATACAAAAGCCCCGATTCATTGCTTTCGATTTGCTAAATATTTCAGAATTTTTATTTTACTTTTTTTTTTGAGTCTTCCAGATCGTCTAGCTTGGCTCTTAATTTATTATTTATTTTTATAAAATTAATTTGAGCAGCTTATTAGATTGTTAAAAAAAAAAAAAAAAAATATTTGCTTAAATGAAAAAATGGCAATTTTTGCGACAATTAACAGAGAAAGTTTAAAAATAAATGAGATACTCAAGCAGAAGTGGGCCGAGAGAGGCGTGGGGGGGTCACTATAATAGTTAAACAAAATCAAAAAAAGAGAGAGAGAAAAAAAATATCCAAAAAGACGAGGGGTAAAAATTAAATGATAAATTGGAGTGAAGCAAAAAGTTTATAACAAAACAAATAAAAAATAAAATAAAATTAGCTTTTATTTTTCCTTCAACGGAAAAAAAGTGTGTTAAATTTAAGTTGTTTGTTGTTGTAAAAAATTATTACATTTTGTTATAATTTTTTCATAATACTTTTTTTTTCTCAAGCCAAAATAAACAGGAAAATTGCCAAATGCTGACAAAGCCAGGGGGGGTGGGGAGGGGGGTTGAAATGAAAGTTAATGAAACTAAAAAATTAGCACCCGAAATTTTTGGAATTTTATGGAACAAAAAGGAGGCGAACAAAGGAGCCCCTTGTTGATCTCAAAAACCCGAGAATTTCAAAGATTTTTTTGAAAAAAAAAAAAAAATTTAAGCTCGAATTTTTTATGATCATTATTATTATTATTTTTTTTATATTTTTCGTTGGTTCACTCTAATGAGATTTTATTGTGAGAAAAATTGGGAAATGTCATTTGGCTTAATTAAATTTTGAAAATATTTTCCAACCAACTCCAACTGACCTTGAGAGGCAACCCAAGTCACGTTCAATGCCGACCCAATTACCCAAAAAATAAAAAAGAAGAAGAAGAAGCAGAAAACACCAAGAAGACAAATCAAATAAAATAATCAAAAAAAAAACCGAGGCGACTTTTTTTTTTGTATTTTATTTATGTTTTACGGTAATTGATTTTTTGGTTTGGATATAAACAAAAAAAAATGATAACAAAAACGTGATTCGACTCTAACAGAGGAGACAACAACAACAACAACAACAAACAGAAGAAGAAGAAGAAAAAGAACGACCTCGTTTGGCCGCCAGCAGACAAAACGTTCTCATTTCCCCCAGTTTTTTCCAAGAAGCTTCGCTCGCTTCGAAATTTCCAATTCGAAACTCTCTCGGATTGACAGGCCCGCGAATGAGGTGAAGTTGTTTTTTCTTTTTTCTTATTCGAAAACTTTTTCTAAACATTTCATTCTTCCTACTCTTCTTCTTTTTTTTTCTCTGTTCTGTATTGAGTCTAGTTTCGCCTCGTCATGAGGTCAATCAAAGAAGTTTCTCATTTTTTATTTTTGTTTCGTTTTCTTTAATATTTCAAATCTTTTGTTTTTCTTTTGTTGTGCTGGTTTTTTTTTCTATCTAGAAAAAAACACAACAAAAAAATCTTAAGAAAAAATACTTTTTATTTCTGAAAAATTTATATCGCGAAAGGCTAAAAAAAAAACAATAAAAATAAAAATAAAAAAAATGAAAAAAAGGCAAAAAAAAAAAATTGAAAATTTGTAATTCTTTTATTTTTAATACAAGAAAAAAATCGGGGGTGCCAACATAAACAAAAAAAAATATGAAAAAAAATTATAAATCAAACAAAAAAAAACATGATTTTTATATATTTAAAATATTTATTTATTTTGTAAGTTGTAGCAACCCGTAACACTGCATCAAAATATGGTCACCCTAATCTCTCATTCTTCCCACGTGTTTTTTCTTCTACTCTGTTCTATGCCTCTCTCGAGTTCGCGTCAAGCTAGCGTCGCTTTTTTCAATCCATCGCATAGTCAAGCTAGCGTCACTTAACACATACTTGAGGTATAAACGGCCTTAATCATTTTTAGCAAATATACTAAAAAGCTAAGAAAAAATAAAAATAATAAACCCTTTTCAAAATTTTTAAGCTTTTTTCAGGTTTTATTCTCTTTGGAAAGCAAAAATTGTTATCGATGAAAACTGCAATGTTTCTGATAATAACGAAATTGTTTTTATTAAATTGTTTGATAATCAACAAAAATAAATAAAGAAGAAGAAGAAGAAGAAGCAATGCAAAACAAAAGAAAAACAAGAATGAGTAATTATTTTACGACCTGAAATTAGTCACACCCAAGAATGGGGTGAATATTTCCAGTAGTAAAAAATAAAGAGAACTTTTGGATGAGAAGGGGAAGGGGGAACGCCCAAAGGTAAAACAAGATATCTCTGTCTCCTTCAATGCTTATCAGTCTTTGAGCTATGGAAGCCACCTAGGTGCTTGGGCCCCTCTATATCACATATACCACAGACCCAAATCGGCTTTGGATGCATATTGATCTATTTGATTATAATCAGAGTTTAGGTTTTTGGTAAAAAAGACTTGAGTCGTTTTTAGGCATATCTTTGACGTTATTTGAAATATCTCAATCTAATTAGACATTTGGTATACTCATATAAAGATAGCGAAGTACACCGAATTTCACTTGAATCGTATTAGAGACGAAAAATTATTTTAGATACAAGTTCGACATTTATGAAAAGATCTCAATCAAATTAGAAATTTCGAAAACCTAAAGAAAGATGTATTAGGGTATCAAGTTTCATCTGGATCGAATCATTTTCTACAGAGATATAGAGGGCGGCCTTGGGATCACTTTTACCCAATTCCAAGAAGCTCAGCTTCTTGGACCCATCCAAGCAGCCAAATATAAAGGCATTTGTCCAACCCAACCAATCTTGATCGAAGGCCAAGAAACTGGAAAGTATTGTTTTTAGGAAATTATGAAATTGCATTTTTTTTTGTTTTTTAATAAGAAAAAAAAAAAGAAAATACTTTTCTGCTCGACTAATTTTTGGGTAATCAAAAAATAGTTTTGATTTGAATTTGGAAAATTGCATCTTTGGGGATTTTGCATCCGGTAAAAGCCTCTGTTCCGCGGTCTTTTTTAATGATGACGTTGTTCTGCCATCTCTTTCGCTCTTTGCGCAAGCTCAAAGTTTTTCCCACTCATTTCCCATAAGTAATTTACATGTTTTTCTTTTCTTCAGCATTTTCTTTTTTTTTATGTTTTTATGTGTGTGTGTGTGTGTTTTTTTTCCATTTGCTCACCTAACCAAACAAGTAGTCTGCTGGGGTAATTAAAAGGTCATTGTCATCGCAACGTCATCGTGAAGAGATAAACAAAAAAAAAGTTGTTGGGCCAAAAATGATGTGGAAATTATTTTGCAACCGAAACTTTGGTTTGGGGAGAAAAACAAGAAACCAGTTAAGATACTCTTTTTGGTTAGTTGAAAGAAAAAATTATGACAACAAAATGTGCAGGAGAAGACGACGAAGAAGAAGAAGAAAACGTTGGCCTTTTAGGAAAACAAAAAAAAAAAAAACAACCACAGTGAAAGTTGCCTCCACTTGGCCGGGTCGGGCTGGGCTGGGCTGAGCTGAACTGCACTGAGCTATCTGGCCAAGTCGATGACAATTTGCCGTAATTGAACTTGAACGAGGGGGGAAACAAGGGAGAAGAGACGAAGAGACCCAGCTGGCCATTGCCATTGCCATACCCATTCCCAGTCCTAGACCCAGTCGAGTCACGAAGCAATTTGCGCAATCTGAGGCCATTTTCCTCGCTCTGCAGGTGGGCCCGAGACTCTTTGCCGGTTCATATTTTCCAGGTTCTTGGGATCCGATGGTCTTATCGGACCGATAATGATTTGGCCAATTTGTTTGTCACCAAAACAAATAAAGAAAGTTGCCAACCACCAAAAAGAAAGGCCGAACCAGGGCGAATTTCAAAATTAAAATGCAACTCAGGCACTTTTTTTTTAATGGGAAATTTTTCGGAACTATTTTTTTTCTTCATTCGAAACTGAAAAGGTTGGAATCTAAGCTTTCAATTAAAGCTTGTTTCATTCCCTAGAAACCTTTCAACAATTTCTTTTCAAGCTTCAAAATTTTCAATTTGAGTTCAAGAAATTTTTCGCTCGATTTTTTCTGAGAATCTTAATCATTCGAGAATCTTAATCATTCCCTAGAAATCTTTCAACAATTTCTTTTCAAACTTCGAAGTTTTCAATTTGAGTTCAAGAAATTTTTCGCTCTGAGAATCTTTAGAAAAAATAATATAATTCCAGAGACCCTCTTGATTGATTTTTCAGACTAGATCTTAATGGCAGTAAGATGCCTAGTTAACTGATATATGCCCTAAGATTCTTTGACTTTTTTTCAATCCGGAACACTTGCTATCCTTCTACCTGGCAACTAGTCTTAGTCAAGCGATTCCCTAGATTAAAGATCTTCGTCTCATGGGCTTTTGCTGGATTTTTCCAGGACCCTCTGCGTTTCCAAACTTTAAATCGAACTCCTAAATTTCTTATAGACCGATCTGTGTGGATCAAGTGATTCTTAATCGTATCTTTACTCTCTGGATCTTTCATTGATGATTCCGTGGAGAGACTAAGATTATTTCCCTCCTCTTCCCAAACTTCGGAGCTTCCCGAGAGACTTGGGCTTCGTTGCCAAGTGTCCTCATCTGTTAAAGCCTTTGACAACATCTCTGTAATATATGTTAATCGAATCAAAATCTGTTTATAAAAAAAAAACCGATTTCTTCACGAGTTAATTAAGTTCGGAGCCACTGTGCGGTGACAGCGTTTAACGGGGCCAAAATACGCATGATTTACGCCGAAAGAAAAAAAATGCCGGCAAACTTGAACCGTGGAGATTTTCAAAATATTTTCATAAGCATAATTCCGAGGGGGGCTATCAAGAGGTGGGGAGGGTGCCGACGCGGGTCACCAAGCAAGACATAAACCGGGTCACACACACAAGCGAGGGCGGTGATAACGATGAAATCGCCGGGGGGCTACGGGCAACCGGGAACTTCTCTCATTTAACATGGCAAGACGGGTTAATAGTTTCAGTTGTCGCTATCGTTGTTGTTGTTGTTGTATTTTAAAAACTAATGAATTTGTACTAATTAAGTTTCGCATTTGAAATCGAGGCGAGTCGAGTCAAGTCGAGTCGAGTCGAGTCAGCTCGAAGTCAATTCGAATTTGTAACAAAATTGACACGAATCAAGAGAAGCAAGCTCAAATTGCCATCAAATTGTGCAATCAATGGGAGCTCGAGCTCCCAAGACAAATGGTCAGAGTTAAATGAATAATGCTCTATGAAAATTGTCAATCATGAGAAAATCGGTACACTTGCAAGGCTAATGGACTGCACTGGTCTTCGAAATATTACAAGAAATTGAAATTGAAATATTGAAGCAAAGCTTGAAAGGTTGATTGGCTGAGTTACTTTGGGAAATCTCGGGAATCCCACAGTTTTGGGTCTTAATTAGTTACAGAGTTCGTTTAGATCTCTGTAAAAATATCAACAAATATTTAAGCGACTCATGAATTGGTTCGGGAACCATTGTCTTGAGATCTACATTTACGTAAAGTCTATAAGAAATCTCAGGATCCAACAGGCTTGGAACCGAATGGGGTTCGGGCATATAGGATATTTCCGGATCTATTAGTCTTGGCTCGGCAGCTTGGGACTCACTATAGCCCTTAGCTATATTTACATATGATTTGCAGGATAACTGGAGGGATACTTTAGTCTTGGGATTCATTCTGGAAAACTGTCTCAGTCTTGGGACTTTATTTAGCTTGGAATCATCAATGATCCCTAAGGAACACTGAGGATCTTTAAGTCTTAGGATTTAATACTGGCAACCAATATTTTTATATATAATCGGTAGGAACATTCTAGGATCCATCAGTCAGCATTTAATTGTACTCAGAATTATTAAAGACATCTAAAGAAATCTCCGGATCTAACAGACTTGGACCCAGTAATCTATATGTGTTAGAAAATTTCAGGCTCTATTAGATCCCGATATATGTTTATATAATTTTTAGGAACCATTCGACCTGGGTCATAATTGGGTTGAGAGTTATATAGACTATAGGAAATCGCAGAATCTATCAGCTGAGCTTAGGTAGAAATATCTAATATCTTCTAAACTTGTGATGATATCGAGGAATTGAGAATTTATATACAAACGCCTAAAATTAAATAGTTTTTGGTTGGCTTAAGTCTTAAAATTGGTTAGTGTTAATTTCAGTTAAAGGAAAAATGGTTAGAAAGAAAAAAGTTGTTGGTTTCTTTTGGAGACTTTCAAAAGACTCACCCATGAGTTATCTCGAAATTGTGACATTTTGAGGCGTGGACATGAGGCGTGCGAGCCCCTCTCAATTCGGGTGCTTCGTAGTTCCTTTCAATTGTTGTTGTTGTTGTTGTTGGTTTTTTTTTTAACTTTTCTTATTTTCAGAATTATATTATTTATTTTATTTCACCAAAGTTGTTGCCTAAAAAATTATTGGGAGAAAAGAGTGAGAGAGGAAGAGAGAGAGAGAGAGGGGAGACAATAAAATTGTTGATTGCTTTACTTTCGGTTTCGCTTTTTTTTCTGGTATTGCTAAACATTTTTCGTTTTCTTTTTCTTTGGTTGCAATTTTTTATTTTTTTTTTTTGTGAGCTTTTATTTTTTGCCAACAAATTTGTTAGCTAAGCTGGAGTCGGAGTGCAGCAAAGCGTAACGCAATGTAAACCGACTACGGGAGTTTCTGCACCATTTTTGTTGTTGTTGTTGTTGTTGTTTTATGTTTTAACACGCACTCAGCCGCAACTATGTTGGCACTCGAAAAAAAAGTAAAGCACACACACACACACAGACACTCTGGGAGCAACAGTTAGTCACCTGTGTTAGTGTGTGTGTGTGTGTGTCTGTGTAAATAGGTAAAAGTACAAGCAGTTAGCTGGATGGCCCACACAAAAGAGAGCAGCAACAACAACAACAGCAACAAGTACAAATATTAAAAAAGCTAACACACACACACACACACACAAGCACAATTTTGAGACAATTAAACAAATAAACGAAGACACGGACAGCGATACCGGTGCGGTGCACTGCAAGCCCCGAGAGAGTGGGAAAGAGAGAGAGAGCGAGAGAGCGAGAGTGATCAAGGTAAAAAGTCTTGTTTAAAATTGCATTTGATTAACTTTTGACAGAGCTAATTTTATTTGTGGTCGAGAACGTTGTTAACTTGTCACAAACACATACGACAAAGGAAAAATTTTGCAAAGGCCTTTTCCAATTTTCCAATATTTTCTTTGAAACTTCAAGTTCTTTTCAAAATGAACAAAAAAAAAAAAAACAAAACAAAAAACAATATTTTATTTCTTTATGCGAATTTCAGCGTTGCGATCAACTCACAATTTGCAGTGGGAACACCCGTAAAATTATGGTAAATTCAAAGAGGACTGACAAAGTTCCGCACATAAACGATCATTTCTTTACGCGGCAACTTCAAATTTTTAACTGTTTTTTATTTTTTCTTTTAACTTGGCCCGAACACTTCCATGCACGTCTAAGCATGTCCGAACACGAACAAGATTAGTCCGAGTCGAGCCGAAGAGAGCGTCAAACACCAAACGAAAAATTTCACGAACGAAAAAAATGAGCCGAAGACTCCCTCGGCTCTGGTCTGGCTCGCAGTTCGAACCTCCTCTCAGCAAGAGCTCGGTTGGCCTAGCTTTTTTGATCGTTCCAACTTTGGTTTGTGTATTTGCTAAAGCTGTGCTTTTAGCCTGGCCTTGAACCCACTTTCAGTTATTGCGATCAATAAATCGAAATTTGTCGGCCCTGGAGTGGGAATTGGCTAAGTGAAGTAGACGAAGAATAAATTAAATAAATAAGTAACCAGACCGAAGCAAATAAAAAAAGAAGTGTGTGGTATGAGAAGTAAAGAAAATTGACAAAAATTAAATAGAAATTTGAATCAAATCAAATCGTACAAGCAGCAGCTTTCAGTGGAGTTCAAAACCTTTCCATGAACGGCTTAGGCTTCAGTGGAGTTTGAAACCTTTCCATGAATGGCTTCCTTTCTGAGCCGCATAGGGACACCAGATCCGAGCTATGCCGACCTCCCGATAAATCGAATAATGAAAGATATAGACTCGAAATTTTTTTAAACAACAAAACGTACACAAAGTCATTTATTACATATATAATTTTCTTTTTTTTTTTCAACAAAGAAAAAAAATTTCAAAAAATCTTACATTTTTTTTTTTTTTTAATTGGCTTTTTGCATAAATATTTTCAGTATTGTTTTGTTTCGTTCGTTAACTGGCGAAAGATTTGCTTATAATTTTCTAATTTTAAACAACCTAAGCAAAAAAATGTAGTCTTGTCTTAAAAAGTCGGTGAAAGAGTGAGAGAGAGAGGGAGATAGTGTGTAAAAATTTAGAGTTTTGAAAAATTGTTTTTTTCGATTTTCTAAATGCTTGTGGAATTTTCAAGTTTCAAGAGGTGACAGAGAGATATTTTAGTGCAGTTTTTGAATAAAAAAATTTACTTTTTTTGAATGAGAAAAAAATGGCAAAGGGATTTTTTTTTACTCTTTTTGGAGGTCGAAAGATTACAGGGTGATCTAGTTGGTGGAAAGGTAACATTTACAATTTAAAATATTTTTTTCTTTTCGTTGAATCTGGACACAAAAATTTCCCTAAAGCAAATTTCGATTGGCAACAAATTTTTTCCTACACTTTTCACAAATCCTTGAAAAGAGTTTACAAAATGAATTCAATCTTTTTTTTCTAAAGCTTCACCATTTCAGAATCTTTGTTTTGTTTTCGTTTTTTTGCCGGTTTTTTGTTAACATTTCCGTTTCGAGTTTTAAAATTTTGTTAAATATAATTTTATATATTCCTTTATGTAATAGTTAAGTATATAGATTTTCACGTGTATATATAATTTTTTTTTTGTATATCAATTTTAAAGCTTCTCTTATTTATTTTTTTTTTAATGGAAAAAAATTGCCTTTTTTAATAAATAATTTTTTTTTTTTTTTAACACAAGAAAATACACTCACGCACGCAGGCACACACACGCAGACACACACATACAAGGACAAATTTTATAAAATAGTTTAACTAGAATTTGTTTAATTTTCGAATATTTAAAAAGTTTTTAAATATATATTTTTTTTTTTGTTTTTGTTTTTGTTTCTTGGCACAAACGTTTCAATTGCAAACTTGTTTTACTTTTTCTAAATAAATTTAACATAAATTAAAAAATAATCATCAAATTTTCATATGTAAACAAAAATTACACTTCGGCACACACAAAAAAAAAGACCCTTTTTTTTTGCTGATCTAACTAAAATTATTATTATTACTTTCAGGCGGGTAAACGGATATTGCATTCAAATTTTCAGCTTTATCCATTTGAATTAACTCCTCCTCCTCCTCCTTCTCCTTCTCCTTCTCCATCTGCTTCTCTTCTGGCTCCTCTTGACTTTCGTTATTAACTAAATTTGTGGGTTCAGCAATGGCATTGCCCTTGGTGGGCGTGGTCACCTTAGGGGCAAAGTAGATTTCATAATTGTAATATCAGAGCTCATCGCTTGTGGGTGGATGCTCCTGCACGTACTCCTTGGGGAAGTAGCCAACCTGAGCGGGGCGAAAAAGAAGACAAAATCAATCAAAAATATTTCCAGAGAAATTTTGAAATGAAAAGCTTAAAGATTAAGTAAAAATAATCCCATCGATATTGAGATATTCCTAAGATCGATTTAGGTTGGTATGAGAACTATATGATAAGTTATCCGAACCGACTGAAATTTGGTACATATGTGTATGACTATATGTCAAGTTATTCCTACATACGATTTGGGTGCATATGTGAGATAGACGATGGACGACTATGGACAGACTTATGGCTTATATGGACATAACTGTCCAAATGTATTCAAATAAAAAGTATAATGCAAAGGTAAGGTCTGTCAAGACCTGAAGACGATGCACTTCTCCCACTCACTGTATCATCGATCTTGCCACGCCACCAGCCTTTGCTGTCGCCATCCTTGCCAATGACCAGCACCTGGCAATCTGTCCTCAACTGCAATTGATTGCTTCCAGCCTTGGGTTCGTAGTCATACAAAGCTGTGGCAAAGACCTCACGATAGGGCCACTGCAATGACTGATTTAACCTAAGAACAAAACAAATTTGTTTAAGCAAAATTTGAAGGGAGATATCAAGAAAGACTTACCCAGCGAAATTCTCACCCAAATCGTTTCGTTCGTAATAGGAAACCAATTCGACAATAGTCTTGAAGTGACGCCGTGAGGAGAGACAATAAAGCATTGATTCACCATCATTTTCCTGATTGATTTTCATATGTTTAATCACATGATCATCGGTTCTGTAAGATAAATAGAATATACAAAATTATTTTCAAGAATAGTTCGAAAGATTTCCTATTTGATTCATGTAAATCGGGGAGCACCATTTTGAACCTTGGATAGATTTGACAGTAATACTCCACTGAGCACTAACAAGGGCTCGATACTTCTCGTTGGAAATATGAACTTCCGAGACTCTCAGGATCTCTAGTATATATCCAAAAGGATTAAGTAAAACTCTACAAGGACAATTAAGCTCGACTTAATTAGAACAACTCTCAAGGCTCTCAAAAACTCGAAAATATATTCAAAAGTATTGGGCGAGAGCCTAGAGAGACAACCCATCTCGAGCGAGACACGGGAGGTTTCTTTTCTTAGACTGAATCTCTCAATATATACCCAAAAGGAGTTAAGAGTTTTAAGTGAAAAGTTCTATCCTATTGAAGCTCAAAAGCCAAGAAAGACTCGGTCAGTCTGTACTCACTTGAGACTCAAGGCATACATGGTCTCGTGGGGCGTGGAAGCACCTTGGGGACGGACACGCAGCAAGTAGGTGCCGATGCGACGATTCTCCAGGCGATTGGCCGCCGTCTCGCGGTCCATGGTGCCGACGAACCAGTTGAATTCAGAGAGTTGACGATCGCAGACCGGCGGGGGTATACTGACTGGATTCTGCTTACAGCGTCCCGTCGATGAAATGCAACCCTTATGGACGCTAATTTCGCAAACTTTGCAACGGTAGCCCTGATGAATGCAACCCTTGAGGAACTTGGAGCAATGCCGACACGTTGTGGGTGCATCGAAAGTGTATATTTCCATTTTGTGATCCGTATTGCGACAGCCCGGAGGATCCAGACTTTCCCTGTAACACACACACGCACATTTTTCCATTAGTAAAAGAAACAAGCGAAAGGTAGGAAGATAACTACTCACATGGCCTCGGTGAGGGCTTTGCGCCATTTGTCCCGCTCGTGCTCAGACTTTAAATACAGAGTGAAGGCTGTCTTGCCCGACTTTCGCGCCAGCAAAAGTTGATATTTGAAGCGGGTATCACGGCCCAAAGTGCGCCGCGAATGGCTCTGCTCCACCCGATAATCGGCCAGATTCTGCGAGTCCCGATATGTGTACTGCATGTCTCCGGTCTTAATGTGCAGCGGCTTAACCAGTATCAGTATCTTGTCAAAGACAAAGGCATACCGCAGCTTAGTCTTCTGGTCCTCGTGGGCCTTGATATGCAGATCCCCATCCAGCAAAAGTCGCCCATACTGTAGCAGATCATTGCCATTCTGCAGCAAATGCAAGTCGTATATGCTATCCTATAATTAAAAAAGATATCGTAGTACCGTTAAAATATCACAAAGGAATCTGTTCCGCCAACTGTCAACGCAATCTAAACCTCAAAAAGACAACCCTGTCGCTTCCTGTTTAACCAACCGAATAGCTTGTTCGGAAGAAAAAAAAAACTAAAAAATGTCGGGTAGATAATCCAGATGAACAATCCAGTGCCGCCTGACATTCCGCCGATGCCATCACCAGGGACTAGGGTGAATGGCGACAGGAGGAACTCAAGCTGCTGGTTCCCGAAGTGCCGCCAGGTTCGGATCGTGATTGAGACTGAAGTCGGTACGTTGCCCGGTCAGGATCCATACTGGGCTAAGCGTCTTTGGGAATTGAAATGCAACTGCAAGCGTCGACCGATGACGTTGCCATCACTACTTCCATAGACGCCTGGCTATGAGCTGCGAGCTGCATCCCATGGAGCTGCATATCTAATGGACTTTGGGTCCTATCCCTACTGCTGAGCCCCCCACTCAATGATCAAGATACCGGATCTGTCCTGGGAACGGATCCAGGCAAATGAGAACAATAAGCCGAGTGCGAATGCAGAATAAATGAGCATTGATTCCTTGTACCTTGACTTTCTGTATGATGACCAAGTGGTCCGAGTCCCTTTTCACCTCATTTATGTACTGAGAGACATCAATCATGGCATCTTTGGCACGCTCCAGGGACCGGTAGTCCTCGTGTGACTAAAACGAATTTAGTAAAAATAAAAATCAGCTAGGGTTAGGTCTGCTGGAATGATTTTCCAATTCCAAGGTTACTCACCGGAGAAGTCTCTTTGACTAATTTATCCAAAAGCAAGTGATACTTGAGTATGCGCTGCATGGGTACCGATAGAATATCTCTCAATTGCAATTTGCCCACATTATATTCCCTTTCGCATTTCTGCACCAGATGGTCGATTATCTGGTTCTTCTTGCAGATATCGGTTAGCAGGTCGATGGCATTCAGGAGGCTGGAACAATATTCGCCATAGATGAGAAATGGTTCGCGGAATTCCAGAAATACTTGAGCCATTTTCAGTTTGGTATTCGGCAACAGGGATTCCCTTAGTTTTTCCAAAAACTTTGTATGTATGTCGGCCAGTTCCTAACGCCAAAAGGCAAAGATAGAGAATATCGGTAAATTGGGAACAATAGAAACTATTCGATTGACTTACCCGTATTCTGGGAAAAATTAATTTCAACTCATCTTGATTTAGGTGACGTTCCAGTGGGGCCATGAACTTGGTTTTCAGGGCATTCAGGACATCCAGGTAATTGGATTCAGTGTCAATTAATTCACGTATCACATAATCACGCTGCTCAAAACTGGTGGCCGATGCGGTCTGACAAAATCAAGAGAACCGAAAAAAATTCAGTATCCAAAATTTGATTCACGATTTTAGCGAAAAACATGCATTCAGCCATGCTAATCAAAAGTGTTGAAATTGTGTGTTTATTCTTTTTTACTACCTGACTTCTACTCGTTCTGTTCAGGGTGAGGGCGCACAAGTCTTGATAGACCTCTTCTTCTTTAGCATTTGTGTGATCATAAACGGTGGCATTGCATGCAATATTGTCGGTGGTACTAAATGAGGCAAATAAAAATACAAAATCAAAAATAAAATCAAAATATAAACTTAATTCAAAGAATAAAAAAACTATTCATTTCAAATTCAACCAAATTCACCCGTCGACCGCCAACCAAAGCGCCCTCTATTTCATTGCCAAGCGTCTCAGCAGAACCAAAAAATGCAACCCTGCCTAGCTGGAACATCTGTTTTTTGTCAGAACATTTTTCGTCGTTCAACCTGCTGGCTGGATGTGAATGCTCGTCGTCAACCAAAAGAACTAAAATTTAATAAGAATTATTTACTAACTTGGAACTATTGCGAAAAACTGTAAGTGACTCTGACTTCTCCTCGTGTTGGGAGGCTCAGCTCTAACTATTCCTCGAACTGTTGCAAATAAATTCTTCGACACAAGAAATAAGAAGAAAAAAATAAGTGCAACTTTGTCAAGTTGCAACACGCACGATTCAGATTGTCAGATCCAGAGCCTTAGCAACGCCGCACTAAGTTTGGTTTTTTTTTTTCGTTTTTGCCTGTCATCAACATGGACCATCACAGCTATGCCAAGCAGGGTTCCAAGAAATGTGAGTGAATATTGTTGTGCACGCTTTGTGAACAAAGCAAAATAAATAAATAATTTTCGTTTATTTTCTCGCAAAAGGGACCATTCAGAGCAAACGTGAGCTAGTTGCCAAGCGTATTGCTGCCGATTTCATTTTCAATGGTCAAAATGAGCGCAAACTTTGGAAGTGAGTTGAAAAATCACAAGTAGGGAAAAAGGGGATTAACAAGAAATTTTGCTGTTATTCTGTTTTTTTTAGGAACTTTCACGACTACGCCAAGATAGGCCAGTTCAGCCCAATGGACTTGCGCCAGCAATGGCTGGCTATGGTGCATAGCTATCGTATCCAAAAATCAAAGGCCAATACCCCACTCGATCTAATGGCCGAGAACAGGGAGTGGGAGTTCTTCGGCATGATTCATTCTTATATGAGTCGCAAGACCAACGATTTGCATTCCTATGCCCTCAAGGAGCCAAACACTGGGCCACCCAAGCCTCTGACCATTGGCAAGGTGTTCTCAGCCGATGAAAATCTGCCTCCGGCTATCAAGGCTATGCTAACCCAATTGGATGACGATACCAAAACTTTAAATGATAATGAACCTCTCCTGGTGCCCTATGCCTACCAAGAAGCTTCTGATGAGGAACCATTGCGCCTGATTGATTTAACCAACGGCAGAGAAGTAATCGAGGAGCTGGAAATCGAGTCCGAGAATGTGCCTGCTGTTGCAGCCGCTGCTGCTGCTGCCGACGTCCAAGCGGAGAGTGAGCCAGGAGAAATGGAGATAGAGGAGGCCAACCTCCGCACTCTAACCGAAAAGGAGAAATACTATCGTCATCGCCGCCACTATGAGCTGCGCCAGGAGCGCATCATAACTTCTCTCTGCGGTGTCCTGGCCAATGTGATCAGCCACATTGTGCCCGCTGCTGATGTGGAACCCCTTAGGGAAATCGGACGTGAGCTAGGCAGCATTATCTCAGTCGTAAATGAGCCCATCAACTCGGATGATTCCGATGACAATCTATCATAAGGATACACAGAGTGTGCGGTAGCTGGTGAGAGGGCGGGAGGGGGTATATAAGTAATTAAGCATGAGATGCTGCAAGGAAGCCACTTCCTACGGAATGAAAACAATCACACACTCCGCAGAGTATCTGAGGATAATACAAAAAAAACTAATTTTTTTCCCCCAAATTTTATAAGCATTCAGAAAACAAAAAAAAAAAAAAAAATCAAGTGCCAAAAAAAGAAAAGCATACTACCAAAAATAAGTTACCATATAATTACACATAAACTCTACCTTATAAGTCACACACACACTCTAACCAACACATACAAAAAAATAGCATTATTGGCATTTGTAAGATATTCCAAAAAACCAACAAAATCATTACAAATTCCACACCATTTCACACACACACACACATACATACACATACAATCATACACAATAAACTGTGCTAAAAAGAAAGACTTTAGATGTAAGAGAGGAAGCTAATTCAGAAATTGTAAACCAACAACAACGATTCGGATTCCTTCCCAAATTAGTTTCTAAGTTATTCCCGGTAGAGAATAATAAAAAAAATATATATATAGATATATATAGATATATATCTGACACATATATAGATATATAAAAAAAAAAAGGTGTATTGCTTTCTGGGAATGAGAGAGCCCTGGCTGGAAATATATATATATATATCTGGAACCTTCTAGGAATATTCCTTATAAAATTTCCTTTTAAATTCTCCCCTAAAATTTTGATACCAACCAAATCATAAAAAAAACCAAAAAATTAAAGAATTTCGATTCTACCAGGCGAGAGAGTTCCATGATTTGCTTGTGTGCGTGTGAATATAATTTTGATATTGTTCATTCTTTGGGTGATGGGTGGGGGGGAGTGGGGGCACGGACAAGACAAAGAAAGCAGTTGCATAGGGGAAAAAGTGACAGATTTGCATTCCAAAATCAAAAAGATTATAAAAAAAAATATAATGAGCAGGAAAAGCGAAAGAGCGGGGAGAAAAAAGAGTCGTGTTTTTGCGTGTGAACCAAAAAGAGCGAGAGGGGCAGAGAAAGAGAGAGAGCGAGAAAAGATAGTATTGAGTGATGCCCACCTCTGGCTTGGGCTTCGATTGGAACGTGACATAGCATAAGTCCTCGTAGACCTTCTCGTCATCCTCGCTGTAGATGTCATTGATGTAGGCATACTCGTGCTCGTGTCCGGCGGTGGAGCGGTAATTGTAGACGGCAGCGGCGGCCTTCTGGAGGCGCTGGCTCTCGCTGACGAAGAGCGAGGAGGAGGAGGAAGAGCTGGAGACATGACGCACCACATTGACATTGACATTGCTGGGCGGCGGCGGTTGGCTGGTCGGGACAGAGGCAGCGGAAGTGCTGGCCCGTGCATTGCTGGGCTGGCCGAGGGCCGTGAGGGAGAGGGCCGAGCCAGTGGCGGCAGCAGCTGCCGTTTCTGGAGTTGGTGTGATGCTGGCATCCATTTGGCCGGGATCGGAGCTGGTTAGGTCGAGGGAGAAGGTGCTGCGCAAGTTGCCCGCACCCAGGGACGAGGGTGCTGATCTTTGGACGGCTTTTTCCGGGGGGCCCAAGGAATCGATCTGGACTATCTGGCCGGAGTCGTTGTCCAGGGTCGTATCACACATGTTCGACATGGACAGCGAGTCCTCGTTGTAGTCGTCGATATCCTCGGTTCCGTTCTCGATGGTGATGTCGCTGTTCTCATCCTCCACCGACAGCGAGCCGCTCTGCGAGGTGCGATCGTAATATTCCGTCGACGAACTGCCGGAGGCATCGATGCTTCCGGTCTTGTTCATATCACTGGACCATCATCCAGTTTGTGGATGGGGGAGCGAAATTCATGACAAGCGCGCGGACAAGTAAAATAAGAAGAAGAAGAAGAGATTCATGTGTGGATAACACGAGTTAGTTTGGGAGAGAGATAGCATGAAAGTGAGAGAGACAGAAAGTGGGTGAAAGACAGACAGACAGAGAGTGAGAGAGAGAGAATGAGAGAGAGAGAGAGAGGGGCCTGTGTCCGGGTTAAGTGCTTTAAGCAGCTGGGCAAAGGGGGCAGGGGATTAACTTTTGAACAACAACAAAAACAAAAAAGCTGCAAAATTTTGGATAAGAATTTTCTCGGAAAATTCTGGGGGGAAAAAACAAAAGCGAAATGGAAATAAATTCAATTTTGAAAATTCAAAGGGGGATCGGGGAAAAAAAATAATCAAAGGCGAGGGGAAAATTTTACCATTAAAAAACTAGGGGAAATTCCCTATTGAAAATAAAAGAATTTTTTTTGAGAAAATTTCCAACTCAAAAAATGGGAATAAATCGAACACAATAAATATCCTTGTCTTTCGCCAAACTACAAAAGAAAAAAAAAACTGAGAGCCAAGAGGACGCAATTAACTCGAAAGGGTTTCATTAATTTCCCAATTAAATTCCCCATATTTTTTTTTGTATATTCAGAACTTGGTCAACTTACGTGGAATGCAAATCCTTGTAAATGGCTTCATCCGAATGGGAACGTTCGCTAGGCGATAATTGTAAATTGAAACCGCTGCAAGGAGAAAAATAAAATTGCTTTTAGAATTTCGTAAAAATAATGGGTAAAATCGTGAAATATTTCCCAGCATTTTTTGGTTGCATAGAATGTCCTCGTTGAGCGAGGATTTGATAACTGGAAAATTTCCCCACTGAAATATTTCGATCAACAAATTTCCCAATATTTTTTTTTAGCGAAAAAATTCCCTTTATTTTTGGATTCACTCACATTATATCCGGATGCATTTGCTGGACCTTGCGGCACTGCGATAGCTTCGACAGGGTTATCAATACCCTATGGAAATTGGTTAGATCATACAACATGGTTGGCTCAAATAAATCCGCTTCGCGTATACCAAAATGATTACGACAAACATCCAAAAATAATTTAATATTTTTGCAGCAAAGAAACTGAAAATTCCAAATTCCAAAATTAATATTATATTTTTTTTTTTTTTAGATTTTAAAAAAAAATACCTGAGCCATTTGGGGCTTGCGATTGAATTCGCGGGCATCCATGCTGGTGGGATCCAAGTGGATGACAAGGTTGCAGAGGAGGACTCCGTCTCGCAGGGTCATGGCCAAAATGCGTATTTCGGCATCGGGCAGGGCGGCCTTGTGATCGGCTGGTATGATCTTGCAGCGGGTTAGCCAGGCCACGCATTCCCGCCAGAGGTCGCCGTTGACGGCAGAGGCTGCTGCCATCCCCGAGATGGCACCAGCATTGCCAGCCGAGCCCGAGTTGCCAAAATTATTAAAGCTATCCATTATTTTTTGTTTTTTTTTTTTCTATTTTAATTTAGGAGCGGAGTTTTTGTTGTTGTTGGGGGTGTGGCTGGGCTGGTTGTTTGTTGAGGGGAGGGTAGAAGGCAGCGCGCGCGCATATACATATAAGAATTTTCTTTTTTTTTTGCACTTTTATTTGTGTTCTTTTCTTTGATTGAAAATAATTGAAAATCATCAATTGAAAGACAAACGTCGGCGTAGACAGAGCAGCGACGCCAGCAGAGCACAAAATAATACTATTTCTTTTTTTTTTGTTTTTTCTTCTTCAATTGTAACGGGAATGGCAACGGGAAACGGCAGCTATGTATTTTTGGGTGTGTGTGCGCGGAAGGGGGAGGTGGGGTGGAAGGGTTGGGTTGGGTACGTTTACTTTTTTTCTATATTTTTTTTTATGTTTTATTTTTCACACTTTTTTTTTTGTTTTTCTTCTATTGCACTCGAGTATAAATTGCACATGTGCGTTTGTGTGTGTGTGTGCGTGTGGGGACGCCAACTACAACAACACAAACGAATTAAAAACAATTAACATTTCAGCTCAACTTTTTTTTTATAGATATATTTCTAGTTGTTGTTGTTGTTGTTATCTCCCCAAGCGTTATTTTCACTACCGTTTCGTTTCTTATTTTATTTTATTTATTTTTTTTCTTTTCACACCAAATGGGCCGAATGCGTTGGTTTTGTTGTTGTTAGTTTACTTTATTGGTTTTTCGTTGCTGTAGTTGTTGTTGTTGCTGTTGTCGTTTTCCGTCGATTTCGTTAGGGCGATAAAGTTTCAGGGAGAGGCGGGGGGGTGGGGATAAGAGAAAAAAAAAAGAACGCGTTGCCCACTAAATAACAGAACACAAATTTTAATAATAATAATAAAACAACAGTTTAGTATATCACAAGCACTGACTCCGCTTGCTGGTAAAGGTGGCTGTGCAACTATCGTTATGCAGACTTATCGGAAATTGTGGGTGGATTCAACAGGCAACCCTGTAGCATATCAGCCTTGGCAAACAGCTGTTTGGCTGAGTTGATGACGCGTTGATAACCAATGAACGAACTGAACCAGTTTTTTCTTCATGGGGCTTAATCAGAAATTTTGTGATTTTCTTGGCAAGTGAATTGAGATTATTTAAGAAAAGTTCCAGAAAAAATTTTTAAAAGATTTTTCTTTGAATTTTTTAATTTTGAACTTTAGCCTTTTCAAATTGGCGCCCAGGTCATGTGCGAGCCAATGAACGAATATGTAGGAGTCAATAAAACTGCTCTTTCACTTACGGCTAAAATAAATCAATTTGGCTAAGATCTTTGTTGGCCTAATATTGCACTTAATAAAATTTTAAAATATATTTATGCCAGAGCTATGTAATTTATAAAAAAAACAAAAACATTTTATTTGCTTCGGCTTGCCGGTTCACGGGGAACTTGTACCAAGCGCAGGGTTGCACTGAACGAAACAGCCAAGGCGCGTAATTCAAATTTGCTTGCCCTACCAGTTTCATTGACCTCCACTGCCATACGTTGTGTAAACAATAAATCATTTTATTGAAATTGAAAACAGCTGTGTACTGCCATAAATAATCAAAATAAAATAAACAAACACCGCAAATTTGTTTTACAATGTTTAAACAATTCAAGTGCGGTTTTCCTGGTCTCTCCGCTCTTGTCTGTGGTTGGCCATAGATCAACCAATACAGCTCGGCCACAGTCTCTCTCTCCGTCCTCCAGTATTTGGGCAGCACGTGGTTTTATCTGGAAAAAATACACGTTTGCCGACAGTAAAAAAAAGAGAAGAAGAAAAAGAAACAATTTAACTTCTTTCACACAGGGATTTTATTTACACCATAACAATTCTGCTTTTATTTGTGTGGCTCTGAGTGAGTGTGTATGTGTGTGTGTGTGTGTGTGTGTGTGTGTGTGTGTGTGTGTGTGTGTGTGTGTGTGTGTGTGTGTTTGTGTGTGTGTGGTTAGCAGCAGTGGGAAATCAGTGAACGAGTTGCCAGACGATGACACCAGAAGATTCACTTTATGAGCGGATAGGGAAATTTTAACAAATCTTTTAACCAATGCAATGTTTTTGTTGTTGTTCTTGTTGTTGTTGTCTGCTTTGGGGAGCAGCTGTGTTTTATAGTTGACTGCGGCAGTCATAAACAAAAGATGAGCCAATGAATCCCTTTTACTTGCATTTTTATTTAAGAGAGTCACTTTTCAATTTGAAAAATTTGGTCAAACAATAAATTAAAAGCTATGCAAAACCCACAAAAAAAAAAATGTAAATTAAAATGTCGAAAGAAAAGCAGCTTTAAAATTATATATGTAGAAGTAAGAGGGTGGGGGGCAGCATGTTCACTTTCATAGATAGAAAAAAAATAGCGGAATTTTTTTTTTTTTTTTTTGCTAGTGTTGTTGTGGTTGTTGTTGCTACTGTTTGCCTTTGCCTGAAACTGAAATCACAGATAACGACTCATCAACGGCGTCATAAAAACGTGACATCAATTTTATTGTAGCTGCTTCGAAGGCCGCTCGACCCGACCAAAATGTTCTAGGGGTATTTTTGTGGTGTGCGTATGTGTGAATGCGTGTGCCAGGCAGGCAGGTGGTGGTGGTGTGGGCAGAGGGGGGGGGAGAGAGGAATAGTCAAAGAGGCAACGTCATCGTTCGCGCGCTTCTGAAAGTTAAGGCAGCTCTGTCAAAAGGTCACGCAAAAGGCAAAGCCCAAAAACGAAAGCCAACGGCCAAGAAAACACAAAAAACACACACATACACACATGCCAGAACAACACAGACAAAAATGCGGTCGTCATTCTTATAATTTTATTCTTGTTCTTCTTCTTGTTGTTGCTATTATTATTGTGGCTGAGTCGGCTTTGGCGGACAGAGTTGAAAAAGTAGCATAAATTTCAGAGCAACGAAAAAAAGAAGAAGAAGAAGAAAGCACCAACACACGCACAAAACACCGAAAATCACCAGCTCGAACAGCTTCGCTAAAAAAAAATTGGAGACCAACCACACAGCCACTACAAATATTTCACATTCTCACACACACACACATACACACATACACATGTATGCTTGTTTGTACAAACACATGTATAACAATAAAATTCTTATGGATGTTGTTGTTTGCTCTGCTTCTTCTTATTCTTATTCTTATTCTTTTTCTTTTTTGATTGCTCCTGCTGCTTCTTCTAGTTGTGATTTCTGTTTCTGCGTTTTGCCATGATTTGTCACAGCCAAAGCGGCGCCTGCACGAGACTTACGCATACCAAAACTCAAATCAAATGCCGCCTGCCCGCCTGTCCCACACAAAAATGTCCAAAGCATTCTCAAAACAAAAGCGAGAGCTATGCAAATGACATAAATCGTGAATGGAGCGTGAAATTTTTACCAACTAGAAAAAAAACACACACACACACACGCATACACTGACAAAGCCTTGAAAAAAAATATTTGAAACTTAGGACTAAATTAATATACTCATTTTCTTTGAAAAGAGTAAAAAAATATATATTTTTCTAATTAAGAGAAACCGCCAAGTTGAAAGCGAAATCGTTCTCTTTATTTTTGTCGCCTGGCTCAACTCTAACTCGCTTGCTTTGGTGCTCTTATAGCACTCATATACGTGCGTGTGTGTGTGTGTGTGTGTGAGTTGGTTGATGAAATGCTTGGAAATCGCTCAAATAAGACTGTTGACATCAATAATTCAACTATTTGTACGAAACTAAATTCGCTAGTTGCAGTATAAATAAATAAAATAAATGCTTTTGTTGCCGCAGTGCCCAACAATAACAACAACAGCAACAACTATATCAACAGTAATAATAATAATAATCAGAGCAGCCCCAAAAAAAAAAAAGAGAAAAAAAAATAGAATGAAGAAGAAGAAGACGAAAAAATGGCCCCGGGGCAAAAGCAAATTAAAGCACGCGCTACTGAAGTTACTGGAAATGTACTGAGATGAGGTGGGAGTGGCAAACAAAAAGGGAAATGAAAAAGTACAGCAAAAGAGATTGTCGCCATCGTTGGTGTCGTTGGTGGTAGTAGGGTACCGTTATCGTTCAGCCAACAGACTTGAATGCTACTGCTCCTGCTGCCGGCGTCAACGACAACGCTCACGCTGACTCATGTGATTAATCGCCGTACCCATTGCCGCTGCCGCTGCCGCTGCTGCATAAAAATACCAAACAAATACAAATGCCAAAATCACGTACAGCGACATTTGCTGGCAGGTAAAAAAATAAAAAAAAAATACTTATATTAGAATTGGGTGGGTGAAGTCACTCAGGCTGTAAGTAGCTGCTTATGGTATTTATTTATACTCTACGATTTGGCAGGTATATAAACACTTTCCAATTTTGATTTTGTTGGTGAATATTTTCAACTTTCTGTTGACCTTTAAATTTTGTCAATTGCAGCTAAAAAGTATGCTACGATTTTTAAAAGAAATACCCAATTTCAAATTAGAGTATCTAATAAATCCAGCTACCCCGTATGCCTTAATAAATAAAAAAAATAATAATAAAAAGAGTATACAATATTCGTGTGGAGTCTGCGTCTGGCATCACTTAATTTTTGTGTTATGTTGGCATTTTTTTTTCAGCTCTTCTTCTTTGTGCTGTTGTTGTTATTGTTGTATTGAAATAAAATGCGCGCGCGTAGCGCATTAACATAAATAAATCACTTGCCCGCCATCAATCAGTCTGTTTGCATTTGCGCAGTCACAGAGTCAAGCCGCTTGAATCCAAGTGGAAGCCGGAGTGGGCAGAGGTGAGAGTGAGATGGCATTAGCACAGCAAAGAGCACAGCACAGCACAGCAGCCTTCGTCATCGGTACCGTTATAACAGACCACTTCACCTGGTTTCTCATTCTCCTTTCATTCTTTGTTGAGTTGTCGCCCGTTTTTGGGGCCTTTTGAATTTGCCTGTGTTGTTGTTATTGTTGTATGATTTATGATTGTCGCGACTATTAAGCAATTAAGTTGGTCTATTTATGGTCATTTCTTTTTGTGCTAACGTTGCGTGTCTGATGAAAGTTTCTTTTGTGTGCGTGCGTGCGTGTGTCTGTGTGTGTGAGTGCGGTCAGAGCATAGACAACATTTTTGGCATACCTTAACTCCGGCTAACAATGCCCAGCAAAATTTGAGGAGGCTGAACAAGAAAATAAATAATAATAAATAAATACAAAATTTCTTTGGCTAATTACTGGGGTGTTTCTCTTATTAATACTTCTTCTTCTTCTTGTTCATGTTCACCAATTTATCTTCTTCTTTGATTTGGCTTTTGCTCTTGGTCTTTCTTTTGTTCCAAGCCAGTTTATTGTTGTAAAGGATTTCCCGTTCCTTGGCTTCCTTTTCGCCCAAAAAACTTGCCAAGTCAAACTTGCACAAAAATAGCAAAGTTCCAAGTTAAAAGTTAAAAACAAAAACCAAACCAAACGAAACGAAGAAAAAAAATAACCTCAAACCCGCCCCCCAACCCTAGCTTATGAAAATGAAATACAATGTGGCTGTGCGTGGCCAACACGCTAGCTTTGAAAAGTTTTTTGACCTGCCCTTTTCCAGCTGCCCTGTGCACGTGGTGGATCCCTGGTGCGGTTGTAGGTTCTTTCCGAAAGAGAGTTGCTATTTTTCGAGATGAGTGCGTGTTAAGAGAAGGTTTCGAAAGTAACGGTATTTTTTCAGCTCAAAGTGTTTCCTTTTTTTTTTTTGTTTTACTGAGCAATTAATCACTCACACCTGCAAAACGGAGCACTCAAAATGTCAACATTTTTAATTTACAAAAAAAAAAAGAAAGGGGACCAATAATTCTAATTTCATTAAAAAAAGGAAGAAGGAGTGAAAAAAATGCCAGCATTTTTAATTAAGAGAAAATGAAAAAAAAAGCGAATAGAGTTGGCAGCGCTGATTATGATCATTTTTATTTGTCCACCCACACTCTCTGTCTCTTTCTTACACACAGGGCCATGGTTGCTCTGGGATTGCCATCTCTATAAAACTCTTCGTATGCATTCACCAGTCGCTCCATCTCCCTCTCTCTCATGCAATCTTCCGCAAGCTGTGTCGCCCAAAGGCAAATACACAAATTCACATAAGCAAATGAAATGGTAAATGGTGCAATGGGTTACCGTTACTTCGCTCTTGTGCGAGAGTGCGGTCATTTTTATTCATTTTCGTTTTTACTTTAACCATTTGACCAGGAGACCAGCGGACCAACCCACAAAAAACATCATAAAAAAGGGCGTAATGAACACACACACACACGCACACACATACGCTCTCACAGGACACTGAGGAACATACGAAATTTTTGCACACACACACACAGGTTTGGCCTTCTGGGGCCTCATATATATTTGGTTCGCTCTTTTTTTTTTTTTGCAAATTAGACCAAAAACAAGAAACTAAAAAAAAAAAATTCGGAAAAAAGGGAAATGAAATTGAAATGAATTTTGTTTTTTTTTTTTTGGCTCTCTGAAGGCCGTGCCCATGTAAATAAGTAATTATGTAATAAAAATGTTGCCCGCGGGATTCTGTACCGAGAGTTATATGAATATGTGTGTGTGTGTGTGTGTGAGTGTGTGGTTAGCCTATGGCCCCACTTAATTTTGTATGTGTACCCTGTATATAAAGTCAACAACAGGGTGCCATGGTTTTAAATGATTCACAACATAACCTCAAAAATTCTCAAAGGAAATTAAAAAAATATTTTTTTTTCAATTTTGTTAAAAAGAAAAAACAAAATAAATATTTTATTTTTACGATTTTTTTTTTTGGAAGAGTAACCAGAAGTCGTTTTAATTAGAAATATTCTCCATTGTATTTTTTCTTTTTCTTAGATTTTATTTATTTAATTTTTTTTTTCATAGAATTCTTTTTTTTTGGGTAGAGTAACAAGAAGTCGTTTTAATTAGAAATATTCTCCATTGTATTTTCTCTTTTTCTTAGATTTTATTATTATTATTATTATTTTTTTTTTGGGTAGAGTAACCAGTAGTCGTTCTAATTAGAAATGTTCTCCATTGTATTTTTTCTCTTTCTTAGATTTTTTTCAATTTTATTTATTTATTTTTTGTGTACTTTTTTTTGGGGGGTATTTTTGATATTTACCCAGCGCAGCGCCTAATGAATTTGCACGACCTTGTCGCCTTTTATTTATGCGCGGGCATATTTATTGGCAGGCCAAATGAATTGCCCGTTGAGAGAGAAAGACAAGGAGGGCGAGCACGGGAGTGCGGGTGAGAGGGGCTTGGCCAAGCTTGTTTACGTTTGATTATTTATGCGACAGCTTTCTTGGGCTTTCTCAGCTTCTTCTTCTTCTTCTTCTTCATCTTCAATCGACCCCTTCGGCTGGGCCGTGATTAAAATTTGTTGCCCCCCTCCGCTGCCCTCTTCTTTCCTTTGGAGCATCGCGTCAGCTTGCAATACATAAATTTGCTCAGTGCTCTTTTCGTTTTTTTTTTCGGCTTTGCTTTTGTTTTTGATTCTTTAATTTCACCCATACTTCTGGGTTCTTTATTCCTTACGAAATTCGGGCTTACAAGTAAAAATGCCAAGAACACGCATACACCATGTGTGCATAAATAATTAAGCCAAGCCAAACAAGAAGAAGCAGGAAGAGGAGGAGAAGAACACCGAACAAATTCGGACTTGAAAATGTGGAAATGAAAATGAATTGCTTACAAACATTCCATACATTAATAATAACCACACTAAAGACCTCACTGGGAGCTATAACGGAACAAACAGAACAAGAAGGTGCGAGAGGGAGACAGCCACACTGACTGAGCCAGGCAGTGACCAACGCAAGGAGAACGAGTGAGTGAGTGGCAGAGTGGAGTGAGAGAGTGGAGTGAGCGAGTGGAGTGAGTAACAAAGTCAAAGCCTTCGGTTTTCTTCTTAATTCAAATTTGTTGTGCATTAAAAATTTAAGAGATTTTATTTTTTTGTTTTTGTAGTTTTGTTTATTTTTCGAAATATTCCTTTAGCCTTTTCATATATCAATTTATTTACTTCTCTTTTTTTTTTGGTACTTTTTTTAAGTAGCTTTGTTTTATTTTTGGTATTTTTTATATATTAAATTTTTTTGTAGTTTTGCTAATTTTTTCGAAATATTCTTTTAGATTTTTTTTTTTTTTTTTTTTTTTTGTATTTATCTTAGGCAGTTTTGTTTTATTTTTAGTATTTTTTTACGACTTAGTTTAAATATTTAATTTTATTTCTATTTTTATTTTATTTCTTTTGTAGTTTTGCTTAATTTTTCGAAATATTCTTTTAGCCTATTGATTCATATATTTTTTAAATTCTGATTTTTGTTTTCTTAGCCAGATTTGATTTATTTTTTTTTATTTTTATTTTTTTAGTATTTTTTTTAATCTCAAAAAAGGTAATTTTTTGTTTAAGGATTTGCTAGAAAATTTGCCTGCAGTAAATAAATGAATCCGATTTTAAGAGATTTTCTCTTAGTTTTTTTTTTTTAATTTTTTTGTGAAACGGAAGCTCTTTAAATTTTAAAGCATTTCTGAATTTCACTCAACTCACACATACACCCACTCACTCACTCACTCGTTCAGTCAGCCAGTCATTCGGTAATTGTCTGTCTCGTTCTGTCTCATTTTGTTTAGCTCAATCTTTGGCGCTGTGCAAGTTTTATGAAATTTTGCTCATCGAGCGTAAAATTCTTTAGAAAATACAATTTATTTTGCTCCTAAAACTAAGTAAATACAGACAAACACACTCAGGAAGGGTCCTGGGGGGGTGAAGTGAGATAGAAACTTAGAAATATTTTATATAATAGTGGAAAGTTTTTTTTTTTTTTTTTTTTTTTTTGTGTGAAAAAAGTTAAAGTTTTCTAAAAACTTTTTCCCTTTCAGTTTTTCTTTTAGTCTGAAAACCAAAGGCGCACTATTTCTTTTTTTTTTTTTTTAGAATTTCTTGGGCATAAAATTATGTGTATATTTTATGATTCCATATAAAAATAGGCATCCACCGGGCCACCTAAAAACATTATTGACGCGAACGTTTTATATGCCAGGCACATCCCGAGGATGCCACCGATCTGTGGCTCTAGCCTTTTCCACTTCCCCCCCAAAAGGAGTCAATTCAGAAATCCGCTTAAAAGCCTTTTACGTCACCCACCCACACACACACACATATGCACATGTTGTCTTTTTTAGGAAGTACAAGAAAATAAAATTGTATTGAACTAAAAATTACAGTGGGTGCAAATAGTTTGACCACACCAAAAAGGAAAGCCAAGGAAAAAAAAATTTTAATGTAAAAACAAAAATAAAGAAATGGAAATTTTGAATAATATAAAATTAGAGAAAATATAAAATTGATTATTTTTTCTCTTGGAAAATTTCAAGGAAAAATTTATTTGATTTTCTTCAAAAAATATTTAATTTTTTGTTTATTTTTAATTTCCAAATAATTGAATAAATCTCAGAAGAAAAATTTCCAAGTGACTGAATACTTTTTGCAGAGACTGTGTACGCCAACTGTCTTAATGTGTGCGTGTGTGTGTGTGTTTGTGCGGGTGTAGGCAGCAATGACAAAAATAAAAGCAACAACAATCACAATTTTGTGAAACATTTTGCAAGTTTCTAAAATAGACAATGGCTATTATTTCCTTATTGTTGTTGTTTCTGGTAAAAAAAAAACAGGAGCGCCCTCAAAAACAACAAACGGAAACAAAGCCCAAAACTGGCTCTGATGGTTTTCAGACACAAAGAAAACTCACTCGGCCAAAACGTGTGGAAAAAAAAAAAATAAAAATATTTTCAAACTTACAAAAAAAAAAAAAAGTATTTGCAAAAGTGCGCGCCAGCAAAAGTCAAGGGCAGTTTCATGGCAAAAAAAATTCACACACACACACACGCACACATTTACACACACACGAACCGTTCTGCTCCTTCCAAGACAAAAAAAAAGAGTGGAAAAGAAAAAAACTTGAATCAATAAATTCGAAAAATTGACAAAAACAACAACAACACAAACAATAAAGTCACAGCAGCAGAAATAACGGTGACGCTCGCAGTAGCAAAACAAAAAGACTCAGGAGCGGCCGACCTTGGGATACCCTTTACCTAGTAGACGGAAAAGGTGGCAACCCTAGTCGAGTGGTAACCCAAGCACATAAAACCTCTGCTCTTAATATTCCTTTTCAATCCAACAGCAAATTCTTCACAATTAGCAAGCATAAGCACGCCATCTATCGGGCAGTTCATTTGATCGGAATTCAAATCTTGACTCTGAAAATTTGTTTTTTGTATATCTCCTGGATAAATAGTCCGATTTTAGTCATGTTTGATATCAATCGAAAGATTTTTAGATAACTAACAACTTTTCAGAAGTGACAAATGCCAAAATTTTAAAGCTGTAGGATTTACAAGGCTTTGAAAAAATGAGGTGGTGGAAGAAAGGACGGGGGGAGGGGGAAAAATAAACTAAATCAGAGTACACACATAAGGAGTCTGTATTCCAAGTTTGGTTATCCTAGCTCTAATAGTCTCTAAGATCTACGGATGGATGGACATGATCATATTGTAAGGTAACTTCGACGTCTCCTTTTGCACAAACTTAATATACCCTCACCCTAAAGGTACAAAGGGTATAAAAATAACGGCATCGTTCTGCTTACAGGCCAAAGTGAAAGAGAGTCGCGCCGTTTGATGAGAAAGAGCCAGCGCGGCTGGGAGAGGTAAAATGCAAGGCTGGTCCACGCACATAAAAATTTTTTTTTTACAACACCAAAAGAGCCAACCGAATCACTTGCCAAAAACTGCGTGAAATTCGATTAAAAAAAAATTTACTACTTTCAGAAAGCTAAAAAAGACAAACTCGTCAGGCCCTTTTTTTTTTTAATTGTGCAAGCATAAAATTTTTCATATACCCTGTAATTTAGGGTATATCAATTTCGAAACAGAGACAGAGAGAGAGAGAGACTTGGACAGAAAAGTTTAAAGCTACTCCCCGATAGATGGCGTGGCTATGGTCTCAACCACTACTCAGTCCAAGCTTGAGTAGATTAAGTAGTTCCAGCCTTGACTTAAGGAAAATAAAAATTAAAGGGTATACACTTGCTGGCTTGCCAGTGGATATTTTTAATTTTTCCTAATTTTTTTTTACGGCAAAAAAAAATAGACAGAGTTTTGTTTTGTTTTCAAAAGTCTTCAAGTCCTTTTCGTTTTTTGTTTTTTTAATTTTAACTCACTCAGCCAGAGTCGACAATTCATTCAGTCACTTGCCTGGCCTTGCCCACTGTGCCAGTACCGTTACGCAGCGAGCGCCGCGTCTATTGCCTGTTGTCTTTTGTAATGGCCGCTGGGCCGCATCATAAAAGTTTCTACCGCATTATCAGCTTGCCTGGGCCCTGGGCATTTTCTGTCTACGCCTCTCTCACTCTCACACACACTCCCCCTCTCTCTCTCTCTCTCTTTCTTCTCTCTTGCCTTTTGTCTTGAAAATACAACAGGCTCGGCCTGTGTGTGAATGAGCTTGTGCGTGTCCGTGTGTGTGTGTGTGTGTGTGTGTGCTTTACTTTTTATAAAGTTTCAACGCTTAATTGTAGACATAACGGTAATAATAACAACAACAACAACAACAAGCACTGCGTGTGCCAGTCCATAAAATCCGCCTATCTCAGCATTAAATATCAACTTGGAATTGATAAGCCCAATGAAATGGAGAAAGCTCAATGATAGCGAAGAGGGCGAGGGGGGGGGAATAAAATGTAGGCTTGGTTGGAATGGGTAATCGAAATGGTTGAGTAGTAATTTTCTTTATACGTTGATTAAATCGTGTGTCCCGGGCCACTTGACTCTCATCAAATGTTCAAAGGTTAAAATAAAATCAAATCCAGGGTTGTCAACTCGTCGGCTTTTCTTTTGGTATCAAGTTAGTTTTCGAATTGAAAAAGTCGACTTTTAAATTGATTAAAATGAATAAAATAAAAATAAATAAAAATGTTGCCATTTATCAATTTTATTTATTTGCCATTAAAATCATAAATAATAAAATCAAATTTGCAAAATTCAATGAGTCGTAACCCATTTTCATATCCTTGTTATTTTTTTCCCCCCCGAATATAAAGAAGAAGAAGAAGCAGAAGAAGAAAAGAACAAAATGAAATTGGGCCAAATCAATCAATCAATTTCATTAGGTAACATAAAGAACCTTTTCATAAATACCAAAAACCAAAATTGTTCATCCCCCCCCCCACTCCCCTCTGCTCCTCGGCGAGGCTTTTTATTCAGTTGTAATTGGTTGTAATATTCGGAGAAATAATAAGGAAATTGTTGAAAGGTGGAAAAAATTGGGCAATTCCAAAAAAAATTAGAAAACCGAGGGAAGTTTCAAAATTATCTGGAATTTTTTGGGTGAAAAAGTTTGGTTTATTTTTCTGACTGATTGATTGGCTGAGTCACTCCGGTAATTGGCAAGCCACGGAAATTGGTAGAACTTTAATTGATGGGCCAGCGGGGGTGGGCAGAATTTTATCAATAAGGAATTCTGCCACCTGCTGTGAAAATTGAAACCAAAATCAAGCGTGAAATTCATTTTAAATGTTCGCACACACACACACACACGCACAAGCAATTGCAGACATTTCAATACACTTGCCGAGTGAGTGGAAAAATTGTCGTCACACATTCACTCAGTCCTCGCCCACTCACAAAAAAAATTTAACCTTCATTTGCTTTGGTTAAGCAGAAGGCAAGCACAAAACAAAAAATGAAAAAGAAAGAAAAAAAAACTAGGTAGACTGAGGCCGGAACATATGCCTGTGCAGTGGCAGTGGGAGTGGGAGTGAGACAACTGGAGTGAGTAGGCGTCAAAGTAAACGCCTGAGTGGGCCTGCGAGTAGGTGTGTGTATGTGTGTGTGTGAGCCGCTCAGTGCTCAGTTGAGTAATTGTTGGATCGCTCGATTTGATTGAAAGTCACTGGTAAGTGCTGGTAGGCTTAGCAAAGACCTGTGGGGGGGGGGGGGGGCGTATTGGTGAAAAAAATTAAGGAGAATAAGCCAAAGAGAGAGGGAGCGAGCGAGAGAGAGTGCGTTTTCTTGCATGCTCTTTTCAGCAACTTGCTTCTCAGCTCAGCTTGGGTTTCGAAAAGAGTATGTAAAGTTTGGCAATTTGAAAATCGCCTTTTTGCCTTTTGGTTCGTTGTCTTATTTATTTGTGATAATGACCTTTGATTTATTCCTATGAATTTCGAACTTGTTTGCATTGTTTTTTGGATATGAAAAAATAAATATCATTTTGGTCGTCTTCTTCTTATCTCTCATGTTTATCAGTTGATTTTGATAACAAAAATTTATTTTTAGATTTATATGAAATTAATATTAGAATACACTGGGAGAAAAGCATTCCATTTATTTGTGTGAAACAGGAATTTCTCATTTAATTTATATTAATTTATGAAATTAAATTTTTATGGAGAAAAAAAAAGAAAGGAATTTATTTCTATTTATTTGATTTTTTGTTTTCTTTTTTTTTATTTGCCTCTTTTATGTGATTGTGTAATTGATTTTATCAAATGGCAATGCCTTTGCTATTTTCGTATTGTGCCTCTTCCTACTTCGCCCACCGTCTCTGGCTTCGATTACAGTGGCACACACACACACACACACATGGACACACATAGTAAAGTTGCTGCCGCTGCTATTTGCTAAACCCAAACGAAAACCAATTACCAGCAGCACCATCAAATGCACACACACATACACACACACACATACACACATGTATATCCTTTCGGCTGTCTGTGTGGTTGTGACTTCAATCCTCTTGGCTTTGGCAACTTACGCACGTTCGCCTGAAGAGTAATATTTTCACTTTTCGTTCTTTCATTTCTTTTCTATTTTTATGCTCTTTTCGAAGTAAAAAGAGACAGTTCATTTTGTTCTCAAACTTGACAGCGTAGACCCCCAAGCAGGCTGAACTGACCACGATACAGACCCGCATGGGTTCGACATTCCTAAAATATTTCTATGTTAATTTAAACACATATTTATAAACCGAATCAATTCGAGCTAATCGTAACTAAAAAGTAAAAACTATAAAAATGTATTTACTCAAGGCAAAAAAAATTAACTCAAGCCACACAAATACTCTCTCTTAAGATACTCGAAGGCAGAGATCGAGACACTCAAAGGCAGAAATCAAATCACTCAAAGGCAGAGATCGTCACTCAATGGCAGAGATCGAGTCACTCAACGGCAGAAATGGAGTCACTCAAAGCAAAGATCAAATTACTCAAAAGCAGAGATCAAATCACTCAAAGGTAAACATCGAGTCACTCAAGCGCAGAGAAAAAATCACTCAAGGGCAGAGATGAAGCCACTCAAAGGCAGAGATCAAGCCACTCAAACGCATAGCAAAGTGCAAAACACAGAAAAGAGCGTGCTCGCTCGCTGGGCTTTCTATCTCACTCTAGCACGCAGAATACCCTCCCTCGATCAGGCATGTGTATTTTAAGCGAGTTATAAGGACATTAAATATTTTGATGGTGATTACTCCACAGAGATATATATAAAACCACAGATCTGTAATAATAAAATTTTAGTATAAATTTTTTTTTGGTCTGCAATCACCTCTAACTAGAAGAAGAACATAGGAGAACTAATAAGACCTTGCTAGTGCTGCGCTTCTTCTGAATAACTGTTAAGTCGCCTGATCTCGCCTGTTTTACTTTGTGCTCTCATTCGTCTTTGCGCAGCGTGTACTAAAGGCAAAAAATAGACGGGACGAAAGAGAATGAGCGAATTTTAGTTTAGAAATGACAAGTTCAAGGTTGCACGTTTTCACAGCGAGCCCAAACGAAATTTTTGAGTGCTTTGGATTTCTTTGAGTTTATGAAATGAAGCAGGCTGAATAATGAGTTGGGAATTACAAGGGTTAAAGGAAAAAAGAGATTACTTTTCTCAATGGTATCGAAAAGACTTGAACCAAGATTGCTGCCGGAGAGTATTGAAACAAGCCTTCAGCCCAATGAGCTACTGGGTTACACTAAAGACAGACAGACCCGAATCGGTTGTGAAGATTTTATCGACCAATCAGATTTTAGAGCACGGCTCCTGTAGTCTATGGTGCTGTGAAAATATCGATTACATTTTTATTATCGATAAATTGTAGAGCCCCATTCACGTCTCAAATTGGCTAAGCGAATTATCGATTGCGTCGATAAAAAGAGTATTTGTATGAAATCAAACTTGATTTGCATTTTTTTTTTTTTTTTGTTCATCGAATTTTTTCTTACTTTTTTTTTTTTCCTTTTTTCAATTCTTCTTTGGCTTTTGCAATTGCAAGTTCCGTTATTGGGCTATTTAAAACCATCGACCAGCAGACAGAATGTATAAAAATAGGAAGTGAAAATTGAAGTAAATAGAAAGAGCAGAATGAACGAGAGGATGGGGGTGGAGGGGGGAGATGATGAAGCCTGTGGAGAGTTTTGAGGTATGTGTGTGTGTGTGTGAGTGAATCATTTGGATTTGTGCCGTTACCTTCCTTTTCTGCTCATACTCTTTTCGAAGCAAAAAAAAAAAAAAAATAGTACACTCAATTTCTCTAGCAATTTGGAGGGGCTCTCAGCAACCCAGAAAAGTAGGCAATGGAAAATATTTTCGCCGAAAAGAGTGTCTGAAGCTGTTGACTTTGCCTTTTGGGCTTTCTTTCTTGAATGATGATTCCATCGTGGAGATTTCCCTTTCTTTACCAAGTTTTCTCTTTTCTTTTTTATTTTTGTCTAGTCATCGCGTAATTTTCTTTAATATGATTTTGTAATGTACTGCTATGTGGCTGGGCGGGTATGTGGGGTGTGGGGGGTGAGGTAAGTCTGAGTAAAATCCTTAGGTGATTCGAACAGAATCTTATTTTTGGCCTAGGCAAATGTAAAGTAATCTTTGTTTTGGCCCCTCATAGACCAGCATCGATTTTATTCGGTATAAAAATGCGAGAAAGAGACAGAAGGAGAAGGGGGCAGGGGAGGGAGCAAAGGGACACGCACACTATGGAAACTCGAAAATCCTTATGGAAAATGTGCCGCATCTATTTCCATATAAATTGGCAGTTGAGGCGACGCGCTGAGCATGGTTCCTTGCCATTTTTTTTGTTGTTCTATTCTGAAAAAGAAAGGAAGAGGAAGAAAGGCACAAACTTTGCCAATAATAAAGCGACATTAGTGATGCTCCATAAAATGGCACAAAAACGGTAGCAAAGGAGCAAGCGGAACACCAGGAAAATGGCACAAAAAAAACCTTGGCAAGTGAGGGGGGGGGGAATCTAAAAGAGAGAGAGAGAGAGAAGGCCTGGGCGAAATTTGCAAGCTCTCTGAAAAAGCGAAAGGAGTCTGAAAAGCCAAAATGTGTGGGAGAATTTTGAAAAAAAAACAAAAATCAAAGAAGAAAGTGAAAAGGAATTGAAGGAAATTTAAACCAAAACGGAAGCCTGCTCTTCCTTCATTTATTTATTGACTGAACCCTTTCAAGATCGAAATATATATTTCCTAATTTCCTTTAGAATCAGACCACTATATCATATAGCTGTCAAAAGGAACCTTAATCGGCTTGGAAAATGTCTACCAAATATATTAACAAATTTAAGTCGGATCAAGTTCAAATATCTGCTGGCCAAAAAAAAATCTTCAAAAAGAGTATTTAAACTTCGTCATAAAAAAAAAGAAATCTTCTCATCGGAATTCTCAAAATCCTTAGACCCTCTTGACGACGACTCACTTGCCTAAGCAGTTCAGGACTCGTCGGTACAGTTTCGTTCTATTTCAGATTGCCTCGGTTCAAGCCCCCCCATTTTCGATAATATATTTTTTTGATTTACAATTTTCTAGTAATTCCCAAGTCGTTTTTCAGCTGTTTTCTGTTAAAATACAAGTTTTTAGTTAGACAAAATTGACTCAGCCGTGGCTCTCGGAGTTTACATCTACGGCTCCTACTGATTTGACTCTCTGTTGAGAGTTGGGCCCCCCCATCAGACGAGAGACAGACGAAGAGACACAGGTTCCGAGGACATTTGTGGGTAGAGAAAGTGAAACTGACAAGTGTTCTCCCAGACGGAAGAAGGGGCAAACGGCGGGAATCCTCGCGAGAAACTCTTGGGGGGATATATCCTGAATGGGATAATATAGTTGGTTATGTGTCCTGATTTGGGATATATCCCCTATCCCCCCCCCCCATCTAAACATTTCCCAATTCTACCAAGTCATAATCAGATATCCATTTAAAAATGTTGTGACAAACAACAAAGGCATCGTTACGAGAATATCCCCCGCAATCCTATATATCATCCCCCCATATCCAATATACCAATCCTACTAAACAACAGCAGAGAGTCAATCATATCAGAGTCGTGTGTGTGGTGGAGGGTTGAGGGAGTGGAGAGAGCTGCGGTTGTTTTTTTTTTTGCTGTCTCAAATCAATTTTCCAAGACCCTCCAATGATATAGTAGACCGATCCAGGTGAAATTTGATAGACTTATGTCCTACCATATAAGGAGCGCATTTGCTAAATTTCAAGGAGATCCGTCCATAAATGAAAGAGTTACCCGATAAACCGATTTGGGGCGAGGGTGGTCAAGTTTTTCTTCGTAAAGAGAGAAATGATTGAATTATGTAAAAAAAGTGGACTAACCCAGGGATGAAATAAAATAAAAGGATGCGAGAAAATTGAAAAAACAAACCGGGTCTTACCCCTCCGCTCCAGTTGATGAGGCGTAAAAGTGTTTAGGCCCCAAAGCAATAGGGGCGGGCGGGGGCTCGGACGGGTTTTTTCTGCCCTTGTTTTGCTGCTTGAGCTGTGAGTGGGTTAAGCAAAAGGAAGCGAGAGGTGGCAGAAGGGAAGAGAGAGGAGACCGCTTTAAAATGCTTCAAGGGGCCAGACCGAGGGTTAAGGACTGGACCCGAGCTTTAAAACGGTAAATACCATTTAAACACCATGTAATCAACCATGTAAGTAAGCCAGCGAGGGCGACAAGTGGAACAAGGCAAGCAAGAGCCAGAGGGAGAGTAAGAGAGAGAGAGAGAGAGTGAGAAAACAGGGCAAAAAATTCTCTCATAATCGTCACCCTTTTCTCTCTCTCTGTGTGTGTGGGAAAATCCTTGATATTTGATTACCACGGTCATTGAAGGCGAAGGCGTTGTGGGAGGGGGGGAGGAGTATGGTGGGAGTTACACACAGAACCGGAAACGCTGAGGAGTTAAGCGTCCTGAAATGGCGTAAAAATTATGTAAATGGCGAGAGCTTAAATTGGTGGCGCGAATCGGCTGGTGGGTAGGGGAGGGGAGGGGAGGGAGCAGTGGTAATGCCAGGCTAACGAGCTTCCCTCATAAAAACAACAACAACAACAGCCGAAAAAAAACCCACAAATAAAACAAGAAAATCCCACAAAACAAAAGCAAAACATTTTCATTTGGATAATCCAAAAGGAGGAGGCGAGAAAGGTGAGCCAAGGTAGAGGGAGAGAGAGAGAGGGAGAGGGAGGGAGTAGTTGGGGTAGATGTAGATAAAGAGCTACCAGTGCCCTAGTAAGGGCTGACGGAAGCCCTTACCGGTTAGGCACAAAATCAAAACCCTCTCTCTCTCTCTCTCTCTCACACTCTTCCCTCTCTTTCGCACAATTGGTGACTTGGTAAGGCCTGAGGGAAGTGCTTACCTGAGAGACGGCAAATCAAGACTCCGTCTCTGGTCTCTCTCGGTCTCACTTTTTCCTATTTAACTTCATTTTTGTTACTCTCTCTCTCCCTTTCTCTCTCTCCCCCCCTCACCCCCTCCCCATCGCTCTAAGCTATTTTTGTGTGTTTTATGTTAATGAATTTATTTATTATTATTTCATGTGTTTTTTTTTGTTGTTGTTGTTCTTTGTCGCTTTCTGTCTGGCTCTTTGTGGTTTTTTTCATTCCCCTCCTGGGGGCAACTACTAAAGCTTGTGTCTGTGTGAGTGTGTGTGTGCGTAGGAGAGTTCCTGTTTTTTATGAGACTGTGTAAATTAATTTGACTCAAAGTCGGCCGAGTCGAGGCCGAGGCGCGTGTGTGCATAAAAAAGGAAGAAAAAAAAAAATATAAAGAGAATAGAACAAGAAATAATAAAAGTCAAATGGAATTTATCAAGCCAAAAACAAAATAAGAAAACAAAATTTTTTTGTTAAATTAAAAACAAGAAATAATCAAAAATTATTTTCCATAAAAAAATTAAATATAATAAGAACAAGAAACCTATTCCAAAAAAAATCCCAGCATTATCTTCAGGGTGCCAAAAATTATAAACTACTAAAGGAATTAGTCAGTAAGCCCCTCAGATATTTTTATGATATTATGGACCGATCCGACTTAAATTTGGTATTCGTATTACCCTTCCGGTGTGAGCTCTTAATGCCCGATTGAGATCGGTCAATATGTGTGGGAGATACAGCTAATATCGATTTAGGTTTGCATCCCAGCTATCTGATATAAAAGCTTTAAGTTTTGATACATGAAACCTGAAAACCAAATTTGATTGAAATCGGTCATTATATGTGGAAGATATAGGCAAAACCGATTTAGGTTTGGATTACAACATATATGCAATATCCAACGATCCAGCGAATTGCGACAAATGTGCAACCAGCATACACCGAGCTGAGAAACTAGCTTGACACACAAAATCAAACAAGAATACTTTTTTTTCGTCAAAAAGAGTATAAAGAGACCAACGCAACTGCAAGTGCATCATCGCTTGATGACAAACAAACAGAAGACAACTATGAAAACAGCAACAACAAGAGTCGCACTCTTCACAGTCTCGAGAGTAGCAACGGCATTTACCGTTAAATGGCCTGTTCCAAGCTGAAGAAAGAAGGAGAAAATGTAAGAAAAAATAAAGAGTGAAACAACTCCTCATGTGGTGGCGTTTAACTGAGTGAGCGAGCGAGTGAGTGAGTAAAGGAGTGAGTAAATGAGTGAGTGAGTAAATGAGTGAGTGAATGAGTGTCCGCAGCTAATTACGTAGGCTCTCCCCCTCCACACTGAGAAACTTCTGCCTGTTCTGCCTTGGTTGACGCTGGCATATATATTTCTATTCTTCTTCTTCTTCTTTTATTTTTTGGTTTCCTTAAGCTGCTCAACTTAATCTCCCCCAACACCGACAGGCTCAGCCCTCTACCGCTTCCGCGCCCCTTCACTAATTATTTAAAATGCTTGAAGACATTAAAAAGCACTTTTGTCACAGCTCCTCTCTTCGCTTTATCTTCTACTTATTTCTAGCTCTCACTCGCTCACTCACTCTCTCCGTCCGTCTGTTTGTCTATTTCTGCTACTCTAATTTGTCCTCCATTCTAATGAGTATCAACGTAATGCCAGGCCTGCTGCTGCTGCTACTGCTTCTTCTTCTTCTTTTTGTTGTCTTTTATTTTGATAATGAGACTGATTAGCCGAAGCTTACGACTCTAATGTCCTCGGTCATTCTTGGTTTTTGTCTGCTTCATTTTATTGTGCGGCGAGCGGGGAAAGGGGGGGGGGAGTAAATTTTTTAATACTATTAAATTTTTTTTATTAGCCTTAAAAAGTGCTAATCTGTTTAGGGGCAGCTTAGTCTAATTTATTAATAATTTCTTTTTCTTATCTCTCTCAAAAAAAAAGAAAAAAATTTGACACAATGTCAGCACTCTGATTTTTGAGCTTTCTTCTTCTTCAGCTTGTTCGTCTTGTTCGGCTTGTTTCACCCTTTGCCTTGGCAGGTCCAAGCAAATTAGAAGTTGGCAAATCGCATTAGAAACCGGATTCCCTTAATTCCGGTAGTTTTCTAACTCGATTCTTTCACTTTCTTCTTCTTCGTCTTCGTCTTCTAATTTTTTTTTGTTCCTTGCGGAGCAGAGCCAACGGCAAATTAACACTTTATGTGGCCGCAGTGGCCCCACTGAAAGACAAAGCGCAAGGCGATAGACGAAAGAAATGCGCGGGCGGCCGGAACGGAATTGAAACGGAACGAGTTGGGAATGGGTCAATGGGTGCGCTTAAGGCAATTAAAAACAGTGTGAAAAACAAGTCAGCAAGGCGATGTTTTTTTAACGCGTTTTTTCTACACACACACACACAAACACACACAGATACACACCCACACACACACAGAGACATAGTGTAATGCCCAAAAGCCATAAAGGCGAAAAACACAAAAAAAAAAATGTAAAAACAGAAAAATGTAAATTTCTTGCTTTTGTTGTTTTTCAGCATTTTACAGCGCGAAGCCATCAGTGAAACAACAACAACAACAATAATAATAATGAAATCGTCTAAGAATGCGAAACAAGGAAAACAACTCATCGCTTACAAGAAAGCTACGAAATTTTCACTTCTTTTTTTTTTTTTTTTTGAAAATTGTAAAAAAATATTTGCGAAGAAAAATTTTTCTTTTTTTTTTATAGTCCCAAAAACATGGGAAAATCTTGTACTACTCCCAAGGTTTTTGGTGTTTTTGTTAAAAGATTTTTGAAATTTTTTCGGACTTTAAAGTTCCGGAATTTTTTTTCGAAAAAGTAAAGAAAATATTCAAGTATTTTTCGGAGAATTTCCCTTTATTTCGGTCTCATAATAATACCCGAAATTCCGTATACCTTAGTCACTCCGGAATATTATTTCGGAATTTCGGCATGCCTTGAATCTAATCCCATTTTTTTTTTTTTGGGATTTAACAAGGAGTTTTTGGTAAAATTTTTCCGGAATTATTTGCAAAAGAATTTTTCCGATATTTCCTTGGGATTTTTGGGTATAATTTTTTTCCGGAATTTTTGTATTATTAAATAAAAAATTTTCCGATATTTCATTAGGAATTTTTGGTATAATTTTTTCCGGAATTTTGGAATTATTTTCAAAAGAATTTTTCCGATATTTCCTTAGACTTTTTTGGTATAATTTTTTCCGGAATTTTCCTTAGGAATTTTTGGTATATTTTTTTCCGGAACTTCGGGACTATTTTTGTATTTTTTTTTATTCACGGCCTTATGTATTTTTTGGGATCCTTTAGACTTTGTCAAGTTTCCTCGTTTCTGCTTATTAATTTTTAAATCAATTTTAATTTCGAAATTCGGAAAATACCGTTAGCTTAATATATTTCAAGACTTTTCAAATATATTTCTCAAAAATTTACAGAGTATCAAAAAAAAAAAAAGAAAAAGTACAGACAGACCAAACTTTAGCCTGAGGAAGGCAAAGGCAAAGGCGCAAAGTCTTCGAAGACGGCGGCTGTGAGTATGCGTGCGTGTATGTGTTTGTGTGTGTGTGTGTGCGTTTTTAGGTGAAGGCGGTTGCGTCATTGAGAGACACGCAACTAGCACAAAGCAAACAGAAGCAAATGAGTGTTTCTGTTTCTATATTGTTTTTTTTTTTCGTTCCTTCTTGTTTTTACCGTTAGCCTAACGGTACAAAGCACTCCGCCGCAAATCTGTATGTGTTTGTGTGCTTGTGTGCTCGTTTCGCCTTTATTCATTCGTATAATTTTGGTTTTGTGAAAACTCAACGAAAAAAAGAAAAGTACAAGCGATACGCGAATTTTCATTCAAAGAATTTTTACGATTAATTTTGACTTGATAAACAAAAGAGGAAGGCCAAAAAAAAAAAGAAAAAAATTCTAACTTTATTTCGATTCGTCCAGCTGCCGTCGAATTTATCCATGAGCGAGTCCAACAACAACAACAACACAGAAATTCTTTGCTTCGCCTAACTTGCTTGCATTGCTGCCCTGCTCCTTCTTCTTCTTCTTCTTCGTCTTCTTCTTGTTATTACCGTTGTTATTTATCAGATGGTGCGGAGTTGGAGTGAGTGAGATGGAGAGAGTGTGAGTGGGTTTCGTGCAGATTAGCACACGATTCGCTTGTAATTTTTACACGCTTTTCTGTTTCTGTTTTTTTATTTCACTTTTATTTTGTTTTATATTTATTTTTATTTGCTACTCAAATGATTCCGTCTTGGCTTATTCTGTTTGTGTTCTTTTCTTGCTTAAAGTTTTTGCTTGTAGTTTTTATTTTTTTTTTACTTGATAATTTGATTTGGGGAATTTAAATTTTAATTTATTCAGCAAGTTTTGTTTAAATTTTGTTATGCCTTCGGCCTTGTTTTTTTTGGTCAGTCGCCTGCAAGGCAACGAGTTAAGAGTCTGTTGAGCGGGTCTGGGGGGCGGGTTTTTGGTGGTTTAATTTTTTTTTTTTTTTTTTTTTGGTGTCGGTGTGGCCACTTTGGTATCAGCTTTTAACACACATACCAATGCAAAAGGAGCCCAAGCCAAAAATGTTTAACACGCACACAATCAAGCCAAATGACGGAGAGGCTAGCGTACGTGCCAGCACGTGTGTGTGTGTGTGTGGTGAAAAGCTCACAGACTCGAGTATCTGTGGTGTGGTGAGTTTAAGCCGCTTCTTATATAAGCTGTTCGGGCAGACGAAATAAAACGAAACGAACGCAGCAGACTTAGAAGGCAAACAAAAATTAGAAAAACAACAAAAGGCAAGATGAATATAAAATGCGCCTAAAACTAGACAAAAAAAAAAAAAAACAACAAAATGAATTTGGAAATTCACCTTAGACCAAACAGCGCGGCAAACCCAAAAATATTGAAAGCAAACACACAAAAAAAGAAAAAAACACACCTCTAGCGTCAGTTGTTGTTAACGGTTCTTTTGCTGCCAGCGCAAAGCACACACACACACACATACACGCACTTTTACACAGACAGCAGAGACATGCACGCTCATTTATAGCACACCATTAAACGGTTTTCGGGTTTTCTGCTTTGCTCCCGCACTGCTGCCTCTGCTGCCACTGCTGCTTCTGCTGCTGCTGCTACCACAGCCGACGTCGTATACGACGCTGTCGCGCTGCTGCCAACTGTGCTGTTCTGTTCTGTGCTGTGCTGAACAATTTTGCAGTTTACAGTTTCAGTCGTTGATTTGACCGCCAAACAAACGCAACGCTGGGCGCGCGTGTGTCACACCAACCAACCAACTACAACAATAGCAACACCAACAACAACAGCAACAACAATAAAAGACAGCTAACCACAACAACAAAGCAGTTGAGCAGCTTTAATACAAATTAAATCAAATAATTAATTTAAATAAAAATCAAATCGATCGAAAAAAATTGCATAAAAAAAAATCGAGCAGGAAATTTTTTTACATTTTTTTTTTAACACAAACAAAAAAAATTTTGGTGGCTACGAAAAAAAGTCACATGAAAAAGTAAGCAATTTAAAATTAAGTCAAATGAAATCATTTTTGAAATATTTTTTCAACAAAATAAATCAACGAACTAAAATTGTTTAATAAAATTAAAAAGAAAATAAATGAAATAAAATATTAAAATAAATACTTTTTAACGAAAAAGAAAAAAATAATGCAAACTAATTACTAAATGAAAAATTAATTTTGAAATGGGAAAAAAATTAATTACAAAAATTTAATTAAAAAAAATCTTAGGTAGGACAGTGTTAAACAGAACAGGGAGAAAATATATAAAAAAAAATATTAAAATGTTAATTTTTTTTTTAATTAAAAAAAAATCATAGGTAGGACAGTGTTAAATATTTAGACAAAAACTGACAATTTAAACAAAAATAATTTTTTTTTTCGTCCAAAATTTTTAGAGTTGAATTTTTTTTTTTAATAAAAAATTAGATTCTAATCAACTAAAATATAATTTCAACTTTATTTAAAAAAAATAAAAATAGTAGAAGTAAAATTTGATTAAAAAAAATTAATTAAAATAAAAAATTAAAAAGAATAATAATTAAAATTAATTTCTCAGGGTAAAATGTATTTTTTAATGTTGAATAAAATTAAGTAAAAGTCAGCATTAAAAAATATGAAGTAATATATAAAAAAAAATTATAATAATAACAAGATAAAAAATAAAAAAATAAACAAATTAAATTAATAAAAAATCTTCTAACAAGAAGAAGGACAAAACTGTTAAGAAAAATTAACTCAGAGGTAAAAACAAAAATAAAATTAAATTAAAAAATAACAAATAAATTAAAATAAAAAAATAAAGCATTAAAAATTTATAAGAATAAAAGAAAAAAAACCAGTTAAATGAATAATAACAAAATATCAATTAAATCACTCAACAAAAAAATTAAGTTTTTCTTATAAAAAAAAAATGAAAGCCACAAAAATGAAAATACCAAAAAAAAGCCTCAGACAAAAAAAATATATAGAAATGTTTTTTACCTTTTTTTTTGGTTTTGTTTTTTTGTTGAAATCAATTTTTTTTATGTTGCCTACTTTTGTGTGCGTAGGAGTGTGCGTGCGTGTGTGCGTGTGTGTGTTGAGTGTGAGAGAAGAAGCGGCCAAGAACCAACTTATTAATTCACAAAGCACAACAACAACAACGACAGCCCCAAAGAGCCGTATGACAACAACAACAACAACAACAACAAAGACAAACAAAAAAAATATGAGCTGAGATAAAAAAAAAAAAAAAAAAAAAATAATAATAATAATAAAACGGTTGACACAAACAACAACAACAACAACAACAACAGAGAAAAAACACATGGCCAGGTGCATGTGTGAGAGTGGGTGGGCAAGTGTGCTTGTGTGTGTGTGTGTGAGTGTATGAGTGCCGTTATGCATATAAAGCCAAAGTCAGAGCATTTGTTACGCTTACAAATCTTGACCCAAATTTACGTTTTGCGGTCCAGCTGCTATCAACTAACCCAGGCGCGAGAGAGAAAGAGAGAGAGAGAGAGAGATAGTTGCCAGCTCCCTCAGGCCCTTAGGCAAAGGCAGCATTTGACTTTACACCCACACACACATACACATGCAGACGCATACACGGTGAGACAACAACGTGCAAGGATTATGTAAACAAAAATAAGTTGAACACACAGAGAGACTGCGAGATTGCGAGTCTAACGGTAGTTTTTTTTTTTTTTTTTTCGTTTTCGTTTTCGTCTTTCTTTCGAGCAGAGGTTGGGCGAGCGAGCGAGCCAGCTGGCTGAAAAGAGGAGTGAGTGAGTGAGTGAGTGAGTGACTGGTTGGGTGAGTGACTGCAAACTGAATGAGTGAATGACTGATGACTGACGTTTGATGGTCCCCCTCGCTATCTGTCTCTTTTGCTCTTTTCTATTTGTCTTCAACTCGGCTTGGCTACACCGGCTACACCATTCCCCCCCCATACCCCTTTTTTGTCTGCCGCTGGCATACGCCCTTGCTCTTGCTCGAAAGTAGACTGTGTCTGGGGCCCTCTTCCTCTGTTTCTCTGACAGTCTTCAATCTCATCTATTCCTTCCTCTTCCTCTTTTATTTAGTTTTTTTTTTGTTTTTTTTTTTTGTAGCCTTGCATTTATTCCATTCTCTGGTGTATTCAGCAACGGACTCTCAATGGCCGTAATCATGACAGAACTCTTGACTATTCCCGACATCTTCACCATCTCCGTTATATGCGCGTATAAATGACATGTAATCACGCCAGTAACGCTACTAACACACACACACACACACATACACATGACACGGCAGCAGCAGCAGCGGCAGCAGCAGCAGCGGCAGCAGAGCCAAATAGAGAGACAAGTTGAAACATGTTTACTGTTGCATTTTCAACGACCTCGTCAGGCCACACACACCAAAATTGCAAAAGCTAAAAAGAAGAAGAAGAAGAAGAAGAAGAGGAGGAAAAAAAAATTTAAGAAAAGAAGGCAAAAATATTTTTCTCTTTGAGATTTTCTGATTTGATTTCTTTCGTTAGGTCGTTTTTTTTTTGTGGAATTTTATATTTTTATGATTTCAACTTGATTTATTTTTTTTCATTGACAAAAATTGATGGATAAGCATTTTTTTTTAAGTTTATCCTTTTTTTTATTTATTTATTTTTTTCTGCTTCATGCAATTTCTTTTTGTATTTGATGGGTTAAAATTTGATTTTTATTATTTTTTGATATTTTTAGTCAGAGCATTTTTTTTTTGTTAATCAACCATTTTTTTTTATTTTTTATTTTTACTTATTTAATTATTTATTTTCCTGGTTTTAAATATTTTTAATTTTTTATTATAATGATTTTTTTTTTTAGTCTTCTAATTTTTAGTTTGCTAATTTTTTTTTATTAAATTCAATTTTTTTTTTGTATTTCACTAATTATTTATTTTCCTGGTTTTAATTATTTTTTTTTTATTATTATTATTTGTTTTTTTAGTAATGTATTCATATTGTTTTAAAATTATTTTTTTTTTAGCCTTATAATTTTGGTTGCTTATTTTTTTGTTAATTTTTTTTTCCTTTTTTTATTTTTATTTTTTTATAATTTTTATTTTACTAATTATTATTTTTTTTGTAATTAATTTTTAGTTGGATTTTTTTTTTTGTTAATTTATTATTAATTTTATTTAAATAAATATTTATTTTGCTCGTTTTAAAAATTTTTATACTTATATATTTTTTTAGACTTATAATTATTAGGCTGCTTATTTTTTTATTAAATTATTTTTTTTTACTAAATTGAATATTTGTATTTTTTATTTTTTATTAATAAATATTTATTTTCCTGGTTTTAAATATTTTTTTATAATTTTTCATATTATTTTAAAATTATATTTTTTCTTAGTCTTATAATTTTTAGGTTGCTTATTTTTTTTATTAAACTATTTTTTTTTGTTTTATTTGAAAATTCAATTTTTTTTCGAATTATTTTTACTTTGTCTAACAAATTTTAATTTTTTTTTTCATTTCTGTTTTTCCTTAATTAATTTGATGGTTTTTGTTCTTGTTTATTTTTGTATATTTCCATCTCTTTCTCTCCCTCTCTCTCTTTCTCTGTGAAAAGTGGCAAGCAAAGGGGAGAAGGCCGAGTGGATTTTAATTTGGCTTGAGTAATTTTAAAAATTGTGTTGACTCGTTTTTTGCTTTCGACACGACATCTGAATTATTTTTGTGTTTTTCTTTTTCGACTCATTATTTAATTACACAAATGGGCGGGGGAGGGGGAGGAGGCAAAAAAGTGCTAGAAAAAAAAAATGGTCCGACAAAATGAAAACAAAATACGCGAAATTATTTGATTTTCAGAAATTTGAAATTCCACCTCAAAATCGCGACTAATTGAATAATTTCATAATTTATTCATTAACAACAAAAGCAACAAGCTAGAAAGGGAAAGGAATGAGGAGTGGGTGTCAGAGTCGAAGTCGCACGGGGCGGGGAAGGTGAAAAAGTAATTAAAATTTTTGTGATTAGCAAAGAGTTTTTTCACGAGTCGACTTGTTCGACTTTATCAAATTGAATATTTGAATCATTTTTTAGCTGAAAATTTTTAAAGGTTTCGAAAAGTTTTGAAATGGAAAATTTTGCATAAATTAATTTACAAATTTCTTTAGGAAAGTGAAAAAAATAAAAAAGAATTATTAAATAAAAAAAAAAATTGTATGAATAAAAAAAGTTTTTTGGATTGTTTTTTATTTTTTGAATACTTTTTTTTTTTTTTTAAAAATTATTATTTCTTTGATAAAGAAAATTTGAATTATTTTTAAAATTTTTTTTACATAAAAAAATTCCGAACAAGTAAATATTTACCCTAAATTTTTTATTTATTTCTTTCAAATAAAAACAATTTTTTCTTTACTTTTGAATTAAAAAAGAATATTTTCAAATATTTTTTATTTTATCATTAATTTGTTATAATTTTTGTTTTTAATATCTAAATTTTTTTTGCTTATATTTCCAAATTATTTAAAATTTATGACAATTTTTTTAATATTTTTTTTTAATTTTTTTTTCTTTTTTTTTACACAAAACTTGATATTTTTTAAATAATTTAATTTTACATTTTTTTTTCTTTTCAATTCCAAACTAGTAAATATTTGCCTCTAATTTGTAAAAATATTTCATTTCACCAAAAAAAAAAAAAAAAAAACAAAAAATTATATTTTTATTTTCGAATTAAAAAGGATATTTTGAAATATTTTTGTATTTCTTTTCTTTGTATTTTTTTCTTATTTGAATTTTTTTTTATTTTTCAAATTTTTATTTTTTTTTTAATTTATTGCAAATTTAATTCTATATTTTTTTTTACAAAAAAAATTCTTTTATATGTTTCTTTTTTTTTAACAAAAAATTTCTTTCATATTTTTAATTTTTTTAACAAAAAATTCTTTCATATTTTCATTTTATTTTATTTTTTTCTATTTTTTCCTATTTTTTTTACAAAAAAAAAAAAAAAAATCCCTCGGCATTTGTAAATTTAATTGACAAATTGAATTAAATTGAGGTGGATTAAAATTTCATTTGGCCCAGCGGAAAAGTGGCTTGACAATTTTCTATTTATTTTCCATTAAATTATTCAGAAAATATATTTTTATCTCTTTGGGAAAAGCTTAGCAATTTTGACAGAGAAGCTTATGCATTCTTTTTTTTTTTTTTGTTTTGTCTGACAAACATTTTAATTCCACATTTTTGTCAGATAAATCCAGGACTGGAAATACTTACAGATACAAAATGTATCTAGCAGATGTATTTGCATTTCTTCTGCAAAATTTCATCATTTAAAGCAAAAAAAAATTAGAAGAAGAAGAAGAAGAAGAAGAAGAGAAAGTGTAAAGATGGAAAATGTTTTCAAGTCTTGAATAAACAATGCAATATTTTTGAGATTTACCCAGCCCTCTCCCCTTTTTCCCCCCTCACTCTCTCACACTCTTTGTCTCTCTTTCTCTGTCTCTGTCTCACTCTGTCTCCTTCTCTCTCTTTTTAATGAGCAAACGAAACTTGCAGGTGTCTCTAATTGTTAACACACACACACACACACACACACACACACACATACAGTTACACTGGGAAAATCGGCAGAGGCAGAAAGTTATCAGCACTTTTCCTAGAATTTTCACAGTTTGGGAAAAGTTTTTAAATGCGGTCTTGGTCTCGGTCTCGGTCTATTAGTTTTTCCTTTTGACTTTTCCATTTTTCCTTTTGATGTGGCAATTTTCACAGATTTATTCATTTCGGAAAATGCCAACTTTAAATGATGATGAAATTTATTCCAATAACCAAAAAAAAAAAAATTTTTTCAAATCTCCTCTTTCTTTCCAACCAAAACAAAAAGAAGAAGAAGAAGTAGTTCTGGTGTCTTGTTTGTTTTGTCAGTTTCCGGAATTCTGTCAATACAAATTTACAATCCAATTAATTCACCCAACTTGCCAGGCCAAAGAAAGACTCTGCCAGCCAGAAAAAGAAGGAAGGAAAGAAAGAGAGAGAGAGAGGGAGAGAGAGAGCGAGGGAGAGTTGAAATTGCAGGTGACAAAGTTGCCAGTGCATTCACACACACACACACACACACACAGACAGACAGACAGACAGACAGACATGAGAGATGTACCAAATCCTTCAACACCTCCTCTTTCTCACACACACACACACACACTCACACATACAGAGTCAGGCATAGAGAAGAAGCTGAAATTCAGAGACTGGCAAAAATTGCCAAGTGGCGAAAATAAAACACACACGCATACACACACACACACACATGCAGACACACAGACACATACGAGCAGAGTAGATAAACGGCAACCACAACAACAAACCAAACAGCAAGGTGGCTATGGTGTAGATACGAGAGGGGAGCGTGGGGAGGGGGGGAAGGGGGCTCTACACGCAGAGAGAAAGAGTTACGCTTCTTCGTTTTTATTTTTTGTTCAGTTTGACTCGTTGGCGGCGGCGGGACTGCATTAGCAAGGCAACTGTGAAGAAATAAAAAGTAGAAGAGGAAGAGAGATAAAGAGCGAGAGAGAGGGACACACACTCACACCCACCAAAAGAGACAGATAAAAGTAAAGGAGAAAAAAAAAATAGAAATATTTTTGCAGTCAAAAAAAAAAGAGAAGAGGAGAAGGAAAGGAGTGAAAATAACAGTTAGGCAGCGACAAAGTCAGACAACAAGATAGCGTGGCACAGCCAGAGGGAGAGCGAGAGCGAGAGAGGAGAAAAGTGCAAATCAACGACACAAACTGAGTGAGACAGCAGAGCAGGCGTGGGAGCGAGAGGGACAACAAAAGAATAGAACGCACCTGCCAACTGAGACACACACACACACACATGCACACACACAGAGCGAGACACAAACCTTCAGATTGCTGCCTTATTTTGCATTTCGCCCCCTACCCGCCCCGCCCCAACCTTCTCAGACCCAGCAACCCTTTTGTTCAGTTGGCAAACTCAAAACCATTTTTGGTTTGACTACATTTCGGTTTTTTTTTCTGCTTTTCTTTTCTCTCTTTTTTTTTGGTGCGGTTATCTTCGATTTAATGTGACTTTTGTCGAGATATTTGGAAATCCTTTAATCAAAAATAGGAAAGGAGGAAACAGTTAACTTTTGTCCAGGCGACAAAATCCCTCAATTTTAGGTCAGGCGGAAAGATTCTAAAGTTAGCTCTGAAATCCACAATAGCCAGAAGGACTGAGAGAGTCCTGCGAGACCCCGAAGCCAAAAGGAGTGAACAGACTCCAAAGTCAGAAGACCTCAAGTCGACAGACCCCAAAAGCAGAGGCGATTTCCTTCACTCAGAAGGCCTCCAGCCAGATACACCCTAAAAGCATCCTACGACATATAGTAACTCAAGCTGAGGGAAATCAAATCCCAAGGCTCTCAGGCCGAGAGATTCTTGAGTCAGAAGGGCCCCAAGACCAGAGATTTTTTTTATCTCAAAGATAGAAAATCTCAGAGCAAGAATCCCTAAGTTTCAAGGGTCTTAAGTCGGGAAGACCCTCAAGCACTCAGGTCTTTAGTCGAGAGAGACCCTAAAAGCATCTGAAGTCCATAAGCATAACTGAAGCTGAGGAAAATCAAATCCCAAGGGTCTCAGGCCGAGAGTTTCTTGAGTCAGAAGAACTCAATTGGACAGACACCAAGACCAGACAAGATAGAACTTCTCAGTTACAAGAATCCCCAAGCTCCAAAGGTCTTAAGTCGGGAAGACCCTCAATATTCTTGAGTCAGAAGAACTCAATTTGAGAGACACCAAGACCAGACAAGATAGAAGTTCTCAGTGGCAAGAATCCCCAAGCTCCAAAGGTCTTAAGTCGGGAAGACCCTCAAGCTCTCAAGGCCGATGGTCCCCAGTCTAAAGTCTAAAAAGACTACAGTCCGGAAGGATCTCAAGGCCGATAGCTCTCAGATTCAGGGATCAGCCACTCAGAAGAGCTCAGATCTAACGTTAAATAAGCCAAATCGAGAAGCCCTCAAATTCAAGGACCTCACGGCCAGTTAATCTTAATTAAGGACTCAATTCTTGACCCAAAAGATTCTCAGGACCGAAGAGCTCAACTTTTGATAACCTTAAAGTTGGAAGGACTCGATTTGTGAGTCTCCAAAATCAGAAGACCCCCGGGCCCAGTTCAACGTTTCCCTTATTGCCGAAAAATATTTTCAACTTTCTTGGTAAAAAAAAAATATCTCTTAAAGTTCGCGGATTGTTTAATTAAAGCCAATGTTTTCTTTTTGTATTCCCGGCAAATCCGCTTTTACCATTTCCTTTTTTTTTTATATAAAAAAAAAAAAAAATTCCATAAGAAAAATAAATGAAACCAAAATTAAAGCCAAGCGAAAGTCAACGCGTTTGTGTGGATTTTTTGTGGTTTCTTTTTTTTTTGTATCTTCTCAAACAAAGCAAAGAATATTAAGATAAATAACCGTAGACACCTTAAATTCAAGATTATACCAAGAATATTTGAGTGTGCCTGTGTGTGTGTGGCCAAGTCAAATAAGCCGAATATGCAGGGAAATGGGAAAAGAAAACTTTAAAAATTTCCTTGGCTGTTTTCACTTTTTTAAATAAGCTGAAAAGATTCGTGACTTTTGGATTTAAAGAAAGTTAGGTTAGGTTTTGGTTGGACTTGATTTGGGACTGGTTGGGTGAGGACAGGCAACAGGTTTAGATTGGATCTGGTTGGGGGGCAGGCTGAGCTGGGTTAGGTGGAGCTAAAACAGGTGCAAGGTGAGGCCAAATTTAGTCCGAAGTAAGATTAAATAAGGTCAGGTGAGCTGGTCTGGGATTTTAAAGGTTGACCGGGCTTCGATTGAGCTAAGGTTGAGATTAATTTGAGCCTAAGCTAAGCTAAAGACGTAATTTGATTTAGTTAAGATCAGGCTGAGTTTGGGTTAAGGTTAGCTTCAGCTATGAATAGGTATAGGTTGAGTTTAGGTTAAGATCGTCTTGGGACTAATTGGAGGTTGGCTTGAGGCAAACTCTAGATTTGATTGAGTTTCAATTTTAATATGGTTAAGGAAAAGTTGGGATTAAGCTAAGATTGAGGTTGGGTTAAGCTGGGACTTGGCTTAAATGGAGTTAACTTCAAGGCTTGGGTTGACATAAAATTCAGTTTTGGCTTCAAAAAGCAGTTGAGATAGATAAAGTTGAGTTAGCATGGGCTTTGGCTAGAGACTGGTTTGAGGTTGGATTGTCATAAGATTGAGGTGATTTATATCAGGACTTAGCTGAGATATAGTTAAGGTTATAGTAGGGGATTAAGGTCGTTTGAGCTTGATTTATGATAAGCTTGGGTTCAGATCGAGCTAAGGTTACCTTACCTTGCGTGTTAAAAGTGAGCTTAGGTTGAGATAAGGCTGAGGTATTTTTAAAATACTATTGAGCTCGGATTCTTGGGTTGCTGTTGAGCTCTAATTGAGCTTAAGTTTGAGCTAATGAATAAATCAATGAAGTACGGTTTGAGGTAAGCCTTAGGTTAGCTAGGGTTGAGATAAGGTTGAGGTTTTCTTGAGTTATTGTTGAGCTCTGATTGAGCTTAAGTTTGAGCTAATGAATCAATCAATTAGCTATGGTTTGAGGTAAGCCTTAGGTGGGCTGAGGTTGAGTTACTGTTGAGCTCTGATTGAGCTTAAGTTTGAGGATTCTTGAGGTAATGAATCAATCAATGAATTATGGTTTGAGGTAAGCCTTAGGTGAGCTAGGGTTGAGTTAAGACTGAGGTATTCTTGAGATACTATTCAGCTCTGATTGAGCTTAAGTTTGAGTTGAGATTGAGCTAATGAATCAATCAATTAGCTATGGTTTGAGGCAAGCCTTAGGTGGGCTAAGGTTAAGATAAGTTTGAGGATTCTCGGGTTGCTGTTGAGCTCTGATTGAGCTTAAGTTTGAGTTGAGATTGAGCTAATGAATCAATCAATTAAGTATGCCTTAAAGTAAGCCTTAGGTAGGCTAAGATTGAGATACTGTTTAGCTCTGATTGAGCCTAAGTTTGAGTTTTGATCGAGCTTCGTTTGATGCTGTTTTGAGGTTACCTCGAGATTTTAATCGCCTTAGATTCTCTCTTTGAGTTGCTTAGTTGCTCAGGAATTTCTAGGCAGTTGGACGACACTCAATAAATCCTCAGCAATTATGGAATTATGTACCCCCTCACCCCCTCTCTTCTTGCACACTTGGAGAAATTAATTAAAATGCGCTTTGCGAAAACACACAGAAAGTGCCTGCTGGGTTTTTCTGGGAGAATTTTTTTTTTTTTTTAGGCCAGTTTAATGCGCTTTTGATGGGATAATCGCCAGGCAAGTAACACTTTTTGCACGCTCTGGTAACATGGACACGAACATGGACCCAGTAAAAATGTTGACAGGAATTGAAACTAGTGATGAGAGAGAGAGGGGGGGGGGGTACTGGTGGACACACTGGGCAAGAGCCTGCAAGTGATTCGGAAAATTTGCCTGTTCTTGATTTTGTTGCTCTTCTGTTCTTTTCTTTTCTATTTTTTTTTTGCACTTGACACATTTTTTGTTGTAGTTTTTTTTATCTTTGGATTTATATTTTTTTTTTGTATTTTGTTTGCATATATTTGGTGTAGTTGGGTGGGCAAGTTTGTTAGTTCCTTTGTCTTTGGACTGAAATTAAAAGCATTTGCATATTTCATAGGACATTTCGGACCGCCATGTCATTGTGTGGCGAAGATGGAAGCTGAAGAAAACTGCGGGGCTTTTGGCCAAGTTAGTTGGCTGCCGGCGACGGATGTGTGCATGTGTGTGTGAGTGTGTGGGAGCGTCACAACAATGGCAATGACGCGTCAGAGGCAGCAGTCGCGTCGAGTTAGCCGGATGGGAGGGGTTGGTGGTTTTGAGGGGGGTTAGGAGGGGGGGGGGGGGGCGCTCTCAGTTTTATGCGCTTTTGTTTTGCATGCGCTTATCAGGCTTTGCCCTCGCTATTTGCACTCTTCTTCTTCGTTTTATCTCAACGCTTGTCTTTTTGCCTGTCATAAAAAAAAGAAGAAAGAAAAACAAAAAAAAAAAAAAGGAATGCAAAACGAGAAAAGAGAAAATAGAAAACGAGTTGACCTGAAAAATGTGCTATGCATTTTTTTTTACCACCGCCCCCCCCCCCCCCCCCCCCCCCCCCCCCCCCCCCTCCTTCTAGCTTTTGTAGCATATGAATAGAACTCATCATCATCTTGATCATTCACACACACACACATACACACACACAGATACACTCAGACACATGAAATGATTAATTGAAGGCTCTGTTCCGGTCAAGTCAGAAAAAAAATTTCCCAGCCACGCCCTGGCCAACCCCCTCCTCCACCTCTTCGAAATTTGTTGGGTTCAAACAAAAAAAAAATATCCGAAAAGCAGCTTAAAATTTTTTAAAAATCAACTTTGTCATTTTCAAATAAATCAAGCAATTTTTTTTTTTTTGATTCATTCAAATTTACAGGCCATAAATTTTATATATTTTTTTAAGCCAATTTTAATCGTTTGAAAAAAAATATTGACCCAGGATAAAAAGTAAATATTTTTGAGAAAAATAAATAAATCAAAAAAAATGAGATTTGAAAATTTTCTATTTTCATTTCATTTGACAAAAATTAATTCCTTCAAATAAAAAAATTTCATCTGACAAAAATTAATTCTTTTAAATAAGAAAAAAAAAATAAATTAAAAATTGGCTTTTTTGGGGGAACAAAAGAAAAAAAAAACATTCTCAAAAATCCATAAATTTTTTTAATACATTTTTAAAGGGCATTGGAAAAATATAAAAAACTTTTCTAAAACGAAAAAAATCATAAAAAAAAGAAAACTAAAGTTTTAAACAACAAAAGTTTTTGGCAGTAAAAAGCAATCGCCGTCAAGTCAAGTGAGTTTGGCCCGGACAGCGGCTCCAAAGTGGTAATAAAAAAATATATACAACAACAGCAACAACAACAACAATAAATAGTTGCTTGGCATATAACAATAAAAACAATAACAACAACAACAACAAAAACAGAAGGAGAGGAAAATATCCTAAAAAGTGCAAAAACGAAAAGAAAGTCCAAAAATCACAACAACAACAATAATAGCAGGGACAGCAGCAACAACAACAACAACAATAACAATAATATAAGCAAAGCAACAACAACAACTCCAACAACATGGGAAAAAAGAGCTCCAAATTGAAACAGGATACCATCGATCGCCTAACAACCGACACATACTGTAAGTACAAACAAAATATACCAAAAATAAAATACCAAAAAAATAAAAATACCAAAATTCAAATATTTCTATATTTTTGTTGGACTTTTAGAAAGTCTTAAAATTTATTTTTCTAAGAAGTTTTTAGTTGAAAGCCTTCTGATTTTAGAGTCTTACCACTCGGATATTCCCAGAGTTCCCAAAGGGTTCCAGACTCTTAAATTTCCAGATCCTCTAATAATTGAGACTGTCATAGTATAAGCTATTTCGAGAGCTTTCAACTCTCTGAATGAATCTGACTTTTTGCTCACGAAGGATTCCGATTTTAGAGCCTTTCCTCTCGGATATTTCCAGAGTTTCCAAAGGGTTCCAGACTCTTAAATTTCAAGATCCTTTAATAATTGAGACTGTCATAATATAAGCTATTTCGAGAGCTTTCAACTGTTTGAACGAGTCTGTCATTTTCCTCAAGAAGCCTTCTGATTTTAGGGCCTTTCCTCTCGGATATTCCCAGAGTTCCAAGGGTTTCCGGATCCCCTAATAATTGAGACTCTCATAATATCAGATATTCCGAGAGCTTTCAACTGTTTGAATGGGTCTGTATTTTATCTCAGATATGCTAAGGATTATAATGAACTAAGCCGATGTGAAAGATCTCAAAACGAGCCTGACATCTGAGGCATTTCTTTTATATAAATCAAGTTTACAAGGCTGCCGATATTTGAGATTTTCTTCTCAGTATCCCAACGGATTTTACGTGGTCTTTCCTGTTGGGAAATACTCAAAGTGAGTCTTCAGGAATTCACAGAGTCCCAGAGATCTGAACCTAATACTGACACAATCTGATACTGAAGATTTTTCTTTCAGAAATCTCAAATGCTTTTTAGGCTCTGATATTTAAGATTTTTAATCCGGCTCTCATGGATCAGAACCTGCTTGAAACTACTCAAAAGAAGTCTGAACTTTGGAGTTGTAACTGAGTGTTCTTAGGGTTGTATGAGTCTGCAGTTTCTCTACGGTTATTCCTAGGGATCTAAGGAGAGTCTCGAGCTTCTCTTCGGGTATTCATAGGTCTCTAAGGATCTGGACTTGGGTAAAAAGGATTCCAAAATAGTTTGGATCTTTTTCTCACTTGCTTGAAACTACTCAAAAGAAGTCTGATCTTTGGAGTTGTAACTGAGTCTGCAGTTTTTCTACGGGTATTCCTAGGGATCTAAGGATATGTGTGAATCTCTTCTTAGGTCTCTAAGGATCTGGACTTGGGTAAAAAGGATTCCAAAATAGTCTGGATCTCTTTCTCAACTCAAGTCAGCTTAAACGTGAGACTAATTTTCCCACAAATTATTCTGGGTTATTTTCTGTTAAGAAACTCGAGACTTGGCCGAAAGAAACTTAAGACAAGATTCCATTAGGCGCTTCGTGATTTTATATTTATTTTTTTTTATGTTTTTCTCTGCTCACATGTAATTATTTTATTGGCCATTTATTTATTGACATTTATCTGGTGGTTAAGGGAAATGCGAGACCAAGAATATATGTATGGGTGGGGCCTTTCATGGCAACGAGACATCAATCAAATTCGCACACGGCACTCTCGATTCACCCCAGGGTCAGGTTCGGCCATGAATTGCTACAATGTTTGCTCTGCTCCTTCTCCTTCTTCTTCTTCTTACTTTTACTCATATTGTTGTTGTTATTTTTGTTTATTAAGCACAGTATAAACATTTTGATATATACTTTTTGCTGTTGTTGTTGTTGTTGTTGTTTCTGGTTGGAAAACGAATTGATTGACAGTCGAGTGGGAATTTATAATTATAAACAAACATTTTTATTTGGCTCAAATTAAGTGAGTTGCCTGCATTTCACTGTCCAAATAAATAGTTTTATTGTAATCATTTTTATCTCTCTTGTTTATTTTTGAGTGTAAAAGCAAAATAAAAAAAAAAATTAATTGGAAAAAGAAATATGAAAAGTCCATAAATATTTAAAGCGCTTTCAGGGAATCCCAAATTGGAGAGGGAAAGAGCCCAGCTGTGGACTTCATTTAAAATTGCTGGAAAAGTTAATGGTTCCCTTCTTTTTTTTATCGATTAAAAATTCCAAGAATTTCCCTTAGTTCGAAAAGGGGGGTGGGGGGTTTCCTTGGCTTAAATGGAAAAGTTTTTCAAGTTTTGAAATTGGTCTTTTTGTTTGGAAATTTTCATAAATTATTTGTTCTGAATAATTTGTTCTAATTGTATCCTTTAGATACTTTTGAAAATTCCAGAATTTTTTTTACAACAAAATATCTTTCAGATACATTTTGCTCTAATTGTCTCCTTTAGATACTTTTGAAAATTTCAGAATTTTTAACAAAGTATTTTTCAGATACATTTTGCTCTAATTGTATCCTTTAGATACTCTTGAAAATTTCAGAATTTTTAACAAAGTATTTTTCAGATACATTTTGCTCTAATTGTTCAGAATTTTTTTTCCAACAAAGTATCTTTCAGATACATTTTTCTCTAATTGTATAATTTAGATACTTTTGAAAATTTCAGAATTTTTTTTGTAACAAAAGTATCTTTCAGATACATTTTAAAAATACTATTGTCCAAGTTTTCTCTCTTGGATATCTCAGAATTCTGTAGAAGACATACAAAAGTATCTGTCAGATACATATGCAAAAATCTTTCGCAAATCTCCAATAGTTTTATTGAAGAGAAAAGTGTTGGACTTGTATGAAGTAAAGTATCTCTCAGATACATTCAGACATTTCCATCATATTTCCCCAAAAGATACAGATAACTTTAGTTTCCAAAGTTTTCGACTTTTATGAAGTAAAGTAACTCTCAGATACATTCTGACATTTCCAAAAAAAAGTACATTTACAAAATTCCAAAGTTTTCGACTTTTATAAAGTAAAGTATCTCTCAGATACATTCCAAGACTTCCAACAAAAGTATCTTTCAGATAAAAATTTTCATAATATTTTAATAAGAATTTTGCACCTTTTCAATATTTTTTTTTGTATTTTATTTTTTGTGTTTTTTGCCCAACTTGGGCCAGACAAGTTTTCCATTTGAGCTGCTTTCCGTTTGCTCAATTCGAAACTTTATAAATCCATTTTAACTTTCCAATTTTCTTTTGAAATTATTATTTTTATATATACATTTTTTTGTTTTTTTTGTTGTTTTCATTTTGTTTTGGAAAACTTTGTAAAAATCACTTAATTGAATTTGGTGGGAAGGCAAAACAAAGCCGAGCGCAGGGAAAGGGAAAGGGCAGTGTGAAGACGAAGGTCTCAATTGACCGGCACTCTGAGTGGTTATTTTTTCAGCCAATTTCTGACCTCTCGGCGGAGTTACCTCTCCATCAGCTCACCCCCCTCCCCACCCCCCCGGATGCTGGGCTAAAAATTTATCACCTTCTTGGCGGGCATTTCCGGTTTGCACTTTTATTTGACGCACCTTCGTTTTTTTTTCGTTAGCTTTGGAAACTTTTCAACCGGACTAATTGCTTTTTTAAGTATTTCTTTTTCTAGTTTCTTCTTCTTCTTGTTGTTGTCCTGGCCATATAAATAATTACTCTGGGCCAGAAACTTTGCTACCCAAAAGACAGTTTCTTCTACTTCTTCTTCTTCTTTTTAAGTTGGCCAAGACAACATTTTCGAAGGCCCCAAGTGGTGGGTGGTGGGTGGTGGGAGTGAGTTCCAAATCCTCCTTGAAATCAATTCCAATAAATGACTTTGTAAAGCTTTGAAACTCACGGCATAAAATTGTCTTACTTTTTGTCTTATTTTTTTTTTTACGAGCTTCTTTTTCTTCTTCTTCTTGTTCTTTTTATTCCTCATAAATCCATAAATGCAATTTATCCTTTTTAGTTATCTCAACTGTCTGATTATATATTTCCATTTTTTATTTCCTATACACTTTTTTATGAGCGAAATAAAGTGTCCCTGGCTTGAGATATTTTCGTAATCTCCGAAATTTGGAGTCTTCTAAATTAGAACTTATTTGATCTCAATCCTTCTATGTTTTAGCTGAGGATCAGGTAACTTTAGACATTATATCTAGCTCCTAGGAGTCTCAAATCAGCATACTTACCTTCAGAGGATCACAATTCCGAATATCTAGGATATCGAAAAACTGGAGAGTTTCTGGAAAGAAAAAAAAGTTGATGATATATTTAGACCAATAACAATTGTTAAGGAATCTTAGAACATTATAAATGTATAGACTTGTGGCTTCTAAAATAGGTTCCAGGGTACCTCAATTTTGATTAACAAGTTTCAGATCGTTCTGATATCATTATACCGACTTAGAGGTAACTCCAGGTATCTCAGACCAGTATATCGAATCATTTCTTTCAAAAGTCTTAGGAAGCCACAAAGAAGGATCTAAATCCTAAGTGTTTCCAACTAAATTCTGGAGAAGCTTCAAATTGATTAAGCGATGCTCAAGGATCTAAGATTCCGTATAACAAGTTTAGGGATATATCATCTCAATCATATCAATCATGGAACCTCCATAGGCTTCAGGGAACTCCAATAAAATAAACGATTCATTAAATTTTAGGAAACTTTAGTTCAGTAGAAAAAGTCTCAGGGAATCTATATCGATATATCAAGTTTCGGGGCAAACCAATTCACCGAAGCTCAAGGGAAAAGTACTTTGTCTGAGTAACTTAAGATAGAGTATCTCAAAGATGCACTCTCTGAATTTCGTAGTCTTTTTCTATCTATTTTTTTCTATAAACTCACAAAGCTGATTTAGTTTTGCTTTTTTTTTTTCCTTTTAACAAGCGAAACTTTTGTTGAATGCAAATTTGTTTGTTTCGAAAGGAGCCACCTGAGCCAGGCGGAAACAATAAACGAAATTTAAATTTATTTAGAAATGAAAATGAAGACCAAAAAGAGGAAGATGGTAAAGAAGAAATAGAAGACTAAAAATGAATAGACAAATTACCGAAAGAAAAGGCTTTGACAATTTTTATTTCTTGGATTTCTTTTTAACTCTTTTAGGAGACTAATATTTATTTTATTCAAACAAAATGATCCCCAGCAAATTTTACCCCTTCTACGGAAAGCTTTAAGAAGAAAGAAGAAGAAGAAAAGAAGGAGAAAGAAGAAGAGATTCAATTTTTGTGAGAGTTGAATGAATGAATAAATAAATAAATGGCCAAGAGAAATTTGATTAGTTTTCAGTATTTCAATGTGTGTGTGTGTGTGTGTGTGTGTGTGAGGAAAAGCAACAAAAACAAGAAGCAATAAAATGCAAATCCCAAAGTGCGTATAAAATAGATACAAATGAGGGTTCAAATGAAAGCCCAGACTCATTTGGCTGGTCTTTTGGTCTTTTCATTTTGGTCGGAAAAAGACCAAATGAAATCTGGGTTCATGAACCATTTTCGGTTTTTGCCTCGTTTCAATCCATAAATAAATATTTAGTTGGCCATTTATAAAATCACACTAACACACACACACACACACAGATACACACAGATACACACGTGCATAAGCATTTATGTGATTTTTAACTCAAAGAAGAAAGTTTTCTTTTTTCCTTTTCATTTGAAAATTTTAATGAAAATTAAAAAGAGAAATGGAAGATTTTCCTTTGCTTTTAGACAAATTACCTAGTTTGTTTACCCGACACACACAGACACACACACGCAGACACACAGGCATTTGCCTTTCGATATAAAACTGAGTCAGATTGGTTCGGTTCGGTTTGAAAGGGTTTGGAGAGCCTTGAAATTCGATTTTCTTATTTCCATATTTTTGGGTTATTCTAAAAATTTTGAAGGACTTTAAGGATTTTGGGCTTACTTGATCCTACCTCCCAAAAAATTTCCAAGACCCTCCAACCATTCTCCGATTTTTAGGGAGCTTCTCATCTTCATAGATTTCTAGGGACTTCCAACATTTTTGAAGAGCTTCTAGGAAAACTGATTTCTAGGCTGACCAAAAGTTTCATTAATTTTTCCCCAAGAGTTCTATGAAATTTCCTAAGAATTCACACTACTCTATCCATCGAACCTTTGGCTACACTTTAGAGCATTGTCTCTCCATTGAACTCTCCTCCAAGTCCACCATGTAACTCAGAGTGTATCCATGGAGGAGTCAAGTGATTTCCACTAATCAATTGAAATAAACCTGAGAATTATTGACCTATGACCTGGCCTAGTGCCTTGTAAATTTTTTAAGGGGATCTCGAGTCGACCTAAGAAATAAGTCCAATATCAAACAGACCCGAAATGGTCTTGAGGATTTTTCCTAGATAAAATCTCAGGAATAGAGTTGGGTTGAGGTAAACCTGAGAATTTTTGACCTATGACCTGGCCTAGTGCCTTGGGAATTAAGGGCATCCAGATTTTATTCCAATTTCCCTCGTCCAATATCAAACAGACCCGAAATGGTCTTGAGGATTTTTCGTAGATAAAATCTCAGGAATTTTTCAGTAATTTGAAGAAATCGTTGCTTTCTTTATTTTCATAAATGTTCATCAAATGTTTATTCGATAGACTCAGGCGACCTTCAAGTCTTTTAATCAGAAGGAAAATGGCCAAAATGCTTGCTACAATTTTTGCCAGTTCAAAAGTTCACATTTTCTTTTGACAGAGAGAGGGGGTGGTGGTGGTGGGAGGAGGGTGAGAGGGTGCCAAGGTTATTATTTTTGTACTTTCATTTTTAGTTGGTCGAGTTTTTTTTTTTGGCAACTCCCACAAATCTTAGGAGCTAGATTTTTTTTTTTTTTTGGCCTAAAGGGGCGTTGGCCAAACACTCACACACACATACACACACACACAGAATGGCTTAGCCTAGTGGCCATAACATCAACTTTTATTTTCTTGTTTTTTTTTTTTTTTTGAGCAAGAAAAACGAAACATAAATTCACGCAAAATTACACACATTGGAATTGCTTTTAACCGCTCGACACACACACAGTGTGTGTGTGTGTGTGTGTGTGTGTGTCCGCGGCCAGAATGTCTCAGTTGGCAGTTGGGTTCATTTCGGTGCAGCGTTTTCTGTCGACACCCCCCAGGGTGTTGTTATATTGAACGGTGGGTCGTGGCCGGCCTAAGAGAATGAAAGCCTTCCCTGAACCCACCGTGTCCCCTCTCCACCATTCACTCGCTTTCTTTAGCTGTCTCTGTCTAGTCCCCAGACGGGCTAGTTGGTCCGTTATGGGCCATATTTCAACCCAGATGCTGTTGGACTGCGGTTATTTATTATTATATATTAAGTCTTGGGGGAGGTCTCGTGATGAGGCGTTGCTGGAGACGACTCACGGGGCAGGAGGCAGGGGGCCAGGGTTCAGAGGGCGTCAATATCTTTTCATGCCCTACACGCTAAAAGGTACTCAGCCGGCTGAAAGAAAACAACAAAAAAAATAAAACTCTTAGTCAAATGGAAAGAGACTTTTTCTACTGAAATTTTCTTAGCAGAGCCCTGAAATTCGACATAAATATTGGTATGCCTAGTCTGAGGGATCATAACAAATTTGATTCGAATTGAGCAAAAATCCAGAGAGTTGTGGTTAATTTTTCGAATTGGGGAGTACTTCTTTTTCAAAGGGATTTCGATATTTCCGATGAAAAAAGAAGAGAAAATATTCTTAAAGTTTGCTAAGACCTATCAAGAATATAGATGATGAGTGGGTCTTGAAATGTTTATCAAGGATATAGAAGATGGGTTAGTCTTGAAATTAAAATAGTTGATGGATTGGTCTTGAAATGGTTTTAGTTTTGCCTGGAAACCAGACAAGACTTCTTCTTGAAAATACAAAAAAAAAAAAAAAAATACTAGAATATTTCGGTTTTCGAAATTCTTAAAGGCAAACAATTGCCTCGAACTTTTGGCCCCGGTTGGAGGTCAGCTAAAGAGTCGTCTCAACTGAATAAATTTTTCTTTTGGTGACTTTTTTTTTGTTTGTTATCATTTCTCACTTCGGCTTGGCCAGGTTTGCGTGGGCTTAGCGGGCTGAGTTGGCCCTAGCCTCGGCCTAGGCCTGATTTCCTTTTATTTTATCATTTATCATTTTTTGCGATGGTCCCGAAAATACATTTGCATTTTAATTAGAAGAATGATAGAAAGAAGAAGAAGAAGAAGAAGAGGAAGTGGGAACAATGAGGTGTTGATTTATTTATTTAGTTTGGGTTGCCAATATCTGTCAAGCTTTTGGCTTCGCTTTGGAGTCGAGAGCATTTTTGGCGTGTCGTATTGACGCACACCGCACACATGTGTGTGTGGCATTTACAATATAAATAAACCGCCATTTATTGTCTGTCTCATGTCGTTTCACATTCTTTCAAACTTGCACAAAACACACACACACACACACGCAGACAAAGAGAGAGTGACAGGGTGGATGGGTGGGTGGGAGGGGGTGGGAGCGAGCAAACTGGCACTTCCATTGGCATTGCTCATACGACTTGTTGCCGGCTTTCAACTTGACTTGTTCTGACTTGACACGAGCACACACTCAACCCTGCCCCCCCTCCACACACTCTTGTCCTTGTTGAACTTGTGTAGGTGTGTAGGTGTGTAGGTGTGTCTTTGTTTTACCTCACTCACTTTGGCCAGGGAAAATATCGAATGAATGTTAAACAAGACTTTTTCAATCAAAAAAAAAAAAAAAAAAGAAAAAAGAAAGCAAGAAAAAATATTTGTTTAATCATTTATTTTTTATTTCATTCATTTTTCAATCAATTTTCAATGCATAAAAAATGCCACTTTAATTGGCTTTTTGCCTTCAATCGAATCCGACAAAAAAAAAAAAAGTCAATAAAACTTTTCTTTTGAAGAGCGTAAAAATAAAAGCGGAGAAAATCTTCAAGTGACTTCAAGACTCTTGAGAGAAACTCAAATGAAATCTATCATAAAATTATTATTTTCCTAAACGAAAAAAAGAAGATAGTTTTATCCCCTTGGGGCGTGGCCTTTGTAATCTGCCGGTTCTGTCCTTGGGGCAATGCCCTTTAGTGACCCCAGGCGATTTGCTGCTCTGGGCCTGCCCAAAGGTCAAAGGTCCCAAAGGCCGGTGTGGCCTGGGCTAAGCCTCCCCCAACTCCCCCCCCGCTAACTCTTAGCTAACCAAACAATTTCGAATCATGCTGATTTCACATTTCTAGAGCTCTTCAAATTTTACAAATATAACAAAGAACTCGAAAAGAGCAGCCAATCTGAAGGGTCTCTTTAATCTGGAAAATATTTTAATTTTAAAATAATAATAATTTATGAAGGATTAAAAAATAAAATAAAATAATTAAATAAAATAAAATAAAATAAAATAAAATAAAATAAAATAAAATAAAATAAAATAAAATAAAATAAAATAAAATAAATAAAATAAATAAAATAAATAAAATAAATAAAATAAATAAAATAAATAAAATAAATAAAATAAATAAAATAAATAAAATAAATAAAATAAATAAAATAAATAAAATAAATAAAATAAATAAAATAAATAAAATAAATAAAATAAATAAAATAAATAAAATAAATAAAATAAATAAAATAAATAAAATAAATAAAATAAATAAAATAAATAAAATAAATAAAATAAATAAAATAAATAAAATAAATAAAATAAATAAAATAAATAAAATAAATAAAATAAATAAAATAAATAAAATAAAATAAAAGAAAACAAAAAATTTAACGAAACCAGAAAAAAAGTTCAGGTAAATAAAAAATTGAAGAAATAAAAAAATGTTTGGCAGGTTGAGCAAGCCAAGTTGATGGACAGACTCGATGGGGGAGAATTCTTCCAAAAAGCTTCCATCAATCAAAAATGTTTAAATTGTTCGAAAAAAATAAAAGCAAACACAAAAAGGCAAAATAAACAATTGCGAAAAAACAAAAACAAACAAATTGAAATAATTTTGGGAAAAAAATTTTCGAGAAGATAAACGATTCGATTTTTTCTTTTTTGTTAATTGAAGCAAAATTAATTGCTACGAATTTTTCGAAATTAAAAAGAAATTAATTTAATGGGGAAAATTGTAAACAAGGAAAGAAACAATTTCGAAAAAAAAACATTTCAAAATTTTCTTACAAAAAAAAAAAAAAAAATATAAATTTTTTTTCTATAAAATATTTAATATTCCCTCTTTTATTTTTTTTTTACAGTCACAGAAAAAGAAATACGTCAATGGTGAGTAAAATTAAAAAAAAATAAATAAATTTTTTCAAAAATTAATTTTTTTCATTAAAAAATAAAAAGGCACAAAGGCTTCCTGAAAGACTGTCCGAATGGCTTACTCACAGAGCAAGTAAGTATGATAAATTATTTATCACAAAAAATGAACAAATCAAACATTTTCCATTATAAATTGAAAATTTTCCTCATTCCATTTTTTTGTCTTTTTTTTTTTTGACACTTTTGGAGTCGATAAAATTCATTCGAGTCAAACAGTTAATTAAGTTGAATTTTCTCAATATAATTTGCACTAATGCCCCAAAAGCATTTCAATGCTATCAAAGCCAACAACAACAGCAACAACAGCAACAACAACAACAAAAATAAACTCATCAAATTGGAATTGTGTTTTGTGTGTGCTTTGAATTTCTGGCCGAGCTTCTGGCGTTCGTCCTGGCTCTGCCGACTCTTCTTGCTGTTTTCTCCTTCCTTTAGGCATTTTATGAAATAAATGGCGTCATTTAAACATGTCGACAATGATGAGGCGACAACAACAACAACAACAACAATAACAATAACAAATTTGCTGTTAAAAGGCTTTGAAGACTTTGTTGGCTGGTAATCATTTTACCGTTAGTATTTTTGGCACTGTTGCTGCTATTGTTGTTATTATTGTTGTTGTTGTTGTTGTAAATAATGAAATTTATTAATGCTCGCATTATTCAAATACATTTTGCATAATGCCAGCACGCACACACACATACACGCACACACACACACATGCATACAGTTATCCCTTGATCCTCTAAGATTCATTCACATTTCTTTATTTAACCAAAAAAAAAAGAAAAAAATTAAAATTAAATAAATAAATAAAAATAAAAAGAGAATAAAATAAGCTGAAATGAAAAAAATATTAAATAAAAAATGGAAATCTACATATTTAAGGAATAAAAAATTAATATAAAACAAAAAAAAAAAAATTATTTTAAAAATTAAAAAAAAAAATAAATAAAATTTCTTAATATATTTTATTTTTTCAATAAAAAAAATATAATAAATAAATTAAAACTTTTTTTTTATTTCAATTGCTTTCACGAAAAAAGAGCTTCTTTATCATAAACAAAAAATGAAGTCATAACAGTTTTTTTTTTATTGAAAACAAAAAAAAAAAAATAATAATAATAACATAAAATAAATTCAATAATAATAAATCAAATCTTATTATATTAAATAATTTATATTTTACTTGTGAACAATAAAATTAACTAAGGAACGCAACCTCCATGATACATTAATATTGAGTAAATAAAAAATTAAAAAATAATAGAAATAAATGAAGGGATCAAGATGAAAAAGTTAACTTGCCCTTTCTCGTGTCCTAAAGTTTCTATATACCAAATTTCATAGCTTAAGCTTTTATAATTTCTGAGATCCTTGCGTTCATACAGACCGACAGATAGACAGGCGGACGGACATGACCAGATCGATTTCTCTAGTCACCCTGATATCTTTGGGGGGCCTACGACGTCTCCTTGTGGGTGTAACATACACGCTCAGCTTTTCAGTATACTCTTTATCTTCGGGTAGAGCATATAAAAATACTTACAAGAAAAAAACTTCCAACAATCCAAATATTTTTATATTTTTAACACTTTTTTTTAATAGTGTTTTTATTTTATAATGATTATCATATTTATCAAATCCCAAGAATAAGATTAAATAAATAAAATTATAAATATTAAAAAAAATAATAATAAAAACAATTTTTAATAAATCTTCAAGTCGCTCAAATATTTTTAATAATTTTTTTTTAAATATTTTTTTTCATTTTTCTTAAACCCCAAGAACATCATCATTCATCAAGCCATTTAAAATATTAAGAAATAAATCTTTTGTAAATTTTTTTAATATTTCTAAAAAATATTTCTCGACAATTTTCTAATAATTTAAAAAATATTTCTCGACAGGGTTTTATCAAAATCTACAAACAATTCTTTCCCCAAGGCGATCCCAGTAAATTTGCCTCGTTGGTCTTTCGTGTCTTCGACGAGAATAATGTGAGTAGAGACAAAAACAAAATAAAAAAGAATGAAAAAACAAAAAAATAAGGCAAATATCTATATAAAAACTTTTTGTATAATAATTTGAGAAAAATAGAACGGCGCCACCTTAATTTCTTTTTGGGATATTTTCGTTCGACGAGATGAGAAGCTGCTGATAATTTTCCTCTGACATTGATGAATTTGTTTTGGTGCCAACGAGTGTGTGTGCGTGTGTGTGTGTGTGTGTTAATATTCATGCAAAGGATTTTTGTGCTAATTAGTTGGGCCAGGATTGTGCTTTTGTTATTGGAGGACATGCTCCTTCTGGTCCTCCTCGTCCGTTCCGTTGGGATCGTAAAAATTACTTTGGCCCTTGTTGGCTCTGGTTTTATTGTTATTGTTAGTTTAGTTTTAATAAACCTCGTCTTCTTGCCCCATACGATTCTCTTCTATTATGGTTGGCTATTTTCAGGATGGCTCAATTGAATTTGAGGAATTCATACGCGCCTTATCAGTCACATCAAAGGGCAACCTGGATGAGAAACTGCAATGTAAGTTTTATTTTTCCCCCTACCAAAAAACTTTTCTCGATTGCCTCGAATAAATTAATTAATTTCGTATTTTACCCACTCTCTTCTCTCTCTCTTTTTTTTATTGTTATTATAATTCATATCGATATATTTCTCACCCACATACACACACACACACACATATTTGTAGGGGCCTTTCGGCTGTACGATGTCGACAACGATGGCTACATAACTCGGGAGGAAATGTACAACATTGTCGATGCAATCTATCAAATGGTGGTAAGCAAATAAATAATTAACTATCTGCCGACATGCATACCACTTCAAGCCACAAAACACACACACACATACACACACACACACATAGATACATGCATATACAGAATGAAATACAAGTTGGGGTCTGGGGTCTGTCGATGTCGGTTGGTTGAAATTGTTCAATTCACATCAATTTCGAAGCTTGGGGGAAGCGTAATAAATTTCTCCATCAATTTAATCGTTTCGTTCATTTGTTATCGATTTATATATATATATATAATTATTTGGAATATATCCAAGTCATGCCAATCGAATGGTTGCTTAATTATTTCCATAATGCTTTAACGATTCTTTGGAAAATTTTATTCAATTTTTTTTTGGCTGGAATCGATGTCTATTTTTGGCAAGCTAATCAGGGTTTTTTATAGATATTTAAAGCTGTCCAGAAATACTCAAGGATAAGCGATAGACAGTTATAGTTTCAGTCTCATTGCTCTACTCCCGTTTTGGGGCAGTGATACTTTTGCTATCGATATATCAGTTAGCTAGACCCGTCGATAAATAATGGCCTCAGCTGTGATAATCCTACCATCGATACTGTCGCAATTAGATCTATCGAGACCTCTCGGAAGATTGGTGTATCTAATAAGTCGGACTTCATTCGATGGATTATGTTATCGATAATATTTTCCTATATGCCTTGACATGCCTTGAGCAACCGATATGAGTCAAAGCTACATTTGCAGATATAATTGAATATTTTTCATTATGCCTCCAGCTTTGTTTGACTTGTTTATTTGACTTGGCAATATTTATCGATATCGATTATTTTGTATGCCTACAAGGAGCTGGCCTTTCTCTGAACGATAAAGGTGTATTCGGACAATTCATATTTCTGTGGATACTTGATATCATGTTATCGATTTATAAGTCATCGAAAGGCCTATCGAAAATATATTTAAATAATTTTTGACATGACTTGAGAGATTCTCTTATCATTATAATTAGGCTATAAAATTTCGAAATTTTTTTTATTCGATTAATACTATGATCGACTAACACTAAGATATCGATACTTATTTACATATCATAAAATATTCCTAGAATATTTTTCATCTAGTTGAATAGGTTTCGATAAAACCAATAAGTATCGATTATCGAATAATCGATAACACTAAAATATCGATATCATATTCTCATATCATAAAAAATTCCTAAAATCTTTTTCATCTAGTTGAATAAGTTTCGATAAAACCAATAATTATCGACTAACACTAAGATATCGATACTTATTTAAATATCATAAAATATTCCTAAAATCTTTTTCATCTTGTTGAATAAGTTTCGATAAAACCAATAATTATCGATTATCGAATTATCGATAGCATTAAATGTCGATAACATATTTTCATATCATAAAATTTCTACAATATTTTTTATCTAGTCGAATAAATTTCGATAGTATAAAAACAATATTTATCGGAAAAAAAACTGTCATATATTTATCGATATACATTTTGCATTAAATTCTTTCATCCACATTTAATTTCCGATAACCTAAACAACAAACTGAATCTTGTACAAATTTATTAATCAATTTCCTTTGACAATTCTCTCCCCTCTCCCCACACCAACCCACCTCTACCATTTTTATTTATTTTGCCTTGGGTCTATTCGATTTGTCTTCCTTGCCGCGGCGAAATCCACTCGGACGCGGGGCCACTTGGATGGGATTTGGCATGGCCAGGGTCAGCAACCGCAGTCGGAGGACGAGAATACGCCGCAGAAGCGTGTCGATAAAATATTCGATCAAATGGATAAAAATCACGATGGAAAATTAACATTAGAAGAATTTCGTGAGGGTAGTAAAGCTGATCCACGTATAGTTCAGGCGTTAAGTTTAGGTGGTGGTTAAAAGGTGCAAACAAACAAACTCACACAACCAGAAGCAGCCACACAAGTGTAAAATGAATTGAGCAAAAAAAAAAATAAAAACAAATAATAATAATAATGAAGAAGGAAAAAAAATAAGTAAAATATTAAAAAAAAAGAAAGAAAGGAAAAAAAAATGCAAGCAACTTTCAGGCGTTTTATTCGAATGGCTGGCAAATGCCGTGACTAACCAAAGACAACAATAACTAAAACAACAACAACAATAACAGCAAAAGCAGTTACAGCAACAACTACAACAACAAAAGCAGCAACAATGAGCATATAACACTACAACAAAAACAACCGAAGCCATTTTTTTTTTCATTAAAAAAAAAAAAACTCCTTTTTGCTCGCTTGCCAAATCGCTCTTTCTCTCTCTGTCTCTTTCGCTCTGTCTATCTCTCTTTCTCTGTCTTTCTCTTGCCCAGCTACTTAATTTGCCTGCAAAAAGAACCTTAAAAAATATTTAGTCAATTTGCCAGCAAAAAAATTCGATTCGTTTTGTTATTTAAAAACAAAAAAGTGCTACAATTTTTTTTTTATTTTGTTAAAAAAACAAAAAAAAATACAAAAAAACATAAAAATAATGATAATAATTTTTTTATATATACATTAATCTACATATATATATATATATATATATAAATATACAAATTATTTATAAAGAAAATTATTAACAAGAAAAAAAAAATAATAATAATAATAAAATAAAAAATAATTATAAAAAAAAAAAATGCATATGCCTAAAAAACAGCCGCAGAGAAAACAGTTCATTAGCGATAAAAATTTATAAAAAATAAAACAAATTAAACAAAATCAAAAAAAAAAAAAAAAAAATTGAGCATACACCAATTATTAGTAAATAAAAAATAAAAACAAAATTACATATTATTAAAAAAAAAAAATAATAATAATAAAAAAAAAAACAAGTTTAACGAACAAAAAGCCTTCGATATTTATAAATAAATAAAATATATATATATATATATATATATACGAAATAAAAAACAAAAATATTTATATATATAAATAAATAAAAAATATATATAAAAAAAAAAATTATTACGTAAGCGCAAAAAAAAAATAAATAAATTGAATGCATCAAATCAATCAAATTAAAAATGTCGCGCAAATTTAAAAAAATTACAAAAACAAAAAAACCGCGGGCGCTTTGTGAAAGTTTTTTAATGTTTTTTGCCAAAGAAGAAGAAGAAGCAGAAGAAGACGATGAAGTAAATAAAAAGTTCAACAAACACTTGACAATAGCCATTGCCATCTCGAGCGTAAAGAAATTGACAAGAAACAAAAAATGAATTAACAACAACAACAAAGGATTACAATCATTTAAAAAAAAAAAAACAAAAAATTAGAAAAATAAAAAAAAATTACATTCGTCACCACAACGAAGCCAGCTGTACTCCATGTGTATTTGTCTAGCTTTGTAAACTAAAAAAAAAAAAAAAATTGCTTAAAAAAAAAAACTTATATAACTCGAAAAAAATATATATAAAAAATATGTAGCCTAAATGCTAAAGCTTTTTAAATAGTCAAAAAAAAAAAAAGAAAAAATTTACAAAATTTTCAAAAAAAAAAAAAAAAAAAATTTAAATAATTATTTTTTAAGTTCTTTTCTCCTCGACTCGCTCCACTTTCAGTATTAAAGACAGACATTTTGTGGCCACGTTTTGTTGCTTACTCTTTCATACTCAATACCCCCCTCTCTCTCTCTCTCTCTCTGTCTATATATGTATATCTTTTTCTGGCCTTCTGTTGCGCTCGTCCTTTCTCTCTCTCTTTCTCTCTTTTTATCTCTACGTAGAAGCAGTTTAAAGTAAAAAAAAAAAACAACAACAACAACAACAACAAAAAAATCCATCATACGATTTAATTTCTATTCTATATGCGGTTCAGCTTTATTATTGCCTTGATTTAAAATAATTTTATTCCGTATCTCGTACCACGTATACCACGAACTCTGATTACCTTTTCTTCTTCTTCAAACAAAATAAAAAAAATATATTAAATATATTAAATATATTCAAAAAGAAAAGGCAATTCACATTTTGACATTCTTTTATGTTTTTTTTTTGTAATAAACTAAAAAAATATATATATATTTAAATAAAAGTAAAAAAAAAAATACAAATAAAAAAAAAATAATTTTTTTTTAATTTTAAATTTTTGATATATGTATATATACATACCGTTAGGTCTTTATATATAGATATATTCAGAATTTAAAAAAGAAAAGCTTAGAATTTTTAAAAACTTAAAAACTAAATAAAAATAATATATTAACACACACACACTAATACACACACACATATGTATAAATATTAGAAAAAATTTATTTCTTTCTTCCTTTATTCAATTAATTATTGATTTGGCCTAAATGCTTGAAATTTTTCCCATAAAAACAAAACAAAATACATTTTTTTTTTTAACATTTTTTTTATTTTTGAGAAAAAATTAATTTAAGTGGCCTTAGAAAAAAATAAAGAAAACAATTGAAACGAGGCCTAGAAATCATTCAAATCAATCATGAAAAACACACACACCCACACGGATTTCAAACCGATTACATGACTTTTTCTGAGCCTACAAATTTTATTTATATTTGTATATAAAAAAAAAAAAAGTCAAAAGAAAAAATAAATTTTCTTAACACTTTTTTTTTTATATATTAAAAACTAGCACGAAAAAAAAAAAAATACTATGGAAAAAAATCAAAAGGAAATGACATAAAAATACTTATAAATATTTACAAACTATCTAAAAAATAAGCACAAAAAAAATATATACAAAACGCTTCGAAAACCTCACTGAAATTCTTCAAAAAAAAAATCATAAACACATAAATATACACTTAAAAAATATTTATATAAAAAAATAAGAAAACAAAATAATCAATAAATAAAATAATTCAAAGTGATATAGCTGACAAAACAAATGTGTCTGTAGTTTAGTAGTTAAAAATATATTAAAAAATATAAAAAAAAAATATGCGAAAAAAATTATGATAAATTTTCACTTTTTTTAAACAAGAAAATGAAGAAGAAGGAAGATGTAAATAACACTAAGAAATAAATAAAAAAAAAAAATCACGCACACTCATACACAGACAAAACAACAACAAAAAATTAAGGCCTACAAAATATACAAAAATTAAGGTAAAAAAAAATTAATCAATTTGTAAACACCAAGAGAATAATTAAAAAAAAAACGGGTCTTTAGTATTAAAAATAAAAAATAAATAAGAAGGAAATAATTTTTTTTTTGCCATGAAATTAGCCTAAAAATATACAAAAAAAATAAAGTGGAAAACTTGGGCAAATAAAATTGCCGAAAATATTAAAAAAAAAAAAAATTATATATATATATATATATACATACATATAAATTAATTAATAACAAAATAATAATTAAAAGTGCGTTAAGCGAAAAGGTCAATTGAATTCATTTAAAATAATTACAAACACACTGACACAACCACAACAACAACAACAACAATAAATGTCAAGTTAAAAAGTTTCACAAGCAATATTTTACTTATATTTATAATTAAAAAAAAAAAAAAAATTATTAAAAAAAAAAACAAATATTTTGTCTGAAACAGCGCAAAAAACACTTTAAATTTTGAAAGAAAAAAAATATTTAAACAAATTTTTAGTGATATACTTTTAGCAAAAAAAAAAAAAAAAAAAAAAAAAAAAAATTAAAAAAAAGTCTAATTTCCTTGCTAAGAAAATTAAGATAAAAAAACATTAATTAAGAAAAAAATAATTAATTAAAAAAACACAAATTTTCCTTCTTTGTTAAATTTTTTTCACAACTTGAATAATTTTCTTCGTTTCTTTTTTTATATAAAAGAAAAAAAAAACAAAACTATTTACTGTTATTTATTATAATTATGTAAACACGAAATGGAAAAATTCTTATATACTTATATACTAACAACAACAACAACAAAAACATAAGGAAAATTTAACAACAACAACAAAACCAAAGACAACTAAAAATTTCTTTTATCAAAAAAACGAAAAAAAAAAAAAATGAAACCAGAAAACAATTTTTTTTAGTACTACGAAAAAAAAATGGATTGAAAAAGAATACAAAAAAAAAAAAAAACAAAAAAATTTATCTTGTTACAGTCAGAAATATTACTTACTTCAAATAAAAATTTCAAAAGCGAAAGAACAAATTTCGAGTCTGTTTTTATTTTCTTTTTTTTTTGGGAAATTTTACAGGTAAGTCTTAACTTTTCCTCAGGATTCACTTGTCTCATCCAGTTGAAACTGGGTACACCTAGCTATTTTTACATGAGTCTGCCTACTGTCAAATATAGCCAGGATCGGTCTATAAGAGTCGAAGAAGATATTCCTCAGGATTCACTAGTCTCATCCAGATGAAACTAGATCGGTTTATAAGAGTCTTAACTATTCCTCAGGATTCACTTGTCTCATCCATATGAAACTGGGTACACGTAGATATATTTACATGAGTCTACCTACTGTCAAATATAGCCAGGATTGGTCTGTAAGAGTCGAAGATATACGCAGAACCGATTCAAATCTTAGTGAAACTGGACCAATAGAGCCAACGTATGTGAATCCGTGGTAATAAAATTGATATTGATCTCGATCGATCAATAAACGTCTGAGATAATGGCCAGGTCCATTTGGGTCTGTCAGAGGGATAATACTTCGATCTAGGTAAGAACTAATCAAGGAACTTTTAGTACTCAATACGAATGAGTTGACTCAATAATTTGCTGAGAGGGTCCTAAAGTCGATTTGTGAAAATATATTAGTTCGATCCAAACAAGAACTAATCAAGAAACTTTTACTATCCAATCCAATGTGTTGACTCAATAATTGCCTGAGATAATCCTAGAGTCGATTTGGGTCTATATGACTACTGGAAAATATATGAGATCGATCCAGATGAAACTTGGACCACATGTGTATCTCTAAAGAAGTATTCGAGGTATTTAATTTGACTCACATTTGTGCTTAAGTATAGAAGATATTCACAAGGTAAGCATAGGTCTATATAGTCACCAAATCGGACTGCCTCCGACAAAGTGCCTGGTACAAGTCTCGGGAGATATGGACAAAGTATCTTCGATTTATCTAGTGGCGCCGACCCCTCTGGATCTCTACGATGCCAGCTATATCTCTCTCATTTCTCTTACACTGTTTTATATACGAAAAGGGTATGATTGATTGTCTGACTCTTCGAGATAAGTTGGAAAAGGAATTCTCTCAAGGAATTGAAATTAATTAAAATACACTCATCTGGAGAGATCTTCGAAGTGTTCTCGGGTCTACTCAGGAGGTGCCAAGGAAGTGTGTGTGCTTGGCCAAAATTAAATTACACTGAATTATCGAGGTAATTATCTTTCTGGCTGTCAAGTGTTTATTCAAGACTTTTCCTACCCAATTAATTACAATCAAGTTGTCTGCCCCTCCAGCTGCCACTGCCCCTGACTTCTACACAATCCAATTCTGTAATCCAAGCCGCATGTATTTGATTACCTCTCTTTGTTTGACAAACAAGGCAGATGGCAGAAAGTAGCTGGTGGAAGGTTGAGGGGGAAAGGCGGAACGACTCTTTCCAGTCGATTAAAATGGAAGTGAAAATGTTGATGGAATCCGGAAAATTCTGACTGAATCCTGGCAGACAGAGTTTGATAATTTCCCCCCAAAAAACAAGTGTGGAAATATTTTAGGCATTTGTATAATCTCCGAAATCCTTGAGATTTTATTCTTTAACCTTTTCAGGTTTTTTTTTTAAATATTTTTTACTTTTCATTGAGAAGATTTTCAGGTTTGAAAAAAAAGTAGGAATAAACAAGAAAATATCCTGAATTTTTCTGAGATTTTGGAAATTTCTAAAATCAAAGGAATCCTTGGACTGAATCGAATGGTTTCGATTTTTTGATACCCTTCAAACCTCTTCGACTTGATATTTCATTTTGATGGCGAACTTTGGGGAAAATCCTGAAATGATTTGAAATTTCTCTTGCCCTTTTCTCAGCCAATTAAAAAGTTGATGTAACCAAAAAGTTTCGAATTTATTTTCAATTCAAAAAAAATAAAAACAAAAAAAAAACAACGCATTTCAGTTTGCTTAAGTGTGCGAAAATTTTCTATAAATTTTTAATGAGTTTGTTTTTGTTTTTCAGTTTTTAGTTTGAATAGAATTATTCGTTCTCTCCTTAGTTTTGCCTTAGTTTTTGCTTGCATTCTGCGAATGTGGCTGCTGTGGTTTACCTTGCCTCTGCCCAGCCTCTGCCTCTGCCTCTGTCTCTGCTCCCCCCCTCGGTGAGCCCTGAGAAGTGTCAGAAGTGAGCTTAAGGTTCTGCTTACCGTTGACAGTTTCATGTGGCCGCTTTGCTACACGGTTTTAATTACTTTTCACTTTTGCGGCTAACAGAGATGGAGTGGGGGGAGGGGGAGGGGAGGGGTGTGTGAGTAAAAGACTGAGTGAGTGGGAGCTGGTGGCCTGTTTAAGTTTGATTTTTGCCTAGGCAAAAATAGTTTATAAATTCTCTTTCAGGGCAAATTAGCCCGGCTAATTAACGACATCCGTTTGGCAGTCAATTGAGAGGCGAATCGAGCACAAAAGAAAAATATTTACTTATTGGGTCAATAAACCAAATAAGCCTCCGGTAAATAATTCGTAAACAATATCAACAAAGATGCAAAGTGCACTTAAAAAAAAAAAAAGAAAAATGGAAAAAAAATCTATATCAAAAAATAATAAAATAAATTGAATAAAAAAAAAATAAAAAATTTATAAATAAAAAAAATATTTCGTTTTGAAAAAAAAAAAATAATAATACAGGGGAATAAATAAAAATAAAAATTAGATATATATAAAATTAAATTATAAAAAAAAAAAAAAATTATAGAGGGCAAAATTGAATCAAAAACTAAAAGAAAACAATATTAATAATAAAATTTTTTAATTGATCAAAAAAAAAAAAAAAAAAATTAATAAAATTTATGAAAAAAAATAATAATTATAAATAAAAATTATTAATACAATAAAATAAAAATTATGGGGGGCAAATTGAATAAACAAAAAAAGATAAATATTAATAAAATAAAAATTGAATAATAAGAAACGTTATTATTCATAAAAGAAAAATATGATGGGAAAATTGAATAAAAAAGAAATAAATAAATAAAATAAAATAAAACAATAATTTCTAAAATAAATTTTTTTTTTTTTTGCATAATAATTGAATAAAAATTTTTTTGTTGTTAATACATAAAGTGTAAATGGATCTCTGAATAAAAAGACAATTTAAATTAAAAAACAAAATATTAATTTAATGAAAAAAAAAAATTAGAAATAAATGATAGATATATATAAAAAAAATAATATAAAAAATAAATCAAAAATTTATAAAATGAATGTAAATAAATTAAATTGAATCAAAAAAAAAAAAAAAACATAAGAATATATATAAAAAATAATATAAAAAATAAATCAAAAATTTATAAAATGAATGTAAATAAAATAAATTGAATCAAAAAAAAAAAAAAAAAAAAAAATAAGAATACCAAATAAAAAAAAAATAAATATATTAAAATAAAAGAAAAAAAAAATATTGAAACCAAAAAAAAAAAAAAAAAAATTAAAAATAAAAAATTATAATAAATTCAGAAATACCTGTGAACTTGCCTTGAAGGTTTTCGATTAATGACAAACTATAGTTATTAAATTAATAAAATAAATAAATTGAATCAAAAAAAAAAAAATAAAAATAATAATAATAATAAGAATAATAAATAAAAAGAAAAGTTATTAAAATAAAAAAAAATATATTAAGTTGAAAATTGAACCAACAAATTAAAAATAAAAAAATGATAATAAATTCAGGAATACCTGTGAATTTGCTTTTAAGGGTTTTGCTTTTTAAATTAATAAAATAAATTTGGAAAACTGAAGAACTAAAAGACTAGTCACAGATTTATTTTCAGAATTTTTAAGACTTTTTTCAAAAAAAGTTTAGTTTCAAAAATATATAAAAAAAATAAAGCAAATTACACCCAACTTTAACACAATGAAAGTCTGAAAATGCTCGTAAGCTTTAAAATAGTTTGTAATTTATTTTCTCTGTGTATGAGATGTATCTGCTAAATGTATCTTTAAGATACTTTCATTTAGATGTCAAACATTTTTCAATTGCTCTTGATTAGTTTATTTAGCATGTTTATATATTTTTTTTGTCCCCCCCCCCCCCCCCCCAAGTATTTTTGCAATTGCATCTTGTTCTTCTCTTTGTTGTTGTTGTTGTTGTTCTCAACTCTCGAATTGCATGTGTATATTTTGTCTATCTAGAACAATTGTTGTCTAAACAAGCAGCCTATATTTAAATGAAAGACTAAGGCAAATCAACCAACAACAATTACAACAACAACAACAAAATACCAACAAAAATAGCATTTAGCAAAAAAAAAAAACAAAAACAAAAAAAGGAAAAAAAAAAAAGAACAAGCTATTCGGCTTTTGCAAAAGACATGGTGGCTTGGCCTGCCAAGGCGATTGGGCTACTCAACACATAAATGGTCGAGAGACAGGGAGGGAAAGAGATGGTTAGAAAGAGATGGATAATGTTGAAAATTACTCAGATGGCCACGGGTTTGGTGTTGCCGGCGCCGTTGGCTGGGTCGTTGAGCAAACAAATAAATAGACAAACAAATAAAAGTACAACAATTTCGACAACAACAGAAACAAGAAGAATAACAAGAACAATGAAAATAAAATACTACCAAATCATTGGCAGCGTCATAGTGGCACGTAAATGAATTTCACTTCAAATCGTATAAATAAAAGCAACAACAACAACAAAAACAAAAATAATAAAAAAAAATAAGAAACATAAAAAGAGAAGAAATACCAAAAATTATTGCATTAAACGGGAGAGGAGAAGAAGGAAACCAAGAATAATAAATAAAAATGCAATTAAAAGATTAAAAAAAAAAATGAAAATTATAGGAAAAAAACTAAACAAAAAAAGAATGTCAAATAAGAAGAAGAAAAAAAAAATAAAATAAAAATAATAATAATAATAATAATAACAATAATAATAATAATAATAATAATAATAATAATAATAATAATAATAATAATAATAATAATAATAATAATAATAATAATAATAATAATAATAATAATAATAATAATAACCAAATGACTGAAGAATTCAGTTGGTGGTCCTGCCAACTGCGCCATCTATCGGACAGCGGAAGTTATAGTCTTTAAAATACAAATAATTACCGAATGTTTGAAGAATTTAGCCGGTGAGGGTGGCCACTCTGACTGACTCTCTCGAACAATTCTATGAAGCCAACAGCGCCATCTATCGAACTGCGGAGGCAATAGTCTTCGGAATTCTTCTTCTAATTATAATAATAACCAAATGGCTGAAGAACTCAGTTGGTGACGGTGGCAACTCTGACAGACTCTCTCTAACAATTCTATGAAGCCAACTGCGCCATCTATCGGATTGCGGAGGTAATAGTCTTCCAAATCTTTCCCCTAAAAGAATCGTTTATTTTTTGTACATTTTCTCGAACGAAATTTTTTTTTGCTTATTTAAAGAAAACCAAGTCTTTCCGAGAATCTCAAAAACTTTTGGAATCTGACAAAAGGGGAAATATTTGACTTATTTTGATTTGTCCAATTTTTGTAGATGCCATTCAGTGTTTATTGCTTTGCCCAATCTCAATGACGCGTTTATTTGCCCAACAGATACCAGCAAGCACACTCACTCCCCAGTGCCTCCTCCCCCCTCCTGCCCCCCGCATGAGTCCACCACCATCGCCATCGCCATCCAGGTGGGCCATTCTGACTTGTGGTAATCTGGAGGCCGAGGCCATAAAATGCGCCGCTTACGTACGCAATTTGAATTTATTCTTTGCGCGTATCATGAATCGTCTCCACCTCCACCCGCCCTTCTGCCCCACCTCTGCCCTCCGCCCTGGTGCACACCTTGGCCAGAGCATTTCCACTCTACTTTTAGTTCGAAGTGCTTTGAGCATTCAAAAGTTTTGTGGTTTCCTATTTTTTTTTTTTTTTAGGCCCTTGGCCAGGCACTCAACTGAGCTGACTTGAATAAAATTGAATACTGAATGGGCGGTCCGGCCGGCCAGTCTGAAGACTCCGGCTAAAAAGTCGATACTCTGCCGACCAAAAACAAATCCAGAGTAAATAAAATTTGATTCACCCAAAATCCAAAAAAAAATTGATGACAAAAAAAAAGAAAAAAAATTATAATATTAAATAGAAATGAATAAATATTCCCAGTTGCTGCTCAAATTTGATTAGCCCGCGTCATCGGTCAAAAAAAATCTTTAGTTGCTTAGATTTGTTTAAACATTTTGTTTATAATTTTTCTAAATTTATAAATTTTAAGACTATGGAAAATAAATATTTTGGTTTTGGTGGAAATTCTACATTTTGGGTGTTTTTTTTTCAAAAAAATATTTTTAGCTTTTTTTTTTTTTAAATTTAGTTTTGATTTTGTATTTTCATTAAAAAATTATAAAAAAAATTGTGGTTGTGGGAAAATGATTTTTGAGTTTAGTTTAATTTTTTTTTTAATAATCAATTATTTTTTTAATTTTAATTTAATTTGAAGAATTCTTTGTGAAAAAAGTTTTTTTTATTTATTTTGAGTTTTTATTTTAATTAATAAATTAGTAATTTTATTGGAATATTTGAGGGTGCGGAAAATTACATTAATTTTTTTTTTTAATATTATTTTAATAAATTATTATTTTAATGTATTTAAAATAATTCTGGGTGAATAAAATAATTTGAATTGATAAATAATTATTTTCATTAATTGTAAGTATTTTTTTTATTTTATTTTTTTTTTACATTAATTTTAATTAATTTTAATGATTCTCATTTATTGAAAATAATTTTGTGTGAAGAAAATTAATTTTTGAATTTTTTCTCATTTAATTTTTTTTTTTATTTTTATTTTTTCTTCTTTTGGGTGAAGCAAATTTATTTTTAAATTTTTTTCTCATTTATTTTTTATTTTTTCTTATTATTTTTTTTTAATTAATAAATTAATATATTTATTTATTTAAAATATTTAAGAGAAGAAAATTTTTCTTTGAGCTAAAATTTATTTATTTTATTTATTATTTATAATTTTTTAATTTTTTTTAAATTTATTTTTGTGTTTTTTTTCTTTATTAATTTATTTTTTTTTATTAATTTAGTTTAGTTTTGAATCCCCCTAATTTTTTGGTTTTTTGATTTTTTCCTTTGAGCAAAGAAGACCAATTAAAAATACACAATGAATCTGCTAGATACTGTATCTATCTATATAAATAAATCGTACGAATATATATATATATATTTTTAACTAAAGGAATAAATCAGTTTAGTCTTTTGTTTCTGGCCTGGCCCAAAAGTCTTTATAAACAGACAAACGAATAGTTTTTTCAGCTAACCTCAGCCCCCCACTGCCACCCCCCCTGGCACCGAGCGAGTGCCCAGAAAATGATCTCGGCTACTTGGCCGACACCTGCAATCTGCCTTAAACAATTGTTTCGTCTCGGCGGATGGGCGAGCAACAACAACAACAACAAGAGCAATGAATAAAGTAAATGTTCAATGTTTCTGGCTTGGTTTCCGTTTGGCATTGCGTGGCTTTCCGTTGCGTTCTGCAGGCAACAAAAGGCGTTGTTGTTGTTGTTGTTTTGACGCGTCGCTGGGATGGTGTAGTGCCACATGCCACTTGTCGGCTTTGTCGATTTTGTTGGCCACTCGCCTTTTGCCATTCACCCAAGTTGTAGGTTTTCCTCGATTTTTTTTTCTTCTTCTTGAAATAATTTTTTTTTTTTGTTTTCGTATTTTGTATTTTTTTTTTGTTTTCGCGTGGTATTTAATTTTATTTTGATACGTTTTGATTGTCGCGTATTTCTGTGTGTGATTTGGCTAATTAAAAATCGCGTGCCAATTCTCAGCAAAATTGGCCATTTTGTTTTCTCTTCTTCTTCTTCTTATTTTATTTGTTTATTTTTTTTTTTTTTAGCTTTGGCAAAATTACAAAATGAGTGTGCGTGTGTGAATTACAATCAAAAAAAAAAAAAAACAAAAATTGTCAGTGAAATTTAAAAGGAATTACAACAACAACAATAACAGAGAAAGAGACAGCAACAAGAGGAGGAGAAGGAGGAAGAGGAAGAAGAAGCAGCAACGGTGAGTTTATCGAAAAAGCCATAAAAATGTGGGCAAAATTCCATGGGCACGTAATGCTCAAAACAATTGCTTTTATCTCGGTTTTTATTTGTGCGAAAACTTCATTTGGGTCAACTCAAATTGACAGATAAATAAAAAAGAGATGGAAATACTGAAAGAGTGAGACGGAGAGAGAGAGAGAATGCGAGATTTTCAATTGATTGTAAAGTCATAAAATTTACAAAACAAATTGTTTCTGTTTTTGCCACGCAACCCTCCTCCTTCACTCCCCGCCCCTCCTCAGATCCCTCTTAAGCAATCCAAGAGTGAGAAGGTGTGAGCGAGAGAGAGCTGAGTCACTTCTCTTAATTTTCTCAGAAATAAACAAAATTTTTATTCATGTTTACCAAAAGTTAAGATTACTATTTATTTTTGTCTTGGCCTGCTCAAATATTTGCCCAACCAAGAAGGGGGAAGGGAAGGGTAGTGGGCCGTTTTTGGCTAATTAGTTTTTGGACAAAAAAGTTCTGAGCTAAATGAGAAATAAGTTTTAAGACTTTTCGAATTTTTAAAGAGAAAACGTTTTTGGGGTTCTTTCGAATGACTTCTTCTTCTTCTTCTTTTAGTTAAAGATATCCAATAGGCTTCCACGACGATGACGACGACGCTGCATGTACCGTTTGATCTCTGGCAAATTGGGCCATTTACGTATCAATAGAAGCTCACAGGCAGCCAGCCAGCGTGGCACTGCCAAGGGAAATAAATTAGATAAATCTGTAAGATAAGCTTTTGATCAAAGACTCACGTTCCGTGTCCAGGGCCAAGAGCAAAATAACCAGTGCCAAGGAGAAGCGTATCTGACCAAAGGCCGGGCCGATCAGCCAGGTGGAGAGGCCAGGGAAAAATCGGTACAGTACCGCTAGACGCCTAGCCCGACCCAGGGTGGGTAGGGTCATGCTCAGTATATTCAGAAATGGATGCCAAACCAGAACCAGTAACAAATCCACCACATACATGAGAAAGAATGCCTCCACCAGGAGCACCAGGCAGCGCAGACGCTCCTCCAACTTTTTGATCCACTTCGGCCGTTGCCGGGCCAAGATCAGCAGTGCACCGCAGCTGAAGAGCCCCGAGGTCATATTATTTGTGATCTGATTTATTGGAAAGACATTTTCATTGGCCAGCAGCTCGATTATATGCCAATTGTTTAGGTGCATCAGCAAATTGATGGCCAAGACCAAAAGTGATTCATAGAAATTGCGTACCAAAGTGCGCATGTGTCGTTTCATTTTCAAAATTCGATACATTTTCCTGGGTCTGTGAATCTCGGTTCCTTTGCTGTTCATCAAATTGCTTGATTTCTGTTTAAAAATTCAATCAAATTTCGAGGAGCTTGGTCTTTTTGTTTTTGTATTTTTTTTTTGGAAACTGAAAACGTTTGTTGAAGTGGAAAGTGTTTTGTTGGGAAGTTGTGACAGCTCTGCCAGGCCAGCTTGATTTGATTAGAAAATTCCTGGTTCCTATAACTTGGAATGTGATCAGGAATTTTCAAAAAAATCAGAATCCTAAAGTTATCTTTATACACTTTTTGAAAGTCTTCTCTACCACAAATCACCGATTTAACTGATTTAGCTATATGATATAGTGTTCTGATCCTTATGAAATTTGCTACATATAAAAGAGATCGGCAAATAAATATGGGAGTTATTTCTTAGACCGATTGTGATTCGTACGACAGCTTTATGATATAGTGGCCCGATCCGGCCAAGTTTCATTAGGAAAGCTTTTGAACTGAGACGGTCAGACGATGAGACGGATATGGCTCAATCGATTTTTATTTTAGTCTGACCAATGTGGGGGTAATTTTTGGGGGTCTACGATGACTGATTCTGTGAATGAATATACTCATGTCGAAAAGAGTATAAAAAGGGAAATTTTGGAAAAATCATTTTTTTTTAATTTTTTTTAATTTTTATAATTTTATAAATTTTATTTATTTAATTTATTTTATTTACTTTATTTATTTTATTTATTTTATTTATTTTATTTATTTTATTTATTTTATTTATTTTATTTATTTTATTTATTTTATTTATTTTATTTATTTTTTTAATTTTATTTATTTTATTTATCTTATTTACTTTATTTATTTTATTTATTTTATTAATTTTATTTTATTCGATTTATTTTATTTTATTTATTTATTTTTTCCCCTCAAGTTTGCATTACAATTTTTCCAAATTTTCTTTTGGCTGAGGTGAAATTTTTCTTTCGGCTGCAGAGTCGAATTTCTGGCAATGACAATATTGTTTCAAATTGATGTTTCTCTCTTGCCTCAAGAAAAAAAAAGAAATTTAAGAAGAGTCAGTAGTATTAGGCTGAGTTTTGTGGAGTGGCGGGGTGGGTAGAGGTGGGAGGGGTGGAGTTAAATAAGTACGCATAAATTTTCACGCACGTGCTGACCGGGCAGTCAGCCAAACTTAACCGACAATTTTTGAAACAGGCAACTCGATTCGTGACTTGGTTTGTTCTATTTCTTCTAAAAACCCCCTCCCCTCCACCCCCACCCCACAGCAAGGATATAGATACACGAGCCCAGAAAAACTAACTAACTAAAATAAGATAGAGAGAAAAAAAAAGGAGAAACCCTAACTGAGTCAGCTGCCAAGTGGCTTTTGAAATGGATCTGTCCTATTTTGGTTTCATCTGAGTCAGTTCCTTCCCAGCCCCCCCTCGGTTAGTCTTTGGTAGTAAAATCAATTTTTATATGAAATCAGCAGGCCGCGTATTTAGCATGTGAACATGTCGACTGAAATAGGCAATGGCAATTTCAGTTGGCTCCTTGGAATTAGTCTAAGGCCAGCGCGAGAGAGAGAGAGAGAGAGAGAGAGAGATTGAGTCACCAGCCTACTCACAATGACACTGTCATTACACTTGCTTATTGTCCAACCCCCTCTCCTCACCATTCCCCCTTCCTCCTCAAAGAAAGAGAGGAAAATTGTAGCAGTCAAAGTTTTGAGATTTCAGCTTTCGCCAGCTTCCCAGTTTCCTGGGGAAAGCACTTGCTCCTTTTGCCCGGCCCAACCCGCCTTCTTCATCCTCTTGTTATTAATTTTATATGCCCCATAAACGGTAGACCTAAGCATAAAAAAAAATAAAAATAGTCAGAGCCTCTGAGTAAACAAAGCCCTTTGGACGGGTTGATTCAGCCCTCCCGGGCAGAGCAAAGTGTTGGCGAAAAGAAAAAAAAAACACATAGAATCTGGGAACGGCCCATTCGAAGTTGACGTCGTCGCGTCGGGCCATTGACTGCTCTCGACTACAAAAACAAACAAACAAAAAACAAAAAAAGAAAAGAAAAGGAAAAGAAATTCCAACTCCTTTTTTCTTGTTTTTATCAGCCCACAAAAGTTTAGGGTTGATGAATTTCAGACAACAAAAATTTCACAGGTTGAATGGCTCTGGGAAAGGGCGAGAAAACTTGCACACTTTTTCTTCGATTTTTAATTAATCTAAAAAAAAATTGTATATAAGGAGGAAGAGGAGAGACCAAGGAGACCAAAGTTTTCGAATAAAACAAAGAGAGAAAAGTGATTAATCTGGAGTTTTTAAATTAATCACATCTTTCAGACTGGACTGACTCTTCTCACCTCATTCTCGGATTTTTGAAACCCTTTGAAATTGTCTCAGATTTAGTTGGGAGCTTGACAACTTAAAAACCATTGGAAATCGTCTGTTTTATTTGCTTACTCAGATCGCTGATGGAACCCATTTTGAATGGTGAGATTTCCGGAATACTTCTTGGACTTATATAACCCAATTCTTGGCTTCCTAGAAGCTTCATAATCTTAACGAAATCTTGAGATATTTAAAACCGGTTCGACTTGTCTTAGATTCCCAGAAGATTCCAGAGATCTTGAGATTGTCGGATTGAGAACTTGAGATTTTCCAAAACTCCTTGGACCTTTCTCAAGCCACCGGAAGCTACCAAAGTTTCTTGAATATCTCTGAAAACATTCGGAAATCTTTCAAGAAAACATTAGTTCCAGCTTGAGCTAATTAGCTCATCTTCAACCTTGAGTCCTTTTTTCTTTAAATTTATTTTAATTTTTCTAATTTCTTATAGTTCATTTAGTTTGGTTTGAAGAGACCCGAGAGGCCTTTGTATATTTCACTTATGACAACTTTGTCGGCTGTGAAACTATTCACCCATACACATGACCCCTGAGGAGGGTGCAAGTGTCTGGGTCGTTTTCATACTCTTTTCAAAATTGAGACCAGAATATCTATTTCTTTCGTAGAGTTTGTCTGGCCTTGTATAAGAGAAAGATGGGAAGGAGACCTATGTGGAACATAAGCTAGATTGAGACTCTCAGACTCTACTTCATTTATCCAAAGTTTTTAAGCCTATCATGTAAGGATCGACCTACTATATCATTTATTAGTTGGATCCAGAGGGATTCTATATATTATTTAGGTATTGACTGATTCTGGGATTTGAAGACTTAGTTCAATCAGTTTTTATATCAAGCTTAGGTTTAGGTTTTACCATGATGGATCTTCTACATCAAAGGACACTTACGGGTATATTGGGAACATAATCTAGATTGAGACTCTCAGAGATTTTAAGACCCACTCTAAATCAACAATGAATTGGATCCAAAATTCTTAAGCCTATCATGTTTGCTAAGGATCCACCTACTATATCATTTATCACTTGGATCCAGAGGGATTCTATATATTATTTGGGTATTGAATGATCTTGGGATTTGAAGACTTTGTTCAATCAGTTTAGGCCTTAGGTATACCAAGATGGTTCCACTATATCAAAGGAAACTTATACTGAGTGCTGTCTGGATCGAATTGATATATAATTTTAAGGATTTTTGGAATGGTTTTGCCCTGGAATTCTCTAAGGTCTCAGGACCCTTAGTGCATCTATTATATTATATCTATATGATCTATACCATATTATAACTCATGTCTGAATTCCGATATCATTATATTGGTTTTATTCAGGTCCAGAAAACTTTGGTATAACTTGGTTCCTCTAAAGAGTATGAGAACTTTGTCTATATATATTTTCATTTTTTTGCTCAGTGCGTGTGTGTGCGTGTGTGTTTGCATTCTTCATTTTCATTCTTGTCGTTGTCATATTGTGTTTGGCAAATCGTTTGCGATAAAGCCAACTAATGTCTCTGTAGGGCAACACTGAGGAGACTACTTTGGTTCGAGGGGAAATTGGACCATATGAATCGGCCGGACGACTTACTCACACACACAAACACACACACACGCACATACAGTTAGACAGAGACACCCACACAGGCACAGGCTGGCAGGGAAAGTGATGTACAAAAGCTTAAGTAAAAATGCCAAGACAGCGGTCTGGTCTGGTTTGGTCTGGTCTGTATGACTGGCGTCTCCAAGGCGGAATGGGATTGTAAAAGTAGAAAAAGACGAAAACGAAGAAGAAGAAGAAGAAGAAGATGGAACTTACACATATATGAAATGCTGTTTCTGCTTGTGCCCTCGCAGGCATCAGATTTACTGTGGTCCCCGGCACCGGTGGATAAGACGCGTTATCCTTGATTGCCAGTTTCGATATGAGAACTTCCCTCTCCTCCTTCCCCATGCCCCCTCCCACTCCCCGTCCACCTATGGGTGTTTCGGAAAAGCCGCTTACAGTTTTTCCTTTATTTTTTTTTTCATTCTGATTTGCCTTTCTCCTCTCTTGGGTTATCTTGGGCTTGGCCTTTGTTCTGTTTTCATTCATTTCATTTGATTGCCCGGGATTCCTTTGGCATCATCATCATCATCAGCAGCAGAAGCAAAATAAAGCAACAGAATTTTTTTTCTTCTTTTTTTTTTGCGGCTTAAAGGGGGAAATTCTTTTGACAGATTTCATTTCCTTTTTGGTAGTTTCAGCTCTTCTTCTTCTTCTTCTTTTTTTGTGGTTCACTTGAATTGGTGGGGTGGGGGAGGGAGGGGGGGCTAATTGATCTTAATGTCTCAACTCGAGATATGCAATTGTTGAGGAAATTTTTTTCGCCCCCCTCCTCGTGCCCCTTTCTTTTGTCTTGCTTTTACTCTTCTTCTTCTTCGTCTTTCTTGATTTTGCTCTTTTGCCTTAAGACTTAACGGAGCCTTCCACTCTCCATATAGGTTGGTATAAACAATTTTTTAATAGCTCACCCAGCTGCACTCCCCCGCCCCCCTCCTGTACCATGCTCTTACACATACTCTCTCTCTCTCTCTCTCTCTCACCGTGGCACAAATGAGCTAGGCAAGCCAGCAATTTGAACGAGGTCAATGATTGTTTACACTACACTCGAATGCTGTTTACTTCCACGCAAAGGGGTCAGGCAGTAGCGTGACAAGGGGGGACGGAGGGTGTACCAGAGGCTGAATGCCTGGCCATAGGTGTAGTGGGGGGGGGGGGGTGGTGCTCTGAAGGAGCTCTGCGTTTGCCAGCCAGTTAGCCGAGTCAGGCAGCCGCCAGCTAAACAGACAGCCCTCAGCCTCCTCTGGACCCAGAAGCTAACGAACTGTGGGCCCAATCAAACCCAAACCACCCCCCGCCCCCCATCCACCCTCTTTTATGACTGGTCTTTTTGAATTGCTTTGCTGAGACAACGACAACGACAACGACAACATTGAACGGAGTAAGGGCAGATAAAAAGTTGGTAGATGCAGAGGGGTAGAGGGGGAGAGGGGGGGAGACGACTTGACGCACATGTTGGCCACAGCACATGTCTCTCTGTGTGTGTGTGTGTGTGTGTGTGTGTTTGTTGTTGCTCGGCAGCTGCTCTCGAAGCTGTTTTGGTTCGCCTCAAATTTGCCAAGAAATTTGTTTTTTTTTTTTTAGGATTTTTTTTTTTTTTTGTTACCCAGCAGATAATTTAATAAATCAGCTTAATTGCTTGGAACAATTAGAAAATTTTTGAAATGTTAATTAAATTGAAAAATATTGAAATGATTTAAAGTTTTGCCAAACTGCCGATAGATGGCGTGAATAAGACATTTTTCTTTCCTTCATTTTTTTTTCTTTATATTTTTAGCAATTTTTCCACTAGATTATTTTGCCGTGTTTATGCCAAAATCATCAATTTGATTGAGTGTTAAAAAAAAAGAAGAGTGAAATAAACACAAACCAACACTTTTCACTTGGCTGAATTGAAAAATGATTCCTCCTCCTCCGAAAAAAAAACCAGAAAATGAAACTTGAGTGAAAAAGTTTGTGTGTCTTGTTTTTTTTTTTACTCTTCACTCTTCTTCTTCTTCTTTTTCTTTTTGGTTTTCTCTGGGGTTAAAGTGCACTTAAGGAATGTGATTCTGTCGATGACAGTTTTTTTTTTTTTTTTTTTTGATTGAAACCCATAAAAAAATCAACATGAAAATATTTTTAAACCCAACAATTTGGCTATAAAATGTATGTGTGTGTGTGTGTGTGTGTGTAATTAGTCTATTAAATCGACAATTGTTGAGGTAGAAAGAAATTTGTGTATTCCATTTTTGTGGTTTGCTTTGGAAGATTGATGATTTCGATATGAAACATTTTAATTGTATTTTAATTTGATTCTAAAAGGCAAAGGCAAGGGGGGGGGGCAGGACAAACCGGATGAGCCCTGATGGATTTTTAGCTGCCAGCTGTTCTGGTTGTAAAAATATTTACGGATTAATCGAGCAAATTGCAAATGACTCACAAATGTGAAATAAGCCAAGAAACCCGCCAGCCCCAGTTTCCTCCCCCCCCAGGAAACATTAACTTAGAGACAGAGACAGAGAGAGAGAGAGAGAGAGATAGAATAAATGGAGCAATGGACAATTAGAGTGCGGAGGGGGGGGGGGAAGCTGAGTGGTTGAGCTTGTCCGGGTAAATCAGTGGGGAGCTTTGGGTGCCTCTGAGCCATTTGGAATCTCTTGTGGCCTAATTGATTTGTCTGCTAAAATTGTGCTTGGATTAGTGGGGCAAAGTCCCGTGCAATTCATTTTCCTATATGCAGGCCAGCGAGGGTTCTTCCAAAAATAATCCAAAAATTTTTTTGTTAAAAAAAATTTGTATTTTCTTTGATTTGGAAACTTTTGTGGCAACCCTCTTTGCCGAGGCATAAATTCTTCTTTTCTATTTTGTTCGCTTTCATTCTGCACGCAACTGCTCATTGGTCTGTATAAATTTTTATATTTGCACTTAATTTTCCAAAGCATCAATCAAATTGATTTTAATTTTTATGCTTTCGTATTTTGTACTTGATATCGTTTTGGCATAATTCCTGCTGTGATATTTTAATGAAGTGCAACTCAATTTGATTGCCCAACCCTCCACACACACACACACACACACACTGATCTCCAGTGAAACTGATTACCCCATAAATTGTAATTATTCTGTGGTTTTCCGATTGAGATTGTAGACGATTAATTCGGTTATTTATGTAGTGTTCGTTTTTTTTTCATGAATTTGATTTTCTCAATGATTTTCCTGAAATCTTTATTGAATTTGGTATTATTTATTTATTTTATTTTTTTTTCATAGGTGCTTAGCCATTGCAATTAGGCAAAGAACATGTGTCCATCTCGCTCACACCTATAGGCTGGGTCGTTAAGACTTTGAGTATTAAGCAAGCTGTAAATTAAGCAATGGGAAAATATATTCCTTTCTCGCTTGCACTTGCACTTGCACCTGATCCCCTTCAAAACTCTGAGTATTAAGCAGGCTGTAAATTATGCAAAGGGCATATTTGCCTCTCCCTTACACCTACAAGCCCACGCAACCCTGAGCTCTCTTAAAAATGAGCGGGACTGAAGAGAGTGGGGTGATTGTGAAGAGAGGCAAAATATTAAAATAAAACAAAACTCACCCAATTAGGCCAATTTAAAATGAACATAATGATTAATTTTTAATTTCAAAATCGCAAATTCTTAAATCCACAAATTGGTAACAAAAATAATTAACACATTTAAAAATTCACAAATTGAACGTAATGAAATTTTTATTATTTTTAAATTCACAAAAAGAATAAACAAAAATATCACTTAAAAAAAATCACAATAACAAAAAACACCTTAAACATGTTTAAAATTTTTAAATTTGGCGCCAACTTCAGCTACGCTCGAATATGTGAAAGCAAAATGACCAAAAATGAAAGAAGTCATTCTGTTCTTTTTACACACTCGCGTAAATGCTTGATACAATTTTGTTACTCTTGCTGACTCTTTCCCACGAACGGCCGGCTCAGCACTCGCTCGTTTACACAGGCGATCACATGATTTTTACAATTTTCTAGCATTTCTTGTCACCATGAAAATATAATCAAGGCACTGGTTTTTATATTTCTAAGAGATTCAAATCTTTACGCAATTTTTAAGCTCGATTTATTTGCTTAAAAAAAAAACATGAGAAGCCGACTCTACCGAGGTGTGCTAATTTCAAGCCGAACACGTAAAAACTGATATTGAAATCTGCCTTCCAAGCAGGTGTGAGTGTTTTTGCTAGGCTGAGCTTTGCATTTGAGAGAGAGAGAGAGAGAGAGAGAGAGAGAGAGAGGCGAAGACGCTGGGAAAGGAGAACTATGAAAAAAGCTGCTGCGTGGCTAGCTCAAGCAAGCAGGGCTCTCCTTTGCTTTGCTTGGACAATGAACACGCACACACACACACACGCACACACTCACACACACATGTACACCTGCTTATTCATACATGATTTGCTTTAGTTTTCGGTTGATGTTCGCACGCCTGAGTCACGTAGACCCTTTTAAATTGCAATTTAATTGTGAAAATAATTGCATTTAAATTGTTAAATGTATTTTTTTTTTTTAATTGTTTGCGTGTTGCCTAAATTGTACAAGGCAAGGAAAAAGTGTAAAAAAGGTTTTAGATAAGCTTTGTCCACTAATTATACCATTTGTGCCGTGACTTTTGCTTGAGTGATTTAAGTGCGTAATTTTCGAGTGAAATCAATCGATGAGCCTGTTTCAGGTCATGCGATCATGGTGTGATATATGCTCTGTGTGAGTGGAAAAGAGAAGGCGATCATCGGCTGGTTGTGTGAGTATTTGTGTGGCTTGACTGTTTCATTTTCTTTTTTTTTGACAAGACTGTAGATGGCGCCAATGTGAAAAAGTGTTTGAGTGCAAAAGAGATGGCTAGTGGACTCTGAATAAATAATTGAAAAAAATGTAACCCAAAACTATTTCAAATCTATTGCAAAACCATTAAAAATCTTTGTCACTTCAGAATCTATTGAAATTGTGAAGTTTACTTAAGCGTTTGGCAAATAAAACTTTCTCAAAAAGCTTCTCTCGACTTTTTCCTCGCCTTCCTTTTTGTTTACCTACTTGAGAAATATTCTCATTTCTTGAGTTTCAGACTGTTTGGTGTATTATTTATTTTTATATATATTTTATTTTATTTTTTTTTTTTTTTTTGATTTTTTTTCCTCTTCTTCGCTTTTAGTAATTTTGAATTGTGGCAAGCACACAAATTGGATTCACTTGTCAGCAAGCTTGTCTCTTTTTCTCTATCTCTCTCTATCTCTTTCACACACTGTTTGGCTGGCCATTTTCTTGAGACGTCTCGGTGGCGCCACTTGCTGGTCAATCTGGGCAATCCGTTTGGCTTACACCAACTAAGTCGCCACAAAACTGCATTGCCTTGTACTCAAACAACAACAACAGCAACGCGAGCCACTCTGAAAACAACAACAACAACGTTAGCACTCTCAGCTCAACACCTCAACGGCTTGGCCGGGCTTAAGAGGGTCGCTTTCAATACGGAAAGCCTCTACAAAGCTCTCCACCACCCGCCCGCCTCTCTCTCTCTCTCTCTCTCTCTCTCTCTCTCTGTCTTTCTCGCTCTGCCTTCTCCTGTTCATTTGCCCCACCCCTTGGCCGTATCATGCAAAACTTATTATGCGCTTAGTCTGATCTGAATTGTCTCCCCAACGTGACCAGTTTTTGGCCGCCGGCAGAAAAACAAAAATCTTTGCCCAACCCCTTCAAAAAGGGGCTGACTTTCATTGTGATATTTAGGCAGGTCTCTCTCTGTATGTGTGTGTGTTGGCTCTCAACTCGACTAATTACCACAAGGTCGGTGGACTAATTAACAATGGCTTTGAGGCAATCTAAACCTTATCACACGTCCCTGGTTAGAGGATTTCTCGCTTGGCTCGGGGAAAAAACCCACACACACACACACACACATGCACTCACACACACACACACACATACAGACGGGCATGGGCATGCAAAAAGAGAATTAATAAATCTGTGAAAAAAAAGGCATATGAGAAATTTGGGTCACTCAGCTGCATGGAAGTTTCTGCTTCTTCTTCTTCTTCTTCATTTCCACAGGAGTCCAATTCGAGAGTATTTTTCCCCCTTTTTTTTCGAAGGCTTTTTGCTGAAAATGCAGTTTTTTTCTGAGATTTTTGGTGCAGTTTTTTTCAGGAATTCTGTTTTTGTTCTGTAGGCTTTTTGGTACAGTTTTTCTGGTAATTTTTTCCTGGAGTTTTTTCTTAGCTTTTTCGATTTTTTTTCGAAAGATTTTTTCGAAGACTTTTTCAGATCTAGAGAATGTTTCTAAAATGCCTCGTAGGAAACTTTTTGACACCTTTTTTTTCCGGAGTTTTTTTCTTTGAGAGGAAGCCTTTGCCTCGGGTCAATTGGCTGGAACCCTTTGAGGTTTCGAAATAAATCCTCTTCCGTAAAAGTTGGAAATTTCATTTAGCCACAAATTTAAATTTCCCAAAGGGGTGAGGGGGGGGGGGGGGGTGGAAATCAAAGTCTTAAATGCATTAGAAAAGTGAAACTGCAACAAACCGGACCAAGCGAAAGATAAAGGAAGACTGAAAGAAAGAGTGACCAATGAAGAGAGAAATGAGAGAAGAGGAGTGAGAGGGAGGGGGGGGGGGTGCTGGGTGGTAGAAGAAAGAGTTTAGGCCAAAGCAGACATAACACGAAACTTTTCCCCAGTTTGCCAAGAAACTTCTTACACTTTTTTCTTCTTCTTCTTCTTCTTTATTCTTCTCCCATTTCTTGTCTTGTTCATTTAATTTGATTTTTTAATTGGCAGTGAACTGGAAAAGCCAAAAGAAACTGGTAAGAAATTTAATGACTTTGAATTTAGTTTTGTCTACTCGGTTTCCATTTTTCTCTCTTTATTTTCCCCGATAGTTTTTATTGGCTCACGTGGCGTATACATGATGTCGTGTGCATGTTTCTCCAGCCTTTGTTAATTTTTTAGACAAAGATATTTTTATTTATAATATTTTTGTTCTGACTTAAAAGCAAATTCATGTTTAACAAAAAAAGGGTAAATGTTTTTCTCGACCAAAACAAAAAAAAAAAAAGAAGAGGATTATTTTTGGTGACATCAAATTTGATTTGTTATTTTTGGGCGTTTAACATTTAATAAAAAAAATAGAAGGCTAGGCAGGAGCGGGAGAAGTCTGAAAAATCAGAAAGCTTGAAAAGTTTGGGTTGACAAGCTGAGTACCACTTTTGCCTGATGACAGGGTGGCCCGGTGCCCCGCCCCCTCATTAGACCTGGCAAAGCCACCGATTCTCACCTCACCTGCGGCTGTTCGTCGAGCCATCAAATGGCTCCAAGATTGACAGGGTGTGTGTGGGGGTAGGGGGGAGTGTGGGTTGCCAAGGGCTGAGCGGAGACCGTCTGCGTTGGTCGTGGTGGTTTTGATTTGATGTGATTAGATTAGATTAGATGAGATTTATTTAAGGGCTTCAGGCGGCCCAACAACAACAACAACAAGAACAACCTAGGTATACCCTTGGCCGTACCCCCCACGCCTTTGAACTTGGCCTCTACATTATTTAAGAGGCACTTGAAAAATCGCCTTCTCCGGTTGATTTAAAATTTATCAAACAAAAATTAAATTAAATTCAAATTTTTTTTCCCCTAATTAAAAAAAAGGACAAGAATAAGAAAAATAAACCGCAAATGTTTTGGTTTTAAATTTGGAAAGCTTTCAACGGTCTTTGAAAGCTTTTTTGGTCTTGCCAGAAAGCTTTCTGCTACTAGACAAAAGCTCTGACACAGTCGCCAGCTGCTGTGGTGAGTAAAAGAAAAGTAATGAAAAAAAAAAAAACACATCCTCAGTCAGCGCTGGGCCAACTGAGAGCAAGACCAACCAACACAAAAAAAAAGAGAAAGTAAGAAAGAGACAGAGAGAGAGAGAGAGAGACAGGGCTTTGGTTGTATTGGTATCGGGAGGGACTAGACGGGTTGGGCGGGGGAGGGGTAAAACGCGCATAATGTCAATTACTGGTGCCCATGGCCATGATGCCTATCTCTCTGTCCAATATTCAAAGCCTTCCATTCTGGTCCCCCATCGCCCGTCCCTCCATTCGTCTGTGGAGCCAACCCATCACCTTGTTGGCTTTGCTAGCTTCTAGCTTAATCTGAAGCATACTAAGACAGGCTATCTCTTTCTGGCAGGCTCACCCCAAACCTAGGCAGGGTCTGCTTCTTCTTCTTCCTCTTCCTCTATCTCGTCTCCCTGGTTTTTTGTGCTTCTTCAGCGTCTTCGTCATTCTAACCAGGCAGTCAGACAAATTTGGTTGGTTGTGCAAGCATTTTGATAGTCTTGCCAGGCAGCAACAGCAACAGAGCATTTCTTTGCCTGGGAAGAAGCACATACACACACACACAGGCACAAATACACAGAGAGACACACAGTTACGGACTCATTCAGGCAGATGCCCATGGCCAGTTTGGCTTACTCACATGCCGCCTGTTACATTGTTCTTCCTCTTCCTCTTTCAGTTTTTTTGTTTTTGTTTCTTCTTCCTTTTTCATTTTTTTTTTTTGTGACTGCCTAACCAACTCGTATTAATAATATTACGCATACGCCATGTGTGCGTGAGATGCCTGGGAGTTTTATGCTTTTTATGAACTGCCTGAAGGCACCCTTGAGCATCCACGTGAGTGTGTCTCTATGTGTGTGTCAGGTGTGAGCGAATTAAAAAAAAAATGAAAATTGAATACAATAAATTTTATAATCTAATTAACAAGCCAAAAAAATTAAAATAATAATAAAAAATGCAATCAAATCAAACAAAAATTTTAATTAAAAAAAATATAGAAAAAAATTAAATTTAATTAAAATTTACTCTTTTTTAATAAATGTGTAATACTTTTCGTTTTGCTTTAAATTGAATTCAATTCAATTGCAAATGGGGAAAATTACATTTCGGCTCATTTGATGTGAATTTTCAAATTCAATTTTCAAATCAATTGAATCGCTTCAGCCTCTTGGAATGAGCCAGAAAAAAGAAAAAAACAATTGATTTGTTCAAAATAAATGCGTGTGAAAATTGTTTGGAATTTGCTAGAAAGAAAACGAAACAAAACGTATTCAAAAAGGCCAATTTGCTCGCTGCAAAAAGTGTTGCCTACTTTTGGGCGGCCCATTTAAATATTCGCCAGTCATCGGATTGCTTTCACTTCTTAAAGGAACACTTTTAAGCTTGGCTGAATCTTAAAGGTGCCTTGCATAAAATTTTATTGGAACAGGACTTCTCAGGACTTAAGGGTTTCTGAGAGTTTTTACTTTACTTGGGACTTTGGTATAGTAAAGCTTATATGCTTAACTATCCTTAAGTCCTGTTTATAATTAAGTCTGACGGATTGGGAATAAAAAATCCTTTCGTTTGATACCAAACACGAATCAAATCGGTTCATATTTACAGGAGTTATGGTCCAGAGCAGAGCAAGTGGCCGTTGAACTAGTCCGCTAGATGGCGCCTGTGTCTTTCCAATTCCACCGGCCTTTGTTGGATCAAGTCGGCCTATATTTACAGGAGTTATTGGCAAGAGCAGTCAATGTCTTGCTTGTAGCTGTTGAATTACACCGCTAGAGGGCGCCTTTGTCCTACCAATTATGGAACCAAATCGGCCAATAATTACAGGAATTATTGGCAACAGCAGACAGTGGCTAGCCAATAGGCGTTAAGCTATACCCTTATCCTAGCGATAGATGGCGTGCTGACCCAGCTCATGATCCCGCTCAGCCGTCACAGCCTAGCCCAGCCTAGTCTAGACCGCTAGATGGCGTGGCTGTGATCATAATCTGTTCTAACTGCAATTGCCAATTTTGTTAGCACTTTGTGCATATTTGATTTTTTTCTCATTATTATTTGAAATTTGACTAAATGAGTTAATTTCTGCTTCGCTTGTTTGCCCTTTTCTTTGTTGTAATTATTATTCTGTTATTATTTTCGGGGTAAACAATTTAAGCGATTTGTACAAAGCTGCAAATCATTTCACACAGCCTAAGCGAACGACCAAGCGGGCGAGTGAGCGAGCGAGCGAGAGAGAGAGAGCGAGCAAGTGTGAAGAAGTTCACAAATCCAGTGAGAGAGTTTGCAGTCTGTGCGTGCGGGTGAGAGAGTAACAAGGAATGCGAGAGAGAGAGAGAGAGTGTGTGTGTCAGCGTGGGTGAGCCTAAGCCGTGTATGATTACAAGAAGCAAAAGCAAAAGAAGAAGAGGAAGAGGAAGAGTAGGCTCTCTCGTCGAACTCGACGAAGTCAGTTCATTTCTGGCCCGCCTCGGCTGCTTGGGCACGGTCGTCGTCATCTTCATCGTTGTCGGCGTCGTCAGCGTAGTCGGCGTAGTCGGCGTTCCCAACGCTGTCGTTGCTGGCTTCGTTGGAGTGTCGGAGTGTCTGTGTGAGTGTGGCTGTGTTGGTGGTATCAACAAGGACATTCGACCTACTGTTGATTGCGCGCGGAAGCTTTTCAGTTGATTTTTAGACCGTGCCACGTACGGAAGGAATACTCAGAGAAATAAAATCATTTGCTTCACTTATCACAAAGTCGAGCGTTTTTGTTCAAGTGCTTTCCACTCTCTCTCTCTCTCTCTCTCTCTCTCTATCTTTGTGTGTGTTTCTGTGTGTGTGTGCGCGTCCAAATTATTTATTGTTCATTTTTTTTTCCCACGCCAAACCAAGAGCTCAATGAATAAATAAATTTGAATATTTTCTTAACAAAAAAACAAATACAAATTCCCAAATCGAACATTACCACAAAACTATCGGTTTTGTCAGACTGTGAATATTTTCCGTATTCCTTTATTTTTCGGTCTTTCTTTTTTTTTTTTTTTTTTTGTTGTGATTACATATTCCGGAGGCTGAACCAGTTAAGCGAGTCCTAAATAATACGGCACGGCGAGGTAACCAAAAAGAAGTAGGCAAAAAATATATGAAAAAAAATCGCATTTCCTTTTCTGCACTTTTTCAGTTACATAAAAAATGTTGGGCGGAAATTTTATAAAAAAAAAAAAATTATTTAAATTATAAGCAGTTTTAATATTTCATTTTCATTTTTAAATTAAAGAAATTTAAGATGGAATTATTGTTATAAATTCTGTTTTCTTGTTTAATTTGTTTTTTACATTTTCTTTCTTTTTTTAATTTTGATATATTTTTTTTAATAATTTAAGCAAATAATTTATTGTGATTTTTTTGCTATTAAAATTTTTCTTTTTTTTTTTTTTTTATTCTTGCCTTTAATTAATTTTATTTTTTTTATAATTATTTTTTTTTACTGTGATTTTTTTTCTATTAAAAAAATTTTATTATTCATTTTTTTACTATTACTATTTTTATTATATTTTAGTTTCTGTTTTTTTTTTTTTTATTTTATTAGCTTAAAATTTGTTTTATTATTATTATTAAAAATTTTTATGGTCTTTAATTTTTTACTTTAATTTTTAAAAATAATTTTTTTTTTGATTTTAATTTCATTAATCATATTATATATTCTTTTTACTTTAATTTAAAATTTTTATGTTATTTTAAAAATAATTTTTTTTTAACAATTTTTTTCTTAATTTGATTTGTTTTATTCATATTTATTTTTTTTTATTATTATTAATAAAATTTTAATTTTATGGGGTTTAATTTTTTACGTAAATTAAAAAAAAAATATATATTTCTTACTTTAATATCATAAATATTTTTTTTACTTTAATTTAGTTTTTTTATGCAAATTTAAAAGCATTTATTTTTAATTTTAATATTTTTGTATTTTTGAATTTTGTACAATTTTTTTGTTTTTTTTTTGTTTTGAAAAAGATTTTTTCTTTATTAATTTTAATATTATTTTACATATTTAGTGATTTCTTGGCCTTCAATTGGATTTAAAGAAAAGCTGATTTTTTATTTTTTTGTAAGACATTTTTTTTTATTTTTGCAATTTTTATAGATTTTCTCTTTTGAATATTTTTTTGTCAGTTTTTCTCCCACAGCTCAATTTTTTAAATATATTTTTTCACTTTTTTATTTTATTAGTTATTAAGTTTTCTTTCTTCTTATTGAATTTTTTAAAGGTATTTTTAAGGGGTTTTTCCTTAATCCTTTGACATATATTTCCATATATATCCTTAATATTATTATATATTTTACAGCAGATCTAAGATCTCAGAAAAGACTAGTCTGGGCTCCATTAAACCTTACCGAGTCACGATCAATTTGAAAGAAATTGGTTCAGTAGATTCTTGAGCCAACTTCATATAGGATCTGGGTGACTCGATATCCGTCCCCTTATCCATTTTAAATGCAGCCAAAGCAGGGGTGGTGGGGAAGGTTGGGGGTGTTTGGAAGCAAGATTAACTCTATCAGATTTTGTTTTTTTTTTTATTTCTATATTTTAATGCTGGCCAGGGAAGTCTCTAAAAAAAGTAGAATTACTTTCGCATTTTCTAATATTTTTGTTTATTTTTTATTCTTTGTTGTTGTTGTTGTTGTTTGCTGCCTTTCGACACGCATTGCGGTCGAGTTTATTGATAAAGCAACACACACACCCACACCAACACATATACACAGGGCCAGTCAACAGCTCCACACGTATACAAATTCGGCCAGCCCCTTCCCCGGTCACCCTGCTCCCTCCATTCCTTTGGCCACCCCTCCCACACACACACACACACACACACACACACACACACACAGGAGACCATTGGACACGGCTGGCTAACATAAACAGTCTGACAACTTAACGACTTACTTAGTCAAATAAAAAGGCACAAAAAAGTCAACAACAACAACAACAATAACAAAAGCAACAAGGATCAAATAAAAAAAAAAAAAGGTAGAAAAATAAAAATAAAACAGAGACGCTGACATTGACGTTGATATGGCTTAAAGGCAAAACAAAAAAAAACACAAAAAAAAAGAAGAAGAAGAAAATATGTAGGAGGTGTAAGAAGAAGAAGAAAATGTAGGACCAGCATGATGAAGAAGAAGAAAATCAACCTGAGCCACCACAAAAAAAAAAAAAAATAGCGACGAATTTCAAATCCACACACACAGACACACAGTCACACACACAGACAGGCCGAGTAGACTTGGGCTAATAGACCGGCCAGCTAACGGTAATAGCTATCAAAACAGCAACAACAACAACAAAAAAAGGCAAGTAAAAGAAAGAAAGAAAAGGGCTAAACTTGGTCTAGGCCAAAAGGTGCGGGGGCGGTGGCGGGGGTGGGGGTGTGGCCAGGTAGCCAGCTTCTCGTTTAACCTTGTTTCGGTAGCCTCTTTCTTCTTCTTCTTCTTTTAAAATTTGTGCTAAAATATTCAATTTTTTCTTCTTCTTCTTCTTCTTCTTCTTATTTTGTTTGGGAAATTGTTGAGAACCACACCTCAAATTGCCTAGAAGTCATTCAGTCGCTTTAAGTAAGCCAAGTTAGTCTTCTTCTTCTTCTTGTTTTGACTTGGCATGCCTTTGTCTTGGTTTATTTGGAATTGTTTTGTCTTACAAAATAATCAAATCAAATGAAAAAGGTTATGTAAATTTTTGTTTCCTTATTCTCCCCCTCCCTCTCTCCCTCTCTCTCTCTCTCTCACACGTACTCTCTCCATCTCTTTTTCTTAGGTTTTAATCTCCGTTTCTTTGGTTGGTTTTGTCGCCCAGAAAAATACAGAATTTTTGACTCATCAACAGCTTCCTTCATCTTCTTCTTCTTCCGCTTGATACTCCCACACTTTCTTCTTCTTCTTCTTCTTCTTCTTCTTATTTTAGTATTTATTTGTTATTGTTGTTGCTGTTGTTGCAGCAATTTGCATAATTTACCATACAACTTAATAGTCACATACGGTTTTTGTTATGGCCAAATTATGGCTAAGACAAAAGGACAGGGGGCAGGCGGAGGGGGGTGGGGGGATGACTTGAAATTTGTGTTTGTCTGACCCGAAAAAGTGAAAGGGCCGCAGGCACACAGAACACGTCCAAATTTTATGCCTCAAACAACAACAATAAAAACAATAAGCGCCCCCAACACCCCCTCACATCCCCCCCACCCCCTTGTGGCATTGCCTAAAATAACCGGGCCAAGAAAATAAAACAGAACCCAAAGAAAAAATGGCCTCAGGCCTAACCAAGAAAATAACCTTTAAGGCAAAAGTGACTGTCTCTTTGTCTGTCTGTCTGTGTGTGTGTGTGTGTGTGTGTGTGTGTGTTTGTTTCGGTCATGTGCATATTTTTGCTTGGTAATTTAGTTTCGCTTCATTTTGTTTATAAAATGGGGAATCCTTTTTGACTACACCGCCCGCCCCCGCTCTGCTTCTTCTTCCACTACAACAACAACAACAACAACAAAAAAGGAAGTTGCTCAATTAAGAGAATCGCCAAAATAGTTGAGACCCAAAATGTTTGCCAAATAAAATCAAGGCATTTTCCACAGGCCAGGAAATTCCTCAAGTTTAATTCCAATTTTTTTTTATTTTTAACTCGAATTTAATTTTTTTTTTTTAAATTCATTTAATTTATTCTTTGAATTTTATTTATTTAATTTATTTTATTTTATTTTATTTTATTTTATTTTATTTTATTTATTTTATTTATTTTATTTATTTTATTTATTTTATTTATTTTATTTATTTTATTTTATTTTATTTTATTTTATTTATTTTATTTATTTTATTTATTTTATTTATTTTATTTATTTTATTTATTTTATTTATTTTATTTATTTTATTTATTTTATTTTATTTTATTTTATTTAATTTTATTTATTTTATTTATTTTATTTATTTTATTTATTTTATTTATTTTATTTATTTTATTTATTTTATTTATTTATTTTATTTTATTTATTTTTATTTTATTTATTTGATTTTGCCAAGCAATTTCGACCTGAGAAAATGGAATGAAAATGGAATATTGCTTGTGGTGTGCATGACTGTGTGTGTGTGTGTGAGTGTGTGGACTAAGTGCATATGGAAAGTAATAAAAACAAATGAGTCAAAAATCAGAAAAAAGCAAACCGGGAAAAAAACTAAAAATCAAAAGGCGAAAACTTCAATTTCGAATGCAGCAGACGACTCACTTTGATGGAAGTCAGGGAGTGGTGGGTGGGGGGTACCCATGGCTCATAAAGTTTTCTTGGCTGCTGCTGTTGCTCCTTCTTCTTCTTCTTCGTCTTCGTCTCTTTCATATTGTTTTTCATGTTCCTCAGAAAACAGTTGTGCATTTCTTGGCCAGTCTCGGGCGACATGTGTCTGAGTGTGGCTGAAGCCATCTCAAGTGTGCTTGAGGGGAGGTGCGATGGAGAGAGAGAGAGAGGGAGAAGTGGTTCTGCCCAGAATGGCGTGAATAATTGTTTGCTTAAAAATTCTATTAAAAGTAAAACAAGGCAAAGCCGAGCGTAACGGAGCGCAGCCATTTCCATGTCGATTTATCTGTTCGCCCGTTACGCATACGCCCCGTTGGTTCGGAGAACAAATTAATGCCTTGAATAGTGCGTTGCTCGCTCGCTCGTTTGTTTACTTTGTTTGCAGAATTTCATTTGATTTGTCTGCATTCAATTCATGCCCCAATGATTTTGATTCGAGAATTTATTTATTTTTTGGCGGGAGAAAAAAAAGAAACCATTCTGAAGTGAATCGAAAATAGTTACGGTTTCGATAATGCTTTACTCGCACCTTTCGCTGCCTTCTGGGAAATGGAAATGGAATCTCTTTTCTCCCAAAATCCTCACATTTTCAATTATTACGTCATTCGGTGTCGATTATCTCAGCTCGGTTACTCTCTTCTTTTTTTTTGACAATTTCGAATAGTCAAAAATGAGTTCACCTTTTTCTAAGTTGCTCCCTGGGGTCCGACCTTTTTCTTCCTCTTCTTCGTTTTGGGTAGTTTTTATGTGAAAATTATGATAACAAATTTCACTAAATTAAATAGAAAGGTCAAATAAATTTAGGCTACGCTCCTACTTCTTCTTCTTCTACACTCAAATTGTGTTTAATTTGTATATTTTTTTTTCGTATGATTCATGATATGACAGGGCAGCAGGCTATGTTATATAAGCCTAAATATAATCAAAACATAAGGAGGAGGGTAATATGGAAAGATCTCTCTGCCTTAGGATTAGACCCTAGGCGGATTTATTTTGTTTTGCTCTCCAAACCTTGCCAGGAACTCCGTCAAGACTTGCAAGTCCTATATTTCCTATAGCTTTCAAAATACGCTTATAGTTAATTCCATTTGTATGTCGGTGGTAAAAAGATCTTTCGATTGATACCAAATCGGTTGACGAATACAGAAGATATTGGCTAGGGAAGAACATGGACTAAATATTTTTGATTCCGCTCAGCAGTCAGCTTTGTGTTGCCCGCAGAGTCCGCTAGATGGCGGTACATTTACGATTACAACAGTTCGACTAGATCGTTATATCGCTAGGTGTTCCATCTTAGAAGATAATGTCATACCGACTTGCAGTTCCACCGCTAGATGGCGCGTCTGTGCCATTTCTTAAAAATTCTTGTTGTACTTGGGATGGCGCATAGGACTGTCACCTTGTCTATAATGCTCGTCTAGATGGTCATCGACTTAACCAGATAATGTCAGACCAGCTTTGAGCTAGACCGATAGATGGCGCGATTGCCTTATTCCTAAGAATTCTTCTTGGAATTCTTGGAGAACCATATAGACCTGTCATCTTGTCTAAGAGCAAGTGGAGTCCTTATTTTATTCTAAATTTTTCTGGTAATATTTAAGATTTCTTCTTTATTTTTTTTTTGGTTAAAAAGTGAAATTTTGTTGTTCATAATTCCTCTTTGCTTTCATTATTTCATGTGGCAAATTCACGCACATAAGAATTCACTTAACTAATTTGTTTTAGGCCGTCGTTGTTTTTTATGACTCTCTTATTCAGCTCACCTGCACCCCTCCCCTCCCCATCGTTCCACTCGTCCCACTCCCCTTTCTGTCTGTCTGTTTGAGTGGGACCCCCCCAGGGGTGCTTAAAGTGGAGCGCAACTAACTAAATTAAACCCACTAAAATGAAGAAGGAAAGTGGCGAGAAGGGTGAAGATGGCGAAGGAGGAGGAGGAAGGGGAGGAGGTACCTGTGAGCCAAGGGGAGTTGTGAAAATTGCCTTGTTGGTGGAAACAATTAAAAGCGACTCGTGTCAACTTAGCACGGCAATCGGTGGCAAGGCGGTTTCAATTAATTTCGAAGCGAATATGACTAACAATTTAGATATTTACTTAGGTCCCGAACTTTGCCTTCTTGTTGTTGTTTTTGTTGTTGGCCTTGTGAACATTTACATGCCATCAAGCAATTATTTAATTAAATCGCAGATGATTTCAAGTTTCCCAGGGAAAACTATTTCACGGAAATTGAGCTCAGCTAAGCTGAACTGAGCTGAGCTGAGCTGAAGTGAGTTGATTCACTCCAATCAGTCAGCTCGGCCATTTCCGTTGCTGTGGACCGAGAGTCAGGACATTTTACAGTCTGCTGTTGGCTCAAATGACTTCCGACTTGTCTCGTTAGAATGAAAAAGAAACTGCAATTGCATCCCAAGGCAGACATGAGAATTCCGGGACATCGGCAACTTCATTTCATTTGTCGGACTTGGCACTGTGGATGCCGGGCCTATTTGGCCTGGCCTCAGAGTAGTCAGTGTTTTGTTTGAGTCGTGTTGACTGTACCATTGTCAGGGATGTATTTTTGCTGTTGCTTGAAAGTTCTGTTTTTTTTTGTGATATTTTATTCAAGTCTATTTAATTTGGTGCCCTAAGAACTTTTCAACAGTCTCAGGCCCCGACTTGCCTTCCCCGGGCAAAACATTACTTTATCTTTTACATTATTTGTTTCGTGTTCTACAAGCCAACGAAGACACCTTGTAAAAAACACACACACACACATACACATACGCAGGGAGACTCGTTTGGCATTTTGCTTGGCAGGCCCAAGGAGGCCCTATTCCAGTCACACCCGAGAATTTCCCCCTCTACTTTTCTCCATTTGTTTTCTTTTTCTTTTTTTTTTCTCTCTGTTTCGTGTTGACAACTTTCTTTACGTGTAATGACAACAACAACAACAATAAAAACAATACTAGAAGAAACTAAAAATGTCTTCGCTTTGACATTTCCAAACATGTCAAAAAATAGAACGCCTTTCTCACTTCTCTCTCTCTGTCTTCTCAGTTTGGGAGAGAAGGCGAAGCTAAAGTTGCACTCAAATTTGTTTCATCATCATTTTGTGACAGTTTTGTTTGAAAAAGTTGAATTCCTTTTTTTTTTGGAGTGGGGGAAAAAGAGTGACAGATTCTTTGGCTTGGAATTTTTCACTTTTTAAAATAGTCTGGGGGAGTTCTCAAATCATGAAGAGGAAATTTTCACAAGCTCGTTGAAACCATTTTTTTAAATATCCAAAAAATATCCAAGACGGGGAAATGACAATATTTCTTTCAAGGTTCTTGAATAAATTTTCCCTTTTTTTTTTTTAAATCTTTGAAAATGTTACCAAGAACCTCTGCAAGAATTCTATATAATTTCTCCAGAAATTACTCACTTATTCGTAGCCTTGATAACTCCCTCTCAGGGGGATTTCTAGCAAAAGATCTACTCTTATAGAGAGCCAACTGATTGAGTTACTCCAGGTTCTCCAAAAACTCCTTTAAGGGGAATATTCCCCAGATCTCTTAGGTATGTTTTACAAGGTTCTTGGAGATATTTTATAGATCTCTACTTGAGGTTAAAAAAGATCATTTAAGGCGAAATTTCTACAGATCTTTTTGGGATGTTTGACAGGGTTTTTGGAGACTTTTTTATAGCTTTCTACTTGAGGTTAAAAAAAGATCCTTTAAGGGGAATATTCCCCAGATCTCTTAGGTATGTTTTACAGGGTTCTTGGAGACATTTTAGAGATCTCTACTTGAGGTTAAAAAAGCTCCTTTAAATGGAACTTTCCATAGATTTTTTGGAGACTTTTTATAGCTTTCAACTTAAGCTTAATTTTCGTCTATTTTTTATACCAAAATATTTTCGAGTTCAACCTTTTTCAAAGAGGAATTCCTCATAGGTTTTCTTATATACTTTAAAGGGATTATATCAAGGAATTTTTATAGCAATTTTCACTTACTCTGTCTGATTATTTCCAGAAAGTTTTTGACCAAATTTATCATATTTTTTTCACTCTACTCCGAGGGGAATTGACTAAATTCCTGGTGGGTTTTAAGACCTTCGCAAAGTGTCTTAGGATTCCCTCAATTCATTTAAGAACTTCTTGGAATAGTTTTCCCTTAATTTTTTCTTGGATATTTCCAGGACTTTCTCAGCTAGCTTACCTTCACCTTTGTTTGTGATTTGTCATAGAGAATTTATTGTCAGAACTGTTATATTTTCCAACTCGCTTTCCCTGTCCCCCTCTCCCTCCCTCCCTGTCTCTATCTGGGCCTGAGTAGGCCTTGGGTTTCCCGGTGAAAGTTTCACGATTTGCTTTATGCAAGTTTCTGCCTCTAATTTGTCGGCAACACACTCATAAATGTGGTTTATGATTTTTGCTCTGTTGCAGTTACCAACTTACCCTCACAGCTGGCCCCCTGCCTCCCCCTGCCACCCCCCTCCTTCCGCACCTGACACTAGCCTGACTTGAATCATTTTCTGCCTTGTTGCTGTTGTTGTTGTTGTTTTGCTGTTTTTATGTTTTGGGCTTAGTTTTTAGTCATCATAATTTTTATGGGTCTTTCAAGAGTTTTGCTGCTTTTCTCCTCTTCTTCTTCTTCTTCTTCTTTGTCTTCTTCGTTTGGCTTTGTCTTGCCTGTTGCAAATTTGCCTGAATTATGATTATTGCAATTTAATGACCTCGCATAAAATAAATAAATAAAATAGACAAACACGTGCGTGCTTCTTCTTACTTTTCCCTCTTCTTCTTCTTCGTCTTCTTCGTACTAGGTGAAGAAATGAAAAATAAACTGACAGGCCGGAAAACTTGAACATTTTGTTGCCTGGGGAATTCCTCGACTTTATTCGAAATTCACCGACTTTTTTGCTCTTTGTTTTCTTTTTTTTTTTGTTTTCATCAGAGCAAAAATCAAACAAGAAAAAAGAGGAAAAGAAAAAAAGCTGAGAAAAGGGAAACTTTTTAATGAATTCACTGGACAGGTGAGGAATGCCGAGTTTAGCACAGTCTGAAAGGTGCCAAAGGGTGGGCCAATGTGGAAGTTTTGCCAAAGGGAATTAAATTGAGAAAAGCTGGAAAATCGGGATAGACGGAAATATCGAGAAAATTAAGAAAATAATAAAATGGAAAAAGTTGAAGAAAATACTTCTTTTTTTTCTAATTTGAAAATACTAACAAATTGGGAAAATTAAGAAAATCAAGGAAAATGATTAAAGAGAAAATTAAAAAGGTAGAAAAATGAAGAATTAAACAAAAAATAGAAATAAAGAAATAAATGAGTAAGATATTCAAAAGCTTAAAAAATAATCTAAAACTATTAAAAAAAAAAATAATTAAGAAAGCCGAGAAAAAAAACTGTATGAAAGCAAAAAAAAAAAAAAAAACATTAAATAACCTAAAATTAAAAAAAAAATGAGTAAAATATTTTAAAAATTTAGAAAGCAAAAGAAAAAAATCATAAAAAATAAATAAATAAAAAAGATTAAGAAAACCGAGAAAACGATTTAAATGAGTAAAATATTTTAAAATTTCAAAAAGAAAAAAAAAAATTAAGAAAAAATCCAAAAAAAGAATTAAGATTTCGGAGAAAAAAATGGGCTTTAATGAAAAAAAAAAATGAAATTAAATAGACAAAAAATCCAAGAAAAGAATTTAGAAAAACGAAAAATAAGGAAAAGTGGAGAGAGTAAAAAAATAAAAAATAATAATAATAACTTAAAAAAATAATGAATAAAAATAATTAAATTAAAGAAAACCGAAAACAAAATATATAAAAAAAAAAATCAAAAGAAATAAGCAAAGCAAAATCTTATAAAAAAATTAAGGAATCGAAAAAAAATCCAAAATTTTTTTCGATTGAAAAATAAAAAATCCACAATTTTTTTCGATTGAAAAATAAAAAATCAGAATTTTTTTTTGGATTGAAAAATAAAATAATAAATCGAAAAATCAAGAAAAAGAAAATAAAATAAAAAATTGAAAATTAATATAATAAAAATCTCTGATGAGGTGGAGAAAATGAGAATAAAAGTCCGCCTCCCCTCCGCTTGGACACCTTTGAATCTCAGCTTTCCAAAGTGGACCTTTTTTTTTTTGGCTACAATTTCAAAGCTTTCTGAGGGCGAAACAAACAGAAATGAAATCAAAGTCAAATTAGCTTGGTTTTCTTTTTTTGATTGAATTGCAAATTTTGTAGCTCAGATCAGAAGTTGTTGTTGTTGTTTTAGGATTCTTATTCTATTTTTTCTTTTTTGTGTAAATTTTGAGGTTTCGAATTTCACTTGCGAATCGGTAGGCAATTGAAAATCAATTAAAAACAATTTCCCCAAAAGCCCTTCAAATGAGTTAAACCATTGAGCGAGGCAGGGCTGAAAGGGGTCAGAGCGGAGGGGGGGGGGGGGATTGGATTCACTCCAGGTTAGGATAGGATAGGATAGGATGGAAGAGAGGTGTGGTGTACTTGGTAAGCCGAAGTAATTTGCATGCCAAGTGGCAACAAGGAATTTAAAAAGTTTTTTTTTTTGTCCTCCAGCTGAAAGGGTGAGCCCAGGCAGAATGGTGTGGGTGCAGGGTGAGGGGTATTATGCTCAGCACAAGGACTTGGCAGGGAAATTATTAAAATTTTAATTACGTAACTCTATGGAAATTGTCGTTGGGTCTCCTTGGTCTTAGGTCCTTGGTCTCACACAAAGGAGCCACAAAAAGTAAAGGTAGACAAAAAGAAGAAGAAGAAGAAGAAGAAGAGGAAGCCGCAAAGGTAAGGCAAAAAGAGAGAATGGCATAAAGAGCGACTTAGCCGAGCTGAGCTCCTCTAAATTGTGTCGAGTTGGGAGTTCCTTTCGACCAGAGGACTTGATTACTCTTGACAGCACCAGGCCGGGGCATTCCTGAATTTTGTATACTTTTTTTGGGTGTGGTCTTTGACTTGGCTTGATTTACTTATGCCATTGCCCCCCCCCCCCCCCCCAGGTTTACCCTAGTTTTTCCCCTTTCCGCCACTACACAAGCTTTGTGAGAGCTTGTGGGGATCTGCGGCAGGTTAAAAGTATTTCATGTTTGTTGTTTTAATTCCGCTGGATTTTCAGTTGTTTCAGCGCCATCACCATTGCCTCCCCAGGGCAAAGCACAGAGCACAGGGGGGGAGGGGGCAGGTAGGAGCCGGTGGTCCCTTTCGGTTGGCTGGCACATACAAAAGCGCGTTGACATGCTTAAATATCAAAGTACCTTTTACTATTCATCTTCATCATCGAGTGGTGGTCGGTATGTCGAAGGGGCCGGAAGGGGCCGGGTTGGGGGAGGCAGGCATTTGGGCCGCGGCCACAACATCAGCTGAATGTTGGCTTAATTTTTTTCTTCTCCTTTCTTTCGGGTTTTTTTTTTTTTTTGGTTTGACTGTGTGCATGTGTTTTTTCAAGCTTAACGGAATGAATGAAACAGTGGCAAGAAGAAGAAGAAGAGACGAGGCCAGCATCTTAATGAGAAAATCCAATGGAATGCAGTATTCACTGAAAGAGCTTAAGAGAGTTTCTGCTAGGCTACGCAGAGGAAGGAGTCTTAAAGGGTTATGAGGGAGTTCTGAAAGGGTTCAGTTCTGGTTGGATTCTATAGGTGCTTATAAAGGCGATATTGAAAGGGTATTTAGTGAAAGTCTGAGAGAATTTTGATAGAAATTTTAGTGGGTTTTGAGAGTTTATAGAAAGTGACAAAGTCTTGCGGCCTTGGCCTGGCTGAAATGAGGAAGGCATTGAAGGTATTCTGAGAGAGTGGAGGGGTTCTAGAAGAGTTCAGGGAGAGTTTTGGTGGGAGCTTTCTGAGGGTACTTGGTAGTTTTCGGGAGAGTCTTAAGAGATCTAAAGATTTTGGTAGATAGTCTTAAGCTGTTCTGGGGAAATTTTGAAGGAATTATAAGGACTGCAAGACTTAAGAGACGTCTGATTTTTAAGGGGGTTCCAAGAAGAGGTCGAGGAAGTTCAGGGGGTCCTACGAGGATTATAATATAATTCTTAAAGGCTTATGTGAGGCATCTAAGGGGAGCTGGGATATGAAAAGATCTGTCAGAGCTCTCTAAGGATTTCAAAGAAGCTCTTAGAGAGTTCAGGGGGTCCTACGATGTTTATACCATAATTTCTAAAGGCTTATGTGAGGCATCTGAGGGGAGCTGGGATATGAGAAGAGTAGTAGGAGTAGGGTCTGTCAGAGCTCTCTAAGGTTTTCAAAGAAGCTCTTAGAGAGTTCAGGGGGTCCTACAAGGATTATAATATAATTCTTAAAGGCTTATGTGAGGCATCTAAGGGGAGCTGGCATATGAAAAGAGTAGGAGGAGTAGGGTCTGTCAGAGCTCTCTAAGGTTTTCAAAGAAGCTCTTAGAGAGTTCTTAGAAATGTTTCGACAGAGTTCTGAGAAGGTCGCCCCTCCGATTTTCTTAAGGCAATTCTAAGTGACTCAGATAAGAGATGATACCCAAGGCTTCCTCCTCGAGATATCCAATGCCTCCTTCATTTAGAGAGTCTAACTTTCCTCACTTGGAATAATTAATTTATCTAACATTTTGCTACTCTTTATCTCTCCACAGATCGGAATAATCGCCTGAGACACGTGCTGCCAATTAACTGTTTTTCTATTTGAAAAGAAAGGGAAAAGAGTAAATTAGAAACTTTTTCCATCGGAGGACTCGCTTGTGCAGCAAAAGCAAAAACAATGGGCAAAAAGAACTCCAAATTGAAGCAGGACACCATTGATCGTCTCACGACGGATACATACTGTGAGTACAACAACAACAACAACAACAACAATTGCCAACAAATAAAAATGAATGCCAAAAAGAGTGCGAACTTTGTAGACACCCAGGGAGGGGGTGGGGGAGGGGGGTCTGCTCCGGGCGAGAGAATATGAGAACATGGGAGACGATGCGTGGCCAAAAAAGCTTTTGGCCCAAAACAGAAACGTTTCAAGTAGGCCAATTTTTTTCTGGTTTTTTTTTTTGGTAGAAGCAAAAAACCAGAAGAAAAATGCCATCAAATCTGCTGAGTTATGTGGCATATTAGGAAAATAGCAAGGCAGCTGGGAAGGGGCTGCAGGGGGGCCTTGTAGATTGGGAAGGGCTTGAGTGGCCAAAAAAAAAAAATGTCAATTTCTTGGCCAGCCTCAGGGGGGCTCGAGTAATGCAGCAAAAACCACTCAAAATATCAAAACTCAGCAGTTCCTTTGGAAGCCAAAAAACCAAAGAAGAAGAAGAAAAATCAGAGACAAATTTGAATTTGGAATTTTGTAATTTTCGGTTACCACAATTTCGCATTTTTTCCCCAGCTAAAATGGTTTTTTCAAAAAGTCGATAAACACATTTTCCATTTAGCGAAAATTTAGTTTTCCCAATTAGTTTTTCCAATTAAATTTTATGCATTTGCATATTTGGGAATTTAATTGATTTCATACAATTTGCATATTCACACTCTTTTCGAAGGACCAACCGAGTATATACACTTTGTTCGCAGGCCTGAGAATCCGAAGGATCCCTTTAGGAGTAGTCGGTATAGCTATATCTATATCTATATCTATATCTATATCTATATCTATATCTATATCTATATCTATATCTATATCTATATCTATATCTATATCTATATCTATATCTATATCTATATCTATATCTATATCTATATCTATATCTATATCTATATCTATATCTATATCTATATCTATATCTATATCTATATCTATATCTATATCTATATCTATATCTATATCTATATCTATATCTATATCTATATCTATATCTATATCTATATCTATATCTATATCTATATCTATATCTATATCTATATCTATATATATTTCTATACTTTTATCGAAAAGAGTCTGAAAGCTTCGGCACCTCGAATGATTTACCTTTTTTTGGCTTTTCCCTTTTAGTCGAATTGAAAATTTAAATTTGCTTACTTATTTCATTTTTTGGAAAATTTTTGTTGACCCAATTTTTATATACTATATAGATATATATATATATTTTTTCTTTATTTTATTTATTTTTTTTTTCGTGCCAAAACCTTTTCTTATTTTTGAGTAGAATGAACACAATTTTTTTTTAAATTTTTTATTTTGTTTTTAGGTTTTCCTTTTGCTTAATTTATTATTTTATATTTTATTTATTTATTTTTTAATTTTTCCCTATCATTTTTTTTTCTGATCATTTAAATTGCCACCAAAATTTATTTCTTTCTTTGCCCACCTAAATTAATTTTTCTTTGGTTTATTTAAAGATTTTTTTTTTATAATTAATTTTTTTTTTTTTATCAAAAATAATTTTCGTTATTTTTATCTGAATTTTGTATTTTTTTTTAATTTTTATTTCTTTTGATTTATTAAATATTTTCTCCTTAAAAAAAGAAAGAAGAAGAAATAGTTTCTTTCATGGTTTTCTTATATTTTTGGCTTTTCATATATTTTCTTGATTTCTTGCGGAATCCCCTTTTCGGCCCTCGCTGAGAATTTGGCAAATATTTTGTTTGGTTTTATTTTGGTTCTGGTTTATGTTTGTTTGGCTTAACTTGAATTTGTTGTTTCTTTGTTCTTCGTTTTGTGCTGTGTTCTTTCTTTTTGGCTTTTGGTTTTGTTCTTTTCTATTCTTTTATATTTATTGTTGTTATTGTTGTTTTCATTGTTGTTGTTGTGTGGTGGTTTATGTTAAGTTGCTTTTTGGAAGCGGCCAACGATTTTGGCCAGCATTTTCAGTTCGTGTTATTTGTGGCCCCGCTTAAGGGCATTTTCGGCTGTGTAAGGGAAATTCTCTGATACCCTAAATGTATATAGGGGTGCGGCCATGAATGTGGAGAGTCGGGCTTTATTATTCAGAAATTTATTTTTATTTCGAACATTTGGAAAAGTTCAGGCAACGGGGTTAAAGTTTGGCGAAACAAGTTTCCTTTTTTTCTTCACCGAAAACAGATGCCACTGACTTGGTCGAAGGGGGGCGGAGGGGAGTTGGGTTTGGGTTGGGGTTCTTGGATTCGTCTGGTCTTAAGTGGCTTGCAAGTGGGCTGCTTTGGCCTGAAGTGAGCTTAGGCTAGCTGACTGGTTAGCTGCTTGCCTGGTTGGCAGGTCTAAGCTAGCTTGACTGCAATTGCCAGTGCAGATGCGTGTGTGTGTAGTGTGTGTGTGTGTGTGTGAGTTGGTTGTGTGCCCAGAGCTTTAAGAGATTTTTATTGTTTATGACCAACAAGAAGAACAGCAATCCTGTTAACATTCATGCGAACAACACAGAAACGTGGCCCCGTTGGCTGAGTGCCCTGCAAAGTAGGCAATAGTTTTTTTTCTCCTCCACTCGGTTGCTTGTTTTTTTTAACGGGCCATAAATGAGTGGAGGCCACGTGGGTAGAGCATGAATGAAGTGAGCAAGCGAGTGGAGTGGGTCAAGTGAGTGTGTAAGTGAAGTAAGCAGTGCACTTCTTTTTTTTTTGTAGGAAAAAAGAAATGTAAAGTGAGTTTGATTGGAAGAGACTCAGAATCGTTTCGCTTCCTCTCAATAACAAGGCATTAGCAGTGGCAAAGTGCAAATGGCAATAACAGAAAATTGCAGGCCACCACCATGGGCCACACCGTTTGATTATAAAATGTTTTTCAATGTTTTCCTCTCTCCCTCTATCTCTCCTTCTCTGTCACACTCTTTAGTGTTTTTTTTTTTTGCCGGCTGCTGTTTCTTGTTTGCTCTTGTCTGTGCTTGTCCATGCTTGTGCCGAGATTGTCTCTACTTTTTTTTTTGTTCCTTTTGCTCTTCTGTTTGTGTGTGTTCCCGTCATTTTGCTGTTTGTTTTACGCTTGGGCAAACAGATGGTGCGCATTTTTTTATTTTTTTTTTTTTCGGTATTTTCTGTACCACCGACTCTTGGCTATATTAAAATCGCTTATAAAACTTATAAAAAACAGAGGGAGAGAGTGGAGGTAGGAATGGAATGGATGGAATAAAGGCAAGTGTGGGCCCTGAAGGAGCCCTGCCAATCGAGTGCCATATAATGTCATATTGCCAGGCCATTTGAGTGGTTCTATCTGTGTGTGTGTGTGTGTGTGCAGTTGGCCCCCTCAGGTCTTGTCAGGCAGAGACATGCATAAACTCGCACACATTTTCAGCTATGCAAACACACATTGGCTGACTGAGCATGAAGCGAGTCCAGGAGCGGCTTCCCAGCCAGGCGCCAGGGTCAATTCTGTGTGAGGCTGTGACATACAGATAGTTAGTGGCCTGTTCTGTCTGGACTTGTCATAGTGTGACATCCTGCTCATTTTTGATGAGGCATCCGGCATGGACCAGCCGGGACCTTTTTTCCACTTTGCTTCAGGATTCTCCTTCCTGCCTAGCTCTGACTAATCTCTCAGTCTGGTTTTCTGTCTGACCCTGCACTTACCTGGCTATGAACTGAAGCCATTGTTCTTGTCTAGTCTGGCCCTCGATTCTGACTTGTCCAGACTTAGAACTGGCTTCAATCTGCTTTTGGTCTGTCCCAGGGCTCCACCCAGACTCGTCTAGTGCTTCTAGGAATTTAATTGGCTTCCGTCTGGTCTCGAATTAAAACCATCTTGATCTGATCTGGTCACCCATTGGCTATCCCAACCTTCTCCTCCGCCTTAATCCGCTCCTGTTTGATTCAGTCCGTGGCTGTTTCTGCTTCATGCCGTGTTCCGCTCTTTCCATGACCATCACGCTCCTGTCGATTTTCATTATGATTTGTCTCTGTTCCATGAATGAAATTCTGTACAATGATTCCGCCCTTTTCCCCCTTCACACACACACACACACACACACACACACACACACACACACACACAGCATGTTCATCATGTCAGAATGCTTTGCGGCACTCAAAATTCAATTGAATGTTGAAATTATTATTGCACTTGTTGTTTCGGCTAGTACACTTCATTGTCACGCTCTCCTCCACACACACACACACAGATACACACTCATACAGAGACAGAATGACGCATGTGAGCTTTGGTTTGTCTCTGTTTGATTTGGTTTTGTTTTGTTTGTGCTCGGTGAAGTGGTGCACTCAATTTGAACCGGCTTGACATTTTGCTGGAAATGCCAAACAAGCCAACTCGAAATCTTACTAATCAAACTTTGGTCCCTACTGCTTTCTCTCTCTCTTTCTCTCCTTCTCTGTCTGAAATTGATTGTTGAATTTACTTTGCTGTTTATTGATTAAGCCTGACATTTTTGACTTGGCTACTTTGGGTCTATCCTGACTGAGTTAGTCGCTTGCTCCTCAAAGGGGGAGATTGAGATAAGACTTTGCCATGGACTAAGGGCTGAATATTCCTGGTAGACAAGCTTTAATCAATATTAGATCGATAACGATAATGTGTGTAACTATGAAGGTTAATTATATTGATAATCGTTTAGTTACTTGGAAAGGCCTTCTCGGAATTGTGAATCGATAAAATCATAAAGCTTTTTTTTGTTTACCGAAGGCTCTAAATTACCTAATCGTTCTTTAATATTTTCATATGATGTTTAATATGTTTATAAGGTTGAGTCTATATAGCCTATAAAGATCTATATAGGTACTCCCATTAAGAGCAGATGTCAATTATCTTAGGACAAAAAGGATCAACGGTAGCATAAAAGGTAAAAGATTTTTTTATTAATTCCGAGTATGTCTCGGTAACGATATCAGCTAGTCAGCTATAGGATCTTATCAAACTGATTATAGATAATATTTCTGATGCTTTCCATTATCTTTATATAACTCCTTATAGCTCAGTCCTGATTCTCTTGATACCTTCTCAATCCAATGGCTTAGGCTTTTCCAATGATGTCTTGAAATTTTTGAGATATTTTCATTATCTTTATATAACTCCTTATAGCTCAGTCCTTTCGATAGCTCAGTCCTGATTCTTTTGATACCTTCTCAATCCAATGGCTTAGACTTTTCCAAAGATGCCTTGAAACTTTTGAGATATCTCAGAATTGGCGCCTTCTCTAATTTATCGAGTAGAACGAATCCCTTTTGCGAATCCTTCGAGAGATAATAAAATTTACACAGCTTTCAAATTAATCTCTTTGGGTTTATTTTTTCTTCTTTCGATTTTTATTATTTTTCGCCCCTGATTTGCCCAGAGAAATGCTTACAATTCGCCCCTGGAGCCAGCTACTTTTCATATATCAAACTCAAATTGAATAGTAAACGATTTCATTACCTAATATTTCTCGACGACAATTGAAATCCTTCATGTTTACCCTGCAGCCCAATAGGGGGCGCCGACTGACTCACTGACTCACTAACTGACTGAATGACGTATTGGCCGAACCCCGGGACTGAAATGTTGTAAATAATTTGCTAATGGGGCCATCGAGCGCAGCTGAGCGCATTGCCATCAATATGGTGGGACAACACAAAGCGCCATCTATCCGGGCTCTCGATGGCGTGGGCAAAGCAGGCAAGTTAAGAAGGGTAGGTGTGGGTGGTGAGTGAGGGGGTGAGGGGTGGGGAAAGGGAGTGAACAAATTCTGGTTTTATTCACAGTTGGTCTGAACAAAAGTCATGAAATGTTAGTCAAGGCAAACAACTTGCAATGTTTATACAAGTAAATTTTTATACGTTTACAACAACAACAGCAACAATAGCAACAAAGACCAGAACAGTTACACTGACAAAAACAACAATGGAGAGAAGCAATCGACTGATACCCAATAGAGCAAGGCAGTCAGTAAGTGGGCGAAATGGAGAGAGAGTGAGGGAGAGAGAGAGAGTGAGTGGAGAGCGGCTTTGTTTCACTTGAACAAGCAAAGGGGAAGCAACAACAACAACAACAACGACGAGAGAGGTAAAAAGCTTTAGCTTAACCAAGTCGACTATAATTTACTCTACTCATTTTCACTTCCTGACTGACTGAACCGAGGTACAGTTGACTCAGACAAACAGACTGTGGAAAAGAAGTACAGTTGACTCCGACAAACTATAACAACTATAACAATGGCAAGAGAGAGCATCCCGCCTAGACTATAAAATGAAAGCAGAAAGGGTATAGAAAAACAACGAAGAGAGAGAGTAAGAAAATGTAAAAAATCGAAAATTGCCAATTGACGTAAAATTATGATGTGCTTTGAGTCAACTTCAACTGGCAGCAACATTTTAGCATAATGGCAATAATGCCAGCAACAACAACAAAAACAAGAACAAGCCGAAGGAGGACCAACAAAGGATAACACTAAACTGAACAATTCATTGCCGGCAGTGGCAGTGGCAGTGACAGTGGCGGTGGCAGCGGTGGTGGCAGCGGTGATGGCGCCACTCATCGACTCGCCCAGCCCAGCTACCCTGTGATTTGAACATGATGAGCAGTGACGGCCTTTGAGGCCGCCAAAAGCCAACGACAAAGAAAATTGCCGCGCTCAGATTTTTTTTTTTTTTTTTTTTAGCTCTTTCTACATTATTACCGTTACTTTTTTTTGTCGCCCCCAACCCTCTCTCTCTCTCTCTCACACTCACACTCACTCAGTCTTGCTCATTTCATTGCCTGCGATTCATGTTGTTTGACTTAACTAACACCCTCTCTCTCTCTCACACACTCTCTCCCTCTCTCTCTGACACTCTCATTGCGCTTAGCCTTTCAAACTAATTTCAGATATGATCAGTGTCAGGCAGCATTATGTGAAAGCCTCACCCCCTACCCGCTCTCTCTCACTCACTCTCTCTCTGTCTCTTTCACTTTCAGTGTTTTGTGTGGGCTTCGGTTTCAGTTTCAATTTGGTTTCATGGCCTTTTAGAGCCCAAATCGACACGTCGACGGGCATTAATTTTATGATTCCTTGGCGTTCAATTTGTATTTGCCTCGTCGATTTTGTTCTTGCCTTTTGATTTCTTTTCTCTTTTCGCTTGTATAAAAATCATATTAAAGCAGCAGCCCCAAATAGCTGGCGGTCATAAAAGCATTAAATATTTATACCCGTGGGAAAAATAAATAAAAATAACAGCAAAAAAAAAAAATTCATATTTATTATTTAATGACGCCACGTTTAGTGACTGCCCTGTCTCTGCGTATGTGTGTGTGTGTGTGTGTTTATCAATAATAATTACGGTTTCATTTTGCAAAATACCGGATAATCCATTAAATTTATTAAACATTAAAAATGATACCAAAAACAAAGGATTATTTGATGCCCCCTGCCCGCCTCCCTTTCTCACTTTGCTCATTCGAGGTTTATATAAAGATAATCTCAGGAACTGAGGACTTCCAACGGCCAACTCTGGTAGTACTCAAATAAACGCTTTGACCAAAATTGCAGTGGCGCCATCTAGTGTTCCATGCGCTCTGTTGACGAGCTGGATAGACAGATTGAGTCCCCTTGGTCTGCACAGTTCCAACTCCGACATTTTCGGGTTAATTGAAAAATTTGTATATAAAAATAAGTTCAAAACTATTTTTAATACACCTGTCAGACAACTGACTCAGTAGTCGTAGGGGTAAAGGGCTCGGTTAGAACTTAGAGCTTAGTTTGGTGCTGACCCGGGTTCCGGGTTCTAGCCTCCCCAGGAATTTTTTGAAATTTTTATGTTTTTCCTAAAAAATATCGAACAAAAGTAAGTTTCAGTTAGGGTACTTTCGGTGGTCCTACGTCTCACAGCGTTAAAGGGTTGGCATCATCCCCTACTAATTGATGTACTTTTGAGGTGTTGGTTCGATTCCTGGCTAGAACCGAATTCAACGAGGAGAAAAATGGAACTGTAAATATATTCAACACTGTTCTCCCTTAGATGTTTAAGTTCAAAGTGAAAAAGCTGTATATTTGATAAGAAAAAGAAAAACACTTCTTTCTTCACCAACAACAACAACAATAACAACAACAACAACAACAAAACATGCTACAAACAACTGTATAAGGTCTGAAAAAAAAAACAACACAGCAAGAACAAAAAAAAAGAAAAAAAAAGAAAAAAAAAGAAACAAAAGGAATATGATGGATAATGATAGAAAACAACCGGTCGTCAAACCCGCTAAAGAATGTACAATGAAATGAGAACTTACACTTAAAGGAATCAGGTGGATATTAAGCTGTGAGACGACTCCCGGTGGGATCAGGGGAAAGAAACCAAAACAAAAACAGACACCGCGGAGAGCGGACCACCCTTTTGCTGCTGAAAAAAAAACTTTTTTTTTATTTTTTTATATGATCAGGGTGACTAGAGAAATCAATCAGTCCGTCTGACCGTCCATATGTCCCTCCGTCCGTTTGAACATCTAGATCTTAGTAAGAGCTAGGATAACCAAACTTGGGAATCGGACTCCTTATGTGTGTACACTGCTTGAGTTTATTTTCTTTTTCTCCCCCCGGCCCCCCTTCCATCCCTTCACTTTTTCAAAGCCGCATAATTTCTAAACCTTTCGGATTTAAGTATTAGTTGCTTCCAAAAAGTTGTTAGTCATCTAAAAATCTTTCGATTGATATCAAACATGACTAAAATCGGACTATTTTTCCAATAGATATACAAAAAACAAATTTTCAGAGTCAAGATTTTAGTTCCCCTTGCCTAACTGGCAAACGGTCGAATGAACTGTCCGATAGATGGCGTGCTTGGAGTATTGTGTACAATGTGTCGTTGGACTTAAAGGAATATTAAGACCAGAGGTTTTATTTGAATGTAGACGACCAGGATTACCACCTGACTAGGGTTGCCACCTTTTCTTTTTCTATTCCATCTACTCGGTAGAGGGTACCCCAAGCTCGGATACGACCGAGTTTATGTTTAAGCCAAAAATTTCAAAAATTCACTCGACTTAATTCAAATTAAAAATTTCAAAAATTTACTCAATTTAATTCGAAAATTAAAAAAAAAAAAAATTATAAATTTTTTCAGCGATTTTTATAAGGCAAAAAACTTGGATACTGCATTTTTTCTGTTTTGTTTTCAATTCTTTTTTGATTACTTTTCGAAAACTGCAGCGGTGCGAGGCGAGCGAGGCCAAGGTCTGAGATAAACAAGTGGAAGAAAGTATTCATTAAGGGAGAAAAGGGTTTGATGGGTCCGGGGGGAGGGAGCGGAAGGGTACCTTCCGCCAGCCAAGCTGCTCTGTAGAAAGTTCACCCATCAGACACACACACACACACATACACACACACCGTATGAGAGAGAGTTTTTCGTTGAATTTCACACCCGCATGGGAAGGTCGACACTCAAACAGCCACGCCCGCAAAGCCTTTTTGCTAGCTCCTACCACCCCTCTCCCCCCACCTCCTGCGACCCCTACTGCGGTCCTGCAGACTACCCGCACACACCCCTTTCGCCTTGTTCATTAATTAGCATGTGGCCACACCCATTAACTTGTCCCTGGTCCTTTTCCTCACACACACACACACACACACACAATGGCTGAGGCCTGGCTTTTTGTGTGAAAAAGTTGAATTAAATCAGTTTAAAATTAAATTAAATAAATAAAGGCACACACGCACACGAAAGCTTTTAGGATCTTTTGAATGCCCGCCTAAAGGCAGCAGCAAAAAAGGAACAATTTTCTAAAAAAAAAGTAAATAAATAAATAAAAAATTTTGAAAAAAAAAAATTGTCTACAAAAATTTAAAAAACGCCACAGGCGACCAGCATTTCCTGTGTAAACGAATAAAACGAAAGCCTTAGCCAAATTGTAAGCAGAAAAATAAATTTACAAAAAAATAAAATAAATAAATTGTTTCTCTCTCTCAAAAAAAAAAAAAAAATAATAATAATAACAATAAACATAATCTATATAAATATAAATAAAAGAGAGAGAGAGAGAGAGAAAAAAATAAACCAACAAAGGAGCAAAAAAATTGAATCAAATTAATAAGCCTAATGGGAAAATCGACAGAAAAAAAACAAAGATAACAAAAAAATTACATTAAATAAATAAAAATTTGGAAACAAAACTATCAGTAAAAAATAGAGGAAAAAAATTAAAAAAAAAAAAAAAAAATAATAAATTGCATCAGTAAATTAAATTTAAAGATTAAAAATGAAATTAAATGAAAGAGTGAAAAAATATAAAATAAATAAATGAGCACAAAAAAAAAAAAATTAATAAATTTAAATTAAAGAAAAAAAGACAAAAAATTATAAAATAAAAAAAAACAAGTAAGCAATTAACAAAATTAAGGAAAAATGTAAAATAAAAAAAAATTAAATTAAATAAAAAATTAAAGAAAAATGAAATTAACAAGAGATAAAATTCATGAAATTAGTAAAAAGAGAAAAATAAAAAATAAAGAAAAATGAAATTAACAAGAGATAAAATTCAGGAAATTAGTAAAAATAGAAAAATAAAAAATAAAAAAAAAAACCAAATTAATTAAATAAGTCAGTAAAACTTTAAGAAAAAAAGGAATTTAAGCCAATTTAATAATTTAATTATAAAAATTAAAAGTTAAGAAAAACAACAAAAAAAAAGAAAGAAAAATGAAAAGAAAATAATATTAAATAAAAGCTTGAAGAAAATAAAAATTAAATATTTTAAAGCGCAAAAGAAACGTCTGGCAAGGCTTTGCTGGTTCACTCCAACCAGAGAGGATGAGGAGAATACAGACAAAAAAAATGAAGAAAAAATACCGTTACACTCACGCCACCGCACCCAGCAAAACTCAGGCCTCAGCAACTCAGGCCATCAATGCTCCGGCTATGAACTAATTTGCTTTACTGCTGCTGGCAAAGCACACACACACACGCACACACACACGCGCGCACCCCTCACACCACTCCACACTAGCGCCGACGTTGCCTGGGTATGTGTGAGAGGGAGAGGGGGAGGAGGAGAGGCCAGTGGCTTCACCTCTAAGCATGTTTTATTCATGTAACCGCAGTAAAAGTCGGCACCCTCAGCCGTGGCCCCAGAAGCTCACTTAGTATCGGGGCATTGCATTGGCGTGCGTAGACTTTTAAAATAGCGCCTTCGAGTGGTGTGAGTGGGCAAGCAGGAGTGAAAGAGAGAGGGAGAGAGAGTGAGAGGGTGCTAGAATGAGTGGGCTGAATGAGTGCAGAGAAGTGACTGAGTGGTTTGGGTAAGTGTAACGGCATCGGGCAAAGTAAAGTGTTGCTTGCCTTTTATATGTGTATGTGTGTGTGTGAGTGTGTGTGGGTTTTGATAGCTCTGGCTTATAATGAGTTATATTTTAGTTGAGGGAAGCTTTTTCAATTTAAGTCGACTGGCGTTTGCTTAGTTCGCAGCGCCGGCAAGTTGAGCTTAAGTTGAAGGCGAGTTTAACTGGCTCCGTTTGCTTCACTTAAATGTGTGCGTGTGTGTGCATGTTTATGTGTGTGTTAGTGCATTGCGTGTGGCATTGGCAAGCTTTGCCACTTTGCCAGACTGCAGTCACTCAGTGCGGGGAGCGCACATATGCACACAGCCATAACCGCAAAACTACACACACAAACACACACACACTTATACAGAGAAATTCTTAGTTCGCTTGAATTGTCGTTTTCGCTTTAATATTGTTTTCCTCCACTCTTCTTCTTCTTCGTCTTCTTAGAAGCGCAATTTTCTTATCTTTGCCCTTTTCACTTGCTCTTGTGGTATTTTGTTATGTTTTTTATTTAATATACGCATTTTATTTTTTTGTTATGTGTATGTGTGCGTGTGTGCTTTTGTTGTTGTTGCTATTTTTTTATTTCATTTTTTTTTTTTTTAAGTGGCGAAGAAATGATTTGGCTGTTGTTAAGTGCAAACGTGCATGCCATGCAAGCGATTCCAAGCGACTTTAATGGCTTCTTTCTACACACACACACACACACACTCACACACACACAGTCAACCATACTTGCCTAGGCACTTACAAGCTGGGCGGTCTCAAATTTCTTATGAAAAGAAAGAACGAAATGCTGACTATTTGTAATCTAAGGAGGTGAGCGGGGAAGGGGGGGGGGGGGGGGAATTCTGGAATACCTATTTAAATCTTAATTATTTATGCCATGTAATTGGAAATGTGGCATGCAAGTCTAATTTCAAATCAAATCAAAAGCAAATTAATTCAAAAATATTTCCAACAAAGAAATCAAAACATGAGGTGAAAAGGGAGGGAGGGAAAAAGGGAGAATAATATCAGAGTTTCTGCTAAAAATCGAAAAACCCTAGAAGGTGTTTTCTTTCTAGATCGGAAAAATAGAAAAAAATCAGAAGAAAATAATTTTCAAGAAAGCAAAAGGCGCAGCCATTTGAAAGGATTCAGCCGGGTTCAAGCGATATATCAATAAGTATTTGAAAACTAGATGGCGCTAAGAATAGCCAAGATCAAAGAGTATAAAATATTCTTCCTCTTTACATAATTTTCTCTCCTTCCTCTGAGGCTTACTTACCACCCTTTTTGTTCCAGCTGTTTACCTGTACTTTCCCTTCCCTCTTACCCTTCTTTTATTGGCATTTAAAAGGGTTCAGCCAGGTTCAATAAGTATTTGAAAACTAGATGGCGCTAAGAATAGCCAAGATCAAAGAGTATAAAAAATTCTTCCTCTTTACATAGTTTTCCCTCCTTCCTTTGAGGCTTACTTACCACCTTTTTGTTTAAGCTGTTTACCTGTACTTTCCCTTCCCTATCCCCCCTCCCTCTCACCTTTTTTTCGAATTGATTTAAATGGCTTAGTTGAAGCTTTGAGAAAATAATTAATCAAGCCATTCAATTGGCTTTTAAAAGGATACAAAGCAAAAGTGCATACATTTTATGAGCCTCACTCACTTCCTAAATCCTTTCCGCTTCTCCCCCGCCCCTCACACCTCTCTCGACCAATGGCATATGGAATATTTATAGCCTTTGACATGGAATTGGCATGACCGAATGACTGACGACCAGAACGAGTATCTGGCTGGGTTGATTTGTCTGACTGACTCGCACTGACTGACTCTACGCCTGGCTTCGCCATATCTGTGCGAGTGTGTGTGTAAAAAGTGGGTGTACTTTTGTCTGTCGTCTAAGTTGTAATTAATTAAATGATTTATTGAATGATGTGCACTTTGTGCAAGAAACAGAAAATTCCGAGCCGGGGGAAAAAAAAAGAGCAAGGCGAGCGTTGGCTGCGGGGCCATCATCGTCATTAGGTTCTCTGTCAAAGTCATAAATTTTCCTAGCATATCACTTAAATAGAAAGCCCAGAGACAGGCACAATCGTGCTCAAGACATGCTGAGACAGCCACAATCGTGCTGGCAGTGAGAGGGGGGCGATACACTTGTGTGATTTTTTTTAGCTTTGCAAAAGAGACTCTCACTTCTTTCCGTCTCTTTCTCATACTGTCTTTTTCTGTCCTAGTTGTTTCGGCTCCTCTCTCTCTCTCTTTCTCTGCCTCTCACTTCTCTCCGTCTCTGTCTCATACTGTCTTCTTCTGTCCTTGTTGCTGGCTTGGCTCCTCTCTCTCTCCCTCTCACTTCTCTCCGTCTCTTTCTCATACTCTCTTCTACTGCCCTACTTGCTGTATCGGCTCCTCTCTCTCTCTCCGTCTCTTTCTCATACTGCCTTCTTCTGTCCAAGTTGCTGGTTTGGCTCCTCTCTCTCTCTCCCTCTCACTTCTCTCCGTCTCTGTCTCATACTGTCTTCTTCTGTCCTACTTGATGTTGCGGCTCCTCTCTCTCTTTCTGCCTCTCTGATTCGCCTAGTAGGCTTTCTCTGCTCCTTGTTCCTTCACTCCTTCTCTTTCTTGTCTTAGTTCTCGTATCACAATTTCTCGTTCTCTACACTCCAACTTTTTTCCATGTGTCTTTCGAGCTTTCTTTCTTAACTCTATCTTTCCTTATCCCCCTTGCAACCCTGATCTCTTCTCTGCTTCTCATTGTGCTTCACTTTCTTTTTTTTTTAGTTTTTTATGTCTCCTTCTTTAGCTGTTCTTGTGCTCTCTTTTTTCCAGTTAGTCTGTCTGCTTTCCTTTTTATCCACTTCCTTCTTTTTTATTTAGTAATTACCCTCTCATTCCTCATTATTGGAATAGATTCTGAGCTTATTCTTCTGCTCTTTATCTCTTCTTTCTACAATCACAGACTTCTTTGTCATTCGCTCTTTACCTCTCTCTCTCTCTCTCTTTCTTTGCCATCGACTCCATCCCTTTTCCTTTCATTCTATAGTCTTCTCCTTTTCCTCCTACAGTTCGCTCTTTCGCTTTCTCTTTGTTCGTCTGGCTCATAGTCAAACTGTACCTTAGACTCTCACTCTCACTTAACTTAATTCCACTTTCCGTCCACCTTTTTCGCTCTCAATTTCCATTCACTTAGTTTGTTTCATTTATTTTTTGGGCTTAACCCCACAAAGCCGCTCAAGTGCCCGTCATCAATCTAAACTGAGCCCAGCCCAGGACCATCCTGTCTGTCTCTGTCTCTATATCTATCCCTGTCCTCGGTTATCCTGTCTCGACCAGTTCTCCTTAAGCTGCCATAACTCAAAAGATTCTCCGGCTAAGTCAGTTGGGTCTCCTTGAAAGACAACAACAACAACAACAGCAACCGCAACACCTATAAGTCTTGAGACTTGGCTAAACTGTGAGAATTTTCTATTACGCCCTTTGAGTGCTCCCTCCCCCTCTCCAGCCATCAAACGAATTGACTGCATAACTCATACGACCTGTGCGACGGCTGAGCTAGCATACCGTTTGCATTGCGTGGCGTAGGCGTGAAAATTCCCGGCAATAGTGGAATTTTTATTTGCCTTCTCTTATTTTTATGACCGAAAAGATATCGGCGCATTTCCCCACACGAAATTGTCGACAATCATTCAAAGCAAGCCAAACGGAATTTACCTCTGGCTGAAACGAGATAAGCCCGACCCGACAAACTTTTCCCTTGATTTATTATTTCTGAGGTTAGCTGGCATTTCTCAGGTCCTCCTTTACATTATTTGGAGAAGAAGAAGTAGAAATATATTTTAATATTTATATTGAAAGAGACATCTTGGGGTTATTTCCAGATAAGTCCAAACCACTAGGCAAATCGACGGAACATGGAGCCACCATATCATAAAGCTCTTCTGCAGACCCAAATCGGCTAAGGCTGATTTAAATCTTTGTGGGATTCCTGAATGAAAGTTCATATGTACACTGAACCTAATATAGATCGACTGTTAGAATTTTGAGTTATCCTTGAGATCGAAATTTGAAGTACACAAGAAGTTTTCTAATCATCAAAGACCCATAAATCCTTAGACTTTTTTATATGGCAGCTGAGTGATATATTTATAAGTCAGTATGTGACAGTTTTCAGTGTCTTTATATAAGATATCCCCAAAAACGAATCGGAGTCAAAGGAAAGCTATAGCATATAGTTGGATACGTATATAGTCGGATCCAGTTGGTGTCAAGCCTCAGGGCACAACTGTACTTATTCGCTTAGGGGCAATCATTCAGCCCGGGTTAGGCTTATCAATTTCGCTTAAGCTCTCTGGATCCACTAACATAAAATTTAAATAAAATTTAATTGATTTAAAAACAAAAATAACAATATTTTCCCCCTCGTCTCTCTCTTTTTTTCAGTCACTGAAAAGGAAATCCGACAATGGTGAGTTGAGAAATGCTTAAATTGCTCATAGAAGAAAAAAATTCACTTTGCTGATTTAAAAGTTGATTTGTCATTAAAAATGCATGAACAATGTTGTCAACCCGTTTAAACCGACCAACAAAAAAGGCACTCAAAAATTTATTATTTATTTCGGTTTGGTTTCCCCCGAAAGGCCAAGTCAATTTGTAAATTTCAACGGCTTTTTCGAAATTCTTAATCAAAAAGTTTTAAACTAAAAACTAAGAAGAATTCTGAATTCATTTCAATGAGAATAAATTAAATTTGGTTTGTGAAAATTCGGAAATTCGAAATTCTTTCAAATTATTTTTTTTTTTTTTTTTTTTTTTTTTTTTATTTAGAGATCAATTTTTTTAGATTTTTATAGATTTTTTTTCTGGACCAGAAAAAATGGGAATTTTTTTTCAACTTGAAAATTGATTTGTCTTGGGAAACTTTCGAGGATTTTTGAATTATCAGTTTTAATTTTTTTTCGGGATCTTTCGTATTGAAAGGGAAATAATTTCCAACATTTTTTGAACAGCTTCAGAAATTCCGAAATTTTCACAAACCAAAAAAAAAAAAAAAACTTGAGCTTCCTTAAAATTTGAAGGCTTTTCAAAAAGAGTTGTTCGAGTTTGAAAAAAGAAGTAAAAGTTTCCAGTTAACAAGAAACAAATCCCTTATCCAAGTCCTCTTGAAACTGTCAAATTGGTCTGAAGTCTTTCTTTCTCCTACTCACTCACTCACTCCTGCTCTCTCGCTCTCACTTAACTCTTGACAAAGTCCTTGAAATCATTTAAAAAGTAATACATTTTTTTTTGTAAATATTTTCGGTTCAATTCCTTACAAATCTGACTTTATTCTTGAATAACAAAAAAAAAAAAACAAAGACAACAACAAAAAATTTTCTTTCTTCTTCTTATTTTCTGGCTACTTTCGCTCTTGTCTCCACCTTCATCTCAACTTGTGAACTTGACTGAACTGTGTCTGTGCTATTCTCAACTCTGAACTTTCGAACTTCAAAATCCGCGAAATAATTCCCAAACACACAAACACACACACACACACATACACATATACCAAAAAAGGCACAAAGGCTTTCTCAAAGACTGTCCGAATGGCTTGCTGACCGAACAGGTAAGTAAAAATTTTTTTTCATAAAAATTTTCCTTTTTTTTCAAAAATTTTTAAGTTTTAATTGTTCGAAAAAATTGTAAGCAAAATTTGCAACATTACTTGAGTTTCTCTTTATTTATTCTTCCGAGCAAATCATTTTCTTTGAGCACCGAAAAGTAGGCAATGTTTTTTTTTTCGATTTTTTGTTCATGACGAAATTTCTCAAGAATTTCGGAAAAAAGGAGCAAGAAAAAACCTTGAGCAAAAAGTTAAAAATTTTTGGACAAAGCAAAAAAGCAGAAGCCGAAACTATTCCCAAAACAACAACAACAACAAGAGCAACTTACAACTACTTAAAGCTTTTAAAATCCAAAAGTATGTTGCTCATTGGTCTGGTCTGGTCTGGTTGGGTCTGGTCTCTATCTCACTCTCTCTATTTTTTTCTCTCTCTCTCTCTCTGACGTTGTTGTTGTTTTTCTGGCTTTTTCGCGGTTTTGGCCACATGTCCCTGTCATCATGTCCCCCAAAGAGCTTTCAGCCGCCTCCCCGCCAACCGAAAAAAAGCATGTTTATTTTTTTTTCTCTTTCTCTATTTTCTCTACTTTTATTTATTTATTTATGTTGCTCCTTTTTTTTTTTTTTTGGTTTTTGGTGATGATTTTCGTCCGTGTTTTTTCGTTCCCAGTTTGTGGCAAATTTGATGTTGGCGGGCTTCGGCTCTTCTGGGCTTTCCCGGAAAGGGGCAAAACTTTTCACATTAAATATTCTGAAAATAGATAGGAATTTAGTTTATTTATTTATTTTTGTTTGTGGTCCCACAGATAAGTAAAAAGAAGAAGAAGAACCAAAACATTACAAACTGTGGTGGACATTTTCAAGGCAAAAAATTGGCAAAAAAAAAAAAAAAAAATATATGGAAAAAGAGAAAAAAAATTTTTAAGCAAAGGAAAAATGAAATATTTCAAAAATTTGTTTAGCAAAAAAAATGTTAGTTTTTGTGTTACTTTGAAATCAACTGGGAACAAAAAGAAAATAGACTGAGGATGGAATCAAAGTAAATTGAGGAGGATAAGAATGGAATGAGAATGAGATGGAAATGGAACAAAAATAGAATGAAGATGGAATAGAAATGAATTGAATTGAGAGTCGACTGAGACTAGAACTTAATCTGGATCGACTGAGGATAGAAGTTCAAAAAGATTTTGAAACTGGAAATGAAATGAAAATTCAAGGTAAAAGCAATAAAAATGAAGTGACAGCGGAATGAAATGAGGATGGAATGTGCATGTATGTAACATCCAGAAGGATACGTCGGAGACCTCCCAAAGTTATCTAGACTATGACCAGGGTGACTAGGGAAATCGATCGGGCTTTATCCGTCTTTCCGTCCGTCCATCTGTATGAACCCAAGGATCTCAGGAACTACAAAAGCTAGAACCATGAAATTTGGTATATAGAATTAATAGGATCCGAGAAAGGGCAAGTTCATTTTTCAGTTTTTTATTGAAAATTAGTAAAATTTCATTTTCTATTGGAAACTTTTTTTTTGTTAAAAATTTCCGCTTATATTTTCTTTTGGTTAATTTGAAAAATTGGCTGGCCCTGACCAGACATTTATCTCCTGAGGTTTTGCCCAAGGCAAAACTATTTTGCTTAGCGAAAACCGCAAAACAACAACAACAACAGCAAAATGAAGGAATTTTTTGCTTTCGAAAAATCTCGCTTTGCCTTTTCGAATTAATCTTTTAAATCTGTTTTGGGTCCCTTAACGGGCTCATTTATCATTTAGGAAGTCAACAGATTTTGTTTTTGGTTATTTTTTCATTTTTTATTTTGGTAAAAAATAAAAAAAAAAAATCAATTAAAATTTTTGAAACAAAGTAAGTGAAAAGGTTGAAAAATAAAGAAGAATTTAATGGTGAAATAAAAATTTAATCCATAAGAATTTTACTTTCTATCTCTTTCACACACACACTTGAACAAACTTGCACACGTTTCGCAGGGCTTCATTAAAATTTATAAGCAATTCTTTCCGGATGGAGATCCCAGTAAATTCGCTTCGTTAGTTTTCCGTGTCTTTGATGAAAATAATGTGAGTAGAAAATTTTCATTGAAAAACTTGTTGGAAAATATTTTGATCCTTTGAATATTGCAGGATGGTGCCATTGAGTTTGAGGAATTCATTCGGGCACTTTCCATAACATCCCGTGGAAATCTTGATGAAAAGTTGCACTGTAAGTGAAAAGATTTTTGGAAAAAACTAACCTGTCTGCCTGATCGAGAGAGTTAGAATAACCAAATTAAGTAGGTAGGCTCCTTTAGTTCAGACGCTCAGCGGATTTATTTTTTGTCCCTCCCCCCGCTGGTCCTTCTAACCCCTCAGAATTTCAAGGTCTTGTATTTTTGAAACCTTAGAAATTTGGAAAATAATTTATACCACAATATTGTTGGGAATTCAAAGAGCTTTCGATTGATACCAAACATGGCTAAAATCGGATCATAATTAAGGTAGTTGACTGCCAAAGAAAATTTTAGAGCCAAGATTCGCCTTGCCCTCGGCAGGCCTGGCAGGCTTGGCAGGCTTTCACCTAGCCGCTAGATGGCGCCAAGGCAGGCAAAGCAAGCAGCGCTTGTTCAGCTCTCTCTCTCTCTCTCCAGGCCTGCCAACTTGTTATATTTTGATTAAATTAAAAGCATTCCTTGACCTTTCACCCCCACCTCCCGCAGGGGCCTTCCGCTTGTACGATGTGGACAATGACGGCTATATAACCCGAGACGAGATGTACAACATTGTGGATGCCATCTATCAAATGGTGGTAAGATCAAAAGAACTCAATAAAGTGTATAAATTCTTTCACCCACCCCGACAGGGCCAGCAACCCCAGACGGAGGATGAGAACACACCACAGAAGCGGGTGGACAAAATCTTCGATCAAATGGACAAGAACCACGACGATCGCCTCACCTTGGAAGAGTTTCGTGAGGGTAGTAAAGCTGATCCACGTATAGTTCAGGCGTTAAGTTTAGGTGGTGATTAACCGCAAGATTTGTAGTTGCGTTGAAAAATGTTGTCGAGTCTCTCGATTCAAAGATTTTAATTCGAGGCAGGCAGAAAATATGGGAAGGGCGACAACGAAATCGCAACCACAACCAAAAACTGGATGAAACAATTTCAAAAAAAAAAATTTTTTTTTTCACTCACACAAACACACACACACACACACTTACACAAATTGTTCGAATTTCAATTCATTAAAACTAATCAAGAAAAAACTTAGTTTTAAAACTAAAAAAAAAAAAATTTAACTCAAAAAAAAAACAGCTTTTAAAAAAATAAAATTCTTAAAAAAAAAATTAGAAAAAAATTATTATATACATATAAAAATAATTATGAATTATATAAAAATATATATATATAAATATATATATATTAATTTTTTTTTAGGCATAAACTAAAAATATTATTGGCATTTTTATTGAAATGCTTGGAAAATCTAAAAAAAAAAATTAATTAATTAATTAATTAATAAAACCACCAAAAATATTTATAATTTTTTTTTTTTTTTTTGTAATAATTAAATATTGCCAATTGCAATCAAGCCAAGTAAAATTCTAAAAAAAAAAAAAATTAATTAATCAAATTAAAAAAAAATAAAATTAGAAGCTTTTCTCTCAATTGATTGTTTCGCCTTTTTGCCGAGCAAACTGATAATCGAATGTGTTGATAATCGAACTAAAATTACACTGAAAAAAAATAAGAGGCAATTTAATCTAAAAAAATAAAAAATCAATTTATTCCTAAAATTTGAGCTCCTCATGATATATCAGCTGATGATCTTACAACTCTTCCAGAACAAGAAGAAGAGGAAGAGAAAGAAGAACAGCTTAATTTTTTCTACTCTGCATGTTGTCTTGGGAATGTTTTTCTATATAATTTTTCTCTCAATTATTTTTTTAGGATTTTTTTGGGGGAATTTTTTTCTCACTATTTTCTGCATGCCTTAATTATTCTCTTACTAAAATAAAATATATCCTAAAACTTAATCAAACAAATATATATCAAATTTTTTTTTTAACTTTTAATTTTTTTTTTTTTATAACAACAACAAAAACAAGAGCTTGCTATACACGAATGAAATCTTAAAACTATATACACTCTCTTTATACACTGAAAAAAAAACAAAGCCTACAAACAGAATTGCTAGGCCGGAATATACAATTTACACATAAATTTTATTTATTTATTTTTTTTTTTTAAGAATTAATTTTTATTTTTTTATTCTAATATTCTAATCACCATACTAAAATAATTTCTATTTTATATGTGGTTCAGCTTTATAAATAAAATAAATCAATAAAATGGTGAAATCCAATATCATTATAATTACAACAACAACAATAAAAATAACTTAAACCACTTCTTAGCCTATTTGAAAATATGTAAAAAAAAAAAAAATCAAAATAGTCAAAAGTAGTCAAGTTGTAAAATTAGAAAAATAAACACACACACACAATCACTTTTTAAAAATATTTCCTAAGTTGTAAAAAAAAAAAAAAATTATTTTTATTATTATTTTTTTTTTTAATTAAAATAGTTGCATATTTTGTAAATTAAAAGCAATAATGTGGCCTTTTATTTTTAATTTGTTTTTTTCTTTTTTACTCAACTTTTTTTTTTGGGAGTGTAGTCAATAAAAAGTAGTCAAATGCTTTGCCTGCCCCTTTTGTCCTCCTTTTTTTTAGTTTAATTTATAAATAAAAAAAAAAGTCCTACATATTTTTTAGCTTAAAATCGGAACAAGAAAAGTCCGCCACCCTAAGCTTATGAACAAATGTAATACTATTTAAAATATATCTAAAAATATATAATTAAACACCAATTAAAATTGTGAAAATTGCAAAAGTCCAGTCTTAAAAATATTTAATGTGACTTAAAAACAAAAATAATTAAGAAATATAATTAATCATTTAGAAAGTTAAAAAAAAAAAAAAAACAAATAAATAAGAATCAAGCCAGCCAGTCAGCCTGCTCTTAAAATTCTTTTAAATAACTCGGAAAGTATGATCAAAAGCAAGCAAAAGAATTACTTGCTCTCTCACATTAGCCTACGCTCTCGCTCAGACTCTCTCACCTGGGCTCTCTTCTGTCTTAGGACTGAGAGAGCCTGTCTAGGCAAGCAGTCTATCCAACTGATAGAGAGAGAGAGAGAGAGAGAGGGCGAGAGTGTGGGCTGATGGAAGCTTCAATATTTCTGACTCTCTCACTCTTTGATGTTGGCGCATGCTAAAAGCAGTAGCAACAAGACCAAGGCAGCTCTCCTCAGCCTTTGGTCGCGTGGTATTTACCGTAAGTGCCGTTATTACAGAAAGGAGCACAAAGCAAGCTAGAAAAACAAAAGCAGATCATACAGAACTAACACAAACAAACACACACACACACACACACACACACACACACATCGACAGCCACTTTGCCAGAGTCCAAAGGGCAAAAGATTTTTTTTTTTTTTTTTACACTACACTGCACAAAATACATTAGGTTTAAATGGTTTCGTCAACTTCATTTGGCTTTGGCTGAAAAAAAAAAAAATATTTGCAAAGCGCACGAAAAGAAAATAAAAACAAAAAATATTTGCATGCCTTTTACTCTCACCGAAATTCCTTTTGCAAAATATTAAGAGAAAAAAAAAATTTAGGATCTAAGCAGCTTTTTATTAAAATAAAAAAAATTTATACTTATGAAAAAAAAAGAAAACTGCAGCTACAATCAATTTTTCACGCTTCTAACACGAAAAAAAAAGAAAATTATTTATCTAAAAGAAAAAAAAAATATGTACATACAAGTGATAAGCAAAAATTAAAAACAACAACAACAACACACCGAATAAATTTAAAAATAATCAAAACAAAGCAAAAATTTAGTTAATTTTTTTTTTTGTTTTGTGAGAAATAAATGAAAATTATAAGCAATAAAAATAATAATAATTATTATAATTATAAAAAAATATAAATATATTATTTTTTTAAGCCTTCAAAACTTTATTAAGTAACATTTTATTAATTATTCTAAACAATGTTGACAGTTCAACTGGAAAAAAAGAATTGGCCAGAAAATTAAAAAAAAAAAAAAACATCAGCACACCGACACACATTTAATTAAAACCTAAGAAAATGGAATATAAAATAAAATTAAAAAAAAAAAAAAACAAATTATTAAATAAAAATACAATTTTTTGAAATTATTAAAACAATAAAAATATTTGTTTTATTTTCTTTTAAAGCTTCACAATTTAAAACTAAATTATGACTAAAATTTATTCATTTCTTTTTGGTATTTTTCTCTCCAAAAGCGTTGAGATTTACATAATCTCGTTTTCCCCCCTACCCCTACCTACTTCTACCATTAAATTCACCAAGGCCGCCAGACCAGGACCTCGGGCTCTTGGGCCACAGCCGCCAAATTATCTGTACTCTCGGGCAGCCAATTCTGCATAACCTCAAAAAATTTCGCACTCAATCGCTGATCATGTTTCTGCAGGAACCGGGAGACCTCCAAAGCGCACTGCTGGAAGCCCGACCAATAGGAGCGCGGATCGATGCCTGCCGCTGCCACTGCCGACTGAACGAGACTGCGTTTACCGTTAGTCACATTGGCACTGCCACTGCTACTGCTCAGGCCCCGCTGTCTGTGCAAATGATCTACCGTTAACTCGAGTATATCCGCCTTTTCCAGCTTGGACAAAGTATCGCCATCCTTTCAAATAGATCAGAAAATATTCAAAATACAGTAGAGCCTCTCCAATGTGCTCTCCTCTTTTTGGTGTGAGTCTATCTGTATTTGTGTGTGTGTCTTACTTACAATATTCACAACCTCGGTGATGAGTTGCTTCAACTCGTCGAGACACCTGTTGATGCGGGCCCTCCGTTTGCGTTCCAATAGCGGTTTCATTACCTTCCGGTAGAGATAAGTCCGCGAGACGGCCCCCTGCATATTCGCGGCTGAGCTGGTCTGACCAACATTTGTCACATACATGATAAATTGCTTATTTGATTTTCGCGAGAGTGGAAGGCGAAACACTCTGTTTGATTGACTGCCGGCAACTGAAAAGGCAACGGAAAAGGCAACTGAAAAGGCAACGATCAAAGTCATTAACACAGAGGCCCACCAAGTCACACACACACACACACACACAAACACAAATGCACGCACGCGCAGACCTTAGTCTCAGTCTTCGGTGTCTGCTCTTTTCACTCTCATTTCAGTGTGAGTGCTTTTTTTTGCAAAGCTTTTTTTTTTGTTTTTGTTTTCTTTGCAGTGCTCAGATTTCCTGACAACATCACCGCTTGGTTTTGCTTTTGCTTGGACGGCGCATCTCATTCATTGTGGTGGAGCTGGGAGCTGCTGGCAATTTCAATTCAATTCAATCGGTTTTTTGTGAATTCTGTCAACGTTGTGTTTTTCGCTTTGGGTGGCAGGAAACTTGATTAATTTGGATTATTCTTATAATTTTGATATTGCATTTTCAAATTCTCAGCTGCTGCAATTTGCATTTCCTCTGGCCTCGGTAGTCATAGAACCAAAAAGAGAACAGAACAGACCAGAGCAGAGTAGAAGAGTGGGTCAGGGCTTGGTTGATTTTTATATAATCGCAGCCTTGACACTGGATGCCCGTTACTCAACAGAGAGGCTAGCTGCGCTTGAGTTGAGTGCTTCGTTGGTCCCGTTACTGAGAGAGCCGACGATGGGTTTCGCGCCTCTTCTTTGTCGTTTTGTTTCTGCTCTTCTTCTTCATGGATCTTTCATCATTTGCGCTTGCGAATGTTTTATTTGATTTAATTGTTGCTGTTGTTGTTGTTGCTGTTCGGATTGAGCGCAGCGGCAAAGTTTCCCACGCTTTGAGTGAAGAAGCTGCACGCGAGCAAAGTGGCCGACAATGTCGCCTTTGCCTTGCTCTTGCTAATGTTGTTGTTGCTGTTGTTGTTGTAGTTTGTGTTTTACTTTTTTTTGTGTTGGAGCAGCTGGCGAGATCTATTAAATGGGTTGTTGCTGCCGCTGCTTCTTCTTCATCTTTTCGAATTGTGATAAAAGGGAATCCAACATGTGTTCACTGGGGGAAGAAAAGGAATTTCGAATATTGCTTACTCTTTTTCAACAAAAAAAAATTAAAGGAACTTCAATTAAAATAGAAAAAAAGAAAAATGAATAAATTTCTTATCTGATTTAAATAAAAAGTAAAGAGAAAAAAATTTTTTTCTTGAATTGTGGAAAAAAAATGTCAAGTCGGCCGTTTTGAAGAAAAAAAAGTTCTTGAAATAAAATCTGATTTCAATCATTTTGAAACTGAGACTAGAAATTCCTTGACTGAAGCAGGGAAAGATTTTTTTTATATAACAAATTTTAAGAAGAAGAAGAAGAAGAAGGAGATAAGAAGTAATTTTTGGTTATGCATTTGAAATTTCACTTGATTATGTTCCTCATAATAATCTGGAACTGGAGTAGTGGGGGTCCAGTAATAAAAATTTTAATTATCAACAAATGTGGCAATAAAATTGAAAAGTAATCATCTTTTTTTTCGAGAAATTTTAAGAAAATGGAGAAAATAGGGGAATCAATTTTGTTCGAAGAAACTTTAAAAATAGAAAGTCCGACAGTGTTTCGATAAAAGAAAATTAAAAAGTTTGAATTTCGATAGGAAAGCTCTCTCTGAAAATCTAGAAAAATTATATTTTCCCACGGAGAATTAGTCCCCTTTGAAAGGTTAAACTCGGGGAATCTGTTATAATCCCAGGCCAGCTTATATTGTTATTTCAACCTGTCGTGGGGGAAGTCTACCCTCCGACAATAACAAGCAGTGACAGACCCCAATGGGGAAGGCCCTGGATCAAGATCATTAGGCGTGTCGCACTCCACACCTCCGCACGATCACGGGCAGAAACACTGGATAAAGACAAGGGTGACAAACGTCAGCAAAGAAAAACGAAAAAGCAACATGTGAGAACTTTCACAGAGCGTGAGAAAAATCAGCTGGTTGGACCCCCTGGAGACTGGGGCTTTTCGAAGACAGGTGCCTGGTTTGGTGCTGGCTCACCCCAACCATTTCCTTTGGTTATCTGGAAAGAAAACTATTCAAATGGTATAGGAAATTTTGGAAAAATTGTTTATATGAAAAATAAAATGAAATTTTAAAAATACATTTTTCAGCTGGAGTGGTTCGTTCGTTATCGAAACGGAAACTCCGAAAATAGAAAACTGTTTGCCTTGTGGCAGTGAAACATATTTTTATTACCCACTCAAGATGGAGGCACTTGTTTTCTTTGGTTTGTTTTTAAATTTTCTTCTTTTGTTTTTTTTTTTTCAAAATGAAAATGGCTATGCGATCGCCCCACTCAATTTTTGGTGGTGGGAAACTCTGGGCACACCCTTTCGGAATCCAGAGCTAATTGTCACTGATGGCAGGGCGGGGTAGTTGTGGGCGCCTTGAGGGTTCCTTCCTCCAGTCCCTCATGAAATATTAAAATTACATTTCTAACAGAAATTTTCATTCGCCTCGGCTAATACGCAATTGTTTTGTTTCATTCTTCGTTTTTGTTTTTGGTCTGTGAAACCAAAGTGCAGACACTCTCACAGCCCACTCACACACTTGAAAGGCCGCTGACTATGAGAGCGAGCGAGACAGCCTGAGCATGAGTCGCACACGCGCACAAGTCTGAGAGGATTGTAAACTGAGCAGCCGTCGCGTCTGCGCGCACTTGCGGTTCTTTTTGATTGCGCTATTCGTCTGCACCGACTCGGCAATGAGCTATGAAAGAAATCTGAGCTGCAGGAGAGAGCTTTCATAGAGTAGCTTAATTCTGAGTGAAAGCTTAGAACAATTCGACAAAGTGAGTTGGTTAGAGTTCGAATTAATTAATTTCTAGAGTAAATAAAATTCAATGTAGATAATTCAAAATTCGTCTACTCCTTTAGCAAAAATTTGAAATTTCTATTCTTCATTTCACTAGCTGACTTTGTATTTTGTTTTCTTTTACTTTGTCATTTGATAAAGAATTTGATAAGAATCGCCGTCAAGTGTCGACAATTTTGCGTAATACAGAAAAAAAAAAAAATAATTAAATAATCTCGAGCTGAAAAATAATATATATGAGAAAAGCTATTACATAATTTGGTTTTATCTCAATTCAGGGGAAAGCCCCTCTAAATATTGCTTATTTAGGCAGCTTTCCGCTTTTGCGTTAAATAAATTTTTAATTTACCACAAATAGAATATATGATCACAAAATTTTGAGCTATCCAAGACGAGCTGAGCCCGAGTCTGGTTGTGGGTCTCTGCGTCTATTCCCAGGTGTCTAAAAATAGAACAAGAAAATAAATTGGAACATACTTCAAGTGCACTTTGTAGCATCTTAACGCCCAACCAACCAAAAAAAACATGAGTACAAGAAAGACAGACAGCATGAGAGAGTGAGAGTGAGAGCGAGAGGCTGCAAATCCCTCTGCCTGGCGCACAAGTTCAAGTGCAGCCAGCAGAGCAAGTGAGAGGGCGAGAGCAAATGTATGCAAGGGCTGCTCAGCCAGCATTGCTGTGTGTGTGTGTGTGTGCGTGCAAGTTTGCCTTTGATTTCTTTTGCTGTGGAATGTTTTTTTTTTCGAAAAGCCCGCGCAAAGTGTTTTTTCCCAGGCGCCTAGGCCAGACCCGGCTATTTATTTCTTTCTCCCTGGCAACAATAAAAACTTCTTCAAATCATAAAGAAAGAAGAAGAAGAAGAAGAAATTTTTTGCAATTTTATTTTGATATCGAGGCGCCAGAAGCTGCTCAAATCTTGCACATGTCACAACTCCAAAGAACTCCCAGAAAATACAAGCTGGGTGAATTTTGTATTACCTGTAGACAAATTAAGGCAAATTAATATTTTATCAAGGGAAATGAAGAGCTAAAACAGATCTCTGGAATTTTTATTTATTTTATTATATTTTTTTATAGATATCTTTTTGTTAACCTTGAAATTCCTGTAGAGATTTGTTTTAAGTATTTCCGGAACACTACAAATCTTCATATTTAATAAAGACCTTTTCCTTCTCAAGAAATGTCTAAAAAACCTGCATAAGCTCGGAGACCCAATTTTCAGCTTTTTGGATTTCTGAAATTCACAGTTCCAATTCAAGAAAATATAGGATACTATTTTGAGTACATTTCTTCAAAGTCCAGAGGTTCCTCAAAGCCCTCGAAACAAGTCTGGTCAGAGACTATTCTAAGTTAACAAGAGGCAAATTCAAGCCTTGAGAAATATAAGAAAAGAATGAATATTAATTTCAGATATTATTTTCAGTAGATATTCCAGAGTCCAGAGGTGCTTCCAAGCCCTCAGAGACAAGAAGATATAGTTTCAACTCTTCAAAGATATAAGAAAATATTGGGCATTATTTTGGACATTATTAGAAAGGCATTTCTGCGCAGTCCCGAGGACTCTTAGAATCCTCAAGCAGGGCTGGCCAGAGACCATCGGAAACACACTCACATATACACACACAAATGAGTTTATAAATATTCTCTACATAACTGTAAATCTTCATACTTCATACAATGTGAGGATTGTTGGGTTTTTCTTTTTTTTTTATATAATTTTTTGTGGGTTTTTATTTTTAGAGTGGAGCGGAGAACATGTGTTGGACCGACTCGAGCGTCGCAGCATTTTGTTAAATGGATTGTAATGAGCAAAATGAGATAGTGGAAAAAAATAGAACCATAAAGAACTCCACTTGAGATTTAAAGAGACAGAGACAGCCAAAGAACAAGCTAAACAAGAACAAGAAGAAGAAATAACAATAAAAGAATGGCCTCATCAAGTGTAGATGAGGTCGAGAGAGCTGAACCAGTCCAGTCTGTCCAGCATTCCATATGAACCATATGTATTTGAGGAATAAAAAGAAGAAGAAGAAGAAGAAGAGAATTCCAGAGCAAGTTATATTTTATTTTTAATTTTTTTTTCTATTTTTTTCTGCTTCAGTTTTGAAGTGAATTATATGAATACTCTTTCTGATCAAAAGTTAGAAAATCAAGAAAAATTTAGAGCTCGGGGATTGGAAAGTTTCGAAAAAAATTTAAGCTTTTTTGACTAAGTCAGAAATCTAAGTCCTTTCAAATTTGAACTCAGGTCAAATCAAGCTGACCGCCAAAGTCACTTGACTCTGGGTCCTTGGCCAGCGAAAAAGAGTATAGAGAATAATAAGAACACTTGCTTAATGAAACACTCCCCCCCCCCACCGCTCTTGCGCTCTCACTTGGCTACTTTCACAGACTCTCTCTCTCTCACTCCATGTTTGCCTTGCCCTTGCCCTTTCACTCTCTTGTCAGGCTCAGCCAGCTCTGACATTCACTCACTCTCTCTCTCTCTCTCTATTCCTCTGTGTGTGTGTGTGTGTGTGTTGGTCTGAGCTGCTCATAAATATAAAATTCGGAATATTTCAAGGAAATTTGGACAGTCATTGCCTTGAGTTCCCGGAGTGCAGATCGCGAGAATCGAAATAGGAAAAAGAAGTTTTTTGGATTTCCCATTTTCTTTTTTTTTTGGGATATATTTTTTTTTTGTTCTTCTGTTGTGAAAATTGAAAACTAAACTGATCAAATGGGTGTTATATACAAAATACTCAAACAACAGCGACAACAACAACAGCAGCAACAAAAGCAACAACAACAACAACAAGAACAAAGGAAAATGGATTTAAGTTTGGGAAAACTAAAAAGACAATCTTCAAATTTGGAACTCTCGACGGCCAAGTCACGCGTCCAGGCGGCCATTAAGCAGCGCCAGAAAGTACAACAACAAAAGCTACAGCAACAACAAATCCAACAACAACAACAACAGCAAGAAAAGTCAATTAAAAAGCCCGCCGAAAGGCATCTACGCCTCTTGAATCTGGAGGAGACCAGAGATAAAAAGCATCAAGATTACGACCTAAAACCAGAGACAGGCGATCCTGAATTGGAAATCCAACAACTTTGCAGATTCCTAGCCGAAAATGCGGCACGCAAAAAAGTAAGTTACAAGAGTTCAGTTGAGAGTGGGATAATCCAGGAAAAATTAATATTTGCGAAAACGAGAAATGTTTGAGATTTGTGAGATCTTTGGAGATCCTTAAATTCTCATAAAAGATTTTAAGGATCCAAGACTCAGGAAACTTAGTCGTGGCTCAACATGAAAAGCTTGAAAGTCTCAAGACTTATGATACCTTTTTTTATTGTAAGGAATTTAAGGATTCTCATATGAAAGACTTGAAACTTACTTTTGAGATTCGTCATATTTTTCCAGATTCCCAAGATTCCTTTCTCGAGTCCCTCAAATTCGTTGAAGCTTAATCTAAACGCTTTTAAAGACCATGACCCATGAGAGTAGTTCGTTGGAGTCGCTAAACCTTAGACTAGATCTAAAAGATTTTAAGGACCGAAGACTCAGGAGACTTAGTCGTGGGTCCACTTGAAAGACTTGAAAGTCTCAAGACTTAAGGAATTTAAGGATTCTCATTTGAAAGACTTGAAACTTACTTTTGAGATTCGTCATATTTTTCCAGATTCCCAAGATTCCTTTGTCGAGTCCCTTAAATTCGTTTTAAAGACCATGACCCATGAGAGTAGTTCGTTGGAGTCCCTAAACCTTTATAGACTCTTTGGGGTTGTCTAAGGAATATAAATATTTTTATAAACAAGGTCCGAAAGACTTACTGAACTTACCTATGATATTCCTAACATTATTATAGATCAGATCTAATCAGAGAAATTTCTATTTCATCCTCATAGAGTTTTAAGTGTGTCCTTAAGATTCCATGCCCCTTTTTTTTAGAGAGTTCACTCTGGTCTTCTGTTCCTGAAAGAATAAGAAAACTCTATCCCAACACTTTCCAGGGCACCATCTGGAACCATCTAAAGATTAAAAGACTCTTACCTTTTCCGATTTGTTTTATTTGCAGCGTCTCAGACTCGATCTGGAGTATATACCAGCTCTGCCCGAAGCATCAGAAGCGCCAGAAGTGACCAGCACTGCTGAAGATTCAGAGGAGGACGTAATGGCCACACATTTGCCCGCTCAACTCTTTATGGATCAGTTCAGTGACTGCCAGTCCCATCGGAACCGGGACCGTGATAGCATCCTGCTCAAGATACGCCACCAGATCTTCGAGAGAAAACGCCAGCGGCAAAGGCAACTGGCCGAGCTGATGGTCCAGCAGCAGTTGGTGGTCTGGCGGCCCTGGTAGCTCCCCCGCCCCTCACCGAATCGATATAGTCTATAAGTCATTTTTTTTTTCCTAACCTAAGTTGATTGCTCTTCCAATTTGAATAAATTTTAAGAGAAACACCAAAATTTTTAGAACAAGAAAACTTTTTTTATTTGCCATCACCGGGTAGGGAAGAAGGCCGAATTCGGAACTTAGGTAGGGTATTTTTTTTTTTTTTTTTGTTTTACAATTATAAATTTTAATATTAATCTTAACTTAACTTATTTTAATCACTTATGCCAAACATCTGCGATGACTTCTTCCGGCAAAGACATTTCCGAATTTTTTGGAAATACGAAGATATCTTTTGCCCCTGCTTTTCTCGTTGAGAATTTTTCTCGTTTCTTAAAATTAAAATTTAATTGAATCGAATTAAGTTCTTTAAATTCCAATTTTCTCTGGCTCAAGTTATTGGTTTCTTTTTCATTCTTTGTTTATTTTCGAGCGCTATTCGAGTACTTTGGAAGGGGGTTCGAATAACTCAGTTGGAATCATAGGGAACCCAAAATTTTAATCCCAGTGGGCTCACTACAGCACACATAAAATTGTTTTAAACACACTTAATTAATTTTTAAATATATGAATATGAATATATTGGTTATGCTTCGGTTAATTATAGAACCCAATTGAAAATTTTTGACAGTTTTCCTGTCAAGTCCAATGAGGGTAGGGGAATAGACTGCTCGTCATTTTCCCCAATTATTTTATCCCTTCTTTTTATTTTAACAGAAAAGATGCCCAAAATATTATCAAAAAATTCTACTCTGTACCTTGGGATTTTGGGTTACTCTTGGAGTCGCTCCCAGCAATTAAAATTGCCTAGATCTTAGAGGCTTTTAGAGCTGGAACCACCAAATTTGGGATTTGGACTCCTTAGTTTTTTTGAATCAACGGACTTATTTATTTGTGCTGCCCCCCCTCTCCCCTCAACCACTTGATTTTTTCAAACTGCTGTATTCATCAAACCTTGGCAATTATGACTTTGGTTAATTTTGAAAAGATCTTGGAAATCTTAAAACCTTTCGAATGATACCAAATATGATTAAAATCGAGCCATAATTGCGTGAGTTATCTGCTCGTGAAGTTCTAAGAGGCAAGATTTCGCTTTGCCTTGGGCAGACAGTGGGAGGGCAGCTTGCTGTGTTGTGTCTAGCCCGCTAGATGGCGGGCTGGCCTGTTTAGAGACAAGCTTTCGATGGCGCTCAGCTGAGCTCGCAGTTGTTTGTTGGTGTGCTGGTTGCTTTGGTTTTTTGATTTTTTCTTGAAACTTTTTTTTTTTTGGAATGTTTCAAGCCATTTTTTTTTTTTTTAGTTCCGTTAGGTACAGTCTAGCCAAATTATTTTTTTTTGATATGGATTCAAATTTGTGTAATTTCTTCAAATGAAAATTTTCGAGTAAATTTGTGATATGTTTTTTTTTTTTTGAAATAATTTGAAAAATCAATTATTTTGGGCATCGAAAAGTGTGATCGATTTGAATAGATGCTTGCGTGTTTGTTTCTTTTGTTTTTCTTGTTTTGGTTTCCTTTTTGGAATATTGTAAATATTTTTGTATAGTTTCAAAAAAATGCTGCTCTCTTGTTTTATATATTTGTATATCTTGTTCTTGTTGTTGTTCTTGTTGTTGTATAATTTTTATAGTTATTTTCTGAAAATAGTTGGACTTTTTCTTGGGTATTCTTCTGCTTTTCTTCTTCTATTTTTTTTTTGTTTTTTTGTTTTCTGCGTGGCAAGTTTTCTTTTTTTTTTTTAGGTTTTTTAAATGTGGCAAATGAATCAAGGACTCAGCATCCGTGCTCCAAGCTAAACGGTTTTCTTTTCTCCTGTTTAATTTTGTTTTCTTATGAAACATTTTCTTTTTTTAAATTCTTTGTTCTTTCTTAAGTCTCTAGCTTAATTGTTTAAATTTAAAACTAAAAAAAAAAAATTAAAATTAATTAATTTTTCTTTCTTGATTTTTCAGGAAAAAAAAGGAGACAGAGAGAGAAATCACTTGCACGCTTGTTTCAAAGTTTTTATCAAATACTTTTTTTTGTGTTTTTTTCATTTTTTTTTGACAAACATGAATACATAAATATAGTTTAGTTTATGAATATTATTATTATTTTTTTTAAAAATGTAAATAGATATATATATTTTTTATTTAGCTTTATTTGAACACCACTAACAGCTCACACAAATAGAGGAAGGATTTCTTGTTCTATGCGAAAAGGGAAACACGGAGAACGGCTTTAAATGAAACACTTACTTATTATATAATTAGGCGTTGGACTCAGATGGCTACTCGAAGGTTTTCCTATCCATTGTGGTAGTGCCAGGCTCAGGGACACTTGGACACTTGGATAGAGGCCTTCTCTATGGATGGAATCACTCATGAGCTCTTTGCATATTGACAATATGCAAAAGTTGTTTTTTTTTTTTTTTTGGAAGAGATAACAGAGATAGAGACAGAGAGAATGATAGAGACAGAGAGAGAGAGATGAAAACATAGAGATCATAAATGCAATAGTCTCTTAATGATTTATGACTTGTATGCTTTCCTCAAAATTACAATGAAACTTGGGAAAGTCCAAGGGAAATCTTTGCCTTCTCAGGCAAAGTGGAATTTTGTAAAGGAAAGCAAATCTAATCTAGTCTAAACGAAACTTAGGATTCTAAAGATAATGAAACCGATTCTGTTGTTATTGTTTTTTTTTTTTTTTTTTAGTTTTTTTTTCTTGTTTTTTTTTGGGCTAATTTTGGAACCGAAACGGGGAAAGGAACTTATCTATATATACCTGTCAATTCCTGGGCATTGTCTGATCGCATGACTGATTGATTGACTGCATGACTGATTGGCTGATTGACTGATTGATTAACCAAAAAGCTAATGAGATATGATTTAACGAAACCCAAAAAGAATACAAAAATTAAATTGTCCAAAACACTTGTCAAATTCGCGCCGAGAATCCAAGGAAGCTCCGCTTCGAGCCTGCTCGACTTTGCTTCCTTTTTTCGATATTTTTGTTACTTCTGTCGAAATTATTTCTAACCAACTAAAGAATTGAAAAAAACGGCTCAATAGATCAATGAGAAATGTATGGTCTGATATAAATGTAAATGAAGAATGAAGGACGCCGGAAAGTCGATACAGTTGAGGGTGCCGAGGACAAGGACTTATCACAAGCCCTTCATATATCCCAGGACCGAATAATTTGTTGAAATTATTCAATTCCTTTGATCCTTTTGTCTATATGAAAAGCTCACCTAGTGTGATGATAAGTGTAGAGCGGACCGAACGGACAGCGGAAGGACCAGAACGGTTTGGCGTCTAAAGAGACAGACAGACCTGGTGCGCCTCGGCGGAAGCAAAGAGAAAACCTCTGAGACCAACATTTTCTGAGTTTTTTTTTTTTTTAACTTGTTTTGGCTAAGTAATTCTTTTGAATATTCTTGGATTATTTTTAGACATTTACAACAACTCTTTAATTTCTGTTTTAAATGATATTCTTTTGTATTCTTGTCTTGCTTTTCTTAACTGCTATGAAAATGGAGAAACTCTGTGATTCCTTTTTTTTACTGGGAATTTTATTTTTTTTTTCAGTTTTGAAATTCCAGTGTGATTATTGATTTGTTGATGAATATTTTGACTGATGAGTTTTCCTCTTGAGCATCTTTCGAAAAGCTTGAGACTATTTCGATTCAAGTTTTTTTTGTGTTCTTTCGACTTGATTTTTGGGAAATATCTTTTTCAGATATTTCCTTGATTTCTTTAAAATTTCAGATCCAATAGATTGCAACTATTTTTGCTGAATTTTTCCTTCACACTTGAGTTCCTTTTTTTTTTGAGATATTCTTCTCAATTATTTCAATCAAAAATTAAGATTTTTTTTTTTTTCAAAAAATTTCAACTAAGCTTAAAAGGTTTTTGGTTTAGATTATCTATGTAATTTCACAAGTATTTAGATGAGCTTTCTTTTCTTATATTTTTCAATATTTTATTGGATATTTTTTTAAATTTTTTTTGTTGATTTTGAAATTTTTCCTGTTAATTTTGTGTAAATCTTTTTGTCATTCTCAGACAGATTTTTTCATCTTTCACCTCTTTTTTTTTTTTTTTTAATTTTGAGTTGAACAAATTGAAAGCAATGGACTCTGGCCTTCTGTTCATATTCCTAATTATTTTGCGAGGTTTTTTCCAATTTTTTTTTTTCACAATTCCAGATTGATAATCTTAAAATTTGTATTGGTTTTTATTTTTTTTTTCAATCCTATTGCTGTTTGATTTTTGTTAAATTTCAGGCCGAAAAGTTTTGAAATTATTTAATGATATTTTTTTTTATGGTTTTTGGAGATAATTTCACTCCTTTTATTGATGAATATTTTAGCATGATTCATGAATGATTTAAAGGGAATATTTCTGTATTTTCCAGAATTATTATTGATGAATATTTTGGCATGATTCATGAATGATTTAAAGGGAATATTTCTCTATTTTCCAGAATTATTATTTTTTTCATTTCTCCTCTTTTGTTGGGACTATAACGGGGGACAAGTTGAGAAGTTTTTTGATTTTCGTGGAATATTTGAGTGGGGAAAAAATGAGCAAAACTTGGGGAATTCTTTAGATTTCAGAGACTCCCTCATAATGTTGGGTAAAAAGCCTCTTGAAATTCTAGTCTTTTTTCTCAAAAATTTTGAAAGGTTCTTTTGGGTTCTTGAAACTGTTGAGCTTTGCGAAGCTTTGCACAGCTTTTAACTAAGAATTTCACCTGATTCACAGAGTGTTGGTGGGGCGTTTGGATGATTTTTGAATGATGGCGGTGAGGAGCTTCTCTCGGAAAGCTCGTGTGGTGCATGTTTCGGGCAGAGTTAGTTTTACTTTTGCAGCTTTTAAGCTTTCTATTGTTGTTGTTTTTTTTTATTTATGTATTCATAAAAGTCAGAAAATCCAAGGAGGAAAATAATTGGAAAAACAAACTCAATTATTTCCTTAATCTTTTTGCCTAAACAATTGAATAAATTTAATTTTCTTAGTTTTCTAAAAAAAAAAATTAAAAATTATTTTTAGTTTTTGTTTTGTTTATAAAGCTATTCAGACTATTTAAATAACTTAATTTATTTACATACTTATATATTCTCTTTATATGTTTCAATCACGACTCAATGAGTTCTGCTGTTCTTTTTTTTTTGTAATCTTTCAAAAGAAAATCGAAGAAAGAAACGAAACTGAATTTTTAAGAAATCGAAAGAAACAAATTGGAAAAATTTTTGGCTTGTCGTCAGTTTGAACTAATTGGGTTGTAGAATGGAGGAGGGGGGCGACCGGGTACGCTATATACTGCATGACGGTCCGGCGCCCGTGCAAATGCCCGAAGTCGTCGTGATGTGCTGCTTCCGATCGGTGATCTCGAAATGAACCAGGCGAGTGCCCTTGCGCTCGCCCTGGAGACCGTGAGAGAGCGGAGTGGAGACATAGCGATTAGATGTGGCGGGAGAAGTCGGTTAGGTGTTAGGATCTTACCTCTTTTTGAACGATCCTCTTGTGGAACCATGGCCAGTCTATGGTCTGGATGAGAGTGTTGCGAAAGTCCTCGCTGAAGAGCATGTAGATGTAGCAGGTGATGGAGAAGTTGGTGAGCTCCAGGATATTGGCCATGGCTCGGAAAACCTGAAAATAGAAGCTGGGCAGCATTTCGCGACCTATGATGATGTGAAGAAAGGCCACCGGTCCCACGCAGCAGATGAAGATGATGGAAGTGCTGCCCAGCAGCATGAAGAGTCGCCGCTCGTCGGCATTCTTGTGCTTGTCCTCGTCCCGGTCATCGCCGTTGGTGCGCGGCAAGACCATTTGGCGCCGACGCTGACGGGATCTCCGATAGACTAGCATGATCTGTATGTTGAAGCCGGCTATCAGAACGGTCGGTATGATCTTGAAGGTCACCTCTAAGATCACCTTGTAGATCTGTGGAAAGAAATCGTAAGTGAATGAATCGACTTGAAGAGCGTCTTATTCTCAACCGTGTAGAAGAGCGAGTCCTGGAAGCCGTCGTTGTCCCGACGGATGTAGACGTCGTTGGCCTCTAAAATGCATTTGATGAGCTCGCCACGGAACATACTTGGCAGAAAGACGATGAACGTGAAAATACTGATCAAAATGATGACAAATCTGAAAGGCAAGAGATGAGGCAGTCTAATAAAAATGGAGAGCGTATTTCCGGCTTACTTTGGTGGTCCCAAGAAGGGTCGAGTAATTCCGGGATGACAGACGGAAACATAACGCTCGATTGTAAGTACCAAAAGCATCATCACACCAATGCCTAGTAAAAATTTGAAAGAATTTTCATTAGAAATAATTTGCTTTGTCAAACGCAGACCGTTTTTGGGGTCCTGGCTGCCCTTGATGTTATCGACCGATCCAATTGCAACTTGATAATTATCTGCGTCTATATTTACACACATATAATAAAACAAATTGCCTTAAGATGGGTCCATGGATTCTAGGGAAATTTCCCAGACCGATTTGGCTTACTATTCCGATCGATGGATTCGATCGATCGGTCTATGCCTATGGCTTAGTTCGTATATAGTTTGGTGATATCTTCAGACACCTATTCTTCCATATTGACTTACCCAGACTTCCATTGCCCAAGAAAAGCTCGAGATGGGCTGCATAGAAGGCTGGGCCGAACTCATCCCACTGCCCGTAATCCTGATGAACTTGCATGCGAACTCCGAAGGGTATGGAAAATATAATGCCCAAAAGTGAGGCAACAGAATAGGCTGAAAGCAAAAAGGAAAAGGATCAAATCTCGGCGTGAAGTGGAGAAAAGGAGAAAATTTATTTCGGTTCTTTTTATATTTTTATGGCTGCTTTTATGGCGTTATTATGGCTGGGGCTTCCGTCACACTGGATTGTCTACAGGATATGCCACACTCACAGCGCGTAGGAGCGACAGAGATAGGGAGGATGTGTGTGTGTGTGAAAGAGATAGACGAGCCTTGTTTTGGCCAGACAAAAAGACCATTGAATGAGCTTGGGCCGGTTTTTTTTTCTTCTTCTTTGGCTGTTGCTCTTTTAACTGTTTTCAATTTTGTTTTTGTTTTGTGTGTTTTGTTTGCCTTGACCTCTTCCTCTTCTCACTTCTTGGGCGACTTGTTGTTTTCCTGTTTTCGAGGATGCTTTAATTTTCTATTTACTCATTTACTGAATGAACTCTTATGAGTGTCGCACACAGCCTCACAAACACACACACACATGCGTTCACACATAAGGAAACAAATTCGTTTATATGTTTTTATTGATTTATGATTTTGTTTATAGGTCTGTAATTACATTATTACTTATATGATTGCTTCAATGTTTGAGTATTTTTTCGCATTCCATTTTGGGTAAGTGACTGTGCAAATGTTGATTCCCCCCACCCAGTCAATCCCAACGCTCTGAAGTCCTGCCAGAGTCACTCATACTGCAACTAGTTCAAAGGGCATGGAACCTAATATGAATAACTCTAAATTAAGCCCTGCAAATAAGTTGTGATATTCTTAATGTCTTTAGGGATTTTTAATTCATAATTAAAAAAAATAGAAAGCGACTTGCTTGAGAGTGGGTGAGGCTCGAATAAAAAGTGTGGCATACTTTTAGGCTGGCGAATTTCGCTTGGTAACTAAAAGCAAAAAGGGCTACTTCCGTTCAGAACTGATTAAGACAAATTTTTAATACGAGTTCCATAAATAAGCAAATTATTATAATTATAATAAAGTCTTGGAGTTTCTTGTGGCAAATTTGCTTTCCTCTAGAAATTGGAAGCACTTTTCAAGAGCTCGCAAATTGCTGGGTGAACCGGATCAGATATATTTCCAGGCTTCTTGTGTGTTGCTGTCCTACGCAAATTGTTGTGCACACAAAACTTAATGCTTAATATATGACTTCCTGTTTCAATATGTGAGCTCCAGACAAAAATAACAAAAACAAAAATGCCTGAGGCCTACAGGCAGCGACATTGACACGATTCCCTGTCTATCTGAGACTGCCTGTGTGTGTTTGTGTGTGTGTGTATGCTTGAGAGACTTGTCGAAAGTTGGCCATCTAATTGGGTACATCAATAAAAATACCACTTGAGTTCTACTCTTTGTTTGTTTGGCATGTTGAAAAAATAATGTCACAAATCGGTTTGAGAATGATTTTTTTATTTCTTTTTATTTTTTCTTTTTTTTTTGCAATCAAATAAATTCTTAATTGCTTAGCAAAAACTATAAAAAAAAGGAATAACATAGCCTTTGAATGAATTGAGATTCCATTGACCTTAGTCACATTATTTCTTGTTTGCCATCTCCGATTTTCCCCATTTCATTTCACAGCTGACTGAATATCTGATTAGAAAAAAAGCTAAAAATAAAACAAGTGGATAAACCTAGCTGGAATCAACGATGTCAACTCAAATGGAACATATTAAAACACACAAATCAGATAGTGAAATTAATTCAAAACCTATTTTTTTTCTCCTTATTTCTCTTTTTATTGTTTGAGAGTGTTTCAGCTCAGCTCTCTGAATGAAATTGGAGAGTCAGCGGGCCTGGGTATGCTAGATGATATATCTGTTGGATCGAGGTGAAAATCGGTACATATGACCCATGCTATATACCAATTTTTTATACCAAATTTAAATGAGATAAGTCAAGAAATGACAAAGATATTTCTAAACTCGATTTGGGCTCGTAGGATAATTTTAAGATACGATAGTCCGTTCCAATTGGTTCCGATAAAAGTGCTTCCTATATAAAGTGTAAGGCTGTATAGCGCATTTCATTAAGATAGATTTACAAACCGAGTTGTCAAATGGTACTGACCCATCTGGAGATACCTTTTGATGGAAGAGTTTCAGGAAGAGTTTTAGGTAAGACAAGTAGCCCGGGTTAACTGAGAAGAAACAGTTGATCTTCTGATTGGGTTGAGCCTTCAAGGAGAAGATTCTAATATTCTTATGTGCTTACATTCCTGATCAGCATATCTTTGAGATACAATAGAATAAATTTAATTATATGGAAGATGGAAGAGATTCAGGAAAAGTTTCAGGAAGAGTTTTAGGTAAGACAAATAGCCCAGGTTAACTGAGAAGAAACAGTTGACCTTCTGATTGGATTGAGCTTTCTAGGAAAAGATTCTAATACTCTTGTGTGCTTACATTCCCGATTGGCATATCTTTGAGATACAATAGAATAAATTAAATTATATGGAAGATGGAAGAGATTCAGGAAGAGTTTCAGGAAGAGTTTCAGGAAGAGTTTCAGGTAAGACAAAAAGCCCAGGTTAACTGAGAAGAAACAGTTGACTTTCTGGGATAAAATCTTTAAGCTCTTATGTGCTTACATTCCCGATCTGCATATCTATGAGATACAATAGAATAAATGAAATTATAAGGAAGAAGAAACCCTTTAATCTGGGTAAAATTTCTGAGAGTTGGAATTATTTTCCGAATCTGAATAGAACCTGTAATCACAACTATTTAGTTAGCCCAAGTCTCTGATTCCCCAAGCAAGGCAAGTCACCGGGGAATTCCTTCATAAATAATAAACAGAGAAGGTCGTTAAAAATGATATTTATGCCCAAAGAGCAGATTGTCTGAAATGGTCTGGCTAATCTGAAACCGTTGATATGGCTAATCCGAACCAGTTCGTTTTGCTTTCAATATTTTACTTTGAAATAATCTACTCATTTTCTCGGCTCTCTTGGAAAATTTACTAAAACATTTTATTTTTTTCTGTCGTTTCATTTTTCTTTTTTGTTATTCTTATGAACAGGGAAAAGCTCTGATTCAGGTCATTATTCCGGTTGGAATTGCCTCAGTTTATTTTTTTTATGGGCCTTTCTGGCTCTTTCGTTGCTGTTGTTGTTGCTGTTATTGTTGTTAATGTTTGGGATTGCCTATGAGGTGATATTTCATGCCAATGGGTTTCTTTTCCTTTCATTCGCATTTCTCCAATTCGCAAAAGCAATCAATTATTCTGTCCCATCCACAATGTCCTCTTTGCCAAGGCCTCAGCATTTTACATTTTCCTCTTCTTCTTCTTCTTCTCCTTTTTGATTTTGTGTTGGTTTTTGTCCATTATTTTTTTTATATTTTTTCCATACTTGAGACTTTCCCGGTTCTGGGCCCCACAAAATAAGTACAGCAATTTTTAAGTGACTCCACTCAACACAACTCAACACGACACGACACGACACGACACGACTTTTGTCTGAGGGCGGTCTGAATTTGCCCAAACAAAGAAAATAAAAACGAAGAGGAATATAAGGAAAGTAGAGAAAGTTGACTGATAAGCAAACGAGTTACGCGACTGGCTTGTTAAAAGCATAAAAAATATCGAAACTTTCCCAACACGGCACAGTGGTCTCAAACTATTTAACTTTAATTATTAAGCCTACGATACTTTTAGGTTTCACCAAGATCTTTGGAAACAATTAATTCCGATGGATATATCTTAATTTCCTCCATAAACTTAGGTTTCGCCTGGAACCAATTTTTATCTAAAAGGATCTATTACACCTTAAATCTCAAGTGGTTTGAGCAAGCTTATATTACTTTCGAAGGGCCCACAAAATAATCCCCAAAATGATCTCAAGACATCATGGAGACCATAGGGACTAAGGCAGCCAAAATTTGATATTCTGACCTAGATCTCAAGAGATCATGGAGACCATAGGATTGTGCTCGCTTATGAAACTTACGAAGAGCCCTCAAAATAATCCCCAAAATGATCTCAAGACATCATGGAGACCTTAGGATTGTACAAGCTTATATTACTTTCGCAGAGCTCACAAAATAATCCCCAAAATGATCTCAAGACATCATGGAGACCATAGGATTGTGCAAGCTTTCGAAACTTACGAAGAGTCCCCAAAGTTATCCACAAAATTATCTCAAGAGATCTTGGAGACCATAGGGACCTATAGACTAGAGACTGACCTTATAGACCCTGCGAACATATTTATTTAATCTCCTTACCCCCCTTCCGTTCATCCTTACTTTTTCAAGGCCTTGTATTTTCGAAGATTTCATATCGAATACTTTCAAAAAGTCATATAAAACAAAAGATATAAAAAAAATTAAATTACATGTTCAAGATATGACAAGCAGGCTAATGAACTGACCGATAGAGGGCGTGTCTGGCTTACTCTGAACAATGGGTTGTCGATATCAAAGGAATATTAGAGCTAGAATATGGAAAGTAGCCAATCACTAGCGTAGGGCTGCCAATCTCTACTAAACAAGATCCTCCGCTTTCGAGGTCAACTTTCGTCTTTATTTCTAATCAATTATGCTTTTCTCTCGAATTTTTTTTGTATATTTTTCTATGTGAATATTTTATTTATTAGATTTGCAAATATTTCGTACCACTGTGCCTAGCTGTCTAGCTGTTTGGTTGACAAGTCTGGTGGTGTATTTTATATTTTATTTTTTGCGTATTCTTTACTCTTTGTCCCATTGGGAATGGTTTTTGGTGATTCGGGGCAAAAGGGACCGCTTGCCGGGCCCCCAGGCTTCCGGGTGTTTGTCGGGTTCGTGGGACTCACTTTAGGCGGCGGCCGGGTTCATTAATCAATTAAAATGCCATAAAGCAAACGAGTGTCTAATAGAGTTACACGCACTTACAAGATTCCCATGTAATGGGTCAGACTCTGCGAGGACCCCCTCCCCCCCACTTCACCTCTTCACCCTGTTACCCTGTTACCCTCTTGCCTGCCTCGTCTTTTGCTTTTGTTCTCATATATTTCTCGTCAGGGCTTCGGCCATTAAGCCATTCATATTGGGGCCTGTTTGATTGTGTGTGCGTGTGTGTGTGTGTGTTTTTTTTTCCACCTTTTTCCCTTTCTTTCTATCGTTTCTCTTTCATTTTTTTTTTTGTTTGTTTGTAGACTTTCATGCCTACTTTTCTATGCTCGGGCTTAGCCGAGGCTTTGCATAAATTTATTTAAATGCAAGAGCGTTGACATTTCAGTAATGAATTAAATTGCTGCCGTCTCTTTTCGTCGTCTTCTTTTTGTTTATCGAAAAAAGTAAATATATCACAATAGTGTGGACTTACCCCTCATATAGATGTAGGCGGGACCACGCATATTACGACGCGTTAGAACAATTAAATTGAGGATATTGCCGAGAATACCCATTGCCGAGACAATAGGCAGAATGATACCATAACACAGATTGCGAAGGGCCTTGTTTCGGGGATCCTCATCATCGGGATACTGAAAATGTTGAAAATCAAAATTGAAATACAAACAATTCAATTAAGCAGATTTTAAAGAGAACAAGGAAACACTTAGAACCCTTATAGAGGTTTCAAATTTAATTGTCTGAGAACTGCGACCAAGTTGAAATTGGGTAAGCCCAGATATGCCAGCTAAAATAAAATACTCTTTAGATTTTCTAGAGCTTGTAAGAGATGGTAAGTATCAAAGATCTGTCTATATACCTATAGTGTTTCGATCAAGCTGTAATTAGGTACAGTCAGGTCAAGCTATTAGATATTGAAATCTCTTTGGGATGATTTAATAAATACCAAAGATATTGGTCTATCTGAGAAGGGTTCTTGAGTTTTGCATATAGGGAAGAACTCAGGATTTCTACGAGAAAAGCTGAAGGCCCTTAAAATTTAAATTCAATTTCTTCGGAGGGACAAAAAGTAAAGCCCAACTCGTAAGTCATCTAGCTTTTGTCTGCATGCCTTTGCACATGAGAAAGACAGAGAAAGAGTGAGCCAGAGAGAATGAGAGAGCAAGCTTAAAAGTGTGTGGGTGTCAGTTTGACGGGCAGCTCATGTGAATGTGCATGTGTGACAGAAGGGGGTCAGACTGGCTCTGACTACTGGGCCTGGGCCTGGGCCTGAGCAGTTAGCCATATGAATTTGTGGGCGGATGCTGCTCATAGATAAAAATTCAATAGTCTACTTGACACTTTTATTTGTCTCTCCCCCTTCTCTCAGTCGGTCTATCCTTTCGGCCTTGTCTTGCGAGACAAAGCATTTCTGCTTCTCTGCTTTTTCATCTATGCTTTACAGTTGATTGTTGCTTCTCCTCTTCTTCTTCTTCTTTTTGAAAAAAAAAAAAAAATAAAATCATGTTTATATTTTCTGCCTTCCAGTCCCCTACCAGTCCCCTCCCTCCTCGCCATACCAACACCGCCTAACATTGTTTTCTTCTTGCACTTTTGCAAATGTTCTTCCTCTTCTTCTTGAAGCTCATGTTGCTGTTGTTGTTGCTGTTGGTATTATTGCCAGAGATTTCACCTACTTTGGCTGACTGGCGCAGCCTTGAGCTGGGCAAAAAGTTTCTCCATATGCACAAAAGCCCCGACACTGTCAGCCAACTTTTCCTCCTTTTTTTTTAGCACGTGCTGCGCCATGAAATGAGTTATTTCGTTTTCATTTTTACCCTGGATATCATGCTGTTATACAATAATAATAATAATATAAATAATAACAACAACAATAACAATAGAAGAAAGAACAAGAACTCAGAAGACTAACTAACCCAGCCACTGAACTGACTGACTGAACTGACTGAACAAACTGGTTGCCAAAGAGACAGAGGGACCGTGGCTCGGCCTGAAGAGGGGGTGGCCAAATAAAAAGGAAATGAAAGTAGAAAGCAACAGTTTTTATTATTTTTGATTTCTGTGTATTCTATGCTTTTCCATTTCTGTTCTCTGTTCTCTGTTCTCTGATTGCCATCAGCTGTTTTGTGTCAGGCCAGAGCATGTCAGGAGGAGGACTTAAGAGATATGTGGTTTCGCCTGGCTGCGCCAGCCAGCCAGCTTACAGAAATTTTTGTTGTATTTATCAAAAGTGCAGTCTTCAAATTTTTACACTTTCCACTTCATTTCTATTTGCTGGTGTCTCATGTCAGGGCAGTTAGTGTCAGAGCCAGCAGTTAGGAGACATATTTTTATTTATTTATTCAGAAATCAGAAAGCACTTTTCAAATTTCTACTGTCATTTATGGTCTCATGTCAGGCCAGCAGTTGTCAGAAATAGTAACTCCAAAGATATGTGGACTTTATTTGATTAAGACCTTTAATTTTTTAGAGAAAATCTCGAGGAATTTCTCCATTGAGTCGACGGGCTTGAGGCAGTAAGGAAAGCATCCTTCTCATATTTTTTGGAAAGACCCCTTCTGGGCTCTTGGAGCACATCTAAAAATAGAAGCTTCTTAATCAATTTAAGACTAAGGCTTGAGTCGTTTGAGCTGAGCAAAGATGCCTTGAAAATTTTGTCATTTTTGAGTCTTTATGAAAGATTTCTATTAAGTTTACATCTCCTAAGAGATGTCATTCTAATCCAAAAATTATAAATTTTTCCCTCGGACCCAAGTTGGGAAATTCATCTTCTTGAATCTGTTTCGGATCCTGCGAATATCATAAAATGAATTCGAATCTATTAGGATTTCAAAAAGTTCCAAAAAGTTTCCCACCAAATTTCCGATTTTTAAGTCTAGCCAGTTGGATCTGGGGCTTTACGAATTCCATATAATATAAATCGATTATACTTACGTAATAATAAGAATCCCGAAGATCACTGGAGAATAGGGACGTGTCATTATGTATTCCAAAAAAGGAATATCCGTCGACATCGTTGGAGAAGTTGGTACCCCAGAGGAATGAACAGTATTTTGGATCCTCTTTGGTGTTATACAATTTTTGAAGCATTGTTGGGGCCAACGCTGCTGCGGTTGTTGTTCTATGCAGACTAACAAGCACTGAAGGACAAATCAACGAAATCAATTCAGTTTGTGTAAATGTCAAAATAATCATACGGATCTCCTTAACAGATTTAATTGCATTAGTGAAACAATGAAAATCACACATATCAAGACACATTACATCAATAGAAAGAGATAGATAGACATAGATAGATAGAGTGCAAAAGTGAGAGATTGAGTGGATGGGTACAGAGAGAGAGAGAGAGAGTGTAAAATTAAACGGAATTGAATGTACAATATGAAAGCAATCAAATTGCTTGTAAAAATAGTGGCAAGCCAACTGAAAAGCTCATGAATGAAAATGACTACTGAAAGCTCAAACTAAAAGAAGCATTACAAAAAAAAAGAAGAAGAAAAAACTACAAGCATAACGGTAAAGATGACGCTATCAGCCCGAATGGAAGAGGTGCGAATGGAGCGGGCCAAGAGCAAGAGGGTGCACGACCGGAGGGTTCGGGTTGGCATGCAATCTAAATGGCAAGGCGACGCGTCTGGCGGAAACGGAAGCGCTCACTTGTACGACTGTACTGCGATAAAAAAAAAAAAAATGAGAGAGCGAGATGGTGAGTAAGGGGAAGAACGGTAAAAACAAAAGCAAAAAAAATGAAAGGCTCGAGCCTCTTTGAAAGCAGACGGGCCGTGGCATTAGAATTGAGGTTTTGATTGCGCCGACTTTGGCCTGGCAAACAAATCAAAAAAAAAAAAAAAAATAAAACAAGAATTCTCAAAGCCATGTTGACACGGTTGTGTGAGCCCTGGGTTGGTGGGTAGGGGGAGGGGTGCCCTGGGTGTGTCGTATAAAAATAAAATGCTGGAAATAATTGCGGACTGTAAATAAGTTTCGAAAATAAATGAAAGTGTGCGCGCCAAGCCGTCAACTCAATCACTGAAGCTCACACATCACTGGCACCGAGCTGAGCTCGATAAAAAAGGGCAGAGAGATCTCCGGGAGCAGTGATGATTTCCTACAAATCAAATTACTTTTTATATTGATTAAATTTGAAGGATCCCGGTCTAAACATAGATTACACAAAAACAGACAGACAGAGAAAGAAATACATAGAGAGACAGAGAGAGAGAGAGAGGGAAGAAATAACTCCCAGAACATGCTAAATAAATTAGAGAAATTCTTAGAGACAGTTTGACAAATTCCAAAGTTTTTCGAAAGATCATCAAAGATACACACCATTTGGATGATGTCGCATTCATACCATGAATCCTTAAACTGTTCAGGAATATATAATTGTTATATATATATATGAGATATTATAGCTGATTCAATTCAAAAGTGATTCAATGAGTTAATTGCCATGATTCGGAAAATAAGAGTAAAGTTTTCAAAAAAATTTTTGCTTATTTACAAAATGATAAGTGGAATTTGAATTTGAATTTTGGAAAATACTCACATATCCACTGGATAGTTGCTGGCCCAGTTCGTTTGGCCAGGGAGGAAATTTTGCTTTTCTGGCAAAATTTCGGATCTCTTTTTGTGCTCGAAGGTTTTGTTTTTTTTTTCTTTTGATTTTCTTATTATTTTTTAAATTATAATTTTATTTATTTTTTTTTTTTAATTTTTAATTATTTATATGTGGGTTGTTTTTATTCCAAGATATTATTTAATTTTTCTAACTTTTCTTTTTTTTTTTTTTGTTAGAATATTTTTTATTATATTTGATTTTTTTTTTTATTTAGTCAAATTTGTGGGCTTTGAATTTAGAATTTTTCTATTAAATTTTACTAATCGATTTTTTTTTTATTTTCAACTTTTTATTCTTACGTTTATTTAATTTTTTAAATTTATTTCATCGAATTTTTACTATTATTTTTAACGATTTATTTATTATATTTATTTTTTGTCCTTAAAATAATAATTTTTTATTTATTTATTTTTTTATTTTCAACAACTTTTTACTATTATTTTTTTTTTTTATTATTTTAAGATTTATTTCAACGAATTTTTACTATTATTTTTAACGATTTATTTATTATATATATTTTTTTTTTGCCCTTAAACTAATTTTTTTTTTCGATTTTCAACAGCTTTTTACTATTATTTTTTTTTTTTTTATTATTTTAAGATTTATTTCAACGAATTTTTGCTATTATTTTTAACGATTTATTTATTCTATATTTTTTTTTGGCCTTATTTATTTATTATTTAACAATTTATTTTTATTTTTTTTTTATTATATCAACGTCTTATTTATTATTAATTTTTAATTTGTATTATGTTTTTTTTTTTTATTATTAATTTCTACAATTTATTAAAGCCATTGATTTACCTTTTCTTTTTTATTTATTTAACAAGTTTTTTTTTTTAGTTCTACTATTAACTATTTTTTATTTATTTAACTTTAATCATAAGACCTTCTCACGCTTTAAATGCTCAACTGAATTAAGCTATTAATTTTTTTAGATTATAATTTTTTTAAATTTAAATGTTTTATTGAGAGTTTTCTTTTTAGCTTTTGTTTTGGCTAAAATTCTTCTCAGAGTTTCTTTTTCTAATGAAATTTTGATTTTCATTAAAGTTATTTGGTTTTTTTGATTTTTTATGGAATTTTTTATTTACGTCGAATTTTAGAAATTTTGATTTGAGATATATGATTTTAATTTGTGTCTGTTATTTTTTTTTTTAATTAAACTCATATATTCATCTGGTCGAAATGAAATTTTGGGTGTGATTCGATAAAATCCTTTACTCCTTTGTAGGTGTCTTGCTGGGCTCGGACTTTATCGAGGGGTATCTTATGATTAACTTATCCTTATCGTTTTTATTGATGTTATAGGTCTGTTGACCGACTTTGACAAGCATTTTGGTGGCGGAGGTAAAATTCTGTTGCCTCACCCGGCTTGTGAGAATCATTGTGTGTCCCTGGTCTGGCATTACTCTGAAAGATGGTGGGGAAGGCCGGAAGGTACACAAATATTAAAATCACAATTTAGGCTATCGTTAAAATAAATAAATAAATAATCGTAATAATAATAATGCCATTCCAGCAACATTAAAAATGGCCTGGCCGGTAACACATGTGAAAAAGTCCTTAAATTTCCGCTTCATATTTTCCTTAGCTTTATTATTTTCAGCTTTTATTTGGATACACACACACACACACAGACACACATACACGCATACTTGTATATTTTTATTTTTAGGAGGTGCGTGAGTGAGTGTTTGTGTCATATTGAATTGACGCTTTGACAGACGAGCCGATGCGATGGCCGGAGGGCCAACAACAGGTGTGTTTTATTTGCCCAACAAAAGCCTGGTTGTTTGGGTGTGTGTGTGTGTGTGCTTGAGTTTAGGGGCGGGGGCCACACCCAGACTAGATTTCGGAGAGCTCACAAAAAGAGGTTTTATATCATTTGAAAATCAAATTTGACAGACTCATAATTTGAAACAAGTCTTGCTCGTCTTCACTAAGAAGACTTCTCATACTCTTTTCAAGTATTTGGCTTCAGATGGAGAAAGCGTAGAGTTTCTTAGTTCGTTGGTTCAGTAGACCACCCTCCATTTCTGGACCTCCAATTCTGAACCTCCATTTCTGGACCTCCATTTCTGGACCTCCATTTCTGGACCTCCATTTCTGGACCTCCATTTCTGGACCTCCATTTCTGGACCTCCATTTCTGGACCTCCATTTCTGGACCTCCATTTCTGGACTACCATTTTTGGGTCTACATTTCTGAACCTCATTTTCTGTAGTTCCATTTCTGGACTACCATTTCTGAACCTCATTTTCTGTAGTTCTATTTCTGGACCTCCATTTCTGGAGTACCATTTCTGGAGTACCATTTCTGGAGTACCATTTCTGGACTACCATTTTTGGACTACCATTTCTGGTACCCCATTTATGGACCTCCATTTCTGGACTCCCATTTCTGTTCCTCCATTTCTGGACCTCCATTTCTGGACCTCCATTTCTGGACTACCATTTTTGGATCTACATTTCTGAACCTCATTTTCTGGACCACCATTTCTGAACCTCATTTTCTGTAGTTCTATTTCTGGACCTCCATTTCTGGAGTACCATTTTTGGACTACCATTTCTGGAACCCCATTTATGGACCTCCATTTCTGGACTCCCATTTCTGGACCTCCATTTCTGGACCTCCATATCTGGACTTCTGTTTCTGGATCACTATATCTAGACCTCCAGTTCAGGGCCTCCATATCTGGACTTTCAATATTGGATCTCCATTTCCGGACTTTCATACATGGACCTCCAAATCTGAGCCTCCATTTCTGGAGTATTATATCACCAGTTCCAGTACCAGTTCAGATTTCCCCGCTGTGGCCTTCAATTTCTGGAATTTCATTTTCAAAGCTACCTTTTCAGATTTTTCTTTGCAGTTTAATTTGTAGGCTCAGGGATTTTAAGTTACCAGTTTCCCATTCCATTTGAAATTAGTTTTCCAGGACAATTTGTGTGCAACCCGAACTACATTAGTTTCTGACTACTTTTGAGTTATTTACAAGTGCACTGATTTTGCTTCAACTTCTTCCGCTGCAGTGGCTTTCGAGGGAGACTGCAATTGGCATTCCCAGCTTGATTGCGTTCGACAAAAAAGTTTATTTGCTCCGCCTGTTTGTGACAGGAGTTTTGCATGTCAGGACAGGCCTCGAGAAGTTGTTGTATTAATTTCCCCAAGGCCGTCAAGCAAATCAAATGGATTCACTGACTAAGCGAGTGGCTAAAAGAAATTCAAGATGGCTCGAATCGGATCCGACTACTTTGGGGAGGGACTCGCTCGGCAGGCTTTGAATTTAATTTTGGTTGTGTTTTCTTTTCTAATATTTTGCTTCTTCTGTCTTTTTTTTTTAATTCTTTAGGAGCTGTCATATTGGGAGCTGGGGCATAATTTATGCCTGCGATTATCATAATAATTCCCAAGCACATTGACGCACTCCAGGACACACTAGGAACCCCGAAGCCCGGGACACTCTCTGAGTCTGACAAGGCAACTTGACACACTTGAATGGTCATGAGACTCGAGAGGCGACAAATTTTTGCCAACGGCCCGATAGTGGGCCCGGTATAGCCCGGTTGATCCAGAGCTTGAGGCAGGCCCGAAATCAGGTGGGTGTGGGCTGGGCTGACTAGTTTGTGGGCAGTTGATTTGTCGACCTTCTGTTCGGTTGGGTTTGGTTTTGGTTCTGTTCTGTTCTGTTTGTTGAGCACTTACAGTTATTGCGGTTTAGTTTCGGCAAATGGCGACAGTTTTCATTCAGTTTGGCAAGTAAATAAGTCCTTCCCAACGACCCAGCAGGACGTGAGAACGACAGACAGACAAAACATATGCAAACTTTAACTGGTTGCTTGCATTTACATTTTGTTTCGGGTCTTTTACTCTTTTCGGTAGCCCCTGTCATATAGTGCCATATAGGGTTCGGGACCCTAGTCAAGTCTGGCTTAGGTTTTCTTCTTGACCTTTTTAATATTTCTTAAATAATTTAGAAATTTTCTTATCACTTCTGTTATTTTTTAATTTCCTTGTATTTTGATCTTCTTCTTCTTTTTCACAAATTTTAGCCAGCGGCCACACACTAAGCCTGAACTAAGCTTGATTGATTTATTCGGGCAAAAGCAACCACATTTCTGCTCGGAGGTCATTCAACTCGAAAAGAGTATTTCACATTTGAGTGCGGTCAAAATTTATTTGATTTAATTTTTCTCGTTTTGTTATTGTAAATTTATTATTATCTTTTTTTTTTATTTTTTTTTTCGGGGTGTTGGTTTATGCCAAATTTTGTTTTACATTTCTGTGGCTTTCTTTTTTTTATTTTTTGGCCCGGGGAAAGAGACAATTTTTTCTTTGCGGTGAGAAATGGGAGAGAGAGGTGAGGTGAGGAGAGGAGAGGGTGCGGTCTGATATTCCCTTTTCCGGGCTGTTAACAAACAACAGTTTGTCATTTGAGCAAACACACACGCACGGTGGGGGGTGGGTGGTCTGAATATTGGTAGAGTCCTGTTTATCTTTGCGCATATGAGCTGCCATTCAGTCGGCGAAAGCGACTGGCCTGCTTGGCAACCGAATAAACCAAAAAAAACCAAAAAAACCAAAAAAAATAGCAAATTGGAGTGAAAGAGACAGAAAGTGAGGCAAAAATACCAAACCAAAGCGACAGCAAAAACCAAACGCCTAATGGACCCTGGCAGCCTAACGGGACTGCTTGCCTCTCTCGCTCACTCCTTTGGCTTGGTCTTTTTTGTTCACACCCGCCCACACGGTTTCGGCATATGCAAGCCTCTCTCTGTGTGTTTGTGTGTGTGTGTGCGTGTGTGAGAGTGTGTCATGATTAATGCCTTTGTTTACATTTCCCGTTTGTTTTCTATTTTTTTTTCTCTCTCATTTTTTTTTTTTTTTTTTTTTTGAATGCTCTTTTTTTTGGCGCTGCTGCTTTTGTTGGGTTGCCCGCCCCGAAAACTGAATGATATGTTTAACAAAAAAGTTTAACGCAAATTAAGTCAAACTGGCAGCGCTTAACGATGTGAGACATAGATGAATATCCTCAAAAAAGAGAGCGAGAGAGTGAGAGAGAGAGAGAGGGGGAGCGTGACAAGTGCGTGTGCAATTTTTTTGTTTCTGGACAAATCGAATATGGCGGAAGGATTTGGCTGTGTGTTCTTGTCACACACTCGCACGCACACACACAAACACACACACACACACACACACACATGCATCAAATCGAAGTGGTTAGGCGGTAAAATAAAACAAGATAGTTGGTTTGATAAAGTCAAGGATATTCAGACACGCATGGCTTGCGTTATTTTTTGCTTTCTGGGCAGGACCACTCTAGGGGCTCAAAAAGGTATGTGTGTTTCTCTTTTTTTTTTTTTTTTGATTTGGCCGATTTAAAGGACAAATTGCGACATTCGAACAAATTGAAGTCTTTAAGGAAACTGTAAAGTTCTTGAGCTCAGAACTTCAAGCCAAGTAGAGCTAGAGCAACCAAACTTGAGATTATGATTCCTTAGGTCTTTGAATTTTGCCAGCTAACTTTTTGAACTCCTCCCTTTATTCCTTCCACCCCCTCATAATTTTAAAGTTCTGTATTTTCTAGAGATTTGAAATTATGACCACGTATGATTCCAAGAAAATCTTGGAAATCTTGAGATCTTTCGATTGATACCAAACATGGCTAGAATCGGACAATAATTGAAGGAGATCTGCGGTAATCGCTTCACCCCGCGACTGACTAGCTGGCAGGTGTCTGACCTTACCGCCAGATGGCGGGCTTCCTAAGACCTTGAGTGTTTTTTTTTTTTTTTTGTTGTTTTAAGATTATATCTATCAGGCCAGGGCTGTCGCCTAGTGTATTGACAAGTCTATTAGGTGCACTCGCCCACATCAGTCAATCATAATTTGTTGAGAACATTTCGGTTGCTTCCCCTTTCTTTCGTTGGGTTTATTTTCGAAGAACTTGAAAAACAAATTGCATTTGCTTGGCCATGTTGGGGGAGCGAAAATTTTAAACGGAAATCAACTCAAGATGGCCGGGCAAAGTTTCCGTTTTGGGGAACTTTTGGCAAGTGTCCCATGTCCCTGACCAAAAGATGGACATTGCCCCCTCCAGCCAGAGAAGGAGACAACTGTTTGTGGTCTGGTTTAAATTGCTTGTAATCGATTTTAAATCGTTCAAAAATAAATAATGACAAAATAAAGAAGCAATTTAATTCTGAAATTCTCGATTGATGTAATTATGCTTTGATTGAGATTTATATTCGATAGATCCAACAAGCCAGAAATTCTCTATTTAAATTCATTAAATTTTGGATAAGAATTGCAAGAATCGAAAATATTTTCGCTTTAAAAAAGTTTTGGAATGAAATTGGAAGAACTTTTGATCGATGAGTTTTTTAAAAGATATCGAATAATATTCGATAAATGCGAATAAAGTAAATAGGAATAATGGGAATAATTCTATGGCTTAGGAGTCCAAGAAAACCCCATAAGGGTTTGAAAATTATCGATAAATATTCGATAAGTGAAATATAATAATTTAATTTAATGGTTCCCTGAGACTTACTTCTTAGGCGGTACACAAAGAATTATCGAAACATATACTAATGAAAAATAATCGATAGTTTTTATCGAATCCGAAATATGTTCTCATCTGCTAATTTAGACTTTTCTTGGGAACCAATCAATTTGTGATATCGATTACTAAGCCAACTTAAAAACATTCTCGATAACACCTTTGATAACTTTCTTACGATTTTACAAATTTCAAAGGATACACTAATTTTTGCTGAATATTTCACAATTTTTCCAAAGACCTTTGCTAACTTCAAAGCTTAAAGTTTTCTACAAATTCTTATTTTTTCCTTTTTGTGTGTGTATGTGTGTGTGTGTGTATTTTTGCTGAACAAAAAGTTTGCCCATTGTGGTATATTTCAATGCTGATGACATTACTCCTTAGCTGGGTGCTTAGTTCTCTGTATCTATGAGTTTCTCTTTCATTCTCTCTCTATATATGTGTATGTGTGTGTGTGTGTGTGTGAATGTGTGGGCGCTTGTTTGCCTACTTTGGCTGACCATTAAGTTTTTAATTTTTCCTTAGATTATGAACATAAAACGAAGGTCAATGCAACCGAGGGCAAAGTCCACTGGGCCAAATTTCATTGGCGACATTTAACGAGTTTCACTTCCTCTCTATCTCTCGCTCTTTTTTGTGCCCACACAAATTTAAAGGTTTTTATTTTTTATATTTTTTATGTTTCCACGCTAAGCAGAAAGAGCGAAAGAAAAGAGAAGAAAGTCGAATTTTTTTTCGGCCATGTTTACATTTAATTAGGCAATAATTTCGAAACAATTTAGTTGTTGTTGCTCTTGTTGCAGGTGTTGAGCAATTAGGCTTTTAATTAAAAAAAATAAGGTCTAGATTTTGAGATAGGCAAGCAGAACAAGGGCAAACCATTTAATGGAATTTTCCTTTTCTTAGAGAAAAATAAACAAAATCGAAAGCAATCAAAATAATTTTTTTTTTTCAATAATTAAAAGCGAATAAAAATCTAAGCGTTTTTATTAAATTTTTTCATCAAAAATTCTACAATTAGCGCCATCTGGAGGCCCAAGCAACTTGCTCGTGCTCAGGAAGGCAGCTTGTCTTTTCACTCTCGAACGCATGCTTAAATCGGCACGATCACATGACTGTTACAGCCCGAGCACACAAAGGAGAGACTTGCAAAACTCAGCTTACACCGCAAGCGCAAGCACCTATATTTTAATTCATACAAAAGAGCGTAAAATTAGTTTGCGTTCGGTCGTCTAAAGAGTTAGAGATGTCGGTGCGCTCGTCTGTTTCTAATCGCTTTCGTTCTGAATGTTTTAGTCTTGTTTAACCCGAAATGCTTTTAAATAGCTCGAAAAGTGTCAAAGGCAAAGTGAATATCTGCCAAGTGTTAAAATCAAATCAGTTTCTTTCTTTTTCTTTTGTGTTTTTCACTTTATGTTAGCTAACCAAAAAATATCACCATATCGCGTCGGTTTTGTGCAGGCCTAGCAGTGAGTGGGAGAGAGTGGGAGAGAATGAGTGCCGAAACTCACCCCATGCGGCTGCGACTGCGACTGCGCTGCTGCTTTGATTGCGCTCTCTTTTTGTGTGGCTGCTCTCTTTGCTTGCTTAGGCTCTCCGCTGCGCTGCTTTGCTTAGTGCGCGTCGGGAAAAAGCTTTGATCATTCGAAGCGAACAAGTGCGAAAGACTTTTTATTTTGTGAGCAATTTCGAAATGTGATTTACTGAGGTAAGCTTTGTTTTATTTTAATTGCTTGATTATTTTACGATGTATGGTAAATTTTATGCGGAACGAATGAGACAGAATAAAATCAGGCAGAGTTCTTAATTTTGTGAAAAATTTGCGAAGCCTTCAATAAATCTTTGGAAAGTTTGCCAATTCAACTTGGCTTGGCAAATGATAACTTTCTGAACTTGTTTCATTAGTTAATCTATTTCATTTGGCCCAACACTTTGTTGGCTTCAACTTTCAATTTAAATATTTGGCATTTGTATGCCAAAAGCAGTCTGACCCATAAATTGAAATATATACCAAGTAGTTTCGACCAGTTCACACCGATATTTTCAGCTATTTATCACCCCAATCAGACCCAGGCAGTCCCCACCAAAGATTGTCAAAGTTGCCTTATCGAAATTGCTGGGACAACGTTGGCCACGTTTTTTTTTCTTTTTTTTTTCTTTTTGCTGCCGTGATAAACATGCAAAGTGTCTTTTTAGTCAAACCGACTCGGAGTTTTCTATTTATTTTATTTTTTTTCACCTAGATTGGTAAATTGTCAGGAGGAGGCCACTTTGGTCTTGTAAATAAATTGCTGTTGTTGTTGTTGTTATTGTTGTTTTGTCTTTTGTTTGACTTTGAAGATGAGAGCTTCCTTTGAGTGGCTCATTTCATTTCCGACCTCTCATTTTGAGAGCTCCTTGAAATTTGCCAAATTTTGTTAAAAAAGAAATTTTTTTTTTCAACATTTTTATGAAATATTTGTGGCCTTGGGAAATATTTCCCTACCACCTGTTGCTGAAATTCTCATCATTTTCAGCCGTTTTTGCACAGATTTGTCAAAGGGCAACAAGTGTTTTAATCTGTCACAGAGGCCAGCTCAAAAGTAGGCAACACTTTTTGAATGGCCTCATTTTCGCCGCCCCCCCCCCGCCCCCACACCAAACCAAACACAATCTGAAATCTATAAATTTGTAATGAGCTTAAACAGAATCTATATATATGTTAAGTTTATCAACTCGTTTAGATAGAAATTCATTCAACACTTGACAAGAACAAAGCCAGTGAATTTTTTGCCAACCCCCTCAAAGCGTCGCCCTCTTCAGCTGGCAAAATTGTATAACAATTTTTGTGGCGTTGGCAATGTTGATGCTTTCTTTTTTTTTTTTTTTGCTTTCATGGCTTGTAATATTCGTTTGACCCTGCTCACAGCTACGTGACAATACAAACACACACACAGGCACACACACACAGGCACAGACAAGAAATATAATCAAAATGTCAACTTACTCATTGAAGTCGCTTTAGTTAAATGGGGCTCGTATTAACCAAGGGGTTTTTGGGGGTGGGGGGGCCAGTAATCTGGAGGCGAATCTCCGATTCTCAGGGCTTCCAAGTTCTTCTCTAATTTGGCTTTGAATTTGAAAGGCGCAATTGAAAGGTGATCGAAAATTCCAGTGTAGGCAACAACTGGACAAACCAAATAGACAAGCAAAAATACATATTTTCATTAGCCTGGTTAGTTTTTTTTTTGAAATATGAAAAAGAAAATAAAAAATATATATTAAAATTTTTTAGACTCACAATTTTTTGGGATTAAATTAACTTAAGATTTACACTCGATCTGGTTGGAATTGCCTCGTTGTTTTTATTTTAGGCAGTGTTGTTTGTCTTTAAGTTTATATATATACCGTTAACCACTCTGGCAGTGCTGGTTTAGTTCAGAGTATTATACACTTGTTGTGGCAGTGATTCTTAACTTGTCTCCTTTCCAAATTCTGCTGTGAATCCATTACTTTTTTTGTTTCGGGGTTTTTTGTTTTTTTTATATTTTTATAATAAAAAAAATTTAATTAAAAAATTGAAAAGAACAACAAGAATAATAGCAATCAAAATAATTGTAAACATTTCGCACTTACTTTCGGGCTAATTTGAATTCACTTTTGCGAGAATACACAGAAAACTCAAAACACTAACTCAAACTCAAAACAGAAACAACACACAAAATTTTTTCACAGTTTTTCTTTGTTTTTTTAAATGAAATCACTTTGCATAAGATTTTTGAATTTGATTTTTGTTGAATTTGAGATTGCCTGAAAGCCAACCAAACTTTGATCACAAGAAAAAAAAGCCAACAAAATTAACACAATTGCCTGCCAAAACATGTGTTTCACTAAAAAATTTCGACGATTCTGATGATTGTTCTGTTGTCTCCTCCTAAGTCGGGCACACGGGCAACTCCGATGCCTTCGTCTTCGGATCGAAAACAATGATGATGTTGTTGTTGTTGCTGTTGTTGTTGATGTCGATGTTGATACGGTTGATGATGATGATGGTGGTGGTGGTGGTTGTGCTTCTGTTTCGGATGAGAAGGTCTCCTCGATTTCCTCAACTCGGCTTCCGGTTTTCTGCCTTGGACCAGTCCACATGGGTCAAGTCCAAACTCCTAACTGAGTGAATGGCGGGCTGTGTCGGCCTTTTATACCAAATTGCTTGGCTCCACGTTCAACAGAACCTTTCAATCGTTTAACATTGACAATTTCTGTTAACTTGGCCTGGCCACGAGCTTTTCTGTTCGATTTGCAGAGGCATTTTGGTCCTGGCTCTGTTAAATTTACAGTTGAGTTGGGGCTTACTTTCTTCTTCAGAATGTTGAGGTAAATTAATTTTATATGAAAATTTTTAAACTATTTGACTTGATTTAATCCTATTCTATTTAGTCCGAAGGGGGGGAGAGCTTTGGTCATTTATTTTTTATTTGAGAGAAGTTTTCATAAAAATTTTCCATCTCTGTTTGAATTGTGAAACATTCCTTTGGCTTTTGTCGACTTTGTCGACTCAATAATTCCCCGTTGGGTTTTACAATTTCTTTGGACCTTCCCCAAAAAAAAAAGAAAGACAATGAAAGGTAACCAAAGCAATAAATGCATTCATTTTTTGGACCCCAACAAAGGACACAAATAACTGCACAACTCCTCCAAGGCTTCTTTCTTTTTAATTAGTCCAACAAAAAAAAAAAAGAAAAAAAATTTATTTTGATTGAAATTAGCAGGCAAGTTGAGGTAAGCCGAACCAAACAAAATGTAATAAATCGCTTTGGTTATGTGCAAGATTCTAGTTGGCTAAGGATTACAAGACTGAAGGAAGCCTGGTTTTTTTTTTTTTTTTTTGTTGGTCTCAAGGTTGTCTCTTAATTTTTGGCTCCTTTCTTTTCTTTCTTATCCATTTTGTTTGGTTCTGTTCATTTCCTTCCTTGCTACCGTGTGGAGGGGAGGGGGAGGAAAGGACTTTTTGTTGACTGATTGATGCGACTTGTCGCTCTACATTTTTGTCCTCTAGAATGTCTCACCCTTTCCCCATTTTCTATTCCCACTCTCTCTCTCTCTCACTCTATCTCTATCTCTGTCTATGTGTGTGTGTGTGTGTGTGTGTGTGTGTGTGTCTATTCACTCTCGGATTCACGGAGTGTTTTGTGGCGGTGGCACAGTTGGCTGGCAGATTGTGTAAGCCACCGACGGGCAAATAAGTTTATAAGCTGGCATCTTGCGAAATCAAAACAAATACCACAAAACATACACACACACACACACACATATATATATATATACAGAGATACTGGGATTCTCACTGGCAGCTTTCTTACGTATTCATATTCGAAATCGTCGAGTTACTTTACAAAGAAAGGATCCCAGGCGTAGGCATAACTGGGTTGCAGTTTCCCATGCACGTCAGTGCCGTCGGAAAATTGTCAGGTGGCAAGAAAATCTAAGGAAAATGAAATCCAGCTGAACATGTTATCGATAGTTTCGACTCTGCTTTTGAGTAGTCTTTGCCTTTGATTGATACCTTCTAATTTCCAAATTAATTAGCTGTCAACTCTTCTATTTTATAGTAATCAGATTTGTGTATATTTATTTTTCATTATCTCACACGATGCAAAGATTAGAAGTAAGTATTTTGCATTTGAAGGAAATTCGGGTCCTTTCGAACTATGATTAGTACACGAGACTGTACTTTTCTTTGGAATGTTTTCTCTTATAGACTATCCTTCTGATTATTACTGAGTTCAGATTCAGATTCATTCGCTTTGGATTGCCAAAAACTTTGATGAAATTTTTGCCGGCTGGGCTTGTTGTCCCTAGAGACTGAGACACTGGGCTTGACATTGAAGGCGGCTTGCAGCTGTTCCCGTTACCACCAACTAGACCATAAATAGCGCATTCACATTCACATCTACATTCACATCTACATTCGCATTCACATGCATAGTCGCATTTACATTTGCATTTCACTTCCAGTGTCTAATGCAGCAGAACTTCGTGGCACAGCTTGTCGTTGTTTCTGGCTGCATTCGTTAGTGGGTTTTTTGGCCCCGCCGGAGGCGTCATTGCGTGGCGGGCGAGGAGAAACAGCTGCTTGTAGTCACTTGTTGGTTGGCCCCAACAACTAGATTCACCAGATGGAAGACGACAACTAGGAGAAGGGCATACTAAGAAGCACTTAGACATGAATAAGAATAAGAAAAAGATAGAAAGAGAAAGCGACAGAGAGAGAGAGGAGGGCACACCCCAGCAATGTCAAACTCACTTGAGAACTAATTCAATAAGCGTTATGCACAGCATTTTGCCCAACCCAGCGCTTACAGACTAGAGCTGGTGAAATTTCTCTGGCCAAAAAGAGTTTGTGGATTTACTAATTAATCCATGGCAATTGTGAAGGATTTCACTGAACATTTTTCGAAAGAAGAATTTAAAGTTGGCTGGGAATGCAAAGGCAGTGCCTAATTAGAGTTAGAAAAAGGCTTATCAGAAGTTTTGGAACCCAAATCCTTCAGGCTCTCAGCCAGCCAAAGACCATCAACTCTGACCTAGAATAGCTTCTTTCTCAAGTGAGAATTAAGTCATCATTTTGCTAGCATACAAAACTAAAATAATTCAGTTCTTACATTCATTTAACTCTTATGTACTCTACTCTGATATGGCATGTTCATTCTATAAAGATTACTCACTCTCTTCTCAGTTGTTGCTCATTCCTTTATCACTTTAGTCTTATTCCAACCTTACTTCATTTCTCACTGCATTTCCATTCCATTCTGGTTTCATCTCGATTCCTTTCTAGAATTGAAATAAGATACTCCGCGCCTTTCTTATACATTTCGCTTTTCATTCTCAGTTCATGTTGGTTCTATTCTTATTTCGTTCTCACTGCATTTCTATTCTATTCTTATTGCATTCTCTCTTTATTCTCAGGTATCAGGCTCACTCTTTTCTCTTTCCATTCTCATTACATTTCAATTTCAATCTCACTTTATTCCCACTGCATTCCTATTCTAGTCATTTCTCATTCTCACTTCAATCTCAGGTTCCAGGTTCACTCATTTCTCTTTCCATTCTCATTGCATTCTCTCTTCAGTCTCAGGTATCAGGCTCACTCTTTTCTCTTTCCATTCTCATTACATTTCAATTCCAATCTCACTTTATTCCCACTGCATTCCTATTCTAGTCATTTCTCATTCTCACTTCAATCTCAGGTTCCAGGTTCACTCATTTCTCTTTCCATTCTCATTTCATTCTCTCTTCAGTCTCAGGTATCAGGCTTACTCTCTTCTCTTTCCATTCTCATTACATTTCAATTTCAATCTCACTTTATTCCCACTGCATTCCTATTCTAGTCATTTCTCATTCTCACTTCAATCTCAGGTTCCAGGTTCACTCATTTCTCTTTCCATTCTCATTGCATTTCTATTCTATTCCCATTTCATTCTCACTTCATTCTCAGGTGTCGGGTTCACTCTTTTCTTTTCCCATTCTCATTACATTTCTATGCCAATCTCACTTTATTCCCACTGCATTCCAAGACTAGTCTCTTCTCATTCCCACTCTATGTTCATCAATTTCTCATACCATTTTCATCCAAATCTCACTTTATTTCAATTAAATGCCATTCCATTCTCAATCCATGTTCACTCCTTTTTCATTTCTTTCTCATTCCTCTGTGAATTTCATTCCACTTTGATCCCACTGCATTTCAATTTATTGTCAGTCCATTCTCAAACCATGCTCATTCCTCTCTCATTCTAGTCTCAGCTTATACCCAGCCCATTCCCAATCCCCAATCATTCCTTTTAAATTCTGTATTCATTCTCATTCAGATTTTAGACCCGATTTTCCTTTCGTTTGGTATTAAAGTTGTGTGCCATTTTCGAGGGCATCTTGGAGTCGTCATCTTGAGTATTTCGCCAGCTCGTCTTGTCTTCGCTTGTCTATGCTTGTCTTGGCTTGTCTTGTCCTGTCCTGTCTTGAGTGGCCTATTAGCAATTTGCAAACACTTTTCAAATGCTGCACTTTTTGTGTGGTTGAGCACAAATTTTTCTCTTCGAAGGTTGTGTTTCTTTTTTGGAATTCATTGTCAAACCAGATTGTGAGCAATCGCAAACGTAATCGGAATTGTAGACTTGGATGCTCTGCTCGCTGGCGCTGGCAAGTTTCCGGTTTCCGTTTTGGTGTTTCTGTCATCTCCTCTCTCTCTCTCTCGCTCTCTCTCTGTCTCTGGGTGGTTGTCTCCGTTTGGTTGTCTCTCTATATATTTCTTTACCTTTATTTCGTTATGTTTTTGTCAATGCTTCTTGACTTGGCTCACACAGATATACCTACACTCCCACCCACAGTCATCTGGCGAGTCTCGGGGCTGACAGGGCTTTGCTCAGGTGTCTGTATGGTGACTTTAAGTGCTTCGCCATTTCTCACAGAGCCATTTCGATTCACTCCCCTCATCTGCCTTATCTCTTGGCCAGGCTATAAGGCTGTTAACATGAGAATATCTCCACACTTCGACTCGACGAGGCGTAGCGAGGCGAGGCAAGGCGAGTTGAGGCAAGTGGAGACGAGGCAAGGCGACGCTGTCAACTACTGTCGTTGTCGCCAATTATCCAATGTCTGTCTCTGAGCTGTCGCGACATTTCAACTCCCCATCAATAAGGCGCTGCCGAGACGAACAAGTTGTCTGGAGGAGTCCTGGAGTTTCGGTATTCCCACAAGGATTTCAAAACCTGTAAAAACTCACCCAAAACCATAACAGAGACAATGAAGAGAAATAAAACCTCATTCTTGGCACCTCCTCTCCTCTGCTCTACCTCTCTCACACACACATACACATACACAATGCCAGCTGCCTGTTTTATTCTTTCTCTCTGTCTCTGTTTCTGTTTCAGTCTTTCCCTTTCTCTTTGTTTTGGTAAGTAGGTCAGTGGCAATATTTGTTGTTATTCAGAATATTGCTGGTGGTACTGTGCCACCATTGTTGTAGTATCTGTTCTTATTATTGTTGTTGTTGTCTTTTTATGCTTATTGTCGCTTGAGTAACGCCAACTCAGCCAAGTCAGTTGGGCCCGCCACAAAATGCCTTGACGCAGCATGTTCTACATTCTACAATCTACACACACACACACACATACACACACGCAAAAAAGGGGTGTAGATTAGTCAAAAAAAAAGGGTTTGAGTTATTCATAAGAAGCTGAAAATTTAATACAATTTTTCCATGACTTCTGAGAGATTCAGTTTCAGAAATTGTTCGAGCTTCCATTGGAATGATAGGTGGATAGGAACTGAAGGAAACTGGCTAGGTTACCTAGCCTTTCGGTAGCCGAAAGAATATTTCTGACTTCTGGGGGATTCAGTTTCAGAAATTGGCCGAGCTTGAGCCAGAGCTGCCAGGGAATGATAGGTGTATAGGAACTGACTGGATCGGATGGCCGAACTTTCAGAGGCCGAAAGAATATTTCTGCTTGAAAATGGTATAAGCAGGCTGTGAGCCAAAGTAATGCGTCTGTCTGACTTTTGCCTAGTCAGTCAGTCAGTCAGTCAGTTAGTCGCTTGCTACTGAATGGAAATCAATACTATGACAGCCTCATGGCCTGTCCTTCTGCTAAGCCTGCCTCTCGCTCACTCACTCACTCAGTCAGTCACTCAGTCAGTCAGCCATCTCTTTTGCTCTGTCTTTATATTTAAAATCCCAGAGACTTTAGTGCATTCGTTTTCGTAGTGAAAGTCATTGGACTATTACATATGCCCTGCCCTGCCTTGTCACATCTCTGCCCGCCCCCTTCAACCGGCCGACGGCAACAATCACTAAAAGGCGCATCATTGCAGCTTCTCAACGACATTGTTATCGACTGAAACGAAGCGATCTGAGTTGCTTCATATGTCTACTTGTCTTCCTATTTTGTGCTCCTTTCTTCTTCTGCTTCATCTTATTTTCTTATTGTTGTTAAAAATTTTATGTGATATACGTAGTCAGCTTAAAATTTCTTTCGAGCAATTCAATAGTTTTGTATTTTAATGAAGTGGCCTGTGGCAAAAGGGGCAGGGGGGGGGCTGGGGAGGGGGAACATAATAATAAAAATATCTAACAAGGAAAATTTTTAAAGAATATTCTTAAGTTTTTCTTCCTAATTTGCGGTGGCCTTTTGTTCAGGGGATTTGCCAATTCATTCCAAGTGTGTGTGTGTGTGAGGAGATTTTCCCTCATTTGGCCGAGAATCAACTTGTTGCTTTGCACAATTTTCCCTGAACTGACATGGTTTGCCCTTGAAATTGATATGCCATCTTTATCGCTAACGTAACGCTGTTTCGGAAATCAAGAAAAAAAAAAGAAAACATGGCAAGCTTGGCAGGCCTGGTCAACCTGCTTGAATGGCTCACACGCAATTTGACTTATATCACTCATACGACGTGTGTACAGGCGGCGGTTGGCCCAGCCTGGCCTTGTTATGCCTTGATTTTGGGTTTTGGTTACACTTTCGCTCAATGCCGCTTGGCTAGGTGACCTAGGGCCGCCTCGACGAACCCACTAATTGGCCATTCAGGTTGCTAGCTTTGATGCGGCTTAACCATTATTCAATCTGCTTTGCTGTTTAAATGCTTTAATTACGTTTGTTTTGCCAATTAAAAACAACACGTAACGTAAAAAGCGGAAGCCCAAAAGAGCTAACCCCCCCCCCCCCCAAGCCAGCCCAGGCAATTGTTCGTCCAATGACCTCGTCAACAGAAACAAGAGGGGCTGTGGCTAGGGGGAGGGGGTTGGCACAAATCTTAGTAAACAGACTTGTGGAAATCTAAGAATAACTGTGGCCAAGCGACCTGCCTGTCCAGACTTTCATTTTGTGAATGGCAATTTCGTAAGCCTTCAAGAAGTGCCTAGCTCTAGGCCAGGAGGTAAGTGGCAAGTGGCAGCAGTCGAAAGCACGCAGGTGGTGGCTAAAAAAACAAAACAAACAAAATATATAGGAAAATCTTTTGCAGTTCCGTCAACAAGTGCGTGTTGATGGCAATCCAACACAGACGACATGGCGCACAGGTTCTCCGTTCCCCTCCTGCTGGTTCCTGATGCCTCACCTCCTTTTTTCATTTCATTTGGAAGGCAAGCAGCTGTGCCTTTTTTGAAATTACAGGCTCCATTGTTGCTGTTGCTTTGGCGAAACACAACTTCATTAAGCCACCCCACATCCAACCCTGGTAGACCCACCATCATCCTTACAATGGTAGAAATATGTGCCAATGCCTCTCTCTCTCTTTCTCTTGCTCTGTTCCCCTCGGCTGATCTGTAGTTTTGTGAGAGTGCGTGTGTGCGTGTCTTTGTGCGTTTGTTTGGCTGAGATTTATTCAATTTAATTTGAAATCGGCGTCAAATGGTTTCCTTTAATGCCCGCCTTGGCCCCTGCCAGTTTTTGGCTTTGGCTTTTTCGCCTGTGTGATTAAAAATTGTTTACAAAGTTCATTGACACCACAGTTGGCTTCCTGCGAGTCTCTTTACGTTTTGTCGAGGTTGCCACTGCTGGTGTTGCTGTTGCCTGGCATTTTGGCGCCAGAGTGGGGGCGCTCTCTCTGCCTTCATGATAGTCACGCTCGATTCCTGTTGTAATTGATTTTTCCCTGGAGAATGTTTTGTCATCATCATCATCAAGCAAAGGAAAAGCTTGGCAAAAACCGAAACAAAGCCAAGAAGTTTTTGTTTAAGCTTGGCCAGGCCTATGCTGCCCCCTTTAGGCCAACTGTAGCAACTTTTCAATCTCGCATCAATTTTTTTTTCTTTGATATCAACTATCAAATTAATTATGAAAAATCGGACGGGAAAAAAACATTTTAAATGAGACAAAAAAAATACAAACGATAAAAAATTTTACAGATATTTTTAATATTCACAAAGAATGTAAACATGTAAAACTCAAACGAAACGCAAATAAATAAAGACCAAATTAGTCAACCGAACATTTGGCAAACAAAAGTGCTCTGACACAATCAGTCAACACAGTTTTTGCCCATTCATTCACTCTGAATACATTCAAGATTCAATAAATCGCATAAAGCGCTGTAGGAGATTGTCCCATATTTATTGCAATTCATCGCAACTTAAAGATATTAAAAAATACCCTGGCCTGCCTCGACAGGTCGAAAATTAAACACACTTTTCAACTCACCTGTGGGCTAAGGAATACCAAAGACGCTAGGTGAAGTGAGATGTTTTCCATGAAAAATCTCAAGATAATCTAACTCGATTCAGGTCAAACTTGGTATAGACATTTATTTGGCTATACCTAATTGAAATAGGAAATTGGATCAGGATATCTCCACAATTTCCATAAGAGATTCTTAGAAGAATGAATGTTCCAGTAGTTCAGAACGGATAGAATAAGAAAAGATAAAACCATTATGTGATATCTCAAGATAATTTAACTCGATTCAGGTCAAGCTTGGTATAGACATATATTTGGCTATACCTAATCGAAATAGGAAATTTGATCAAGATATATACACAATTTCTATAAGAAATTCCCAGAAGACTGAATGATGATGAGGTGAAAGATAAACTCATGTTTTCCATAGGATACCTCAAGATAATGTCACCTGATTCAGGGCCAAATAATCGAAATAGGAAATTTAAACCAGATATATACTGACTGAATATATCTGAGATAAAAGATAAGACCTTACTGACCTATCAACCGTTATCTTTTGCCCTGCTGTCAACAGTCCGGTTAAGCCTTCCTGTATGAGACTTTCCAGGTAGCTTGTCAGCCTCTTCAAAGCATTACGAAATCCATAAAGAGCGCAGCAAAAAAAAAAAAAAAAACATATGAAAATAAAATAAATAAAGTTATATTAAAAACCAGCTTGAGATATTTTTGCCAGATGTATATTTAAATTTGTGGCCAAGACCAAATTGTCAAGTTTGAAAAGGAAATGTTTCAGTGATTTCCTGGTCGTTACCAGCCAGCTCAGCCATCAAATATATCCTTCCTTTTCATGTCTTCTTTGGTCGGAAAATTTTAAGCCTTATTATCTGAATGATAAATTGATCGAAAACACAAAACACAAAAAGCCCAAAATGATACCTCTACAAAGGTTGCTTTATTTTATATCAGATTTTTTTGTGTGTGTGTGTGTGTGTGTTTTTTCTTTGGCTTTATTTAAGTTTTGTGTTTATTACATCATCGTGGACGAGGCACACCCGAACCGAAGGAGCTGCCTAATGGAAAATTATGTTCCTGAAAGAGTGTGTAAAGTGTATTGGTGTATCCGTTAGATCAAAAAGAGATTGCCTCAAAATTATCACTGAAAAAATATATTTTAATAATTTTCATATATTTGCTGAAATCCTTAAAAAAATAAATAAAATATAGAACCTGTCAAAGCAGACTCCACTCATATATATATATATATTTTGATGGCCCAGCACGTCTCTAACAAATCAGTCAAATGGCACAGCTGCCAATTGTCAATAAAGCGGTCAATAGGAATCCGTTTAACCAGAAAATAAAATACAATAGTTAAAGCGCTTTGTGTGTTGGCCCTAAAAAATGCTGCTGGCAATTATCCGAGGATATTAAAATATATTTGGGTAAATAAAATTCCTCATCAAATTCAGCGAGAGCAATGCTTCTGGCAATTATCTGGATTTTCTATATGGTAAATAAATTGTTGTGGATCCGAATGGGTGGGCGGGGGCGTTGACCCATTTAGTCGGCCATTTTGTTAGCCAAGAAACGTTAGAGCCCAGCTAGTCTGGCGTGTCCTTTTGCCTGTCATTATTATTATTATTATTATTATTGTGGTCAACTGTTTAAGCCATAAAACACATTAAGTATTTACGCCATTGTCACTTGACTGGTTGGGCCAAATCGATTCCTTTGAAATTAGTTAAACTTCAATCCAAATTGTTGAGAGCCTTGGAATGACCAGAGAAATCAATCACTTAAAACGCTGCAGATTTCTGCCTGGCATTTTTGGCATTTCTGATATTTGCTGGCTCCTTTGGTGGTCCTACGAAAACTCCTTGAGAGAAAGAGAGAGAGAGAGAGAGAGAAAGATTCCTGACAGACCTTGTGTGGTCTAGACTGGCCTGGTCTTGGCCTCACTCGTTGTGGGGCTCGTTTCCCTGCCCTGTCGCATCCAATTAACTTTGTTTGCCTAATCAGAATGCAACAAACGCCTCTCAACTGTCTGTGAGTCGTATGAGTGGTTCGCCGTCTTGCTCACTCTTCTTCACTCTCACCATCTCTTTCTATGATATCTTTGGCCGTGCTGGGCCTGTCATTTGTGTCCCTTTCACTGCCCTTGGTCAGTTGTGGCCTTGCTGCCTGGCCAGACCCTCCTCCACCCCCAATGCCACTCTGCTGCTGTGCGTGCCAAGACTGCGCTAACCGTGGCCCATTCAAAACTTTTCGTCTCTGCCCGGCCAGGGCCGATTTTATGGTATTTTATTGAAGGTCTGTTCAAACTTCTGCCCACAAAATAAAAACACAAGGAACAAAACAAAACAAAATAAAACGAAACGAAAAAAAATCCACAACTTCCTGAAGGCCCGCAGGGCAACGACAAGGAAAAAACCAGCTGACTCGCCAACTTCTGTCTGATTTCTGGCTCTGCTCTCGGCCTCCCCCTTCTCTCTCTCTTTTGCCACTGTGTATTCATCATACGCCAAGTTGACCTAATTTTACACACTCTCCTTGTCTTTGTTGTTTTGGGCCAGCCAAACATTATCGACTTTGTCTTTGGTCGTTATGCGTACAAAAAAAAAAAAAAACAGAAGTGAAACCAAGAAGAAAAAGTGGGAGACACCAAAGCACGTGAATGGACGCCTTGGGGGTGTCCTGGGCTCGTGTCCTAAACACGGAGCGGGGGGCGGGGGCGGGGGGTGCGAGTGTCTCGGCATCTGTTTTGGCTTAATAATTTATTGGTACTTTTTTTTCTTTTTTTTTGTAACGGTTTTATTTTGTTTGTGGTCTTCTGAAAACTTCCAAAGTGAAGCTCAAGTCTCTTTTGTTTACTGCACCCCCCGCCCCCCTCCCCCCTTCTCGTTCCTTCTCTATCAAAGTGTTTCTTTTTTCACTGGAGGGAATCGACTAGTTCTACTCCCAACTTTGCTTTTATCTCGCACTCACTCAGACACACACACACACACACACATAATTATCAATTGAATGTCAATTAAAATTGACAACTCAATTGCCTTACACACACGCACACACACAGACATTGATAAATCCACTTAATTGTCTCATGCAAATGAGGCCGAGTTCAGCCAATTCAGGCAATTCACCTGACCATTTAAGCCCCCCATCAGTGGGCAACTTAATCTGCTTGGACCTCTTTGGAAATACCGTTACTGCTCCTACTGATAATATCGATTGGGGTTTCCTTGTGTTTCTCTCCTTTTTTTTTTAGTCACACCATTTGGGCCGTTTCACTGAAGCAAAGAATTGCTTTGGTTTTTCCCAAAAAAAAAAAAAAAAAATCGGTGGAAAAAAATTAGCTTGGGCAAAAGAGAATAGAAGCGAATCCTGTTCATCAATTATTGAAATTAACATTTTAGAGGGAATTTCGCCGGAGGAAGGGGGGGGGGGGGTGAAATTGATGGGGGAAGTTGGCAGAGTTAATTTTGCTGATAGCTTTTGGCTGGGTGAAGATTGCCTAGGAAAGATTTCTTCGACAAGATTGCAGGGAGTAGAATGTAAGGAGAAGATTGTAGAGAGAAGATTGTGGAGAGAAGATTGCAGAGAGAAGATTGGATTGGAAGAGAGGATTCTTAAGACCAGATTCTTGAGAGAATTTTCAGAGAGAAGATTGCAGAGAGAAGATTCTTAAGACCAGATTGTAGAGAGAAGATAGCATAGAGAAGATTCCTGAGACATGATTACAGGGAGAAGATTGCCTAGAGAAAATCCTCGAGACAAGATTGTAGAGAGGAGTTTGCAGAGAGCAGATTGCAGATAGAAGATTGCAGAGAGGAGATTACAAAGAGCAGATTCTTAAGACAAGATCCTTGAGAGAATTTTCAGAGAGAAGATTGCAGAGAGAAGATTGAATAGAGAAGATTCCTGAGACATGATTATCGGGAGAAGATTGCCCAGAGAAAAATTCTTGGGAGAAGATTGCAGAGAGAAGATTGCAGAGACAAGATTGCTGAGAGAATATTCAGGGAGAAGATTGCCCAGAGAAAAATTCTTGGGAGAAGATTGCAGATAGAAGATTGCAGAGAGAAGATTGCAGAGAGAAGATTGCAGATAGCAGATTGCCTAGAGAAGATTCTCGAGACAAGATTGCAGAGAGAAGATTGCATAGAGAACATTCCTGAGACAAGATTATAGAGAGAAGTTTTCAGAGAGAAGATTGCAGAGAGAGGCTTGGTGAGAGAAGATTGCCTACATAAGATTCCTGGGACAATATTGCCGAAGGGAATTGACTGAGAGAAGCCTGTCAATACAAGCAAGATTTGCGAAGACTTTTCTGAAGATTCTCATGAGAAAATGACCAAAATTCTGTTTGCCAGAAACTACCTGATTTAAGTTTGCCAAATTAAAATCCAAGGAAAAATTATTGTTCAATCAAAGTTGCTGGCCCAACCAATTTCGAGAGAAAAAGCAAAAAAAGAATAATCAAAGTTTCCAAGAGAAAATACCTGAGGGTGGTGGTGGGGGCTGAGGGAAGAAGCAGTTCAAATTGCCTGAAATGAGTAGCACAATTAATTATTCTCATCAGGTGTGCACTTTTGGACAGCTCAAAGCATATTTGATTTCTGATTTCTGATATTTGATTTGTGATTTGTGATTTCTGGCCCAAAGCAAAGCAAAGCAAGGCAGAGTTGGACTTGTCAGAAAGATGCGAATTAATAATTGCCTTTGTCATATTAAACGTATCTAATTTGTTTGTGAAATTTTGCAGTCAACTGGAAATGCTAAATTAAAATCCAAAATTCAAAATTCATATTTTCCGAAAATAACTACACTTTCAAAGGAGAGAAAGGACTATTTTTGACTGGGGTAGCTCAAATTATATTTTGCACTTTCAAGCCAGTCGGTTGCTTGGTTGCTTTTCACCAACAAATGAGCTATTGCCAGAGTCATGGCTAACGTCATTTGGTTTGAGCTTCTCCACCCACGTCACCTACTCCTTCACATATGCCGTACCTAGCCTAGTTTGGGAAAGGGTTTCGACTTTCGTCACTCGACACTCTTTCAGTCACTCAATTTGTCTGCCATTCACACGTACGGAGATGCCTTGGCATATTCACTGGGTCAACGCTTGGCATTCTCCTTCCTCTGCTTCTTCTTCTTCTTCTTCTTCTTTCTTTTGTGCTTTTATTTCCTCTTTTTCCTCTTCTTTGTTCTGTATACACTTTAGTGTGTTTAGGGATTTTTCCAGGCACTTCACAAAAGACTCCGAGAATATCAAAACTGGTTTTGTCTCGGGCAAAGTCAACCAAGAAGAGTATGCAAAAGTCTGTGCAACTTGATGTTTGCTCTGATTTATCCAGCCCTTTGTATGAGCCACAAAATATGACAGCAAGTGGAAATGATAGAAAACAGTTCGAAGGCTGAGAAAAGAGTTTCTGGGCTTCTGTTTTTGCTCTGGTCTGGTTTGGTTTGGTTTGGTTTGGTCTGTCGCATTTCTATTCATTTGAATTGCACTCATTCACGAAGTAAGCAAAATTAAACTACGTGCCCCTTTGCCTTTATGCAATGCAATTTTTATTGGGTCTTACAAAAGCAAAGAATGCCACAACGTCATCCCAGCCAACCAGTCAGCCTCCGTCGCCACTCTCCACTGGCCTTGGCTCAAATGATGGTCAGGTGCATATTTCGATAAAATATTCATTAACACGATATTCGTTAAGCCAGCCACCGCCATCAAACTCGTTAAGTTAATGGCGCCAAGAAGTTACTTCAGGCCTTTCCAACTTCCATCACCAACGTCAGCTACCTCACCGTTGGGAGTCCTGTGGGTTGGTGATGTGGGTGCGCGGGCGAATGCCAGTGCCTGCCCGTCCGAAAGGGTTGTAAACTGAATTAAGCCCGACTAAGCTAGCTGGCAAAATTGCATTGGCCGACAAGCTTTGGCATTTCTTACGCTCCTACCAAACCCCAAACCACATCCTTTTTGTCAGCTCTCAAATCACTGGCTGACGACATGGCCGTAGGTGCCTGAGGTCTCAGATATTCTAGAAAAATTGAGTGCCCGCAGCCGAGTCAGAGATGAAATTGTGCGACTTGTTGCCTTAATCAGAAACGGTATCAATCGGAAATGAGCTGTTTTGCTCAAAACTTATCGTTCTTTTATTTCTTCAGAATTATTTCATAGATCTATCAACCCTTTACTCACTTGGCTTTTCGCTTCGATTTTCTATTTAAATTTTATAATTTTTTTTTTTTCTGAGATTCTTACAGAGATTCTTTCAGAGGTTCTTTAACTATTTCTCTCTTGTTTTATTTTTTTTTTTTATAAATTTTCCAGCTTTTTCTTTTTTCCTTTTAGACTTAATCGCTCAGAATCTTTTTTTTTATTTCTTAGTTTTTTTTTCACGGCTTCGTTTAGATAATTTCTCGAGTATTTCTCTGGACTTCTTGCCATATTTCCGTTTATTTTTTAATGAATTCTTTGTTTTTCTCAGGATATTTATCAAGCATTTTTCTGTTTTTCTTTTTTGAATTTATTGCCTTAAATTCCTTTTTATTTTTCTCATAGTTTTTTTCCAGGACTTCTTTCAGATATTTTCTCGAGTATTTCTCTTGACTTCTGGCCATATTTCTATATTAATTTTTTCCAGATATTTAGGCAATTTTCTGTTTTTCTTTTTAGAATTAATTTCCGTGAATCCCTCCGAATCTTTTTATTTTTTTTTTCATAGTTTTTTCCCAGGCCTTCTTTCAGATATTTTCTCGAGTATTTCTCTTGACTTCTTGCCATATTTCTATATGGATTTTTTCCGTTTATTTTTGAAAGTGTTCTTGCTTCTTTTAAAATAATTTCTCAGGATATTTTTCAAGCTTTTTTTCTGTTTTTTTTTTCTTTTTAGAATTAATTGCTTTAAGTCCCTCCAAATCCTGTTTTTTTTTTTTTCTTATTTTTTTAGGATTTCTTTCAGATATTTTCTCGAGTATTTCTCTTGACTTCTTGCCATATTTCTCTATGGATTTTTCCCGTTTATTTTTTAATAAATTCTTGTTTTTTTCTCAGTATATTTATCAAGTATTTTTCTGTTTTTCTTTTTAGAATTAATTGCCTTAAATCCCTCCGAATCCTTTTTTTTCTTTCAGATATTTTCTCGAGTATTTCTCTTGACTTCTTTGCATATTTCTCTATGGATTTTTTTCGTTTATTTTTGAAAGAATTCTTTTGTATTTCTTACGCATATTCTTCCAGCATTTCCTAGGCAATCTTTCAAGTCTTTCTTCAGTAGTTTCTGTGTTTATTTTCCCTTCATATGATTTGAACATTGTTACTATCTGTTGCCTGCATTCCTTTCAATCTTCCTCTTGGATTTTCTCGCAAATTTCTCAAAACCGCATTTCACATTTCCTTCTTCATTTCCTCTCCATCTCCTCCCCCTCCCCCCGGCCTCAGTCAACCTCAGTTACTGTCTTGCCATTCCCCACACTTGCTCCCCATCTCACCCTCGGTTGTCTGCAATTTCATGGCTAATCCACTTTGAATAAGCAGACACAATCACACACACACACACACACACTCACGCACGCACGCATGCACGCACGGACAAAAATTCCAGGCCCACCATCAGCCTGGCCAGTCCTGTGGCAGGAGCCTGCCTAGAAGTTAAAGGACTTGTGTATAAATAAGCACAACGAGTTTAGAATCAAAAAAAAAAAATAATAAAAATAAAAAAAAATAAGAAGTGATAGAAAAATTGATCTATTATCTGACTGGTCTGGCCTGGGGTGGCCTGGCCAGGTCCGACTTAGAGATGGAATAAGTCGACACTCCAAGTGGATTCAGTTAAGATGAAGAGAGGATTTCTTGCTCATTAAAAATTAAAAACTTTCATCCTTTCAATCTGCTAATGAAATGATTTGCTCAAAACTGCCAACTCAGCTTTAAAATTTCCTGGAAAACAAAACTTTTTGCCTTGAACTCAACGAAAACTTATATATATATATATATATATATATATATATATATATATGTACGATGATTAATTTGAGGACAATTTTTCGGTAGAATGTTTATTTTGAGGAGATTTCGATATTTTAGGGACAGTCCTCAAAAAAATCCGGGATATAACGGTTAATTTGGGGACATTTATAAAATAAATGGAGAATCCATCCATTTTAAAGAAACTAATAAATCTGGAGCAATTTCGAATTAATGTACCGAAATTGTGGCTTAAAATTTCGATGTTTTCTAAAACAATTTAGGTGAAATAAGCAATTTTGTAATTTTTCAAATTCGATTCTTCGATTATTTTGGAGACTTGATCATTTTATTTGTTTTTAAGGGTTCGTTACAGCTTGATTTGATTTAAATCACATTTTTTTTATAAATATGTATTAGATTAAAAAAAAAACATCTAAAATACTTCGAATATTTTAATAATTTCGTCAAATTCAACATTAAAATAAAAATTATTTTCGCCGATGTGGCAACTCCAGTGTATATATAATAATTGGTTTCAAAGTTTATTTTGGGTACACTTCAAACAATTAACTTAAAATGAACACTACTGAATTTCTTACAATTTTTTATTCGAACATGTTGAAAATAGATTTCTGGTTGGAGTACACATAAGGCATTTAGAAAATTTCTTCAACCAGCCAACCCCGTTGCAAACACCCCCGGGGTTCGAACTTGGAACGTTTGAGTTCGCAAGTTGATACACTACCCGCCACACTATGTAGCTGGTTTAAAAATGAGAGAATCCGCACATATACATAATATTAACATTGACTGGCAGAGTCTTGCTGGTGAAGAACTGCCTTTTGCTGGTATACAGAAAAAATACAGATTAGAAAAAAGTGATTTTCGCAAGCTAAAAATAAAGTGCTGATGTAGTCGAGTGCACAGAGCAGACGGTTCGTACATTACAATGAACCATCATCGGATCCCGGTTTGGATCAAAATGTTTTGGATTAAATTTTATACCTTTTTTTTTTTTTATTTATTTATTTTTTTTTTAATTAAAATTAAACATATTATGCATAAGCATTTATTGGTCGAAATAAAACGTATGATCATGAATTACCTTCAGTATGAAACAATTCTATAAAATTTGAATAAACTTTTTAATTTGATTGAGCAATCTGGTTTTTTGTTACATTCAAAAAGTATTAAATTCAAAATAAAAATATACAAATATCTCTGGTAGATGAAAGCCCAGTAATTAAATTCTCAAAAATTATAAATCCATCTTAGTCAAATATATCCATTAAAAGAAATTTTAAAACTCTCTTATACCTGATGTTTCTCAATTTTATTAAATGTATAGGTTTCAAACTTTTCTGTTATTGAAAATATCATATCAATGCAAATCATTTCCATCCTGCAGTCCTGCAGATCAATGGCTAGTGCATACGCGCGGAAATCCGTGGTGGTCAGTTTGATTCCTTTGGAGGACTCTCACAATTTTTATTTATTTTTTATAAATATGTAATTAATGCAGTCTAAATAACTTTTAAAATTTTTTAGAACATCTATCAACTATATTTCCTTATTTATTATTATAAAATCAATAATAATATATGCGGACTGTTGATCAGAAACGTAGCGCTTGCTATAAATCAGATATTGTGTCATGAAGATCAAGTAAATTTTAATTTATGTACATTTGTAACAAATAGAATGTTTGTTTTTTGAGTGGGTATTTTCTCGAATACATGTTAAAAAATAAAATCCCAACGTTATCTTCGGTGTGCCGAAGATTTTTAACTCTTTTCGAAGTTTTTTCTGCGGTAAATCAAATAAACGGGCTTGGTCAGTCAATAAATTAGGGAGATTTTCCTAAATAGACGGACAGATAGACATGGCTATATCGACTCTTCTAGTGATTCTAAATATTCTAGAGGTAACTTTTGCGTTACAAACATCAGAGCAAAATGAATATACTCTTTTTCCTTCGAAAAGAGCAAAAAAAGAAATAATACATAGTACGAGTACATGCAATAAATTGAAAAGAGTACACTGGATTCCCGGAAAGAACACAATTTTTTTTCCTTTTCTATTTTCGCGGAATTGTTTTTTTTTGCTGTTCTTTCTGTTTCTGTATAACTAACCAATACATGTGTAAATACAATATTCATGTGTTGCTTTACGTTTTTTTTTTGCGTTGTGAAATATTTTGCTAAACTATACAATATTACATTATTTAACTATTATACATATATGAATATAATAATAATAATAAAATATAATAATAATATATTATGACTGATAATGTTGATTTAAGCCTCAGGCAGCGTTTTTTATTATAAATGCTAAAAAAAAATGTAACAACGTTAGCTTCGGTGTGCCGAAGATTACAGACTCTTTTCGCAGCTGTTTCTGCCGTAAATCACATGAACGGGGTTAGTCAGTTAATAGGGCCGATTTCGATTTGTATGACATCTATATGATATAGTAGTCGGATCCTTACGAAATTTGGCACATATATTAAGTGCTATAAAAAATATATGCACGCATTTTAACAGGATCGGATAATATATGTGGGAGTTATTCCCTAAACCGATTTAGGTTCGTACGACAGCTATATGATATAGTGGTTCGATCCGGCCGGTTCAAATAGGTGTGCTACCTAGGTAAAAAAGAATGCTATATACTAAGTTTCTGCAAAATAGCTTTTAAACTGGCGGAATAAATCGCATAGAAACAGACGGACATTGCAATATCGACTCCTCTAATGATTCTAAGTATTCTAGATGTAACTTTTGTGGGTCTACGATGTTTGGTTCTGTGCGTTACAAACATCAGAGCAAAATGAATATACTCTTTTTTCTGCAAAAAGAGTATAAAAGAAACATTATATGCATAACTTTTATTATTTTCAAAAAGTAAATCAATCATATAAAAAAAATTGTTCTATGGAAATATATCATCGCAGTTAAGCCTTATTCTTTGTAAATTTTTAGTGTCTTCAATGGTATTGTCTCACTCTCAAAATCGAGAAGTTTCTTAAATTCTTGTGTAATTGAGTAAACTGTATACAGTACAACAAAAATAAGTTCTATTTTCTGAAAATTAGAGATGTGCGCAACACTACTCAAACACGAATACATGAAAATAAGATTCAATATCACATTTAATTTCAGAGTCACTGTACGTCTATTTTAGAAAATTTTATTATAAAGCATATATTGTATTACAAGATCAACTTTATTAACAAATTTTTATTTATTAATTTATAAAGAATTCAGTACATGCATTTCTTCGATTCTACGTTTTTCTGGTTATCTTGAATATTTGCAACTTACAAGTTAAACATACTTAAAAAATGGACTATTTAATACTAACAATAAGTTGTAAGTTAAGAACTTACAAAAAAAAAAATTGAGACACGATCAGGCACGAAACACGGTTTTCCTTTGACAAAGTCACGGCGCATGCAGTGCGCATCACTATTAGACATTGCTGCTTATGTATTTATTCTGCTACTCAAATGTGTATACCTTTTTGAAGAATTAACGGGACTAAAATTCGTTACTTTTGTGTAATTGAGTAAACTGTATACAGTACAACAAAAATAAGTTCTATTTTCTGAAAATTAGAGATGTGCGCAACACTACTCAAACACGAATACATGAAAATAAGATTCAATATCACATTTAATTTCAGAGTCACTGTACGTCTATTTTAGAAAATTTTATTATAAAGCATATATTGTATTACAAGATCAACTTTATTAACAAATTTTTATTTATTAATTTATAAAGAATTCAGTACATGCATTTCTTCGATTCTACGTTTTTCTGGTTATCTTGAATATTTGCAACTTACAAGTTAAACATACTTAAAAAATGGACTATTTAATACTAACAATAAGTTGTAAGTTAAGAACTTACAAAAAAAAAAATTGAGACACGATCAGGCACGAAACACGGTTTTCCTTTGACAAAGTCACGGCGCATGCAGTGCGCATCACTATTAGACATTGCTGCTTATGTATTTATTCTGCTACTCAAATGTGTATACCTTTTTGAAGAATTAACGGGACTAAAATTCGTTACTTTTGCCACGCGTTCATATACATACTCTGTAAGTAAGCTCGGTCACTGCTTTGGTTTTAGCGTGGTGCGCACATGCAATTCGCATTTCAAGCAGTGAACATGTTTTTAGTAAAGTGCGGGAAGTTTTATTGTGTTAAAGAAAAACATATTAAAAAGGTCAAGGGCAATCTGTGCATTGCAAAAATTAATGGATCATTTTTCCAAGCTGAAGTGCATGATTACAGCCGTAAGTATTTTGATTTGTGATTGTGATTATAATTTTTAAAGAAATAAAATTTTAGAAAATGTGAAGGTGCTTAACAAAAAATGCGATAAATTGAACAATACTATCGGTATGTATTTTCATATCTATTATTATTTCATATTTTATAAAAAAAAAAATTTTAAACTTTGTAATAGTTATACAGCACAATTGCAAGAAAAATTTTTTTTTTTAAGAGAAATTTATAATATATTTTTGTTATACAAAAGTGCCACATCCCATACATTAAGAATATTTTTTTTTTTTATAAAGATGAATCGCAAGAGAATTATGAAAAAGACAGCAATGATTCTCAAAATATATGTTCGGCGATTGACAATTCAACTAAAGTGAAAAATTCCATTGGTAAATATTTGTGTAACTTCTGTTCAATCTGTTGTCGTTTACATTAGAACTTATTCTTTATTAAAGATAAATCGCAAAAGAAAAGCAGAGGAGTTCGAGAACCATCCAAAATAAATCTAACTGCTTTTAGCCATACCATTGGTGTGTATTTTCATATCTTTTATTATTTTATGTTGTATAAAAAAGAATGAATATCTTTCTTGCACAATTGCAAAAAAATTTTATTTTTTTTTTTTTTAAGAGAAATTTATAATATATTTTTGTTTTACAAAAGTGCCACATCCCATACATTAAGAATATTTTTTTTTTTATAAAGATGAATCGCAAGAGAATTATGAAAAAGACAGCAATGATCCTCAAAATCCATCTTTGAGGAATTTAGAAGAATCTGAAGAAATTTTTTATGGAACAGCCAACTCAACAGCGTTGAACGAGTCAAGAGGTAAATTGTTTTTTATTTATTATATTATATTTTATTATCCCCTACCTCGTAAGGTTAAGAGTATATTAAGTTTGTGCAAATTTATATACAATTGAACAGGGGTCTTCAGATAAAGCCCATGAATTTGCCGTTTCTTTATTTTTCCATATACTGAACTTTAAAAAAATTTATAAATGCAGGTACATTTTTCGAAAATACATTTACTACCAACCGTGCTGATAGCACATATAAACCAGATTCTACAATTTCAACTTTATATATGTCTATTAATACAAGTCCTATATGCAAACCAGAAAGACCCATTTATGATGTACGAAATTTTATAATTCCAACAACTCCATCACAATTAAAGTGCAAGCAGCATTTTTGTATTTTTTGCAAAACGTTGCAAAGCAAATTTGCTCGTCACCTTCAGAACAAACATAGAAATGAACAAGCAGTAAAAGAAATTATTAATTTGTCAAAAAATTCTATCAAGAGGAAAGAGTTAATTGAATGTGTTCGGAAAAAAGGTGATTTTTTATATAATACTGATGCTAAATTTAATAATGGTATGCTGATTGCAACTCGTCAAAAAAGAGAAAATTCTAAAAATACTGCACAGGACTTCGTGTGCTGCAAAACTTGTTGTGGATTTTACCCAAAAAATACTATTCGCAATCATGCCAGAAAATGCAAAACAAACGATCATAAAAAAGGTGTTCGAGATTTATTAAAAGGGGGTCGCAGCAAAACTGGATTCATGCATAGCGCGGCTAATGAAATCCTCAGAAATAAGGTAGCTCCAGTGCTTAATGATGATGAAATAAGTCGAACATTACTATATGACCACTTAATTGTACTCTTTGGAAATTCTGAATGTCTTAGGCATTCTGAGGTACAGCATGATATGATACGTGCAAATATGAGGCTTTTAAGTCGTCTATTGATCTGTATAAAAAAAAAAATGTTCCGAGATTTGTGAATTGCAAGATTTATTTTGCCCAAAATATCATGATTTGGTTGTTAATGGCATTCGGTCTGTGGCAGAGTTCGACTATGAAAAAATGTACTTTCGAAAACCAGCACTTGCAACAACATTGACTTGTCTAATCAAAAAATGTGCGAGAATTTTATCAGCGCATTGTATTAAAATATCTGACGATCCAAAAAAAAAACTTGTAGAAAATTTCCTTTGCTTATGCGAAACGGAAATTAATATCAACATTAATAAAAGAGCAGTAGAAGACCAAACACGGAAGCGAAGAGCTTCAAAACTAATTTTACCTTCGCTGGAAGATATCCAAAAACTGTACGAATTTGTAAATGAAAGGTGTAAAGAAGTATTAAAAATTTTAGAAAAAAAATTTGATATTGCGAGTTGGTGCTCTTTAATCGAATGCACGCTTGTTTCTGTACTTATTTTCAACAGACGCAGAGCGGGAGAAATAGAGCGAATGAAAATTGAAAACTATCATGCTGCTCAAGAGATCAACGAATTTCTTGGATCTAAGAACTTTTCTGGCTTGACTAAAAGTGTAAAAGAAATTTCTATGTCATTCAAAAGAGTAACTCTTAGAGGAAAACTGAATCGAACCGTTCCTGTTTTGTTAACATTGCTGAACCAAAGAAGCATTGATTTAATATTAAAATTTCGCAATCAAGCTGGAGTTACATCAAATAATGATTACGTTTTTTCTGTGTGCAAACCAAAGCCATTATCAAAGCAACACATAAGAGCTTGTCCCCTTCTTGTCAAATATTCAGCTTTATGTGGGGCTAGTCGACCAGAAACTTTGAGAGGCACAAATCTTCGAAAACAATTAGCTACACATACGGCTACGAGATTAAATGTAAATGATGTACAAATAGACCAGTTGGCTAATTTTATGGGTCACCATAAGGATATACACAAAAATATATATCGAATGCCTTCCAGTGTGGCAGAAATGACGGAAGTTTCTAAGATCCTTATGTCAGCAATGAACTATTCCCAGCATGATGCTGGTAAATCTGAAAATATGAGTAAGTTGTAAAATATAATCAAATTTTGAATTAAATACTGTAGTGCACATAATACATAAATCTTTTACTCTAGCACCATTATTAAATACATATTTTATTTCACAGCAACTGATAGTGATTCAAGTACCGAATTGGACGATTTTGATGACAATAGTGATGATGAATATCAGCCGCCAATAGAAGAAAGCCCAGCAAAAAAAATTAAACGCCGCTCTCGTATGTAAATCTGAATAAAGCATTAAATATACATTTACACATTATTGTTTTTCATAATTTAAAACTTCCGTTCAATTTCTGCTAAGACAATCTAATTTTATAATTTATGAGTTTCAGGTTCCCCATTTGGAAAAACCCGTCGAATTAGGTGGACGGATGAAGAAAAACAGGCACTGGAAAATGAGTTCGGCGTTTTGAAGGAAATTAAAAGTCTACCATCACTACAAGAGTGCAACCTTATTCGGAATAAAAATACTTTCTTGGCCAATCGCACACCAGCTCAAATAAAAACCTTTATTGACAATCAACGAAAGGCATGCCAACGGAAATCTTCATAATTGTTTTTAAAAATTTTCAATATAGCTATTTTAAATGTTTGAATGCACTAAATTTTTAAAATAGTCTAAGAACTAGGCTTTTACACGGACGGACAGACGGACAAACGGACGGAATATCGATTTCTCCAGTCACCCTGAAATATGAAAATATGAGTAAGTTGTAAAATACAATCAAATTTTGAATTAAATACTGTAGTGCACATAATACATAAATCTTTTACTCTAGCACCATTATTAAATACATATTTTATTTCACAGCAACTGATAGTGATTCAAGTACCGAATTGGACGATTTTGATGACAATAGTGATGATGAATATCAGCCGCCAATAGAAGAAAGCCCAGCAAAAAAAATTAAACGCCGCTCTCGTATGTAAATCTGAATAAAGCATTAAATATACATTTATACATTATTGTTTTTCATAATTTAAAACTTCCGTTCAACTTCTGATAAGACAATCTAATTTTATAATTTATGAGTTTCAGGTTCCCCATTTGGAAAAACCCGTCGAATTAGGTGGACGGATGAAGAAAAACAGGCACTGGAAAATGAGTTCGGCGTTTTGAAGGAAATCAAAAGTCTACCATCACTACAAGAGTGCAACCTTATTCGGAATAAAAATACTTTCTTGGCCAATCGCACACCAGCTCAAATAAAAACCTTTATTGACAATCAACGAAACGCATGCCAACGGAAATCTTCATAATTGTTTTTAAAAAATTTTCAATTGATTGAATACACTAAATTTTTAAAATAGTCTAAGAACTAGGCTTTAACACGGACGGACAGACGGACAAACGGACGGAATATCGATTTCTCCAGTCACCCTGATCATATTATGGGTTTTTTTGAGGGATCGACGACGTTGATACACCCTTACCCTTAAAGTCAGGGTTTAATGATTGAATACACTTAATTTTTTCTTTATATATGAAAATTAAAAAAAAAAAAAAATTACTTTAATTCTATATTCTAAACTGTACATTTGAAATGGTTGTGTAATTTTATTTAATATGTAATACTTCTTGAAAAAAAGAAGCTAATAATTTAAGATTTATTTATTTATTTTTTTTTTGAAAAAAAAAATTACTTTAATTCTATATTCTAAACTGTACATTTGAAATGGTTGTATAATTTTATTTAATATGTAATACTTCTTGAAAAAAAGAAGCTATTAATTTAAGATTTATTTATTTATTTTTTTTTTGAAAAAAAAAATTACTTTAATTCTATATTCTAAACTGTACATTTGAAATGATTGTATAATTTTATTTAATATGTAATACTTCTTGAAAAAAAAGAAACTATTAATTAAAAATGTATTTTTTTTCCATTCAATAAATCTTTATATAAAGTACACAAGTGACATTACAAATTTTTATTTTGGAAATGACGCGTGAATACAACGTCAAAAATGTCCGCACATGGGGTATGCAAAAAGTACATTTATGTATATGTGTATTTTCCAATTCTCTGTTTCACTCACACTTTCCGACTTATTTATTAGCTATTTGTTGTATGGCAATGATGAATATAGATGTTCTGTGCGAACTCAAATGTTGCAAGTTAGAGCTTTGTTCGAACTCAAACCATTTTTTTGTGTGTTAGTTAATTTTAGTGTTCCCAAAATAATCTTTTTATAACAATATACGCACCAAGTGGCAACCTTGTGTTTTTGTCCTCAGAATAAGCTTTGCATTAAAATAAGTCTATACACAATACTTTTAAATAATGTATATGGTTAATTATAGGGACTTAGTCCCCATATTAAGCGATGTTTACTGTGTCCTCAAAATTATCCTTTTGTATAAAAAAAATCATATATACGTCAGGAAACCTCCAATGGGTCCAAAACTTATTCCTGACTATATTATTTAGTAAATTCTATGGATTCCTGATAATCAAGCCCCCAATATTTTGTGTCCCCAAAGTAATCGTTCCACATAGATATATATATATATATATATATATATCCATGGAAATATTTATATAAATTTTTTATCACCACCTTCTTCTTATTATTATTATTATTTTGCTCCTGTTGAAGTTGGCCTCCGTTGGGCAATAAAAATAATTTACTAATTATTTTTCATTCATTTCTTGCAGTTTTTGGCTTTTTCACCTGCTCAAAACTTTCGAAGAAAATAGGCAAGGCAAATTGCCATTGTTTTAGATTCTCAAAGGGAAGATATATAAATATCTATATTTTATTTTTGGGAACTTGGATTCCCCCCATAGACTTTTTGATTATAGCAAAATTATTTCTATTTTTATTTTTTTTCCACACATTTTTCAGGCTTTATTTTCCAGTTTTTTTGTGGGGGACTCGGAACTTTGACTTTTTGACTTTAACAAACTTATTTTCATTTTTATTTCTTTTTAATATTTTTTCCACACATTTTTCAGGTTATTTTTTTCAGGGTATTTTTTTATTTTATTTATTTATTTTTTTTTTATGTGGAACTTAGATTCCCCATATAGATTTTTTGATTATCACAAAATTATTTTTATTTTATTATTATCTATTTTTTTTTTTAATTATTCCCATTTCTTGCTTTTTTTCATTCTGTTTTGGGGGGATTGGGAGTATAGATTTCCCGTATGGACTTTTTGATTATAATTAATAATTTGTAGTATATTATTATTTTTATTTTTAATTTTTTTTTACACATTTTTTTAGGTTTTATTTTCAAGGTTTTTTTTTTAATTAAATTAAAATTATTTTTATTTTATTATTATTATTTTTTTTTCGAGTTTTTTTCCATACATTTTTCAGGCTTTATTTTCCAGTCTTTTTTTTTTTTTTTTGATTGCCATTTTTTTATTGAATTTAGGAAAAAGGATAATCTTTTGAGTAAATTAATGCCTATCAAATCCATATTTCAAATATTTTCTTAACATTTCTTTTTTTTTTCATTTTATTTGAGAGAGTTTTCCTGCACTCTTTCATGCAGTTTCCTCGTTTTTTTTTTTATGTTGCCTGTCAAGTTTTGTTTTTTGAAATCAAATGTTTCTGATATTTCCTGACCCCTTTTTTCAGGTATTTTCAGAGATTTTTTCCGTCTTAATTTTACGTGTCTTTTCAGTGATTCTCTTGCCCAAAGCTTCTGTTAACCAAAGACTATTATTTTTTTATTTTTTTGTATTAAAAACCAAGTCAAACTCAACACGAGACCATCTCTAAATAGTCACACACAATTTAACACCCACTTGAGTTTTTGTATTTGTCTGGTTGCTCTGCTCAACTCTGCTCTGCTCTGGCCTTCTCCTCGTATCTTTCCAGCTAAATAAAAAAAATAATACAGAATATACAGAAGAGATAGAAAGACCGAAAGACTGACAATGCCATAGGAAAAAGGAAATTTTTGAAAACGTGTACAAAACTCTCGAGTGTGGCCCCCGTGTGTTTATTTTTACGAAAGGTGTGACAATATTTACAAGGCCTTCTTAATTGAATTTAATGCTTTGTCTGCCTATCTACACCTATCTATGTGTGTGTGTGTTTGCCATCATTGTCACCCTGAAGTTTGGCACACTCTCGGCTGAATTGTTTGGCCCCACTTTTTGGTATTTATCGAAAGTTAATTCAAATTATTAATGGACGATTTGTGAGCACTTTTCGCTTGAATGGAAATGCAAAAAAAAATAAATAAATAAATAAAAATAAAATAAAATTTATATATATCCTAATAACAAGAACAACAACAACAAGATCACAAGACATTTCCCGACAAAAAATAAATACTAAAAATAAAAGGCAAAAAAAAAAAAAAAATGCCATGAATCTTTTTTGCCTGAATGAAGAAAATTGTGAAAATTTTTCATTTGAAATGAGCTGAGATCTCTTGTACTGTTGAATAGCCTCGAAAGCTGTCAGTCACATTTGGCCTTTTACAGAGCCGAGCCAATTTTGCCTGGGCAAAAGAACTTTTGAGCTTTTGCCTTCAAATTGAACAGAATTGAATGGAATTGCCATTCAATTTGTGTCAAATCAGGCTAAAGCTGCCCAGGAAAAAACATCGAAAAAGCTCAGGACTGGCTATAAAGCTAGTTGGCATAAAATCCGGGAATTTCCCAAAAAAACAGGGAAAATTCGAAAAATTATGGCAAGTCGCTGAATTATACGATAATTTGAATTTTTTGTTGAATATTAAAAAAATGTGAGGAAATCTTTAGAAAATTATTGAATATTTTCAAAATCGCAAAAGCTTAGATAAATTATGGAAAATTTCCCAGCTCTCTATTTTATGGCTAAAAGATTTTCTATGATTTCAGAAAAAGCTTCTAATTTTATGGCTAAAAAAAATTGCCATAAAACTTGAGCGGCCATAAAATGTAGCAAAGCAGGGCAAAAGTATGCTTAACATTTTGTACAAAGTTTTTTCGTGCAGCCCCAAAAAGTAGGCAACAGTAAAAGAGCTTTTGACTATCTCAGACATAAACATAAAAGCTCTTCCCCTCTCTCGTTTTTTCGCTCTCTCTCTCTAAGCTTTTGCCAACTGACCTACCAAAATGGACCAAGCTGGTTTGTGTCTTGGCTAAAGTGCCAACATGTCGTATGCGCATTGTTGGCTTTTAATAGATGCGGTTAAAGCTCTGCCCTGCCTTCGCTTGCATTCAAATGAGTTTGGAATCGAATTAATTAAATGCCGAGAAAATGATAAGGTGGTTTACATTTTTTTTATATTTTTGGGATTTTTCTGTTGAAATTTTCACTGACTCATTCCGATAAACAGATAGTCTTGGCTTTGATTTTTTTTTTTTGAAAATTAAGAGAAAATTTCAAAATGGGGTCAATGGTTTTATTTTTTTTCTTTCTGCGAATTAATTACACTTTACAGATTTCTTAGCATATACTTTCGATTTTCCGATTTAGTTCGAATCGATCTGAATGTGAGAATAAATTGATTCCGGTTAATTATTTAATGATTCATAAAAATAGCTAGAAAAGCCGCCAAGCTGAAGTTAACCTAATAATTGGGATTTTTTCATACTCCTTTTGTGCTTTTGTTATTAAGTAACAAATGACACATAGGTGAAGCTCTCTCGATATCACTGAGAAAGAATGCAAGAATTTCAATCATTATAACGTTGATTGCATTTCCGCGGCGACGGGGTGAATTAAGTAGAAATATTCTCGGCATTAATAATATCTTAAGACAGATAAGATGGTCGACTGAAGAATTTGAACTGACCGATAGTCGATCCATACCGATTACGGAACCAAGCGCAAACGGATGTGCTTCCTCTAGACGAAACGAATGGCTCTTCACATCTGAAGTGGCTGTCATGTGATGGGAATATAATCGTAAAACCTATTTGAGCGATAACTAGCCGGAACAATTCTTATCACAGCTGATACAATTTTTCGATGGCCAAAGCAAATAACCAATTAAGACAAGCAATTCCTCCAGACAACCCGATTACTTTATTCAAAAAAAAAAAAAATAAATAAATAAAAATATATATGATAAATCAAATCATTATCAGATCACATGAACTAGGCAAATTTGAAATAAACTAAAAAAATCTTTTCGTATTTGCTTGGCTGCAGCAAAAAAAAAAAAAAAAAAAAAATTACTCACGAGTCTTTTTCTGATTTCAAATTACTCTTCCATAATAAAGACAAGCAAATAAGAGCCGTTTTCCTGTCACATCTTCTTTCAGTCTAGATAAAACCATTTTACACAAATATAGTAAAATAAAAAAAGCACACAAAACTCGGTACTTTACACTTAACATAGCTGGACAAATGATAGTAATCTTTTCCAGATCTGGATAATTCAGAAGGTCTCTAGGCCTCACGTTCTTTCTACATGATCAAATTGGAATTTTAAAAAGAGTATGAATCGACTTTAGCAAGTTTTTCAAGATGTTATGCTGAGTTGGCTGGAGCTCCTCAAGTTGAGTCCCCTTTATTTTATTCCTAGAATAAAATGATCTAAAGTCTCTACCTAATTTAAGTCCTTAGCCTCTTTGGTTGCTTCAGGAACCTTGAATATTGGGCTCACAATTTATTTCTGGATATTCATGGGGTAACTCTATAATTCTCAGGCTTGAAAGGTCCTACTTCTCTAGGTTCCTTAATTTCACTATATTACTCAAAGCCCCCAAAATTCTGGATTCCCAATTACTATCTTCAGACTTCTGGGTAGCTTGAAAAACTCTTCAAGAAGCTTGAACTTTGGTTTTCAAATTTCTATCTAGATATTCTTTGGATGGTTCCGATATTCATAAAATTAAAAGATTCCAAGTTTCATGGCTCCTATTTTCCTTCTTCATCTGATTTGTTATCTTTGAGGATAAGTCAAGAGATCCCAAGTTTCATGGCTCCTATTTCCCTTCTTCACCCGAGGATAAGTCGAGAGATCCCAAGTTTCATGGCTCCTATTTTCCTTCTTCACCTGATTTGTTATCTTTGAGGATAAGTCAAGAGATTCCAAGTTTCATGGCTCCTATTTCTCTTCTTCACCTGAGGATAAGTCGAGAGATCCCAAGTTTCATCGCTCCTATTTCCCTTCTTCACCTGATTTGGTATCTTTGAGGATAAGTCAAGAAATTGTAAGCTTGGGTTCCCAAGTTTTCGAGTAGTTTGAAAATTTCTTCAAGAACCTCGAATTCGGAGTTCCTAATTTCAATCAGAACATTCTCGAGTGACTTTCGAGACTGAAAGATCTCAAGTCCCTGCTTATTTTTTTCCCCCTGATTGGGTGGGTTGGAGGGGTTCGGGTAACGAATTGATATTCTCATCTTCATCATCATAAGGAGGCTCTTAAATTCCTACTTTCACTTTTCACTTTCCCAGATGGTTTGAGGGTTCTGGGTTCCTCATTTTGAAAGATTATTCAAGCAAAAATTGAGGCTCCCAATTTTTTTATCTTCCCTTTTGAAGGACCCTGCAAATTTCAAGGGTCTCAGTTTTGAAATTCTCCCCGAGAAAACATTTAATTTTTTTTTTTATAAATTAATTTTTTATTTATTAAATATTTTTACAGCAGAGATTAATCATATTCGTAATATTTAAAACCTCACTAAAACAAATATTTACACATTTTTAGAAAGAAAAAAACAAATTAAAGATTGAAATTTTTAGAAAAAAAAAAAATACTCAATATGATTTTAGTCTTAGTCTATTCCAAAGAAAAAAAAATACTTAAAATAAATCACAGGATTTAAGCATTTTTTTGATTTTGGCCTTTTTTTGTTGTGATGCTTTTGTTTTTGTTTTTGTGTTTTGCACTCTTCTCATTTGTCATAATAAATTAATTAAATAAATACAATTTGAAAGTGGCTAAATAAATATTTGTTTTTAAAATTAATTAAGTGGTTTTTTTTCCGATTTTTTTTTTATGCGAATGAAAATGAAAATATAAATAAATTCGCTGGGAATGTGCCTGGGGTTTTGCGTGATGAGAAATACTTTTGGAAAAAATACTTTTTTAAAAATAAATTAAATTTAAAAAAAAAATAATAAATAAATAAATAAATAATGTGAATAAATAAATTCATTAAAATTAAATAAATTAAATAAATTAAATAAATTATGAAAAAACAAAGAAAATAATGTGATAGTTATTTCTTTTTTTTTCAAATTTGTTTCTCATTTGGCAATACTTTTTTTGGAAGTGGATTGAGGCAATGTTAGGAACTCGTTTTGTACTGGAAATCTCAGGGGCTCCCTGGAGTAGGGTCTGAGCGTGTCTATGTGAGGGGCCCCAGAGATTCCCCGCTGCTCGCTTCCGCATAGTTGGCCGAGCTTCCATTCTCCTGGGAGCCGGAACTAGCCGAGCTCAGGTTTTGATCAATTCTGGCTGAACTCGATCTGGTTCGATTGAGCCGCTCTCCGCTCTTGGGCTGGGTCTTGCGCAGCACACGACCAATGGTCTTGGTCATATTGTCCAGATAGTTGAAATAGAGCTCCTTGCTGGCCTTCAGATCCCTGATGTCGGCCTCCTGGCGGCCATGGTAGTGTGTGTAGAACTTCAGGCGCTTCTGCATGGTGGACCGACTCACCGGGGTGAGGTGGGCCCGTTTGCCTATCGGATAGGATGAGTTAATGGTCGACTCGATCTCGCAGAGCACTCGACGGGCACTCAGCAAGAGCTCGTGCAGCTCGTAGGTGCGCTCCCCCAAGTCGAGCTGGTTCTGGTGACGATACTCGTACTGGGAGTGGCCCAAGTACTCGAAGCTGCCGGCAAAGGTCTGCACCTGGCGGTACCACTTCTTCAACTTGAGCTGCAAGGGAGACAAGACAAATAGAAATTAGTATAGGATCGGGTGGGGGGGTCCGGGGGTCAGTTCTTTGTTAACTTACATGGCTGGTGGGCGCCGTCACATTGGGCAGGAATTTGTATTCATCTTTGTAGTGCAAGAAGCTGCCATAATCCTGATTGGCCACATGACGCATTTCCGTGTACTCCTGTAAGGTCTCCGTGCGCAAAGTTGCCAAGCGCTACGAGAAAAAAAAAACAAAATTAGGAACTAAGTTCCAGCCAAAGCACAGAGTGAGTCGACTTACCTTTCTCTTGAGCTCCATGGTGGGATTGAAGGCGGCTTCCACCTCGGCTGAGGGTCGGTAGACGCCGCCGCAAGGATTCTCCCAGGCCAGGCCTGAGCGATTGTCCTCAAAGAATCTCAGATCATAGCTGCGCCGTTTACGCACGCCCTGCCGGTTGCGGCCTCTCCAGGCCAGACTGGCTAGCTCCTCCGATTCCTCCTCCTCCTCCTTAGCTCCGAAACTGTCGGACAAGGGATTGATCTGAGATTCATCGGAGCCTGAAGCAGACCAGTCGGCAAACACCGATTCACTATCTTCTCTCTTGCTTTCTCTGCTGACTGCGCTGCCGGCGTTGTGGCCGTTCTGGCTGTGGGGATGGAGATGTCTGGCCTCCAGCAGGCCCATTTGTGTGATGGCCACCAGTAGCAGCAGGCAGAGCTGTGTGTGGCCCAGACTGATCCATCTGAGTTTCTTTTGTCTTTGGCAAATCTTGAGTTTGTCTGTGAGGGGGAAAAGAGAGAAAATTTTATTTAGCTTATTGAATTTCACAATTTCTAAAACAAAATTTTTCTTTAAGTTTTTTTGCATTTTTATATTTTTTTTTTAAATTTTTTTATTTATTTTTTATTTTTTCACCTTTTGTATTTTGTTTATTATTTCGATCACATTTATTGTTACTGAGAATTCTGTTTGAATAAAACTGCATTTTTTTTTTTTATTTTTTTGGGCCGGGGGAATCACAAATTACACAAGTTTAGATAAAGAAAAAAAAAATAATAATAATTCGCTATGAGCTGCGAACAAACACGTTCACTTGGCTGAGATTACTGTGTTGCCTTCTTTTTGTTTAATTGCCCGATATGACTAAGTCGTGTACGCGTGGCGGCGTCTTAAATGAAACTAACTGCTGACTGGCCGAGTCTGTAAGTCTTTAAGCAGTTCCCAGGCGGTCAGCCGGTCTGAAGGCAGGCCGGCAGGCGGTCGGAGATGACCGGCTGATCGCATGCCAAACGGCAACTCCAGCCAAACAAACGCCACACGCACAGCTCAATTGAGCGAATTACTCAAAAAAAAAATAAATATCGGCAAAGGCCAGGCAAATAAAACGGTACTGTTGAGCCCAACCAAATTGAGTGCGAATCCAGTGCTATCAAAGCAAACTGAGTGGGAGAGCGTGAGCGCGAGAGAGAGTGAGCTGGCTCTGTGTGCGTGTGTGTAGGCTGAGTGAGAGAGAGCCTCAGTGCAATTACTCATCCAGTGCAGTGCACAGCAGCCAGCGCGGCTCGACTCAGCTTTGCATTGGCTCTCCTTTTCTAGCCGACACACAGTCGTCCCTCTCTCTTTCTCTCTCTCTCTTGTTGGAGTAGTCAGCCTTGTCATCAGTCTAAGTTTAAAAGTTCGTGTGAGCGTGCCAGTGTGACGGAGAGGCCAACTAATAACCAAAAAAATTACCAGTGAATTTCACAAGAACTCAGATTACTCATACGCATTTTGGGTTTTTATAAACCAAAAATCGGGCGGAGAAGAGCTAAAGCGGAGGCGGCCGCCTGGCAATTTTGTATTGTTTTTGTTTTTTTCGTTTTCTTTTTCTTTTCTTTTTTTCGTAGACGCTAAGCAGACACACAAAGACACCGGTTAGACTCGTGCCAGCAGTGGCAAAAGAAGAAGAAGAAGAAGAAGAAGCAGGGAGCGAGAGAGAGAGAGGGAGAGAAAAAGTAGTCAAGAGTCGAAACGATTAACAGTGACGGAGTGTGTTGCCGTTGTTGTTGGCGAAACTTAAAAAAAAAAAAAAAACAGCAACAACAACAACAACAACGCGTGTGTTTTGGTGACGTTGCGGCAGCCAAAGCAGCCAAAGCAGCGGCAAAAAGCTACGTGTATGAATTATTCATTCAGTCAACTCAACTCAACTCAACTACCTACAATCTGTTTGCTAACAGCAGCAACAACAACAACAACAGCAACAATAAAAACATGAGGAACATGAATAACAACAAAAGCAACAAGCTCAAAATCGCTGGCTGCCCGCTTGGCCGCTTGCTTGTTTTGGCTTTGTTTTTGTTTTTGTTTTGCATTTCGTTTTGGGGCAGGTCAGCGACTCGATTTCGAATTCGAATTTGATAACAGGTGTGCTCATTTTGCCGGCTGTGCTTGTAGCTGTTTTGTTTTTGTTTTTGTATTTTTTTATTATTTTTATTTATTATTTTTTTTTGTCGTCGTTGTTCTCTCTCTGATAACACTTAAGGCGCGCAACGTGCTAGCGTGTATGTGTGTGTGTGTGTGTGTCTGTGTGTTTGTTTTAAAAAGCCGGCAAAATATTTTGTATTTTGAAAATGTTTTCATTTCGCTGTTTGATTTTTTTTTCAGACTTTTTTTCCTGTGACTTCTGACGAATATTTCAGATTTATTTTACTCTCATGGAAAATCAAATGTTTCATTTTTTAATTTTTTTTGCCAATCAATTTTCTTGAGAATTTTTGAAATATAAAATAATTTCATTTGATAAAAAATTAAAATAATTTTTTTTTTTAGTTTTGAAATATTTTTGACTTTGAAAACTTTTAAAAAAATTTATAATTTTGAAATGAATTAATAAAAAATCAATTTTATTATTTTTGTATTTTTTGATCTCTTTAAAAATTTATAATTTTGAAAGAATTAATTTGAATTAATAAAAAATCAAAACTATATTTTTTTTTAGTTTTGAAAATTAATAATTTTGGAATGAAAAATAAATATGTATAAAATAGAATTCCTTTGATTGTTTTTCCAAAAATTTTCCCTTTTAATTGTTGAGTTATTTTTCAGGATTCATTTAAAAATTGAACTTTTTGAATAATTCCAAAAAATTGATCATATTTTGGAATACAAACTTTTTCTGTAAGCCTTTTAAGCAGGTTTTCAACTTTTTTTTTTTTTTTTTTTTTTAACTCTTTGGAATAAGCTTAGGTTTGGTTTCACATTTTCTCCATAAAATTTGTTTTCGTATTTTTTTTTTTATTTGAATCAAAAAATGCAATAATTAATTTGTTTCAATCCCAAATTTTTTGATGTTTTCCTTGGTAAATTTTGGCTTATAATTTTTTGTTTTTTTAGGTGTGACTGAATTTTCTTTCTTTTGTAAATTTTGGCTTTTAATTTTTTTGTTTTTTTTTTTTTTTTTTTTTAGGTGTGACTGATTTAATTCTAATCTCTGAAATAATGTACTAAAATATGTTATATGGTTTGATTGGACTTTTGCCTTGTGAAAAGTTAGATCATATATTAATTTGGTGTTATTAACAACCAAATGATCTAAGCTTTTATAATTTTTGTTTTTGTTGTTTTTTTTTTTTTTTTTTTGATAATTTTTATGTCCTCAAATATTAATTTATATCATAGTTGTTTTTTTTTTTAACTATTATAAATTATTTTTTTAGCTATTATTATTTGTTTTTTTTTCTCATTCCTTATAATTATCATTAATTTTTTTAAAAAATCTTTATAATGTTTTTCCTAACTATTATTAATTTTTTTGTTCTTTATAATTATTATTATTTGTTTTTCTTTTAGCTATTATTATTATAATTAATTTTTATCCTAACTATTATTAATTATTTTAAATTTTTTAATTTATTATTATTTGTTTTTTTATTATTATTATTTTTCGTCTACTAATTTTTTTTTTTTATTTTTGAATTTATTTTTTTTTTCTTTTCCTATTATTAATTTTTTTAAAATTCTTTTTTATTATTTATAATTATTTTTAACTTTTATTATTATTATTTTTTTTTAGTTCTTTATATTTATTATTATTTTTTTGTCTGCCCAAATTGATTTATATTTTGTTAAATTTATTTAATTAATTTTTTTATTATTTTATTTATGCTTTATATAGTATTTATTTTTAATATTTTACTTACTTTGTTGGCACATGATTGTTGTTTATTTTTTTTTTTAATTTTTTTTTGTTAATAAATTATTTGGACCTTAATTTAGTCACTGCACTAGCACTCTTAATTATTTAATTAATTTTATTTGCTGAGACAAGCAAAAAACAGAAAAAAAAAAAAAAATTGAACAATTTTTCTCGATTTTGATTTGGAAAATATCCCTTGATTTAGTCTTTGCAAATATATAAATGTTTGTGTCTTTGGCTTAGCTGTGGCCCGGGATAACGAGTTGTTATTATTGGCGTGCGCTTAAGCGACTGATTCATGATTCTAGTAATCGGCATAATTTTATATGAATGCCGCTGCCGCCGGTTCGATGCTTGTTGACGTCGGCGTCGTCGTCGAATCGGTCGTCAATGTTAGGGATCCCGGGCCTGCTCCCTTTTCGCACAAGCGCACGCACACATACCCAATGCCTCACGCCGATTCAGATTCCCCTTCATCGTCTTCTTCTTCTTATCCATTTCCATTAAAAAAAAAAAAAAACAACAACAACAACTCGGCGCGCGTTGCTATCATATGCTCAGCTCAGCTGGCTGACATTTGGCAATGCTATCACAAGCAAAGTCAACTATTTCACACACACACACACATACATGCGTTGGCGTCCACCTTGGCAGCAAATCAAAATAAAATAAAAAAACAATCAGCCAGGCATCGACGTCAATACCGGCGCTGGCTTTGGCGCTGGCGCTGGCGGTGGCGGTGGGGCCGATGGCTCCGGTCGTATGTAAACGGGGTAGCAAATTAGCCTAAAATTTTTTTATGATGTTCAATAGAATTTCTCTCGGAATTGCACACCAAATTTCCTAATAATCATAAAAAATAAAATATGGAAAATAAAAATTGTCCACCTTTGGTTTTCTCTGAAAAAAAAAATAGCTGAAAAATGCAATTGAAATCATTTGTTTTTTGTTCAAACTTTTCCTTTTTTTGGGGGATTCTTTGATTTTACTTTTTTAAGATTCTTCTTAAGACAAAATGATTATTTTATATTGTTTCACACCTTCAATTTAACTGTTGTTGTTGTTTTTGTTGGCAATTTGCCAGTTTCGATTTGTCAGCGAAACAAAATCGAGGGGGATTTTTGTTTACTTCTTCATTCATCATTGCCAGGCGCGACTCGAATTTTTAAATAATTTCAAAATACAACAACAACAAAAGACAGTAACAAAAATAGAATAATCAATTTGGAAAATCGAAAACTAATTAAGTGACTTGTCCGTTTTTTTTTTTTCATGAAATTTTTTTTTTATTTACAAAAAGTTGGATGGTTTCAAAATGGACTGGATGGGTCAACAAAGACTGAGGAGATATCCTATAAAAATATATAGAAAAGTAGCACTGATCCAGTGTCTTGAATAGGTTCAGTTCCTGTCAGTATCAGGGCCCTTGAATATAACGATCCATCGACATATATGGTATAACTATTATGTCTCAGGGTTCCACTGGTTTGACAGAGTCTGTGTGGCTCTATAAATCTCAGAACAAGAGTGGGGCAAGCCAATACATATAACTAATTTCTAAGAGATCAAATATGTCCGCATTATCTCCGATAATGATATAGGAAGCCGATCCAACTGAAACTGGTGTCTCTTTGAAGATACACCAAATATTATAATTTGGCCTTGGACATTTTCTCAGAGCCCGAGGATTCCGTTTCACGAGATCCATTTTAAGATCTCTCCAGACATTTCCATTTATAAGATACTTCGTTTTTCTTATCACCTTAAAAAAAAAAAGAGTATGAATCGAAGTAATCTTTTTACTCTTGAAAGCTTCAACCGAAAAAATGTGTTTTTATTATTTTTCGTTTCTTTCTTTCCACAAAAATTGATAATTAATTGTGTTTTTATCGAAATTACGTGTTCTTGATTTAATTTCAGCGGTGCAAAGTACAAAAATCATTTGGGCCGCAAATAGAAATTTACAAGCCTTTCTGAGACAGGCCAAAAAAGATAGCAAAAGAAAGGAGGGGGTGTAGGGCGGAGAATGCGGGTCGATTCGAAATAGATCATAAATAAATCTTATGGAATTTCACTTTTCAAATAGTGCAAGTAATCGGACAATTAGAGTATTATTATCAAGTCATTTAGAATTATGTGATGTCAGAGCTTGCAATATCTTATCGGGTTAAATAGGTAAACTCCGTTTGCCTATGACAAATCAACTCGAAGTCAATCGACTTGGCTGAAAGAAATTGTAAAAAAAAACCAACATAATTACCTTCTGAATGGATGATTGTTTGAATGGATGAGTAAGCGTATCTTTGATGGTGGGGGCTTCGCCGAGGCGGGGGTGCTTCGGTTATAGGGAGCACTCGATAAGTTCTTGTAATGTCTCAATAGTGTAGACCTTTGGAGTTCTTCAGCGGAACTAGAGCAAAATGACTCATTATAAGCTTCCACTCTGCCTAGGCCTTGACGGTCTAGATAGGCCATATATCGGATACTTCTCTTTCTATATGAAGAGTTATTTGGATAGGAAGGAAGTCATGATTTAATCAAGGGAAACACTTGTCAAAACTAACCTAAACTTTATCGGGGTCTTTTCAGATCTTATCGCATCTGTATATTCTTTCTGAGGAAAGCGATAAATTCAATAACCTTTCGGAATCGAGCAAAACTTTCACGAAATAATCAAAGATAAAGTCCAGGTCTGTAGGCCTTTAGGTCCCAGTAATCACATCAAGGTACCCAATCGTATCAAAATTATCGATAGGCCTATAAAGGAAATTATAAATTATTCAGTTTAATCTAAATGAAAATCAGCATTAAATTAAGTTGACTTGGTTCTGTGTTACTATCGGTTTATTTTATACGGAAGGAAGGAAATCATTTAGTCCGGAAATAATTTATTTTTGACGGTTGGAAGTGTCTTGCTTCCTCTTTTTTGGGGGCAAAACAAAAGAGCAATAACAAAAGGTGATAAGGAAAAATGAGTTCAAATCTAATAAATATTTAAACGTAAGAAAGCAATTTCATGCGTGTTAGTTCTCTGAGAGGCAGCTCCCTTGGTAGTAGGCTAGATCAGAAGAAGAGACCTTCGTCAAAATGGATCAAGGCTTAAGGATTCCTTCGGGTGTGGTTCCTCCTTTGAAAGATGATTCCATTAAAAAAAGCTTGAGAAGAATGCATGGAGTATCCTGTTCAAAAGGAACTTTTAGGTCTCAAGGATTCCTTCGGGTGTGGTTCCTCCCTTGAAAGATGGGAAGAGTGCATGGAGTATCCTGTTCTAAAGGGACTTTTAGGCCTAAAGGATTCCTTCAGGTGTGGTTCCTCCCTTGAAAATATTTTCCGTTAGAAAGACTAGAAAAGAGAGCATAAGAAAATAGAAAAAATAGGCCGAAGAAATACAATAAACTTTTTGTCTAAGAAAGTCAGAAGAGACCTATGGAAGGAACCTAAGAAGAAATTATCTAAGAGGTATGGGTTCTTTAGGAGGGAATCTAAGCAAGTAGTTCCAAGGGGAATCAAGTGCTAAATAATAATAAGTAGGCCATAGAAATAGAAGAAACTTTTTGTCCAAGAAGGTCAGAAGAGACCTCTGGAAGGAACCTAAGAAAAAGTTATCTAAGAGTGGGTTCTCTGGGTTCCATGGGTAGTTCCAAAGGGAATCAAGTAGTAGAAGGGAGCTTCAACTCCATGGTTCCAATCTGGAAACCCAAGAACCTATAGAGCAAGCCGAGAAATCCCATAGTTCGTTGAACAAAAGTCGGTGAGAGCTTTGTAAGCTTTTTGAGATTTGATCATTATTTTTTTGCTCCATCCCAGGTTTATCTATTTTCTATTTTTATCTCTGTGACATCTTCTTATTTTGCGTCTTTTGCTTGCTCTGCTGATTTGGTATATTTTTATCAATTGGACTAATGATGCCTTTTGGCATTTCCTCTTTTATGAGGCAGGCACCCTTTGCCCTATATATTTTTTTCATATTTTTTTTTTTTTTTTTTTTTTTTTTGCCGGTCTGATGGTGCGTCCAAATGACGTGTGTGAACTTTATGTTTTGTGACGTGAGCAATTAAATGAAATTCTCATATTTATTTATTTATTGTTTGTTTTTGTTGTTGTTGTTGATTTGTCTAGGTGAGACTCATAAATCGATGCATAATATTCAGCGATTTGAGCTTGAGCTTCTGCTTCTAATTGCGTTCAAAATAATATTAATAAAGTGCCCAAACAGTAAACCGGCCCACGCCCCCACCACCCTAACCCCACACCCCACCCCTGCCAGCCAGCCTGTCGGTGCCCTGGTCACTTGGGTGATCCACTGATGAATAAGAAGAAGAAGAAGCAGCTCAATTCATAAGCCATAAATAGATAATTGAATTGGCTTATCAGACAAACACCGACACGGTGGCGGGTAAGCAACGCCAATTAACTGTAAATATATGTATACATACATACATATATATATATGCCATACTCGACTTTTTGTGTGTGAGTGTGTGCTAATCTGTGACGTATTTCCTTTACCATTGCCCCAGTCATTTGACTCCCACTCGAAAAGCTCCCTTACCCTCTCTCTCTCTCACTCACACTCACACTCCCTCCCTGTCTGTCTGTCTATCTCTTTCCTGTCCAAGTACTTATGCAAACGAGCTCGTCAAGCAGTCGTAAAATGTGTTAAACACTTGATGGCACTGAACTAAATCAACAACAATAACAACAACAATATCAAAAGAGACAATGAATTTGTTTCTATTACTAATTGATAACGGTTGAGCAGACGGCACAAGGCAGAAGGTAGAAGGTAGAGGGCAGAGCGTGCATAACGGTCGCTAAGGCCGCGCAATGTAGGCGTCGGCTTTGATGTCCGATGCTGGCTCTGCCGCCTGGCGTGTGCGTCCAACGCGTCATCGCTCGATGACGTTGGCGTCGCGAAGTCATCGTTGTTGCTCTCTCTCTCTCTCTCATTCACGCCTTGCCTTTATCTGCATTCACACACACTTACACATACCATGTTCACTCAAATGCAACGAATTGGACGGGCATGTTTGTGCCTGTCAACACATGTCGCGTGCTCAACTTCTTCTTCTTCTCATTGGTCTGCCCGCTTGACCCACAGGTGGCTGAGATGAGCTCTTAGTCACAGACAATACTTATCCAATCATTTGATACTTACCCAATTGAAAGCAATCAAATTATTGGCTATGAATCAGCTGAGCCAAAAATTGCAATTCAACAGAAGCGAAAATTCAGAAAATAATAAAAACAAAATCACCAATATCAGAAATAGATGATATGGTATATGGGCTATTTTCGAGTGTAGCATGTGGGCAGGTCAGGGCTTTGGCTTTGTGTTTATCAAACTTCAAAGAATTTGCTATGAAAATCTTGGAAAGTGCTAAGAATCAAAATTTCCGAAAAGTCGGTACAAATTTTCTAGAATTCAAAGGGAATGGGGAAGACGAAATTAAATGGGCAATAAAACCCCAAGAAAAAAAATTCACAGACTCTTAATGAAGCGAAATAAACAATGAAAGTGAATTGATGATAGTACAGATTCGGGCAACGGGCAATTAGGAAAATGATGTGTGAAAAAAATGAGTGATTAGAAGAAGACTTTCGGGAGTCTGTGACATCATCGAGTCATCGACGGTAGCTTGATCATAATTCCGGGATCTCAGCCTTCTTCTTCTCTTTTTCTCACGCTCAATTTGGTAACAATTTCTCCGAGTCGCCCACACATCGGACAGGCACTTCCGTTTTGCATATTGTCAGCTTTGGTCTGGCCGACTACGTCATCGTTAAAGGCGAAAAGGTCGAGCCAATTCGAGTCGAGCTGGGCAATCAATCGTTCAGTTTCAAGCTTCCTCAATTTCCGCAGCATTGACTCATGCCTTTTCGGCTGGATGATTCAAGATTCGCTCAATTCACATTCAAATTGATATGCTCGCCGAAATCTGAATAGCGATGTCTCAGTAAATCTATTTTTAACCCAATTCTATCAAACATTTCAATTTGCCATCATCATTCAAAACAGCTAATTGCTATTTAATTTTCATGATTGCTGGGAAAGTTTAAAAACACAAAAAAAAAAAAAAAAAATAGTTCCTTTGGTCCGATAAGCTGGAAACGATAGCCCATTGACCCAGAGAAACAAGCCATCAAGCTGATAAGGCAATTAATTTGAAATTGAAAGCCTCTCAGGCTTTTTTGATTTGATTAAAATGGTTTTCGCTATTCGCGAATTAATAAAATCAACCCAAGTGATAAGATTTGTTTCGTAGAAAAATGCAAGAATTTTTCAAGCATTTTTTTCCTTATAATCTTTTCAAAGAAAAAAGACTGAATGAATTTTATTCTGGACTTTGTAACCCGCAGAACCTGCTTTCGTAGGGATACAAAATTTCCTCCAGATGGACCAGTCTCGAAGCAAGTTACCAGATCGGACCACTCCATCATATAGCTGTGATATAGCCTCCAAAGCCAATAATCAAATCTAGCAAAAGATGCCATCGAGAACTAAAGCCAACTAAAGTTCCAGCTTGGCCAATGTGGCTATATTTTGAAGAGCTTGAGAGCCTGGTAGTTTCGAAGCAAATTACCAGATCGGACCACTCCATTATATAGCTGTGATATAGCCTCTAAAGCCAATAGTCAATTTTAGCAAAATATCCCATCGAGAACTCAAGACAACTAAAGTTCCAGCTTGGCTTGTTGAAAAGTGAAACATTCCCTAGTCTCTCTAGCCAATGTGGCTTTATTTTGAAAAACTTGAGAGCCTGGTAGACCATTATAAAACCCAACCAAATCGAACTGAAAATGGTATTACCTCTCAAAGGCAAGATCTCAGCTCTCTCAGAAACGGCAAGCTACTTCTATATAATAATTCTTCTAAATATTAGTCCAAGGCCCTTAGAATATAAAAATAGATAATACAAAATATTCTTTTGTAATCAAAGAGACCCAAGCCCGGAATTATGTTTTGAAGGTACTGTACTTTTGCCAATCCTCTCAATCATTTTTTTTTTTTAGACTTATTCAAAAATTGAGTCTTGTCTTTTAGTTGAGAGTGGCGCTATTTCTATATCTATTTATATATATTGGGGTACTATATATATCTACCATATCATATGGCCCTGATGCCAAGCTAAGTCGGTTTGGTTTTGATCTAACTTGATCTAACTGGAATCATATCGATTTTAATTTTTTAGGTTCTAAAAGAAGATTCAGTTGTTTTCGTGAGTTTTGAAAGACTCGAATGGCTTGTGTTTTGGAAAATCTTGTGTATTTTTCAGCCAATAAATTTGTCTGCGCAGTTGGCGTGGTCTTTGGCTGAGCTGTTCTCATTTGCCAAAAGGCATCGGTTTGCAAAGCCAAAAAGAAAGAAAGAAAAACAAAACTGCAATACAAGAAATTTCAAGTTCGTTCATTTTCAGGGGCGGCGACTACATCAATTTGTCGACCCTGGTCGAGGGCCAGAGACAGCGCAACACCGGCCTCAAGTATCATTCAAATTTGCACTTGAAGTCGAAGTAAAAGCGCACACATAAAAATCAAAAGAAAATTGCCAAGAAAATCATAATGCACTAAGACTGGCAAAGAGAAGACTCGAATGTGTTTGGGGGGGAGGGGAGGAGGTATGGTAGAGGTTCTTCTTCTTCTTCTTCTTCTTGTTTTGGGGCGTTACAGAAAAAGCAGTCACAAATCATGTAAGATTTTCTCCAGGGAAACTGTTTGCCTCAGCTTTTTGACTCGCCCACGTTTTTTTTTTTGTTTTTTTCATTTTTTCATTTTTTGTTTTTATTGACAAAGTTTCCACACCCTCGACTTGTTGCTGGCGTGTTGTTAGTCTCATTTAGCCCTGGCCAGGCAATTTGGCATTGACGTCTGCAGCTGCATTGAGAGCTCTGGTAATTTGATGTCCCGCAAAAAGCAGACGAAGACGACAGCAATTATAAATCTTAGGGCAAACTTACAGTCAGCCCTGCCATATAACGCTCAAATCCAAAATGGATAACAAAAAACAAGACTAAAGTAGAAGAAATTCTAAAAAAAATACTGCAGATATAAAACTAAGGTAAAAATAAGAAATCAGAAAAATTAAAAAAAAAAAATAAATAAAAATGTATAAGAATTGCTGAACGTGGCAAGTACTGAACCAAATCAAAAGGATTGCTAGTCAAATAAAAAATAAAATTGATTTAAAATTATACCAAATTCAAAGAACGGTTAACGGTTAGAAAGGAAGGTAAATCAGAATCAGAATTAAATAAAAAAAGTATATGAATTGTTCACCGTGGCGAGTACTGAACCGAATCAAAAGGATTGCTAGTCAAATAAAAAATAAAAATAAAATTGATTTAAAAATTATACCAAATTCAAGGAACGGTTAACGGTTAGAAGCAAAGGTAAATCATAATCAGAATTAAATAAAAAAAAGTATATGAATTGTTCACCGTGGCGAGTACTGAACCGAATCAAAAGTCAAAATAAAAAATAAAAATAAAATTGATTTTTAAAATTATACCAAATTCAAAGAACGGTTAACGGTTAGAAACAAAGGTAAATCATAATCAGAATTAAATAAAAAAAGTATATGAATTGTTCACCGTGGCGAGTACTGAACCGAATCAAAAGGATTGCTAGTCAAATTAAAAATAAAAATAAAATTGATTTAAAATTATACCAAATTCAAAGAACGGTTAACGGTTAGAAAGGAAGGTAAATCAGAATCAGAATTAAATAAAAAAAGTATATGAATTGTTCACCGTGGCGAGTACTGAACCGAATCAAAAGGATTGCTAGTCAAATTAAAAATAAAAATAAAATTGATTTAAAATTATACCAAATTCAAAGAACGGTTAACGGTTAGAAACGAAGGTAAATTAGAATCAGAATTAAATAAAAAAAGTATAAGAATTGCTGAACGTGGCAAGTATTGAACCAAATCAAAAGGATTGCTAGTCAAATAAAAATAAAATTGATTTAAAAATTATACCAAATTTAAAGAACGGTTAACGGTTAGAAGCAAAGGTAAATCATAATCAGAATTAAATAAAAAAAAGTATATGAATTGTTCACCGTGGCGAGTACTGAACCGAATCAAAAGGATTGCTAGTCAAATAAAAAATAAAAATAAAATTGATTTTTAAAATTATACCAAATTCAAAGAACGGTTAACGGTTAGAAACAAAGGTAAAACACAGTCAGATAATTAAAAATTTATATATACCAAATGCAAGGACAATCAGAATTGCTTTTAAATTAAAAAAAAATAAATAAATAAAAATAAGACGTGTTGTGAATTCCACAAGCTCCAAAACACAAATGAATTGAAATCTTTTATAATTTAATATTTTGTCCAGCTGACAGGGTTACTTCGATTACTTTGGTTACTTCGATTACTTTGGTTACTTCGATTACTTCGATTACTTTGGTTACTTTGGTTACTGGACAAAATTATCGATTACATTTTAGCCAAGGGCTACTGTGTTTTTGCTGGTTGGCCTGATTTGAACTCTAAAAAAAAAAAACAGATGAATTAATTTTTCCTTATTTATTTTTGTTTTTGTTTTTTTTTTTTTTTGCCAACAATAAAAAGCCTCGGCGGGCAGAAAATCACGTAAGAAGCGCACCAACACGAAAAGTAACCCAAGGAGTCGAGCCACTTTCAAGCTCTTGTAAAATGTATCGATTTACAATGCAAATAACAACAACAACAACAACAGCAAATATAAGAACTCCCAGACAAGTGTAGATGCTCTTTTTTTTATATTGAGTTTTTTTTTTTGCCAAGACAGCAAAAACCGCTTACAAAGTTGAAAAGTAGACGTAAGCCCAGCTTGGCAGAGCGAGAGAGACGGGGAGAATGTTGTTGACAATTGCCAACTGCCAGACAGTCAAGGGGCTGGGTAGGTGGTAGGTGGAGTGGTAAACAAATTTGATACACTCCAAAGAGAAAGAGATAGAGCTATATGAGGGAGGGGGCGGCAGGGGATCCGAAGCCAGCCAGCCTTTTTTGAACTAACCGACCCGAAGCGGTTGTGTCTACGCATAATTTTTGCCTCAAAGAATCTTTTGACTTTGTCTTCTTCTGGGTCTTCTCGGTCTCTTCGTGCTCTTAGTTTTATGGGCCTCCCAGCTTGCTGGAGTGTCTCATCAACTCAAGAGGTACCATCAAGAGCGAACATATATATATATATACATATATCCATATATATATATACCTATATATATATATATATATCAATCAATTAGTCAACACCTTGAGGAATTCTGTCTTATCAGTTGGCTTATGAATCAGTAAATTGCCAGCCCTTCGCACTCGGGGCTTAGACTAGCCCCGTGCCGCCCGTTTGACCAGGTGCCTGTGTAGAGCCCCATAAAAAAATAATAATAATAATAATGATAATTTCCTAATAAATCAATTGGCGTGCGCGGTTTTGTATGCGTCACTTTACAAGCATTTTTTTTCTGTTTGATTTTGCTGTGACGACATGAAAATTATTGTCATAGAATTCCTTCAGTTTATGGGGGAAACTCAAAGACTTTCCAGGTATTATGATATCTGTTTAGGCTTCTATTAGATCAGAGCCTCCCAAACCCCCCTTATTGGGTCTAGCAAATCTGATTGTTTGCCAGACCCTTGACACATCCAAGGTAAACACATCTCTTGGATCAAAAGAAATTATCAGAAATTATACAAAAATACATAAATGAAATGCGGCTTATTTCTTTAAGCTTAGCCGAATATTTCTCGAATGAGCTGGCTGTGTTTGCGGTGACTGAGACTCATCATTCAAATATTTAAAACAAAAACAAAAAAAAAACCGAAGACTAATTTAACCACAAATGACACAAGTTTTGGTGTCTTCCGAAGAAATTTTCAAGTTATTAATCATTCGGCCCTGTGAACTAGTTCCTTCAGGCTGTTACTATCATAAAGCCAAGCTTTTCTTGGCTGGATATATCCATAATAATTTTGGGACATAGTCAAAGTTAAGATTGAGTTCTTCGGTCGATTTGGAGATTTTGTCTGAGTTCTTAGAATTACACAGTTTACATTCAATATTTTTGGAAGCTTCGATCGTTATCAAGGATATATCCAATATAATTTTAGGACATAGTCAAAGTCTTTCTAGAATCTTAAAGCGACATGCCAAAAGTTAAGATTGAGTTCTTCGGTCGATTTGGAGATTTTGTTTGAGTTCTTAGAATTTCACAGTTTACATTCATTATTTTTGGAAGCTTCGATCGGAATTTTCAAGACCCTCAAAGATCTTCGAAATACTAAGCTCAAGATCTCGTTAGCTGTACGAATTTCTAGCTAAAAAGCTATATCTTTCTGTTTGATCAATAGGTCTTTTCCAGGCCTCGGGAATTTGCCCGTCTATTTTTTTTTTTTTTTCCTAATCACATCAAGAATTGATTAAGTAATTTCACCATATGATGAATTAAGTGCTTTCAGATCTTAGAAAACCCAAAGCAATGCATTGCCACGGCACACTTATTGGAGAAAAAAAAAAAACCAAAACCCCCTAAACGAAATACTTCTCTCCGCGGCGACCTTTAGCTTTACCGCTATTTGGTTTCCAATGACGCTGACGCCGACACCGCCACTGACGCCTCGTCATGGATGACGTCAAAGGCACGCGACTTGATTCTCTAATGGCCTGGGGATTAGGCAACCCAAGCAAGCCAACATGACTAACTCATTTAATTTGATTACAAATTAAACTGTCCCCCGTATGCCAGCACCAAACCGCCTCACACCACCGCGCTCCCTCCCGCCGCCGAAGCAATGGGAACCACTCGAATTTCATGTGTGTTGCCAGGTGAGCTGAGCTAATCGCCGAAGGCCGTGACGCCCGACCGGGCTTATCGCTCAGCGTATCAAGCTCAAATTGATAAAAAACTAAATAAGAAAACAAAAAGTGTATAAAAAAGAAAGAAAGAAAAAAAAAAACAAAAACAATAGAATTAATCTAACAAGTGGGCCTGTCATTGGTTTGGCTTAGAGGGGCTCGATTTGCTTAATTTATTACCGAAAAATAAAATAATAATAAATAATAATATTATTATTAAACGAAATTAATCTGATGCTAATTGGAACAGGCTAGCTGAAATCACACGCACGTAGGTGAGAAACTGGTGGCATTTTCACTTTCGTAATTTTTATGGCCTTTTTTTGCGTCAGTTGAATGCGTCGACGTGTGCCACCTCCGCTGGCGATGGTCTTAATTTTTATTTTCACTTAAATGTCAACTGCTAATCTATCTTCATAAAATGAGCCGTGAAAATATCAGTTTTATTAATTGCAATAAATCTAAACAAATTAGCCAGCTCACCCCAAACCATTTGGCCTTGCCACTTTCAATCTTCCAAAGCGAATCAGGCGAAATCGTTCCAATTCAAAAAGTTCAACTCAAAGTTTTGACAGTTATTTGGTAAGAATATTATCTAAAAATTTCATACTTTCCGAAAAACTAAACACTAAATTTCGAAAAAAAAATCGATCAATGAAAAAAAAATCTTCAAGTCTTAAAAATAAAAGATTGAAACATTTGAGCGGTTTCCTTTTGCCATAAATAAGCATTTGTCTCGGGATTTTCATAAAAAGATTGCAAAATTTTGCATGATTCTTTTTTTTTTTATTTAGAAATGCATAAATTATAATTATGGGAAATAAATTCTTAGAAAATTAGCGGCTTTTGAGATTCTCTGTTTTGGATTTTTTTTTTACTGAGAGAATCAAAAGTTCTTGGAATGCAAATAAAAAAAAATTGCCGTTTTCAAAGACCAAAGATTCCCCTTAGATGGAGTTACAAAAGCTAACTGATATAGTAGACCGATATAAATAGAACTGACCCTATAGGTCAATAGACTTGGAGGATATTCTAAGGGCCAATTGGAGTAGATATCGAAACTGTCCGATTCAGACAAAACTCGGTTGGTCTTTCTTTCTAGATTTCTAGGGTATCCCAAGAGAATATCCTAGTCGGTTCCAGTAAGGCTCAATATCTTGAATATTTGATATGATTAAGATTGATCAATGAAGGTGGAAGATATCTATTTGGATCTGTATGCCGACTATAGAGTACCCTGGTCCTTGCCGAGTCTGGACTATATCAGTTTATTTATTGGTAGTGCAAAATCTGTTGGGGTCTTTCATGCACAATGGGCCAATATTGTTCAAATTATTATTAAATGAACGGAATTAAAGGAATAAGCTGGTCAGACTTTTCCTGAGACCTTTGCTATAATGAGAATGGTTCTACCGTGCAGGTCAGATTGTTCCTGAGACCTGAGAGCGGTTCTACCGTATAGTCTTGGTTCCAGAAGTCTTTGGGGCTTTCCCGATAAATTTAGAGTCAAAGATATAGAGCAAAATTGTTTTTGAACATTTAATTTTTTTTCATTGGTTTCTGAGGATTTTCATAATTTTTTTTTTTTTTTTGTTTTTTGGGTGGTTGATAAATTTTGAAAAATTACAAGGTTCTGTTTATTTGATTTATACAATTTGTTTGTCCTCTTATTCAATGAATCCATTGGATTTCAGTTTTCAGTATCAAGATATTCTTCGTAGGCCTCTTTGATGCGATTGATAGGCTTCTGATCGATCAGTGCTGAACAGGAGATATTTTCAGAGATTTCCGATACTTTGTATTGCACATTTTTTCTAGTCATTTGGGAATCTTCGGCCTCAGTTGGGGTCGTCTGCTCATTGTCGTCTACGCTGCTCGGGGCGAAAGAGTTTAAACATTTAAATAAAACAAAATGTATCTCAAAGATACTTTCATCAAATAATGTGTCAGCTCAAGGCAATCAAATATGAAGAACACAAATCAAAGACAACCCTAGGGGAACCCGAGCTCGGGTATCATCGACTTAATCTTGTTAAAACAAACCGTTTCAATAAATACAGCGATAATGCAATTTTAATGCCATTAAGATGACTACCAATTATCGGGGCAAAAAAAAAAAAAATTAACAAAAAAAAAAAAGCTAAAAGAAAAAAGAAGAAGATGAAACGCAAAGCCATTCGAGAGACCAAAACGAATCTGCAGTCTTTTGTCCAGTCAGTCTCTGAAATTCATTTCATCTTTAACCGCAAAACGAAAATCTTGAAACTTACACCCTCAACAGAGTCGGGGAATCTGTTATTGTTGTTGTTGTTGTTGTTATTGTTGTTGTTGCTTTTTACCAATTCCCCGAGACTTACAAGTCTGGAGAAGTCGGGGATTAAGCCGGCCGCATTTGACAGCCTCACACACACACACGGCAGCCTCTTAACGATGTTGTGAGACCCAAAGACAACAACAACAACAACAAGATTAAAACACAAAATGCTTAAATCGGAAAGAAGCAAAAAATCTGACCGCAACTTTTTGGCATCTTCTTATTTTGCTTCTTTTTTTTTCGTTGATCATTTTATTGTTTATTTAACATTTGTGGGCTTTTATTTTGCTTTTGTTGTTATTGTTGTTGTTGTTGTTTTCTGTTTCGTTGCCGTTTCATTGTTCTTTATGAGGCTCATTTAAAATTCAAGCTTTGTTTCATTAAGAAACACGTTCGGTTATTCGCCGCCGTCGGCGTCGCCCTGCGACTCATATTCACACATATTCTGTCTTGATTTTTGATTACATTCTGAATACCCTTTAATTTTGGAAGGAAGCCCAACATTTTTTCACAACCTTGGCAAGTTCAGACTTCACAGGAAGACTCTTGAAAATAGTTAAAAAAAAAAATCTAGTGAGAAGTATTTAGGATTTCGAAAAAAATGGGACAAATAAGGCCGATTGAGGTGTCTCAATATCAGAAAAAGAACTCTTTGAAATAGACAGAACTAGGATCTTATTAAGCAGCCAATTTCTTAACTTCAGACTGAGAGAGCAAGCGAATTATTCAGATTACAAAACTTGACTGGAAATCTTGGAAGGATTTGAGATCTATAAAGAAAGTATCATTCCTACTATAGATCTGACATGAGAGATTTGGGATCTTTAAGATTCACCGGACTATCAAAAAGGGAGAGACTTATCCAGACTAAAAAACTTGGTTGCAAATCTTAGAAGGATTTGAGATCTATAAAGAAAGTATTATACCTACAATAGGTCTGATATGAGCGATTTGGGATCTTTAAGATTCAGCAGACTGTCAAAAGGCAAGAGAATTACCCAGACTAAAAAACTTGATTGCAAATCTTAGTAAGATTTCAGATCTATCAAGAAACTATCATACCTACTATAGGTCTGATATGAGAGATTTGGGATCTTTAAGATTCACCGGACTGTCAAAAAAGCAAGAGAATTACCCAGACTAAATAACTTGACTGCAAATCTTAGAATGATTTGAGATCTATAAAGAAAGTATCATACCTACTACAGGTCTGATATGAGAGATTTGGTATCTTTAAGATTCACCAGACTCTTCAATAAACAGTTTCAAATTACAATTTCGGAATAACTGAGAAAATGAGCTGCAATTTTTCAGATTGAAGATCTTTGAAAAAGAGACCAACTTATTTCAGATTTTTCGTTTTGATCTTTCAACTTTTGAGGGTATTCAAAAGTCGCCTTCGTCTGAACTTGCCAAATTTCTCACTTTTATTTTGTTGTTTTCCTTTTTGGAGCACAGCGCCAACATGGTTAAGATTAACGCCGCCACGACATCGGTAGTTTTGATTTCGGTATTTTGTTTCTTTCTTTTTTATATATATGTCTTTTTTTTTTTTTTGTTTTGGTTGGGAATGCTGGCAGCGGCCGCCAAAGATGCTGATGAGGCTGATGAGTTCCCTATCGATTCAGCGTTGATAATGAGCTTGTGATAGGGCTGACGGGGGGTGTCGGGGCGGCGGGGCTAGGGCACTTATGTGAGCTGCCAAGGAAGAGCTTGTTAAATTTTATTGGTTATGTGTTCTTGGCTGCCTCGGCCTCTGATTCTGACTCTGACTCTTTTGGCCCGGCTCATTGATAAGCGGCGCTCATTAAAACGTTCGAGGCAGTTTCACTGCTGGTTCTATTGTTGTTGTTGTTGTTGTCTTTTCACACCGCCCTCGAGGTTATGGGCACTCAACAGTTAATCCACCTCAACGAGAGTGTCTTTGTTTGCCACTCAATGGTGTCCTGGCCAGCTGTCTGCCTTGGTAGGACCCGTCGGAGCAGCTGTTTGGGAATGATTTTCATGAAAATTTTCCCTGATCTTCTCAAGTGCCTAGCTGGTAGCTGTCTTGATCTTCTTTTCATTCTCATTTGTTTGGATAATTTTCGAAATCAAAAGAAAAACACAAAACGCCCACACAGTTTGGGTGGGCTGAGAGGATCCTTAGAACTTACAAAGTCATCCTAAAAAGGACTTTAAATCCTTAAGAATTTTGTGTGAATAAAAGCCTAGCCTAAGCTAAACATTTTAATTCTCCTATTTTCAGGCAGTCGTCATCAGGCTCATCAGCCAAATAGCTCAATTCCCAGAGCTTGGCCAGGCCCACAACAAACAGTTTATATCTGTATCTTTTGGTGTTGCATGTGTTGTAATGCGAACGGGATGAGGGGCAAACGATCCAAAGAGAGTTGTAGAGGGGAAGAGCCATAAAAATAAAAGTCATTGACTCAATTTGGAAGTGTCTCACACGAAGCCACGAAGATGATGCTGGCAGAGCAGGGCAGATCAGAGCAGAGGGTGGAGGGGTAGCGGGTAGCAGGGCAGAGCCACACAGGCGAGGCGCTTGTGATTATCCTTTCGCACGTTCTTCACCGCCAGAAAGAAGAGGAACAAAAAGAGGCGGAACGGGCACGGTGAATGGGGAACGGCGGCAATGTCGGTTGCTTGCTTAACAAATCATAAATATTATCAAAGGCTGGACGAGGGCGGCGGGGGTCTTGGGGGAACCCGAAAAAGATCTTGGAGCTGTTTGGTCTGGGTCTCGGTCTGGGGTTATTGATGGTGGCAGTCGCCGTTGTCGACGTTGCTCGTTGGCAAAAGTTTCCACCTTCTTTTTTTTATGGCCCAAGAGAAGAGGCAATAACAAGGGCAAAACCGCAGCTCAACTGAGTCCGACGTCCGAAAAGGCTTCAATCATTTAATAAGCGCAACCGCAGTCATTGAAGCTGCGACGATGGCGGGAGAGAGGTGGCGACTGCAAAAGACTCGAGTCTTGGCCCGACTCGGCGGGTTAACCAACAAAAGAATCGGCCGCCTACCGCCATATTATTAACTTATTTATAACAATAACAAGACGACAAACCACAAACGATGACGATCGCCAAAAAGATACAAAAAAAAAAGTGAGAAGAAGAGGACAGAAGGACCAAGAAGGGAGAAGTGAAGAGGTCAGCAGGGGTTTGTTTTTTTTTTTTTGTTGGCAAAAAATGCAAGTCAGGAAATCAAATCAATTCATGAAACTGAACCAAACTTAATCGATTTGATTGGGGCCACGCCTCTCACACTCACACACACACGCGTGTGTCAACAATTTTGACTATCAAAATATTTGGAAGTGTTTGGACTCAATGCAAGAGGACCTTGAAGAATCAGCAAAGGGGTGAGTAAGACTTTTTATTCTTATAACCAAAATAATCTCAAAATTATTGAAAAATTATCCTAGAAACTTTGGATCAGAACTGAAAATATTCTAGGTTAATTTGAAATCCAAAAAGACTATGGAAAGTATCTGTAAAAATCTTTAGCTTTAGCTTTATAAAAGCTCTGGAAAAAATCTTTGAAAGGTCTTAGGAATAATTGAGTCATCTGTCAGTAACCTAAGGACTCATAATAAGATCTTGAGATGATTCAAAAATTTGAAGCAAAGATTTCTAGAGGAATCATAAAGTCTTGATCTAAGCTCTTTATAATAGTCCTTTAAGTGATCGTAAGAATTGGGCACAAGACTGATCTGAAAGTCTCAGGTATCATATGGAAGGTGCTCAAAAATTACATGGGAATCTCTTAAAAATATACTGAAACTTTGTTTAAAAAATTATCATATCATCCTCACAACTTCCTACCTAACATATTGTTTCCAAAGCTCGATTTTCTTGAAATACGCACTCTTCTTCTTATCATCGGCCTTAGGATCGTTTAGGTTATGGTTTAGGATTTTCTTGTTTTTCCTTTGAGTGGCACTGGTTTTATTTTTCATCGCAAATTCATCAATTTCCGGCCAGGAGAACTTTCGTTCGGTCGTCGGTTGAGTTTTCTGTGGCACCGATGCGTCCCGACCCCGAGACATTTTGACCTTCTTAGTGGCCTGTAACCTTTGCTGGTAACGCAGGAAGCTCTGTCGTGGATTTCGAATGACATTGGAGTGCATGATGCCATCGAGCTCGGCGAGATCCTGGTTCAGCTGATTCTGATAGCTGAGACAGAGGTTCAAGCTGGAAATTATTTTGTCCATTACCTTGAATTTGTTTCCAGATGGTTTTCAAAAATATTGGTCACGATAAATTGACGAATAATTACAACTGCCTACTGCTGAATGCTTCAGAATACTGAATGAAAATATCTGAAAAGCCTGCTGAGACTCTTCAGAGATTCCCCAAAAATTGAAAGAACATAATGTTCTGCTTATTCAGAGCCTGGTAAGATGGAACTAGCTGGAATAGATAGTCTTAGCTTATCCAAGTTCAGATCAAAGGAGACTGAAATAGATCCCCAAAAGCTGAGGACAGTAATATTTGAATGAAAGGCAGATACCTGAAAATATGCAAAATTTGGTCAAGACAGGAAACATTGAATGGGGAGAAAATTCCTGAGAATTCCTGGGCTGAATGAGCTAGATGCCAATACAAATAGCTCCTGAAAGCTATGGGAGTGACATGGGAGGGCCTATTGCTGAATCTATTTAGAGATCGTTTCAGATAAGAAACACGGTTCTGAGGCTATTCCAGATCTTTGAAGAAATTATCCAATTTCAGAAATGAACGAAACTCTTCAGAGTCTCTCACAACTCGTAAGAAATTTGTAAAAATAAGTTTTGTAATTTTAAAACCCAATCAACTTTATTCTTTGCAAATACTTATGTTTTCAATTTAATCAACATGTCCGTGAATTTTCCTATAATGCCATCAAAGATTTTCTGGGAATAGTTCCGATTAAGCCCGTCCCTGGGTGAGGCGTGACCTCGGAACTCGAATCCGAATGGACAGCAAAAGACAGTTGCGTTCTTTCTTGAGCTTAGCTTGTCTTTCCCTGAGTTCCGAGGTCTTCGCTTCTGTGGACCTCTCTGAGATATTTTTGAGACCTGAGGCTCGGCTGCAGTCACTCTGACTTGAGAGTTCTCCGAAGACTGCTGAGACGACATGGCCAATTTGCGCCGATAGCGCAGGTAGCCCATTCTGGGATTTCGAATAAAGCTATTCTTTACAATCCTATCGAGCTCGTCCAGATCCTTTGTAATTTGGTTCTGATGGCTCTCACAGAGATTTAAACTGCAGATAATTTTTTCCATTTGAAATTTTTTTCCTTTAATTAACCCAGATTTCATGAAATATATTAAACTACGAGACAAACACTAAACAAAAGTCCAACTGAGAATTCACTTGGAGAATTTATACAAAGCTTGCTGGGTTTGCTGATGGGAAATATTACGTTTCGTTCCGGTCAGGGAGAGACTGAAGAAAATTCCAGGCCTATCTCAAGCTATAGAATAAATATAGAATTGGTGGTAGTCTTGGTGTTGATTTGAGAGGGACTAGGGCTCTGCTAGGTTTGGTTCGGATACTCAAGGATTTGATCTGGAAGGGACATCTTAGATCGGCTTTGAGTACTGAAAGGCTTGGGAAGAGAGCTGGGATGTATCCTGGTTGGGGTCTGTGTGTTGGCCTGGAAGGAACTGCATAGGTTATGTGATCTATCTAAGGAACTCAGGGACTAAAGGAACTTGTTGCGCTATCAGAACAAAAACTTTTTGATTCAATTTTTAATAGTTTTTATAATTTTATTCAAATTTTCATTTAATCAACAGTAAATTTTATTTTATTTAAAAGATCTTTGGCTTGCTCTAGACTCCAGGCCGCCAAGGCCTCCCGGCTAGTAATTCTCTTTGTCGGAGAGTTCAAAGCTTCGACGAGTGGAAAATGCAATGCACACTGGGGAACTTCTGAGCTGCTGTCAGCAGGCTGATATGAGACCTTCTTGGTAGGACACCCAGATTCCTGGCTTGAGCCAGGTTGACCGGGGTCTTTGAGAGTATTCGACCTACTCACCTGATTCTGGCTCAGTGGACTTAGATAGGCTTAGAACTACAGATAATTTTGTTCATTGCTTGTCCAAGCTGCAAAATGAAGAAGTGAAAATTTGAAAAATTACCAAAAAAATATCGAATGGAAAGTGCCGACTTATTGGGTTTATTTATATATTTTTTCTTTATTGTTTTTAACAGATTTATCTATCTTGACCTGTTTTTTTTGTTTTGTTTGGGGGGGATTTTTCAAATGATTATTAATGTTCGCTTAAGCTGAGATTCCTCTCATAAATCAAAGATTCGCGAGTCTTGCAGCTGCAAAAGCGAAATGATTTTGCGGACAAGGTCAAAGGGGATTTAGCATTTTTAAGCAAATTTTTTTGGTGGCATTGAAAAATGAATGAACCTATAAACCAATAGAAGAAGAAGAAGCACAGGAAATGCTATCAAATAAATAAAAAGAAGTGCACATCCTCCAGACCAACCTGGAGACAGTTGAGGAAGAGATGGAAAGATCATTGACAATTTGCCGACGCCGTTGCCGCCGCCCCAGCGCCGTCGGTGAATAGAAACATTCCCAAAAAATGTGAGGGAGAGGTAGAGGGGGGGGGGGGGGGGAGAGCTGAGACCCTGGTTCTTGAGAACTCTATAAAAATCTGGCTGACCGCCCAGGGTAAAATGAAAGGGGCCCCGAGCCTCGTCGCAACTCAACTCATTTCAACTCGACTCATTTCATTTCAATTGACTTTTTTTTTTTTTTTTGGCCCTTTCTCACCTTCGAACAAAGCAGGAAAGAAAGAACAGAAATTGTCGAGAAATTCACTTTCATCTTTTTGAATAGAAAACCGATCAGAGCGTCTCTCTCTCCCTCCGTCTCCTTGGTCCTTATAATGTCTCAATTGCTTTGTCCTATTTCTTTTCGCCTCGTCATACCGCCCAAAAATACTGCAGACGACCTGCCTGCTTTGTCTTATCCTAACTGTTTTTTTTTCTCATTCTTCTTCTTCTTCTTGGTCTAGGTCTTGGTATAGTTGTGCGTGTGCGTGTGTGTGTGTTTGTGTAAATATTTTCCCAGCCTTCGAGCAAAACGTTTTGACAGTTTTTATTAGATCAACTTGGCTGGGGATCTCACAAGTGCCTCGGCGATAAATTCTTTGCGGCGGCACGAAACACGCTCGCACATTCCAAAGCGTGCGAAAGGGATGGCACCTAATAGAGAGCCTCTTCCTCTTCTGCTTTCTCTTTGGTTTTTTTTTATGACTTTAGTAGCTTATCCTAAGAATTGATCTTCATTTATTTTATTTTATTTTTTGACCTTTTTGTTGGTTAATTGCTTCTTCTTCTTTATTTATTTACTGTTTTTTTTTTTTTTTTTTTTTTGGAGTCTTAAAAAATATGATGAAAAAATTCTTATTAAATCCCCGAATTGACAATTAAAATGTTGGCTGGCCTTATAATTTTCTTGTATCTCTGAGATAACCAAGACTCCTTTCATCTTTATGGTTTCTTTCAAAATTTCAGTGGGGTTTTGGTTTCAATAAGAAATAGGAAAATTTTGATTTTTAATTTTGAGCCTGGAGCTTCCAACAGGGCCTTGAGGCTTTGATATTGGCTCAAGATTTTTTTCAAAAAAAAAAATAAATGAATTTTTTTTTTTAATATTTTTCAATATATTTTTTCTGTCTCTTCCAATTTTTTTTTTTTTAAATATATTTTTTTGACATTTTTCAAAATTTCAGAGGGTTTTTGCTTTTTAATTTTGCTCCTGGAGCTTCCAACAGAGCCTTGCGGCTTTACGATTTTTTTTTCCAAAAAAAAAAAAAATAATAAAAATTTGTGTTTTTTTTTTTTTAATTTTTTTTCTATAATTTTTTTCTTTCTCTTTCAACTTTTTTTTAAATAAATTTTTTGACATTTTGTTTTAGTTTCTCAACTTTTTGTTAATAACTGAAAAATGTTAATAATTTTCAATTGAATTTGCTTTTTTTTTTTTTTTTAATCTGCATTTTGGATTTTATTATTTTTACTGGCTGCAATAAAAATTTATTTATTCATTATTCTTTTGTATTAAATTTTTTATTTTTTTTACTTTAGTTTATTTTTTTTAATTTATTTTTTTTTTCTTTTTTGTATTAAATTTTTTTTCTAATATTTTTATTTTATTTTATTTTTTTTTACATATTTTGTTGCCCTTCTCAATTTTAATCTTCATTTTGGTTTTATTATTGTTTTTTTTTTTTTGCTTAATTTTTATTTAATTTTTTTTTTTAACTTTATTTTATATTTGATTTAAATTCGAATTTGAAAAACTATTTTTTTTTTTTATACTGTTTTTTATTTTTTCACTCACAAAATAGTCCAAGGCATAATTCTAGGCTAAAGTCAATACAAATTTTATCACCTTTCTGAGCTTTTTTTTGCAAAAATTTGAGGAAACAACGCATCGCGGTGATTTCTTATCGGAAATATAAAAAAAAATGAGCTAAAGAAATAAATAATAATAAAATAATTTGCGCCTAAAAAGACACCTTCTTCTTCTTCTTCTTACACTAGCCTCCTCCTCCCCCTTACCCCTGCCCGATCCATAATTAACTATGTCGTGTGGCTAATGGAAGCCTCATTCTGGGTGATATCACAGAATGAAGAAGACGATGAAGAAGAAGAAGAAGAAGAAGAAAAACCCAAATTGAAGAAGTCAACTCTGAGAAGGTAGACAAAACAAATCCACAGCGGGTGGCAGCAACTGTTGCGGCAACTACAACTTCGGCGACACCATTGTGACTGCCTTCTTGGCCAACAATAAGTGGAGGAGGAGGAGGAGGAGTGGGAGGAGTAGGAAGAAGAAGAAGAATGAAGCTGCAGGAAGTTAATCCGTGGCCATAATCGCTGCATAGCGCCACAGCATGTGGCTCAACACTCTTCTGCTTCTTCTTCTTCTTCTGTTCCGCCCCAATCTTCTTCTTCTTCTTCTTCGTCTTATTTTTTAGCTGCTTATTGTTGTTGCTGTCCAGCTCCTTCCAATCTTCAATCTTGTGAGCCTTCCCCCCCTCTCCACCCCGCCCCCCTCATGCCACACCCCTGGCCCAAGAAACTGAGCCCCCATTCAAGTGTCAAAGCCACAACAGCCTCTGCCACTGTGTGGGATACAATTGTATCTTTAAGTAACCAAGTATCTGTGTGAGTCCGCCTGGCATCTCTGTGTATTTGTGTGTGTGTGTGCGTCAGTCTGTCTGCCCTGATAATCTGTTGCAACTGCGCAGGTTCTATAAAAATTGAAAGTAAGCAAAAGTGTTTTTTTTTTCCTCAATTTTTTTTTTTTTTATTATTATGAATGCCCTCACCACAAGCTGAGTAGAGCAGGCCTGATGATCTCATGAGTGCTTTGGGCCAACTTCCCAAAGAAAGACAAATGAGCCAACGCAGGACCAAATATTTTTTTCTAGAAAATTAAACAAATAAGCCGAGAAAAACAACAACAACAAAATATATCAAATTAATCCAATGGAATAAGGGAATAAATTAAAATAAATAAATAAAAAAATACCAATGAAATTATAAAAAAAAATAAATAATTAAAACAAAAATACAGTAATCAAAATAAAATTAAAGATTGATACATTTAAATAAAATCTGAATCTAAATCTAATTTTTGTCTCATAATAAATTACTAAAAAAAACTTCATAAATTAAAATTAAAGAAACAGAAAATTGAGAATAAAATTTACAAGACAAAACAAAAAATAAATAAAAAAAATAAAGGAATAAAAATAAATTTAAAAAATGAGAGAAACAAAAGGAATAAAATATTTAATAATATTATTAAAATAATAATAATAATAATAAATTAAAATTAAAGACACAAAAAATTGGCAACAAAATTCATTAGGCAAAATAATAAATAAATAAAAATATATAGAAATAAAACTAAATTTAAAAAATTAGAGAAACAAAAAGAATAAAATATTTAAAAATATTATTTAAAAAAAAAAAATTGTAATAATAAATTTAAATTAAAGACACAAAAAATTCATAAGGCAAAAAAAAAAAACTTAAAAAAAAAACTTTTTTAATTAAAAAAAAATATTTCAACTGAAAATATAAAAAAAAAAAATATATCAATTTAAGCCAAATGAAAAAAATTTAATTAATTTGAATTTAAATAAATAAAAATTCACTTAATTTAATTAATTTTAACACTTTAAAAATATATAAATAAAATTAAGCAAAAATTTGAAATGAATTTATAAAAATGAAATAAAATTACTATAAATAAATTAAAAATATCTATAAAATAAAATTTAGCAAACAAATTGAAATAAAATCATTTAACATTAAAAATAAAAAAAAAAAACAAAATAATAATAATAAAATTTTTTCAATTTTCATTTAATCAAAAATAAAGAGCATAAAAGTATCGTTTTTTCCTCCAAAATGATTACTATTTTTGTTGTTGTTGTTGTTGTTGTGTGTGTGTGTGTTTTTAATTCAGACAATGCAAAAATAAATATGCTGTGGCACTTTAACATTTACTTACAACAACAGCAACAACTGCTGCTGCAACAATAAGCACAATAACATGCACAATAACAAGCGATAACAACAACAACAACACCAGCAACAACAACAACAACAACAAGCTCAGCTGGACATAATAAACAAACAATTACGGTTTCAATTTTTTTTTTTTTTTTTTTTTTTTTGGCTTTTTGTCTTCTTGGGGGCATTTGCTTGTAGGTGTGTGTGTGTGTGTGTGTGTGTGTGTGTGTGTAAGGCAAAATAAAGCAGCGGGATATCAAAAATGCAACACTGCCGATAAGCAGGCCAAACGGGTGGTGCTGCTTTAGCAACAACAACAATGGCAGTCCTGAAATTATTAAATAGCCAACAAAATGCAAGAAGAAGAAGAAGAAGCCGAGGAAGCAAATGAGAAGGTGCGAGGAGCGAGCCAAACAGATAAACTAATTTGATCAAAGCGAATTACTCACTCGCCCCCATAACCAAAGTGACAGAAAAAAAAAACACAAGAAGAGGAAGAAGAAGAAGCAGCAGCGAGGCACTGAAATATTTGTTAAACTTGACACCAAACAAAAGAATCTCCGATCCAAAAGGATTTGAATGAAGCGCGCCAATAACAAGCAGAACAACCAGCAACTGAAAGCATGGGGGAGCAGGCAGAAGTGCGAGAGAGAGAGAGAGAGGCAAAAGCAATAAAATCAGACAAGCCAAAGCCGACGGTGATGGCGAAGGCGAACAATGCAAAACACATCAAAAGGAATTTATTTTATTTTATTTTTTTTTTTTGGCTTGACAACAAGACGACACGAAGATTTCAAACCACAAATTAGTCGAACCGAAAATTCTCTTTTTTTTTGAGAGAGAGAGAGAGAGAGAAAAACATGTGCTTTTCAGCTTGACAGCTGAGCAACTCTGCAACTCTCAAAGCAACCCTGTGTGCAGTGATGGAATTAAATGCTTTGCAGTAGGCTGGTTTTTTTTTTTTTTGAAAAATTTCACAGACCCTCGACCAAACTAGAATAATATCTTACTCTATTTTCGGCTCGGTTTGAGTTGGTTGTGCTTTTTCATTAAATTTCCTTTTTTTTTTTGTATTTTTTAACAATATTTTTTTTTTTTAATTATTCTGATAATTCATGGAATCTCAATAGACTACTTAACCTTGGGGTTTCCGATTTATTATTTAATTTCATTTTTATTTGATTTGAAAGCCTCAAAGTAAACCCTTTTAGCCATGGGGCCTTCACCAGTAAGTATCTCTCCTTTCTGATGGGTTTTATTTTCCGAATATACCAATTTCTTATTTTATTTTAAAGTTCCAAGAAAGCCCTTTCTAATGTCAGAAATGTGGTCTCTTTCCAAAACAGGAAAACTAAAGATTAACCCAAGCAATTCAAAAGTACCCAGGAGCACTACAAACTATCCAAGAGCTTCTAGTAATAATCAAGGGATTCCTGTGTGGACACCAGAAACATCTCAATTAGGCCTTTTGGCGGAATATCTTCAATTAAACCCTTTGAATCGACCAAGTCAAAGAAGCTCCAGAACAAACCAGACTTGTTCATATAGTCCAATGGCCCTATATACTCTATGGTCTCTCAAAGCCGCTAGTACTGGCCTTGATTATATTGCCTTCATGACAGACCAGACGATAACAGTTTTGCTGGGTGATACTGATAGCTGAGCTGGAGTCGGCGAGCCCCTTTGGTTGTTGGTCTTCATGTCAGAATATCCAGCCAGTCACTCCGATGAGCCCTAAAATGTCTTCCACGCCAGAATATCCAGGCAGCAATTTAGGATAGCATCCTTGTATTGGTTACACTGATTCCCATATTAATGTCGATGAGACTCGTAGTGTCGCCTTCCCCAGAAATTCCAGGATGCACTTCAGAAGAGCTTCGCTGTATTGGTTACACGAATTCCAGTACTTACGACTATGAGCCCCATGGAATGTTCAGGTAGCAATTTAGGAGAGCTTCACTGTATTGGCTATAAAAATGACGAAGAGCCCCGTAATGTCGAAAATGTCCAGGCAGGCATTCACTTCCACCATTTACAAAGAAAAGACCAGCTTTTCTCTCTGAAATACATATAGTTAGTTATATATGCAGGAACATAAGTAGTTCCTTTCCGAAAGATGATGGGAAGCTTGCATACCTCTAGAGATTCTATTGAAGAATTCAAGAACCCCAAGCCGCACGTTCGTCTAGTCACCGATTTGAAGTAGAACAGATTGGTAGATGAAAAAGTGGGGCACCATGCTCCCACTGCCTGGATGTATATGGTCATAGTAGGAGTATAGAATCCAAGGATTTTAGCACAGATTTACCAAGCTCGAATCGTTTTGAAGAGCAAAGATTGGTCAGATTTCTCCAGGGTTATTCCAAAGTATTTTACTTGCTCGAAAGACTCTATACCCATTCCCATTTTAAAGATATTCCTATGCCATGTGCTGGGACAGGACTCAAGGTCCGAGTCCGAGAAATCTTGAACGCCACCCTGGACAGACAAGGCTGGACCTAACTATATCTATATTATATATCCTCAAGCTAAAGAAATCATTCAAGCGGTTATCTGAAAATTTGCATAAAACTTTCTTTGATTTTAATATAATTTCTCAAGAATTTGGTATTTTTTAGGACTTTCTCGAAACCCCAGAAAACAGCTGATCTGAGTAGTTTTGCCAATCTGCCAAACAGACAATTATTTATTTATTTTTGTAATACTTAAAATGATTTTTTTGTTTACGAGTCCAGATGAGTGTAGGGTATGCCGGTGGAGTGGGGGGTGGGCGCTAGTTAGCCACTGCGGCAGCAACAAATTAAAGCAAATAATCATAAAAGAAACAAATAAAAATAAATAAATAAATAAACACAAAACAAAAGCATGCAGCCAAAATCAAAAACACAAAGCAAAGAATATAAATGTGGATCGTCGGTGGGGTGGAGGGGGGAGGCTGAAAAAGGAGGGGTGCTGTGTACGCTGGCTCCAAGCTGAGGTGAGCTTTCGTTTGTTTGCTCAAAAGTGGTGACGCGCGCATGGCAGACGGCGCAACAACAAAATAAAACGCGCAATGCAAAAATATTTTTCTTAGGTCTTCGGCGTGCGCGTCTACTTGTGTCTGTATGTGTGTGTGTGTGTGTGTGCCTAATGCGGTTATCAAAAGAAAGAGCGAGAGGGACAGAGGCAGAGGCAGAGGCAGAGGCAGAGGCTGAAGCTGCCGTGGTGACTAAATGAGCAACACATTGCCAAAGGCTTTTTTTTGTATTTCAATATCTCTTTTGGCCGGAATCTGGTGTCTGTTATTGTTGTTGTTGTGATTGGTGACGGCAGTGCCTGTGGTGGTGGTGGTGGCTCGTTTCATGGCGCTATCGCATTTGATCTCGTTTGTACCTTTGATTGTTCAGACCTGGCGAGTGCGAGCGAGAGGGTCAGTTGTGACCCGCAGGCCGAATTGAACGAAGAACACAGGCCCAGCAAGAAGAAGAAGAAGAAGGCGAAGAAGAAGCAGAGGCAGAGGCAGTAGAATCTCTTGCATTTACCGTGTGCCCTCTTTGCCCTTGTCGGCCTGTCTGTGTGAGGTAACAATGCGTATGATATCATTCATTTGCTGCGCTTTATTCTTCTGATTCGTATTTTTTTTTCTTCTTTTCATTCATTGAGCCTGAGAGTGTCACTCTGGCTATTGTCCCTCTCTCTACCTCTCTGTCTCTGTCTAACCTTGTTCAAACTAATTTCATAATAAGAAACAACTCGAAATATATGCAATCCGAATAAAGACGAAGACAACAACAGAAGCCAGAGTAGCCTCGGAATTTTTTTTTTTTTTTTTTTTTTTTGTCAATTCAATTGCCCGCCCCCGGCCTCAACCCCGCCCGTTCCGACCGAGCGCATCTGTCTTGGGCAGTCCTCCTTTTAGCTTTTCTTTGTACCTTTTTTGCTGTCTCCCTGTCTCTTTCTCTTCTTCTTCTTTTTGTTATTATTATTTGATTTCTTTGGTATGTGTTTTGGTATGCCTGGCATTTCCGGTTTCTTTACAGACACTTTTCAGAAACTCTCTTCTTCTTCTTCTTCTTTTTCATTTTGTTATTACTTTTTGATTTTTGGTTTGAAGGCGTCTTGAATTAATCATTTGCTTAATTGATGATTATTATCGAAATGATTTGAATTAATTGAATTTATTCGAGACTTTTAAAATTTTCCCTGGGGTTTCACCTAACACTCCAAATATTTGACTTGAGCTATCACGCGGATCTCGGATCTCTGCAATTCCATCAGTTCCAAATTTATCAAAATTTTGACGTAATAATCAGATGCCTCATAATATGGTTCACCTACACAAAAATATATACATATATATATATATTTTTTTTTTTGAGATTCCCATTTGTCGAGTACTTCAAACTGATGACTAAGTGCGCCGATCAAAAAAAAAAAAAAAATAAGAAGAAGAATTTCTCAAACCGATCAAGTCTATTTAAAATTCCTAATTATGTTTTTCTTCTTCTTTGTTGCCAAGACAAAGAAACCAAGAAGATATTCAAAATACCGGCATTCTTAAGGTAAAAATAAAATAATAATCAGAACAAGAAGAAGAAGAAGAAGGAGAAGCTTGCCAAAAAAGAAAGAAAGAAGCCGCAGGCGCACGCTCTAAAAATAAGCAACGAACTCGGCTTGTCTAAATATTTTTCGCTCTTTTGCTAAACATTTAGCCAAAACCCAAAAAAAAAAGAAGAAATTTGAATGAATTGTGAAATCAAAACTCAAGGCGAAAAAAAAAACAAAACACCAGGAGGGGGATAAGAGCGAGAGGGGCAGCTATTCACACGCCTTGGGTCAACTGACAACGGCAACGGTCGAGTTTTTTTTTTTTTTGGGATACGCGGCATTTGCTGAATGTGTTGAAACATGAATGAATCTTGTTCACAATTTGGCAACAACACGTTTAAACATGATGGTCCCGCACGGTCCCGACTGCCACAGTGAGATAGTGAGAGGAAGCGTGTGAGGGGGGGAAGGGTCACGGGTCCACGGTCATACAAGGACAACAATGGCCGTGAATCTCTGCACCGCTCTCAATATCCCAGGTCTTTTTCTCTACGCTTTGCCGCCAACTTCTTCTTGGTCTTATTGGCATGCCAGTTTGTGCAAGTCTCCAAACATACACACACACGCATACACACACTGGGAATTATTAGCAGCCTTCAATTTGATCAGCATACCCAAAAGCGCAGAGGTAGCAGCAACAGCAGCAGCCGAAAAACTCAGCGCCACCCCCTCCCCCCTGCGCCGCTGACTATCTCATACAGTTAGTAAAACATCAAGTTACGCCAACAACAACAACAACAACAACAGCACGGCAAAGGTACAAAGCTGAATCACGAAACAAAAGCAAGAAGCAGCAAATTCACAGTGGCTGCCTCTGTGGTCCAATTTGAAGAACGAATCAACGACGAAAGCTCACACACACACACAAACACGCGAGCGCACAGCCTCTCTCACTCTCTCTCTCGCGGGCAAGCTCGCGGCCGGTCTGGCTGTTCGGTGGTGCTTGCTTTCGTTTGTTCAAATGCTGCGCCAACTGCTGCGCCGGCCGTGGTTGCTCTGCTTTTGCTCTGCATCGCCTTTGCCTTTGGTTTGCCGTTGCGAGGGCCTAGAAAATTATCTGCTTATCTTGTCTTGTGCTCGTTTCGATCGGCTGCTTATTCATGTTCCTGCCACTTTCTGCTCCCTTTTTTTTTTTTTTTTTTTTTTTGTTTCTCTCCCTTATCTTTTGTTGTTGTTGTTGTGGCTCTTCTGTTTTACCTTTTGTATTTAATTTATGTGCTTGACGTGACACTTGCTATCGCACGTTGTCCGTCCCCACACTCACACTCACACACACACACACTCGCATACACACGCACACGCCGAGGCAGACTTGAAAAATTCGTCATTCCTTTTGGGCCAGCAAATAACCTGAGAGACTATGGAAACGATGCAGAAGAACAAGAAGAAGAAGAAGAAGAAGAAGGACCAAAGGCGTTTCGCCTAATATGTGACAGCCGCCGCCTGTTAACACATCGGTGAACCTCAAAATACGTGAACAATATTTGAAAATGAAAACTGAAACCGAACGAGTGACCAGATCGGTTCAGGACCTCACACAAAAGAGCACACGGGAATGGGTACGGAACCGATCAGAACGATCAGAAAATCAACCAACCAACCAACCAACCAGCCCCGGCGGCCTACTTGCCCTGCCCGATTACTTACACTTCTCAAAAACAGGTAAATCACTTAGAAGACACCAAATAATCAATCCAATAATGATGGCAGAAAGAAGAAGAAATTCTTTTTGGAAAAATCACAGTGACTTTTTTAGCTTTTCGATTTATGAGATTTTTTTCAGCTCCAAAAAGGAAGTGAGAACTTGACAAATTAATTCGGAACCCTTATAGGCTCTCAATCTTGACTCTAGGCTTCAGAATCTTGACACCTTGGAGGCGAAATTTAAGGAACTTGACAGAATCCTGGGAGATTGAATAATCTTAATGTAATAGCTGGGGAATTTACCCGGAATAAAGAGATTCAATCAACTAGATAATAGATAAATCGAAGCTTTAATAAGCTTGATAAATTGAATATTTTTAAGCTCGATAATCTGAAGAGCTTGAATTTTATATATTTTAAGTTCAATCCTATGAAATCAATGACTTCTTCAAAATCTGAAATAAAGCATCTGATTTCTTGGAACCCTAATTAATAAGCAGAAACTTTTAAAAGTCTTGTAGAAACCTCAAGTTGCTAAGGGTTATCTAAAGTATTTGGAAGACAAAGATATAGGAAATCAGAGGGTCAACTCTTCCAATTTATGATCTAGGATATTTATTTGGAATATTGGGTATGTAAAGCCTAGAATCATAATAATTAGAGCCCCAGTTGGCTAAAGACTCAGAGACCTCAGGAGCAGAGAATTTAGACTCTAAAGGCCTAAAATTTATTTCATAAGTATATCATTCTGATATATTCTGACAATGTTATATAATAAAATATAAAATGTTTTAATGCAGAATCTTAAGCCCTAGGAACTCTTAGGCTACCTTGAACACTATATATTTCTCAGAGACTGAAACATTATTCTTGAAACTGAAATATTTGGAACCCATGGACATAATATTGTAAGGTCCCTGGGTATCGTGAAGTACACGAATATATATTGAAATCTTTACAATTTGGCTGAGAGATAAATCCATTTTAACAATATCTGTCGGATAACCCAATTAGACCCAGGAGATCTTTAAATGTCACATTTGAAGAGTCACGGTGATAAAATTTCACTAGGGCTCCGAACGACTGATCAACTCTGCCACCAACCCCTTTTGTCATATTTTTTGTGAGGTGTCCATTGGGTTGATTTGTCTGACAGGCATCGTCCATTCATCGCTTGGGTTGCCAGTGAATTTGGTCTGTTTTTTTTTTTTTTTTTTTGTGTTGACGGGGTCATTTGAGCCTGTGCGAGCAAGAAGATGAGCGCGCCGGCGATTGAATTTCACACGTGGCTTAGTGTCCGCCCGCATTAGCCACACTAGATTGGTTCCCAGGCGACTGGCCCGCCACTGTCACCGCCAACGCCCCCAACCCGTCTCAGGAGAGCAAGTGAGATGGCTTCAAGAAATACTTTTAATTTTTTTTTTTTTTTTTTTTTTTGATTGCATTTGCATATAAAGTTGAAGACGCCATCTTAGCCAAAAAGAAGAAGAAGAAGAAGCAGAGGAGTATTTTTTTAATGCAGCCAGAAAGAGTTTGTGTTGTTGTTGTTGCTGTTGCTTTTTGCTGATCGCCATCTTGAATTTCAAAGGGACACAGCCAGTTGCATGGCCATTGTTCTTTTGGCTCCGAATGATGATGACGACGACGACGAGGACGGCGACGATGATGATGATGAAACTTTAAAAGTTTTTTCCTTTTTTTTTTATTTATTTTTTTTGTCAGCTTCTGCTTGAGCTGGTGCCTCATCTTCTTCTTCTTCTTCACTCGGTGGTGATGACATTCCATAGATTAGAACGCACACAGATACACTGGCCAGTGTGGCCGAAGAGAGACAGAGTTGCATTTATAGTTGAAAGAATCGAAGAGGGTGGGAGAGGGGGAGTGGTAGGGGGTATGAAGTGTCGTCCATATCCTGTGACTTGGCTGCGTATGAATGAGTTATTTCAGACTTAATCGCCTGGCTTGCATCTTCCTGTTTTTTTTTTTTTTTTTTTTTTGTCCTCTTTGGACCCCAAAGACCGAACCCCAGCGAAACGCAGAGAGAGACAAAAAAACGAAATACCAAGTTGGCTGGCATCTTTGGGTTGCTGGTGTCCTCCATTTGATTGAACTGCTCAATGAAATATGCAAATTTGTTTCTCTGGCCCAGGCTTAATCAACTCTTGGCCGAAACCAAAGAGACCAAAGAAACCAAAAAAATATTCGTTTTGTTGGAGTCGGCTTTTTGTTTTTTTTTTTTTTTTTGCCTCATCATCGGTGGACAAGCTCCACCAGGTCTCCAGGTCTTTTGGTTCTTCTTCTTCCTCTGCTTCTTGTTCATTGTCTTGTGGCTCTTCCTTTTTGTAGTTGCAACTCTTTTGCATCTCTCGGCTCATCTGCCGCAGCGGTCAAATGCTCAGATACATTTGTATCTTTTACTGTCAGGCCGTGTGTGTCTGCGTGTCGGTGTGTCTTGAGCACATTTGTGGTCGTTTTGGGGGCAATCTAAAATATCCTGCTGGTGGGTAAATTTTTCTCTTATGCGCTTTGCACTTTTTTGCACACAATTTTTTTTTATCGGATCGTCGAGTAAGTCACGATTTCTCCAGTAAGCCAGGCCAATTCTTATTTCTGTTTTTTTTTTGTTTTCTTCTTCTTATTTATTTTTTTTTTTTTTGCCTCACACAAAAATATTTCTAGCTGTGTAGATTGTTTTTTTTCATAATCCACCGGATACCACCGGAGTGTATCTGTTTCGGTTGAGACTTCCTTTTAATTGAACTGTTTCACTTCTGTCTGCGATGTCGTCAAATTCAATTTGCAGCTAATTACATTTAATTGACTTGACCAACAAGCTAACAGACAGAAATGGCCTGTCAAAAGCTCTAAAAAAAACAAAGATACAAATCCAAAATTCCAAGCAACTCAATTACAAATCTCGACAAACAAAAATTAAATCAATATTTTGTAATCACTTCATACTAGATGTCGATCAAAAGTTGTCGAAAAACAAAAAAATCTACGATCTGATTTCTTAATTATTTTTGGAAATATTTCGACTTTCACGCTATCAATTGGAATTAATGAATTATCAAATTCTTATAAAGTTCAAAAACCTGTGTCCACCGATAAGACTATTTGGGTCTGGGCATAATTACTTCTTGGCTGATATAATTTATTTATTTTCTTATATCAGCATAAATTTTTTATAGAATAATAATAAAAAAAATCATATAACCATTTAAATTTAAACCGAACCAGAGACTCTCTATACCCTGGGTATATTCAGCTTTATAAAATAATAAAAAAAATCATATAACCATCTAAATTTAAACCGAACCAGAGACTCTCTATACCCTGGGTGTACTCTTTTTCCCTAGGCTTAAGTGGTGGTAAGTTTAGCTTACCAGAGAAGTAGTTTCACCTGTGAATTTTGTATCAACTGATTTGACTTTGATGGAGAATTTCTAAGAAGCTTTTCCAAAGTCAATTTGAGACTTTTTCCATTTTCAGGTCAAGTAAACAGCCTTACGGAAGCAGTGAATTTTCATGTGAAAATGTAATACCAAAGAAGTAGATTTCAAGTTCTCTCAAAGACAATTTGATAAAGCTTTTCTTAGGTCTCAAAATGAGGTGCTGCTTATTTCTTAAATTCCTGACAATTTTTACCATCTTTTTGGGTTTGAAACAAGTGAAATTCACATTACCAATGAAGTAGTTTGACAGCCTTTTTCTGAGAGTCATTGTAAAGCTTCAAGCTCTGGAAATTTTCTTACCAAAAAATCGTTAGCTTGAAAGCTCTTTCGAAGACTTAAATTACGTGAAATTTACCTTACTGGAGAAGTGGCTTAGAAGTACTTCAAAAGACTATTCTAGACTATTACTGGAGAAGTGGTTTAGAAGTACTTCAAAAGACTATTCCATTGCATTTTCGTGGGGCTTTGAGTCAAGCAGTTTTATCTTACCAGGGAAGTACTTTTCACCCTCTCTTCTTGGAGATATTTCGTAGGCTTAGCTTGAAGGCAAAGGACTTATGATTCGCCTCTGTCCAGATTCGCCCAGTTGCCAGATTCTTTGCGAGTTGTCTGCATGTGGCTGACCATTGTGTATGCCGAATGGTAGTTTGCATTGGCAATCCATCAATTTCTTTGTTTTTGCTCAGCTTATGCAACTTGTCACTCTCCCTTTCTCACTCTCAGACTCTGGAATGTATCTTTGTATCTTTTTCTATCTGGATAATTTTTTTTGTTTTGTGAATTGTTTTTTTTTCGTTTTTCTAGAGAGATGGAAAGATTGCCAGGCTTGATAACGTGACTGTGGCCAGGCCTGAGATGACTTGACTCAGCTCAGCTCAGCTCAGCTGAGCTCGTATCGGGGTGGCTTAATATTTGCGTTTGTGGCGTTAATTATGAGGTAGGAGCCGTTTCTTTGATTGTTTATTTGGTTTTGTATCGACATCGTCATCATTGCAAGTCTTGTAAGAAACTAAATAATACAAAAAATAGTGAGAAGAGAGCAGAGCAGAGAAGAGTAGAGAGAGAGAGAGAGAGAAAACTTGTCCAGGTTAGACAATCGACAATGGAGCTGTTTGGGTTCGGTTTGCTGGCCTGTGTAATTCCGGTTCGTGCCATGATAATTATATTAATTTGCCATCCGAATGGGCTGCAAGTGATATCGACAATGTTCCCAGACAGCCAGACCGATCGGACGGAGTGCCAAGACAGCCTCTCTGGTCTGGTTATCAATTTGTGGCTATAAGGCTGAAGCTGAAGCTAAAGCTGACGCTGACGTTGAGGCTGAAGCTGAGGCTGTGACTGTCTCTGTGTTTGTTTTTGGCTTTGTCTTTGGCTTGTGGTTATCGACATGTGGCCAAGTCACAGACACTTTCTGTATGGCTAGCAATCATTGTTATTCTTCTTGTTGTTGTCATTACAAAACAATTGAGAAAAATCAAATCAACTAGCCAAACTACACAAGCGAATTCAGCTCAGCTCAGTTCAGTTCAGCTCAGCTCAGAGTCTGTGAAAATTGGCCCAAACAGCTGACATGTCTGTAATTATGATCTCTGGCCGACCCGACCGATAGACAGCTCGAGATTCAATCTAAAGATCTGAGCTGATTTGATCCATACAATCAATTTGAATCACTTGCTGCCTTTCTTTCTGGAATGCAAGTAGTCATTTTTTTCCCTCGTATTTTTACCTATCTTTTTTTATTTCTCTTCCCAAACAAAACTAATTGAATTGCATAAGTCGAGCGAGAGGTAGAGACCAATGTCGCCCGGTTAGAAATAAAAAAGGACTTGACAGATACCCCTTGGTTATTTGATATCTCGAGGCAATTGTGAGGAAGGGCAAGCGACAAGCGACCACAGAGACAAATAAATAATTCCCAAGTTCATAAATCCCTCATGAAATCTAAAGTGAATAGAAATAAAACTGTCGAAATAAAAAAGGAAATAGACACTTGATATAATAAAAGGAATATATGAGTGACTCTGGTTTCCTCGAGTCAAGAAACTCCTCGTTTTTTTTTCTGAGTTTTCTTTACTTTGAAAATATGCTGAAAGCCATAGAATTTCTCAGCAAATAATTAGTTCCTTTTATAATAGATGAAAGGAGCCTCCTACTTTGGTCAAACTAGGAAAAATAGAGATAGCTCAGATGGGTGAAAAAGGGTTTCAAGCTACCAAAAAATCTAAAGAAATTTTCTGGGAAATCGAGTTACCAAAAGAAGCTTTTCAGATTTCCAGATTTCTTATTTATTTTAGAGACCCTAAGGCACTTTGGCTTTCCTATTTAGAACTACAAAGGCTTGAGATATATCAGAGACCTTAGGGCACTTTCACCCCTTCAAGTGCAGAAGAAATTCAGGGTTCTTCAACTTGTTTCAGTGGCATTTTTTCCTAAAATTGTCACAGAAACAAAAAGCTTGAAAGGTATCGTATATTCTTAGTTAAATATAACTTTTCAGTTAGCAAGATTCTAAAGCGAGCCTAGAGTCTCCAATGAACTCTTGCACTTTCGCAGGTCCTTTAGAATTGAAGAGCTTTTTCATAATTTTTTTCTTAAGATATTTGGGATTTTCTTACATTAGCAAGGCTGGAGACCCTTTGGCTTTTTTATCGAATATTTGGTTGACTGAAAAATTGCTTAAAGTTTCCAGACTCTCGAAGTCTCTTCGATCTTTTCTAGAACAAGCCTAGAGTCTCCAATGGACTCTGACAATTTTGCAGGTCCTTTGGAACTTTTCATAATTTTTTTTTTAATGAAAATTATTAAGATTCCTTGGGCTTTTCTACCATTAGCAAGGCTGGAGACCCTTTGGTTTCTTTATCGAATTTTTGGTTGATTGAAAAATTGCTTAAAGTTTCCAGAGTCTCGCAGCTTCTTCGATCTTTTGGTCAAGACTTGAGGTTGTGCCATAAAAAATGTTGTATGTCTTTTATTGACTCACCCGCCTCCCGCCTTTTCCCCTACAGCCTTGCTCTCTGCTCTCTGTCTCTTTGGCTTTCTCTCATCCTTGTTGTCCTCGGGTAGAGTACGTCATATGTGCAAATGGTGGTCCAATCTGTCATTGCAGCTGGTGGAATCGACAGTCGGGTGGTCGTCTCAGCGCATGTCGCCGATGTTTATCTCCTGAGGTAGTTTTTCTTCACTCCACTCCACTCCACTCCACTTCAATTCAATTCACTCCGTTGTACGCTTCTCCCCTGTACACCCCTGCACCGCGAACTCTTCGTCATCGCTGTCATTCAACCTTTGTGTGTCTCGTTCTGGCGGCGTCTGTTCATCAACTCCTCATTTTGGCTGGGCCTCTCCTTAAAAACAGAAACAAGCTGATGAAACAGAAGAAGAAGAAGAACAAGAAGGAAAAATTATAAAATGCAGAATTATGAATCGGCATGTTTTACATGTGCGGGAGGTCTTGTAAGCGAAGAGGATTCCAAAGACTTGAGAGGATGTCAAGGTAAGAAAATAAAAAAAAAAAAATTGCTATACTTTTGTTTCCTTTTCTACATATCGAAATTTATGGCTGCTTGAATACTCTTTTTGACAATAAAATGGAAAGATCAGATTAAAACGAATATCGAGAATCTTAAGAAGCCTGAAAAGTCCTGGTTTGTTCCAAGGATTTTACTAGGAGCTGGCTTAGCTATTCGATATATTTGAGACTGTAAAATATATCAAGCCTTATTCCATAGTTTGTCCTTTTCATTGCTGATTTTTCTGTTAACCATTTCGTACTAAAAGTAGTTGGAAATAGGCTACATATTAGTTCCATATTCGAATACCTCAGACCCTCAATTTCTAACCTATTTGAACAGTCCTCCTTCACTTGGCCCCTTACCAAATATTCTCAAGAAATCATCCAAAAAATGTACACCCAATGTCATCGATAAGCAATTATCGAATGGAGAACCTCCTGGACCAAAAAATTTACACCCAAATGTTATCGATAAGTAATTATCGAATGGAGAAACTCCTGGACCTTTGACCTTATAATTGAGACTTCTTAATAAAGGAAAAGAGTATAGCAGGTCCCTAAAAAATTGATTGATCCCCTGTCTATATGTTTGAGTGTATGCGTGTGTGTGTGTGTGTGTGTGTGTGTGTGTGTGTGTGTGTGTGTGAAGTGTGTACCTGTCTCAGATTTGTCTCGAGCGATGCGAACCTGTTACCGTCTGACAGAGCGATCGACCAGCTCGCTGGTTGTCATGTCAAATCTTGAATTAAATGTTGTGAAATTGTACACTTAAAAACAAAAACACACACACTCATCAGATGCATAAGTATGTGTGTATGTGTGTGAGTGTGGATGGTCTGTGGCCGTGTAAATCGAAAGCGCAAACAGTCGAACCAATTGAACGAAAAACAAAAAAATAAATAAATAAGAAAGGAAAGAATCCAAACGAACCGATTGACCAGCCGACCAACTGACCGACAGACAAAGGACAGACACACACACACACACACACACACACACGCACATACATAGTGATCCGACCTACCGTTGTCATGTTGTACAACCAACTACAACAACAATAACAACAACAATAATAAAAAAGGAACTATCATTCTACATAATTATCACCCTATGCGCCTTTGCTTCTTCCTCACCTCCGCCTCCGCCTCCGCCTCTGCCTCCGCGTGTGTCTTCTCCTCCACCCCAAACCAGCAGCAGTCTCCTTGTCCTTGTCCCTGTCCCTTTCATTTCTCATTTTCTACACTCTCGTTGACCGTTTTGTGCCTTTTGTTTTCCCACTGTGCTGCGGTGTGTGTTGTCGTTGTGAACGATTTGTACATGATTTGTTGTTGTTGTTGTTGTTCTTGTTGTTACTGCTACTTTTGTTCAGCTTCTTCTTCTTCTTCTTCTACTTGGTATTGTTGTTGTCAGTGCAATTACCAATCTGTGTGGTCCGCGTGCCAAACCAGAAAAAAAAACACAGACACACAGACAAACACACACACACATTTTAACTACAACGATTAAAATACGAGAAAAAAAAACAAATCATAAAAATGACAAAGAAATACTAAAAAAAAAAAATCAAAATTATTAAAGACAAGATCGAAAACATTTATTGTAATCACAGGAATAAAACGGAATTCAAAATTTAAAAATAAATAAACCAAAATAAAAAAAAAAAAACTAAAATATCAAATAAATAAAATTTAAAAAAAAATATATATGAAATTATGAAAAAAAATTAGCTAAAAAAAAATTAATGATTAAATCAAAGAAACAGAAAAAAATATAACAAAATAAATTAATAATCTATGGAAAATGTATAAAAATATTATTGAAAAATTCACTTCTAAAACTAATTTGAACAAATAAAAAAAAAAATAAATAAATAAATAATTTGATTAAAATAAAAACAAAATAATATTTGACAATAATAAAAATAATTAATTTTAATAAACAATAAAAAATTATTTGAATAAAAACAAATACAATAAAAAATTATGAAAAATGGGGGGGAACAAAATTTTTTTTAGAAAAAAAAAAAAAATTAAATCAGTAGAATAAAAAAAAAACACAAAATGATTTTGTCATTTCATCCAATTCAAAAAAAAAAAAAAAATTAAATCTTTAAAAGTAAAAAAAAAATATTCTAATTTTTATTTTATTTATTTCATTTATTTTATTTATTTTGTCTATTTTATTTATTTAATTTATTTAATTTATTTTATTTGTTTTATTTATTTTATTTATTTTATTTATTTTATTTATCTTATTTATTTCATTTATTTTATTTATTTTATTTATTTTTTTTATTTTATTTGTTTTATTGAATTTATTTATAATTTTTTCGATAAAACTAGTTGATATAATTAGCCTGGAATCGGCCATATTTGCTGGGCCGATTACGTTGGCTTAATCATTTTGTTGGTGATTGTTTCAATGTCAACACTTGGTGAGCTTCCACCAAGAGCCCCTCCGGCCGCCCTCTGGCCAGGTCTGTTCGATTCGATTCGATTCGATTGGATTGGATTCGGCTGGGTCTGCCATTCTGTTCGGTGCGCTTGGGTTTTCTTATTCTTTCTCTTTCGTTTCTTGAATGGGTTTTTGTGTCATTTGACACTTTATTTTTGTTGTTGTCGTTGTTGTTGTTGTTGTTGTCTGTTTTTGACCATAAAAATTTCAACGATGGCCAGCAAAACGGTCGCCATTAACGCCAGAGCCGTTAACAAGACATAAAGCGCCACCAGACGAACACCAACAACAACAACAATAACAACAACAACAACCGCAATCACCACCACCAATGAAATGAAATGAAGCGCCGCCAGCGCCAGCAAAGGCGACGAAAACGACGAAGCCAAGGGAGGAAGAAGAAGAAGAAGAAGAAAAAGACACCGATACCACAAATATAATAAAGCAGGCAATTTTAGTATCCAGAACCTTGATGCCGGCACCTCTCCCTCGCCCGCGCCCCCTCCCCCTGTCCATCGCCTTACTCATTCCACCAGGCATCCTGATTCATGCAGACCAAAATAAAACCGAAGCGCATTATTTCCACTTCAAATAGTTCGGCCTATGAAAATAATAACTGTGGGAAAGACTTTGTTGTTGTTGTTGTTGTTGGTATGGTGTTGGCGTTGGCCCGGTCGAGAAGAGCCGCTTAGGTCTGGCCAACATTATTGGCAAGCAAACGATATCAATTTTTGGGCTGGCTCAAATTGTTCAACTGGTTCGTCTGCTTCAGCTTCTTCTGCTTCTTCTTGTTTGCTGGGAGTCTCAGGCCGGTAAGCCTCATTGCCATTTTATTGGTTGAAAATAAGTTAATAACATGGAGGCAGCACCCCCCGAACCGCCACCGCCACCGGCACAGCCACCACCACCCGCATCCACATATGCGTCGAGCCAAGTCTGCCAATTGTGGCAACAATATTGCCCGCCTTGTCTCGAGCGGAAGCCGCAAGAAATAGCAGCTCCCTGGACTCAGGCTCAGACAAGGCGAGGCTGAGAAAAAAAAAAACAAAAAAAAAACAGAACAAAGACTCCAAAGTATATCATCATAGCCACCTACTTTCCGGGCCCAAATGAAAGGCGCTCTGCCTGCCACCGCCGAAGTCGTCGTCGCGCTCGTCGCCATCGTCGTCGTCGCCGCCGCCGCCGTTTTTGCCCTTAGGCCGGCTTAGTTGGCGGCTGTCTTCTTCTTCTTCTTCTTCTTGGTTGGCTTCTGCCGCCCTTAATGATGAAGGTGTTGGCCATGATGAGGATGCTGCTGCTGCTGCCTCAGCAGCTCAAAGGCCTGCAAACTGTGCCTCTGCCTTTGCCTGGCCGACTGGTCAATGGCCTCCTCAGTTTTTGGGTAGGCAAAATTACTTAACCAATTCGCAGGGCATAGAAAAGTCGATAAGCTGGCTTCAACTAAAAACTAAATCTCAAAAGGGGGGGAGGTGGGGGGTGTCGGAATGGTGACTGTGGCGGTGGCGACTCGCTTGTCTGCGGCAACAACGACGACGGCTAAATGGGATCAGTTTTGGTAACGAGTTAACGAGTTGATTTCACTGCCGCGATTGTTGGGGCTGCGCGTCCACCGAACCGGATTAGCAGTTTTCAACGGCATCATCAGCGGTGCTGGCTGTGCTGGCTTTGCTGGCGGTGGCCAAAGGAGTAGACAATGAGGTGGTGGTTTGATGGTGCTTTCGCACCTCCCAAAAAGACCCTGCGTGTGTTTGTGTGTGTGAAAGAAACTGAAACTGAATCAAAGTGAATCTGAAGTTAAAAAGTCTCAAGTGTTTCTTCTTCTTCTTCTTCTTCTTCTTCTTGGTCTTCTCTCAGTTTGGAGCCGCTCCTGTGGCGGCTTTTCTTGATTGTTTGTTGTTGCTATTTGTTGTTGTTGTTGTTGTTGGAGTTGTTGTGTCTTTTGGGGGCAATTGGCGCTTTGTTTGTTGGCCGCGTTTTTGGCCTCCTCCTTTGGTGGATCTGGCCCGGCTTTGTGGGGGGCGTTGCTCGGTGATCATCACGCGTTTGCGTTGATCTTTTGTTTCTTCTTCTTCTTCTCGTTGCTCTTGTTGTTGTTGTAATCTTTCGGTTTCGCCTTTGCTCGGGGTCTTAATGGGTGTTATTTTGACTTTTTTTTTGCCGTAAACATTTCTGTTTCTTTCTTTTTTTTTTGGAGGCCTGCAATGATGGCTAATTAAGTTTGACCAGTGTCTGTGTGTGTGAATCCTTTCGCACTTTGTTATGTGTGAAATTTGAAAATTTTTGGTCGGCAAAACATGACAGACTTTTTTCAAATTGCCCAAAAAAGGAAAAAAAAAAAATAATCTCTAAAATTAAACAAAGTAATTTTTTTTTTTTTTTTTTTTGCAATTCCGTTTTGGCCTGGCTTAAAATAAATATTTATTCATCCCCCCCACACACACACACCCCCGTATTTGATTAAGCCAACGAGAGCTCAGTCATATCACTCATACGCCGCGTGGGTGCAGGCGACTGCATTCGCTATCAACAGACCAAGTCTTTTAGTGTGTTTTCTTTTTAGCTATCAAAATGATTTTAGTCTCACTTCAATAATTTGATTGTCGTTACGCCTTTCACCAGCGTCATCAGTGGAATATTTCATTTGTTTTTCCCGTGATTCATAAACAATAACTTTTTTGTTGACTTCGCTGAACTTTTCGTTGTTTTTTTTTTTTTGTTTTTTTTTTTTACCTTATTTGGTGTTGGGCATTTTTTTAATTGACTCAGGTGACTTGATAGCGGATTTTTCAAATACCTTCTAAATGATGTGGCTCGAATTACTATTGCTCTCTTGGTATAGAAACCGTTCCAGATCAAAGAGTTCGTGCTTGTTTTGTGGAGAAAACTGAACAAAGTCCAACAAAAATTTGATAAATATGAGAGCCTCAAGCAGTTGAGTAATCTCAGACAATCGGCCTGGAAATCCCTCTTGAGGCTAACTCTGTCAGATCCAGATCGAACTCTACCAAACTTGATATATTTAGTTCTCATCAGGAACTAGAAAACTATACTGAATTTCAGTTGGATCCGTTAGACCAATTTACCATATAAAGATATATAGATTTTGGGAGTAAGTCGGTAGATTTGAGAATCTTGAGAAAGATCCCACCTGTTAGATCCTATATAGACACTATATATATATCACCTGTCTAGCTAAATAGATCAGTCAGCAGGTAAGCCGGCAAAGAGTATTTTAACCAACAAATATTTATTTTCGTCATTTATGTCAAGTTTAAAAATAGATTTGTCTGAACATTGATAGCCAAAGTGGAGCAGCAGAAGGAGAAGGCCTCAACTTTTTTTTTGCTAAAAAAACAAAACAAAAAAAATCAAGGCCTGAACTTTGGCCAAAAGACAGTTGAGTGTGTATTTGACTCTAGGCAAAGAGAGAGCGAGAGAGAGAGAGAGCGCCAGAGAGCCGGCAGATAAAATGAACTTCACTCGCTTTGACTTTGAATTTATGAATGAAAACTAAAATGCCCTCAATTGTTGTTGTTGTTGTTTGAGTTGGTCTAAACGTTCCGCTTGGCTTCACCGGTTGGGCTGTTTTGGCTGAGCTCTCGCCAGACAGCCCAGTCCGGCATAGCGTATGAGTAATATTGAAATTCTTGTGAAATTCAACGGAAATAGCTGAAATCAATTCGATTTGGCTCGACTCTGCTTCCGATTGGCTCCGTCGGCTTAATCATCGGCTTCCGACTAACTAGCCAATTGTTACTAAATTTAAAAGCTATCGCTTATCACGTGCTTCCTATCCACAGAGAAAGAGAGAGTGAGAGAGAGAGAGTGGGAGTGAATGAGGAAAGCCTCAACCGGTGAGCAAAATTGGACAAGATAATCGCCGTGCCAAAGCCAAAAGATTCTAGAAGCTTACAAGGTTTCTTGACACTATTTCATAGGACTCAACTCCCACTCAGCCCCCACGAATAAAAACAAAAAAAAAAAAAAAGAGATAAAAAAAAAAAAAAAATTTGTGACTCAAGCAAAAAACAGAAACACACTCAATTTTTGCCCTTTTTATTTTCAAAGTGAGAGTGAGAGCAAGTGTTTTTGCCTGTATGTGTGTGTGAGTGTGTGTGTGTGTGTGAGTGTGTGTTTTCAGTTCAATTTAACATGTTGGCTCTTTTTTTGTTTAGTTTGAAAAATCACTCCAAAGCGTGTGGACCTGCGAAATTATCAAGTTTAATCAATAATTAATTTGCAGAATTTTTGAAAAAATTTTTACGAAAGAAATTGATATAAAAAATATCAAAAGTTATTTAATTTTTTTTTTTTTTTTTTTTGCTTATTGGAAAATTTATAAGCAAATTCAAAGAAGCCGAAGAAGAGTACCAAGTGGTGTGTTTGCCTTTTTGGGAAAAGGCTAACAATTTTGTGTGTGTGATCCTTTTTTTTTTCCTTAAATTTTATTGTAAATGGTATGAAGAAGTAGAAGAAGAAGAAGTAATTATTAATTAACTTAATTTTAATTTTTAATAATTTTTTTTTTTTTTTTTTGGCGAATCATGTATGAACAATTAAAGGCCACGCGTCTTGGCCAAATAAAGCAAAAAAAAAAAAAAAAAAAAGAAACAACAAAAATTTTCATGTGAATCTAATTTACACTTATTCGTGCGTGCGTGAGTGAGTGAGTGAGTGAGTGTGTTTGGTCATGATGAATCATTTTAGTTTTTCTTGTCTTGACCAAATATGCTGGGCCACCACAATTTCGTCGACTTTTGCAATAACTCGAAGCCGGAAAAATTTTTTTGGAAAACTCTTTCGCTTTATCAAATATATATGTATATATATATATATATATATATATATATATATCGTTTACTATTATGTTATTTAATTGTGATAAGAGTGATGACGTGTTCGTGTTCTCTTGATGATTGCAGACGAGCGTTTTGCAACAAGCCAAAAGCCCACAAGCCGACAAGACGGCAACGACTACGATAAAGCCGGTCAAGTGGAGGGCGTGGAGCGTATTCCTCCTCCTCCTTGCCACAATGAATCTAATCACAGGCACAATGGCTGCCCCGCACAGGACCCGGGACTATCCGGACTATCCCAACTATTGTGGCGGTCACCTGCATTCCAGAGACACCAAGCCGACCCACCAGAAGCACTGCACGGCCGAAGCCAAGGTAAGCCGAAGGGAAATATTCTTTTTTTTTTTTTTGGCTTTTTCTTAAGCTCGACAATTTTGTCTTTCTTTTTTTTTTATAGAAACTGAAAGATCTGCAACACAGCGTGGGCCATTTATCCAGAGAGTTCAATCGCAAATTCCAAGGCCAAAATGCCTACAAACTCTACGAGGCACGGTTCAGTCATCTCTTGTCCTACAATAAATCCAAAACTGTGAGTATCTAAGCAGATTTTATCAAAAATATTATAGAAAGGGTATTCCAAGGTTTAAGGTGTAGGCATACCCTAAGAAATTTATTCTAAAAAATATTATGAAAAGGGTATCCCAGAGTTGAGGTGAGCCATGCCAAGGAGATTTTGCTCTACCCTAAGAAATTAAGGTGTAAAAAGGAGCTTCAAATCTGACTCCAAAATGAGTCAAGAGTTCGTAGCTTCCGGCAGTTGCTTGGCTCGTCCCATAGATGGCGTGCTGGAAAGGGTATTCCAAAGTTGAGGTCAACCATGTCAAGGTGATGCTCCATCTAAGAAATTAAGGTGTAAAAAGGAGCTTCCCATTGAAATCAAATCTGACTCCAAAATGACTCAAGAGCTCATAGCTTTCGCCAGTTGCTTGGCTAGTCCCATAGATGGCGTGCTGGCCTCAGGATTATTTTCAGAGTGGGTGTACCAAATTTGACCAAAATGCAGAAAGAGATGCGTCAAGAGCTCATTGCCCTCGGCATTTGTCGGGCTTCCAATTGAAATCCAAAATGAGTCAAGAAATCGTAGCTTTCGGCAGTTGCTTGGCTAGTCCCATAGATGGCGTGGTAGACTCAAATGTATGGTAGGATTCTTTTTAGAGTGGAGATGAGTCAAGAGCTCATTGCCCTCGGCATTTGTCGGGCTTCCAATTGAAATCCAAAATGAGTCAAGAAATCGTAGCTTTCGGCAGTTGCTTGGCTAGTCCCATAGATGGCGTGGTAGACTCAAATGTATGGTAGGATTGTCTTCAGAGTGGAGATGAGTCAAGAGCTCGTTACCCTCGCCACTTGCCTGGCGTGCAGAGTGAATGCGCCCTGGTACCGATCGACCGGGTCCGACTATTGCAGTTGCCAAGGGCCCTGTTTTGGCTTGGCTTCCCCGGACACGTGATGATTAAGCGCCAGAGTGAATAGACGTAGGTGTTAAAATAAAACAAGCCAAATATCACAAGCTGCCAGAGCAATTGATCATATGAGTGAAAACCTGACTCTGACCTCATTTCTCTCCGATAGTCTCGGCCGATTTGGATTTCACTTTTTCATAGATCAATTCGAACTGTATGAACTTTGGCTTGTGTGCTCGGGAATCACAGCCACTTCGAAAAGGCCCAGACCAGAACGGACGAAGGCGAGGGTATTCTACATCTCATCACGTTTTATTAGCAGCCACTCAAGTGGTCGCCCATAACTCTTTGGATAAACAAATTAAGTGCTGGCAATTTTCAAAAAAAGAAAAAAAAAATACAATTTTAAACAAAAAATCAACTAGCTCAGTCTATTCGATTGGAAAGCAAGTCTCTCTTTTTTTTTTTTTTTGTCTAGTGGTTTGTTTTGACCATATCAAATTCAGACTTTTATTTATTTACATTTTCTTGCTATTATTTTTTTTTCCTATTTCATTTTTTTTTTTTTTTTATTTATAAAAATTCTGGTTTTCAAATTTTTAGAATTCGAAAATCAAATCAAAATGTTTGCTCAAAACGGGTTTTTAACTTTTTCAATTCTTCTTCTTCGCTTATTTGCTTGGCACATAAACATTTAATGACGTGCTAAAAAATTATCACACACACACACACACACAAACACACATACAATGAGAGCTCCGGTAAAAAGCCCAAGTCACGCGATATAATAAAAATTGTCATGAATTACTCAATTTTTTGATTGTATCAGTTTTTGTTGTTTTTGTTTTTTCATCGATATCAATATCGATATAAGTGATTTTCTAATTGATTTGGAGCTTGAAATAAGTGCTGTGTGTTTTTTATTTGGGTTCTTAAGTTTCTCAAAAGACTACCGAACCCCATAAAAAGACTACTCAAATTGCATTGTTTTTTTTTTTTTATATATTTTTTTTTTATCATTATTGTCGTATTATTAGCGATACGAAATTGTCAAAGAAAATCTTAGGGTAATAAATAGTTTAATTAAAGATAATTAGAGGGAGTGGGTAAGTCTGAGAGTCTTTTCCACTTGAATCAAATTTGGTAAACATTTCCGACTGTCCTCGTTCTGGCCATTTGCCGGATTTGATTGATTAACATGTGTCAGGGTCTGAAAGGGTCTAAATAGTCAGATCGATCTAATTTGAAGTTGGCAAATGGTTTCATGACCTAGCTCAGCTTAGATCCGTTAAGGATCTTGGTGATGCAGACTAAACTGGGTCACACAACTCCAATCGTCTTTGATATAGGTAGATCAAAATTGATATATAATCAGATGAGCTTCCCCTAGAATCTTTAATATTTTTTATTAGTCAAGATTCTTTAGTACAATCAATTCTTACTTACTGTTGCCCAGAACCTATAGTTATCTATTTGATATAGTTGTCTGATCCAGACCAAATTTGGTAACATTTCCAGCTTTCTTTGTTTTAGCATTGTGTGAAGTTTGATTAAGTTTTATGGACAAATGACCCAGTTATGGTCAGATCACTGACTGACCTGATCTGAGCAACTCAAGCACCTACGCTTTAGGGTAGTTCTAAGCTATCTCCAGATCTTAGAGGGAATTAAAGCTCCAATGACGTGGGCACTAATTAATTGAGTCACATTGTGTTAATATTTCAAATGTTTGGGTCGATTGGAATGCTTAGGATTATTCATAATTGTTGGAATTAGATAAATGATTTAGCATGTAATTTCAGTGAATTTCTCATTGACGTAAATGCAAAAAAAAAAAATCGAAAAAAAAAAACAAAACAAAGCCAAATAAATTTGTTGAGGAAAAAACCCAAAAGAAAAGAAAAAAAAACTAAAAGTAAAAAGAAGAAGAAGAAGCAAAAAAAAACAAATTGATTGGGTCGGTGTTGTTAAATATTTAGCAACAAGTCAGGCTGAAATCACAACAACAACAACAACAACAACAACATAGACAAGAAAGTCATAAAAGAAGACGAGGAAGAAGAAGACTGACTCGAAGAAGAAGAAGAAGAATTTACGTCAATGAATTTACTAACGGTGTTTACATAGCAACACCATACCGTACAGGTACCGATTTCTACTCCCCCCCCTCAACCAACCCCCACCGGCACACCGGCACAAGCATTCGTCAATCAGCTTGTGACATCGCCGTGAGCCGCAACTGCGTGATTAAAGCCCCCTAAAAATAGCCAAATAAGCGACTTAGCAAAAAAAATTCACACACATGAAAATTTCTCAGTAAATTCGCCGCCTTTGTTTTCATACACTTTGACGTCAGACACCAAAAACCAACAACAACAACAGCAACAACAAATTGTGTTTCACAACAACCCCGGCCACCGCCGCCGCCGCCGCCCCCACACCCGATCAATGTTCAAACAAGCTCGCATTGAGTGAGCTTGTCTGAGCGTGTAAGCGTGCCCGGCTTCGAGTTCTTCTTCTTCTTCTTATTATTATTATTGTTGTTGTTGGTTTTTTATGAATCACAATTGTGGATTCCCCTAACACAACATGAATGAATGAACGACGTCACCAGCTCAAAAAACCGCCAATAATGATAACATTCAAAAAAATGAGAGAGAGCCCCAGACAGAGAGAGAGCGAGATCAAGACAGAGGGCTCGCGTATGCGTGAAGTATTCGTTCAGTCACCACGCTCTCACACACACACACATACACATGTGGCTGCAATCACACCCACATAGGCGTGCGCCGCTTACACTTGCCTGGGTCGAGTACAAAAAGTACGAAAAAAATATAGTAAAAAAATCGAAAAGTCTAAATATAATTTCATGATTTTTGATAAATGATGATGGTTTGAATCAACTGTACTTTGGCGAAAGATAAGAAAATTTGACAGTTAAATGGATCCCAGAGCCGTATGTCCCATAGACTGGCGACATTTGTCTTAGAGCCTTCTTATCTATATCAAGGTAAAATTTCAAAATATAGACCATTTCCACGTCATCCATGGGTCTTTAGGAGTTCAGCGACTTGGCATATAGCTAGTCCAAAGTCTTGAGGCCGTAGCTTGGGTCTTTAGGAGTTCAGCGACTTGGCATATAGCTAGTCCAAAGTCTTGAGGCCGTAGCCTGGATAATTTCAAAATAGAGTCTTGTTGAAATCCAAAGATCTCAGAACTAAGTGGTTTTGTCCCTCATAGATCCCATAGATTCCAGTGAGAACTTTGGGTATGCCTCACTTTGTTACTTTCCCTTCTCTTTCTCTTATTTTGATGATTTTTTTTTTTTGATTTGTTTCTTTCAGTTCCATTACAAGATTAGTAAGATTTATAAGAGCTTTCAAGTCTTTGAGGCCAGTCTGTCGGACATGGTGAAAAGTATGGAGAAGAGCAATCTGATAAATCAGGTGACGCCGAATGAGAGCCTGGAACAAATAAAGGAAATGCAGACGATAACTCGAAGTATCCTCTGCAGCATCGAATACTTTTACAATCACAATGACCGACAACGAACACAGAAAAGGCATCTGCAGAAACTACGAACCAAAGTTGTGCGGAAGAAAGTGAAAAAGCTCTTCCCCGATTTGCTGAGACACAGCAGGGCTGGGGTAAGAGAGGTGGACTTGAAGTCAATAGTCAGACCCATCTACAAGCTGATAAGGCAACTTCTTGCCGAGGTGAAGGCGAAATACCGCAGAAGCAGTGCCTGCGGGAAAGCCAATTTCAAAAGGTCACAGCCATAGTCATAGCCCTCGGGGGCCTCGAATTGATTAGATAAAGATATCATGACATTCCTATTTTTATGCATTCATTCATTCCGTCATCAATATACAATATATTCATTGACTCATTCATTCTCCTACTTCTTCTTCTTCTTCATAACCTATCAATCTATTTATTTATTTATTTTCGATTTTCCGAATCTATATAAAAATAGGAAATCCACTGTGATATATATAGAACTTAATAGAATTGAATAGCAACAAAAGTCGCCAAAGTGCCTTAAATATGGAAAAACGCTATGCATTCTGGGTTTCTGGGTTCTCAAATGCAGGGAAATTTTTTTTTTTTTTTTTTTTTTAATTTTTTTGAGGGGATTTTAAAGGTTTGCATAGCGTGATATTTCCAGAACAAACAGAATTAAATTTACACAAATCAAAAAGACTTAATTAAAATCATAAACAAATGTTATTTATTCTATCTTAAATAGTTTTAAACAAATTATAATAATTGTAAAAATACAAGAAAAGACAAGACAAAAAAAAAAGCAACGATATTTTCTTTTTATTTGGCGGGTTTCGGAATCCTTTCACAGTTTTCTTTGGACATGCGGAATGAGCAATTTCAAAAAGAAATAAGTAAAACACGTGAAAATGCCAATCTAATCTAATCGAATAAATTCTTTGTTTTTGAATACAAAGAAACTGGAATATTCTGCACGAGTCTATATAGGCTTAGGCCTTATCCAAAATTTCACTCATCCAAGCTTATATAATACCTTAGGGAGGCCGGTTAATTTTTCGACAAAAATATGGCATATTTTTTTTTTTTTCCTCCAGACTTGATCTAATCTGTGATAACAACGACTGATTTTTGACGAAATAGCTTCCCAAAAAGAGTATACATAATTTGAGGAAAAAACAAAACGGATTTATGTGTCTTTATCAGACTATTTGTAGCAGCGAAATTCCTAGGAAAATACTATCGAACTGAAATAATAAAAATCTTCGCAAAAAGAGTATACAAAAGAAGTGGAAAAATTCGGCACATTCCTGAAATCATCTGGAATTCAAGGAATGCTAGACCGAACCACCTTAATTTGTGGGGAAAGCAAAGGCAAAAAAATATCGAACTGAAATAATAAAAATCTTCGCAAAAAGAGTATACAGGAGAAGTGGAAAAATTCGACTGATTTTTGGCGAAATAGCTTCCCAAAAAGAGTATACATAATTTGAAGGAAAAAACAAAACGGATTTATGTGTCTTTATCAGAACATTTCGAGCAGCGAAATTCCTAGGAAAAAACTATCGAACTGAAATAATAAAAATCTTTGCAAAAAGAGTATACAAGAGAAGTGGAAAAATTCGACACATTCTTGATATTATCTGGAATTCAAGGAATGCTAGACCGAACCACCTCGATTTGTGGGGAAAGTAAAGTATGAAGCTCACCAAGGCCTGGAGGCTTCATCTCGCCAGAAAGAGTATACAAAAAAGAGTATACAATAAGTAGATTATCTTTATCAAACTATTTTTTCTTGGAACAAAATTATAAAACAAAACAGTCTTTCCCAAAAAAGAGTATACGAAAGGTGTATTAAAGTCAAGCAAATTCCATATCAAATTAAAAAAAAAAACACCTCACCAAAAATCAAGCGTTTCCCTCCAAAAAGGTGTTCGGAAATCAGAAATTTGCAGAAAAATCAAGGGTATGAATGACTTTGTTAGACTTTGACCTTGTATATATATATATAGACTATATTTTTATAAATATATATATTGACTATATAGTATATATTTGGATACTCTGGTCTTTGTTTTTCTTAATCTTTTCAAAAGTTTTTTTTTTTTAATATTTTTATTGCCATGGATTTGGGTAGAACCTTCCAGGGTCTGAGTGAAAGGGTGAAGTAAACACACACACACACACCTTCACCTGGCCACCATGGAATTGCCCTGCACCGCGCCCCTGCTACCCTGCGCCAGTGACACTTTATCGCAAAGAATCAGCAATTGTCATTAATTTCGGACGCTGTGTACGTGCTCCGATTTGTCTGCTCAATGCATTTTTTATTTGTCTTCCTTGGCTGGGGTGTGGGAATTGGGGAGACGGGGGGAGAAGGGGGGGAGTGAGCAGAAGAGTTGGCCTGGCCAGTTGATCATCTAGAGATTCTTATCAGAGACCTGTGCCGTGTTGTCGCAGTCTCATTCTTGGTCTCGCTTTGGTCTCTCGATTTTTATTATTATGATTTTGTCATGTTTTATTTTCTTTTTTTTTTGTCTCCTTTATTGTTGTTGTTGTTGTTTTTTTTTCAGCTGTTGCAACGATGCTGATTGTCTGGGCCCTGAGTGAGACATGCAGTTATGCAGTCTATTCAAAAAGATTAACTCACGCCAGCACTCACACGCACACGCACACACACACACACACACAGGCACGCAGCGATACTCTTTTAATATTTTCCTCGTTTTTTTTTATTCTTTAGGTTTTTTGTTTTGTTTTGGTTTTTTTTTCGGCTTCTATTTTGCATGCAGAGCGCATATTGCTTTTGTTTTGTTTGTTTTTTATTTTCTGCTCTGAATTGAATTGATTTTCATGAATAAGAAGAAGACATATTCCACCCGCCACTCTCTCTCGCTGTCTCTCTCTCACTCTCTCTCTCTCTCTCTCTCTCTCTCTCGCCTAGGCTAGGTCGGCTTGCTCAATTTATAAATTATGATTTATATTTTTTAATCTTTTTTTTTATGTTTGCTTAAAAAGATAATCATTTTTTTTTTAATTTTTTTCTTAGATTTTAATTTATTTGTTATTAAATATAAAATTATTTCTTAATAAATTTTTTTAATTATTCTTTATTTTTTCCCCCATAGAATAATTAATTAAAATTGAAGAAATTTTATAATTTTATAATTTTTTGTATTTTAAAATAAAAATCATTTTTTTATACTATTTTCTTATTTTTTTTTTATATTAATTATTTTTTAATTTTCTTTTTCTCTAAAATAATTGATGAAAATTTAAGAATTATATATTTATTTTTTTTTATTTTTAAATTATTTTTTATTATACTATTTGATGATTTTTTATATTAATTAATCAAATATATTTTTTTTTAGTTTTTGTAACTTTTTTTTTTTTTGCTTAAATTATTTTTAAATTAATTATTTTTCGTTCTTATATTTTGCTTTTTATATTTTAATTTATTTTACATATTTTTATTTTAATATAATTTTCTTATACTATTTTATGATATATTTATATATATCTTATATCTTTATATTAATTAAATAAATATTTTTTTTTACCTTTTTTTTGCTGCTTAAATTATTATTATTTTGTTCTTAATTTTTTTTTTTTCGTTCTATATAAATTTTAATATTTTAATTTAATTTATTATTTTTTTTATTTTTATTTTTTTTTTACTTATTTATTTTTTTTTTGTCTTACCTCTTTTGAATAAAGTGTTGAATTATTTTAAATTTTTTTAGTTTTTACTTATTTTATATTAAATTATGTCTCTTTATAAATTACATATTTATATATATTTTTGCTTTTTCCCATATACATTTTTATTGTACTTAAATTCTAGTTTGGTTTGACTCCCCAATTTTTCGAATTGAACCCTTCAATTGTTCATAAAATTTTATTTCCCATTTAATTTTTTTTTTTTATCATTTATTTTTTTTAGATTTTTACTTTAAGTATTTTCTTTGACTAAATTGTAAAGAGTCACACGGTTTTCCTTTGGTGTGTGTTCTGACCCTGACTGCCTTCCATATGTGTGTGCGTGTGTGTGTGTGTGTCCCTTCTCTCAATGAATTTTGTGTTGCCTGGTTTTTTGTGTTTTCTCTTGATTTAATCTAAATGTTGATACGTTTAATCTTTATATATATATATATATATTTTTTATTTAGTTAACCCTTCAGACGGCTCTGCTCCGTCACGTGCACAAAGAAGAAGAAGAAGAAGATGGGGTTTGGTTGAGGGGAGAGAAGAAAGAAGCGTCCGTTGATTTGCCCAGCTCATAAAATCTTCTTATTTTTTTTATTTTTTGTCTCTCGCACAATTAATTTAAAATATCTTATTTCATTTATGTTTGGCCGTTTTCTGTCTTTGTTGTTGTTTTTGTGTGTTTTTAACTTGGACTTTTGTTGTTGTTGTTGTTGTTATTTTTTTGAGTTATGTTTTCCGCTATAGATTAATAGATAATGCAATACATTTGTGGTCTCTAAATTTGGATCACATGAAATGGAAAAATTGTCTTTTGGGATTCCCGAAAATAAAAATAAAAACAAATAAAATTTTTGTTATCTTAAATTTTTTTTTTTTTTTTTTGCAAGAAAAAATAGCATTTGTCTTATCAAAATGAACGGTATAGTTATGATTAATATTATCTACATGAATTTCTTAGGTGCATTCAAATTGTTTGTACTATGTAAAAGATTAACTGAAATGAATTCCCCTTAATCTGGGATTATCTGCTCTCTATATATCTTTGAGTACAATCATGTGACTCTCAGGGACTTGGAAATTATTTCCCCAGATTTCCGGGTTCCCCTAAGTACTCGAAAGGTCTGAAAACTCACAAATCTCTCAAGGTCCTTTTCATAACTTGAAAGCCTCCAGGAATCCCCTAGATTTCCCGGCTCCCTCGAAAGGTCGGAAAAAAAGAAATAATATAGTAACTATATGGACCTTTTCTCTCTCAAGATCTTTCACATGTTTCCTAGATCTTGTGGGCCTTAAGGAATTACTATGTGAAGAAGAATGGTCTCTTGGATTAACTGGCCCGCGCAGGACTCAAATGTCTGAAAGAATTCTCTGTCAAAGATTTTTAAGATCTGAAGAGCCCCATCGATGTCGTAGGTTCCCTAATCATTGCCCAGAACTTTCCCCTGATTTCCGGGTTCCCCTAAGCACTCGAAAGGTCTAAGAACTAACAAATCTCTCAAGGTTCTTTTCATAACCTGAAAGCCTCCAGTAATCTCCTATATTTCCCGGCTCCCTCGAAAGGTCGGAAAAAAAGAAATTATATAGTAACTAGACGGACCTTTTCTCTCTCAAGATCTTGTGGTGCTTCAGGAATTACTATGTGAAGAAGAATTGTCTCTTGGATTAACTGGCTCCCGCAGGACTCAAATGTCTGAAAGAATTCTCTGTCAAAGTCTTTTAAGATCTGAAGAGCCCCTTCGAGGTTAATAAAAATTCGATTTCATAATTGTTGAAAACTGGCTTCAATTTGCGTCTGGAACAGCCTCTCAAGATCTTTCAACTGGTCGCTTGCTTATTTTTCCTAATGGCTGAGAACTTGTCATCAGCCTTTGAAATCTGAACCAAAAGCTCTTTTTTTTATTTGAAAGCCACTTAACTCTGCCATGTCTCAATTATTGCAAAACCATTGTTGTTTATAATTTTTACTATTTTATTTTTTATTTTTGGATCGCAGCTTGCTCGCTTTGAGAGAGCTCAGAAATGCCGAGTTGACAGATTTGAAAAGCCTGGGAATAGGTGTTGAAATCTTTCAATTTGTGTTCAGCATTTTATTTATTTTATTTTTTTTTTTTCTTCTATTTTCCCCGGAAGAAGATTCGAATAGAACACTTTTGTTTTTTTTTTTTGCAGCTGCACAATTGAGCAATGCCACCGATATTTCTCTGGGGTCTAATAGGGGCCATGGACTCGAAAAGTGCTGACGGAAAACTCCCAATGAATTAGGAGTGAAGAAGACAAAAAAAAAAACAAACTGTCAGGTGATTCGGAAACAAGCAAAATCAGCTTAAAAGCATACAATTATCTAGTAAAAAAAAAAAACGTATTATTGGTCGAGCTATTGAATTATCTTGAAATACCCATCCAATGATTAATATTTTCCAGTCACTGGGTTATCTAGACTCGTTCGGAATGCCATTTCGTCATATACTAAATTGATTGACTGTTCTGTTTGGCTGTCGCCAGACTGAATCAGGTGGCCATCTTGGGGCTCTGAGGTCTCTTGTGATCTTTCGATATTTGAGAGTCCTGATCGGAAAATCAAGCAAGACTCAATCAGGTCCCTATCTTCCCAGGTCTCTTGTGATCTTCGCATACTTAAAAGTCTTGAACGGGAATCAATCGGGACTTGATCAGCTCCATATCTTCCCAGGTAAATGGGGGCTCCGAGGTCTCTTGGGATCCTCGGATATTTGAAAGTCCTGATCGGAAAATTAATCAAGACTCAATCAGGTCCCTATCTTCCCAGGTCTCTTGTGATCTTCGCATACTTAAAAGTCTTGAACGGGAATCAATCGAGACTTGATCAGGTCCCAGGTAAATGGGGGCTCCGAGGCCTCCTGTAATCCTCGGATTTTTGAAAGTCCTGATCGAAAAATCAATCAAGACTGAATCAGGTCCCTATCTTTCCAGGTCTCTTGTGATCTTCGCATACTTAAAAGTCTTGAACGGGTATCAATCAAGACCTAATCAGCTCCATATCTTCCCAGGTAAATAGGGGCTCCGAGGTCTCTTGTGATCTACGGATATTTGAATGTGCTGAACGGGGAATCAATCAAGACTCAATCAGGTCCCTATCTTGGGACTTTGAGGCCTCTTCTGACCTTCGGATATTTGAAAGATCGGGGAATCAAACGGTTGATAATAGTAATATATAAAAATAATAGGAAATATTTTGGGGCTCTTTTAAATGGTTGGAAATATTTCTTTATTTGAAAATATATTTCTGAGTATAATTTTGATATCTTATCAAATATTTTGTGTGGTGTTTGAATCAGCTGTTTGTTTGGAATAAAGTTGGGACTTTTTATACTCTTTTTTTTAATATTTTTAAAAATATATTTTTTTACTTATTCCGTTAAATTGCTCGGAATATTTTGTCATTTGGGGCAGTTGGGTGAAACTCTGAAATCTTTGTCCTGGCTTTGCCTGAGAAATCTAAGCAAAAAGTAAAAAGTAAGAAGAAAATAAAAAACAAGAGAAGATACTCTCACTTGGCCAAATGGTTGGGGTAACTTTCACGTCAACTTTCACGGCTGTTCCGGCAGAAGAGGAGCTGGGAGAGACACATAAAAGAGGCAAATTGCTCGCCTTTTACTGGCCGAATGTGTTTTGTGTGCGTTGTTTGCCATTTTCATTTGGCATTTGGTTCGAACTTAATCGTTGTCATCGTTCGGGCCGTCTGGCCGGCGCCTTGGCCCAAATAAATTATAAGCACTTGGACAATGCTCAAATCCCATATGAAAACAATTGAATCCACTTTTCTGCTTAATAAGGTCAGAAAGGTGTTGCACACACACACACACACGCACACTGGCATACATGAATATCTCATAGATACACCGAGCCTTGGAATTATGAAAGAAAAAAAAAAAAAAAGAGCATGAGACAGACAGAGGGAGAGATAGAGGGAGAGGGAGATGGAGAGGGGGTAGTTCAAAGTGCAGCGCCCACTTTATAACAATGACAAAGACAATAAATACAATTGCATTTAGTTGGTCTAAAAGGACACAAAACGGGCAACAGAACAAAAAAGCGGACAAAGAAAAAAAAAAGTGGAAAAAATCAAACCCACATTTCTGGGCCTGCTGACCGAGAACAATAGACCAGAAGTGGCCCAGGGCAGCTGGGAAAACTCTCATGCTCTCTCTCTTTCACTCATTCTCTATTTGGATGGGACAATAAAGTGATCAATACCAGAATATTTAATTGTCAATGAGCGAGTGTCCGAGTGTCTGAGTGTCCGAGTGATCCGTCCTGATCCTCTTGACCTTTTCCTTTGTGGCTCCGAATTTTGCGCATTTTTGACACTCGAAAAAAAAAGAAAAACATGAAATAAAATAAAAGAAGCAGTAATGTCCAAGTCCCACCACCCAAGTGACTTACCCAAAAATAAAATACAAATAAAACCAGAGAATAAAAGTCCCAGTTGATTGTTGATCGCTCCTCTGTGCGTTCGCCTCATTTCGGCCTATAAATTTTCGGCTTGTACGTGTCTCGTATTTTGTTCCGAGTGTGACAATGCATTGTTCATAATTAATGGCCAGGTTGGCGCCAGCCTTTTGGGCCCACTGCACAGGCAGACGGGCCAAGCCGACCGCCGAAGCCAGAAAAAGATCGGAGTAGATTTTGAAAGAGCCAAACAAAAAGAAGAAGAAGAAGCGCTTCGAAAACCTCAACAAAGCCAGACAAAAGCCAACAAACTTTGCCAGTCTTTTCAGCCCAAAAAAGTTCTCCCCACAAATTTGAATTCAAAAAAAAAAATTTAATTTTATGAAAAATAAAAAAAAAAATTTTTTAGCGAATAAAAAAATCACTTGGAATTCCATTAAGAATTTTTGATTATGTGATAGTAATAAAGAATAATTACTGGAGCTATTGAAAAATATAATTAAGACCATCAAAAAATATATGAAAAATTTGAAGAATATTTGGAAAATTCCGGAAATTATTTAATCACCAAAAAGTCTATGCCAAATTCTCCTAAAAGGATCTCTGAATCCCTAAAAAGTTCAAGAATTTAGTTAATGTTTTTGCATATTTTCCAATAATTATTTTCATACCAAATTTTCTTTGATTTACTTTTTAAATTTCCTTTAAAAATTTTGCAAATATATTTTTATTTTTCAAATTTCCGTATAAAATAAAATTTGAATAAAATGAGTAAAATATGTTTCCTCTTCTTGGATTCCTCGAGCGAAGCATCACGTTCCAAAAAAAAAAAAAAGTATCTTCGGCTTTGCAGGCTCTGATCAAAATCAGAACTTTGCATCTGTTCGGTTAGTCCCTCTCGCTTCTCTCTCTCTCTCTTTCTTTCTGTGTAGCCCAACAAATCATATTTTAAATGGTCACAGGAAACACACACACTTGGGCACATGTCCAGAGATTCTCACAGATTCTTGCACGAAATTGATGAAGGTGGCTTGGCTGGTTGGTCGGTTGGTTGGTTGGTTGATCCTTTGAGCCGGGGCCTGGAAACCGCGCTTATCAGTTGAGTAATCGAGGCAAACAAGCGGCGCGGGCGAAGGGAGACAAACAAGCCAAAGAAAAAGAAACACACACGCGCCCTTTTCCAAACACTCCGAACTCCTTTTGGCCAGAATCGTCGCTGGCAGTCAATCAGTCAAACGGGCCAGGCCAATCAGTCAAAGATGCCAAACTCAAGATCACCCGAGAGTGGAGTGAGTGAGTCGGGACCCGAGGACCTTGGCAAATATTGACAGGCCCACGGAGCCGAAAGAAAGAAAGAAAGAAAAGTGTCTCAGCAAACCCAACCCTTTTTTAGAGTGGTCAAATATTTAATGAACCAACTAATTTTCCCGAACAAAGTGTGAAAAACAGAATCCTTTCTCTGGCAATCAGAGTCTTGGCCTGAATAGTTCAATAAACTTAAGAGCGACGAGCCAGCCAAGGACCACTCAAGCTGTGGTCCAGTGAGCCAGTGGACCAGTCCAGCTTTGCAGCCAAAGTCAGCCAGTTGATTTGCCTTTAAATGGACATTGAATTGTTTTGGCCAGGCTCGTTGCTCTGGTCAGCCCATCTCTGGACTCCCAGATAAGCCGACTTGCCCACTGATCTACCTGAGCGATTATGAGCTCATCGATTTCTAATCAACATTTTTCGTCAGCCCAAAAATTAAACTAGTCTATTTCAAATGAGCTCACATGGTGCTCCCGTTCCCTCTCCCTCTTAACCACCTTCCCATAACCTTATCAATATTCTTAACTTATCAATAGAATTTGAAAAAAAAAAGACTGCCAAATTTGTATAACAACAGAGGCTGATAATTCGAAAATGCCTCACTTGGCTGGCCAGACAATTTGATTAACAAATGTACTTGTAATTGGTGAGACGAGCAGGAGGAGAGTCTCGCTCTCCGAGATGCCTGGACCAGACCAGACCAAAACTCAGCCAAATCCGCCCAGACCAGAAGCAGCTTAACAAAAGAGCCAGATAGCCAGCGAGAGAGAGAGAGAGGGCAGCTGTGAGTAGATCAGAAGCCACATGACCATCATGACAGGCTAACAAATTCTGTGGGCTAGCTTGCTGGATACTATAGTTCATCGATGATCAGGTTCGGGTTGTTGGCCAAAGATACCAACGGTCTACACAAATAGACTAATTGCCACGACTAATAAGACATCGTTCTCATTCAATTAAAATATCCATATCTAGTACAATTAGACGACGACAAATGTCCACATTGCGAGGACTCATTAAACTTGTACGAATTATTGCACGCACTTTGTCATACATTTTAATTTCACTTGCTCTCGGTACGGACTCGGTACGGACGCAAACAGACCAACTCAGACCCAGGCCAAGATCAAGACCAAGAGGCACGCACACTCACTCACCGTAGAATGGCATAACCCAGCAAGCTTTTTCTCTTCCTCCCATGTTGTTCGATCAGTGATTTCTAATCTTTGGCATCGATGGTGGCACTGCTCCTAAAATTGTATAGATGGGCTCAACCCCCACATCCTACGTTTACTTCCCAATCAACTTGACGGGTAACTAGTTCATTCACTGGTTCCTCACTGGTGCTGGTTGGCTTGCTGCCTCCCCGATGATCCACAGAATCACTTTCACCTTGATGCTAAAGCTTGGGTAGGCACTTCTTTCACTGGTACCCATGTCCAGAGACTGATCTGTTATAGTTTTGCTTGCTGGGCTTTCGAGAAGGCAGTGTGGAGAGGTTGGCAAATGTGTTGGTAAATTGTGCGGATTGTGGCCTCTGAGTACGTGGAGTGACGTGGGGCAGAAGGTCTGTGTCGGTGGCTGGCTGGCTCACTTGGCTGGTTGGCTCAAGTTGGTTGCTCGGTTGGCAAAAACCGCATGTCTGGTTAAGTCAAAAAGACTTACAAGATCGAGGCTACAACTAAATCGCACTACAACAGCAACAACACCAACAACAACAACAACAAGAGCAGACCGAACAACTCGAAGATACTCGAAGACTGTATAGAGATCTTTTGGTCCACACACATTAGCAATTACGCTCATTACACTTAATTACAGAAAACTAGGAGTGCATGAAGATTTCCAACTTCAAGCAGTCACAACAACGACAACAACGACAACAACAACTACTGCCTTGGACAACTGGACAATGTGGGGCAGAGGCTACTGGACGGCTCAGCAGGTTGGAGGGTGGCGCAAGAGCGAGGAAGCCAGCAGCAAGTGGATTTGGGTAACGAAAGAGAGAAGCGAGGGCAGAGAGAGATTAAGCTAGAGAGAAGCTTGAGAGAAATGGTAGCAAAATGGCCAAGCAGAATGAGCAAGAGAAAGAGGGAGGAAGACATTGAAGAAGCTTGAGTAGCTTTACGGAAAAATTTGAAGAAAATGCTAAATGACAGCGCAAAAAGAGTAGGGATAGAATAAAGACGAAACTAAAGAAAGAGCTGAGCAAGAGCAAAGAAGGCGAAAGGCGTGAATAAAGGGTGGATGAGATCAGACTAAGCTTAGCTCAACTAAGCATCGTGAGAGCTCAACCAGCTGACTTTGAGATTAGTGTTCAAGACTTAAAGCCCAAAGAGTCAGGAAGAAAGAAAGACGGGGAGAAAGGTAGACAGATTCTAGATGAATTACAGGAAGAAAAAGTCCGTTCCAGGGCAGATCAGAGAGAAGAAAAAGAGTGAGGATAAAGTAAGCAGAGATCTAGACTAGAAAGAGGATAAGGGAGAGCAAGAAACTCATAACGTTACAACAAGGAAGTAAGAATAAAGCGAGAAGTTAAAGTGAGAGCTCAAAGCTTTAGAATAAGATAAGGTTATTTGTAAAAGGAGAAGGGAACTGAGGGAATGCAATAAAAACAAGTGAGAGACCTCAATAAAGCTCAAAAAGGTCTAAAAGAAATCCAAATACAACTTGAAACTTAATGGAGAGAGAGAGAGAAAGCTTCTGAAAAACTGGAACATCCGATAGCTGGAATATCTAAGAGGATTAAAAAGACAAAACCTTTGTGAGACCTAGCACATTGGATTGAGATAAGAAGCTTTACATATATCTCCTTTTGGGACTCCAGGAACCAATCTGAAGGCCCTGTAAATCAAGCCCTTGTAGAGAATTTGCAGAAGTCAAATGCAGAAGCCTCAATAGACTTCAATTCTCGGCAGAGGTTTTGGTGGGATGAGGAGTGTTATTGTTGTTGGTGTTGTTGGGTTGTGCCCACATGAAAAGCGTGAGCACTGCCCCCGAGGATCACGAAAAGCTAAAGAAGATGAAGAAGCTGTTGAGTTGCCAGGAACTGATCAAGAAGCCGTGTTAGCCGCAAACTGACCCAACCTGAGGTAGCTGGAGAAGCAGCTGAAGCGCTGAGACTGCCCCAGAGACTCGTGAATTATTGCAGTCTCATTATGTGCGATGAGTTATGTACTCGTTTGGGCCGCGGCTTTTGGCAGCCTCGTCATCAGCATCGTCGTGGTCGTCATGTGGCAGTCACCCGTCATCCCCGTCAACCCCGTCAGGTTTATCGTCATCCTTGGCTTGCTGGTCTTGAAAGTGGTCTACGAATATATTTTTTTTGTCAGCCTGTCGTTCGGCTCGGTTGGTCACTCACTTTGGGGGCCATCTGTCAGTGTGGAGTCCTCCTCTCCCACGTTTACCCTCCTTCTCTCTCGCTCAGTCAGCACTCCCTCTACTTTGCTGCCTCACCCTGTGCCAGCCTCCACTCCTTGCCGGGCCAGAAGAATGTAGTGTGATGGTCGCCTAAATCAGGCGTACTTAGCGAATGATTTACATTCCAAAAGACAGCAAACACACTGCTTTGCGGTATGTGATGTTATGCGAGCAGCCACAACAACAGCAACAACAACGCAAAAGAAAAGGTAGTGGAGAAAAAACAGAAAAAAAATGAGTACTAAAAACAACACACGCGTTTAAGTTGTGTGCGCCCCACAACGCTCAAAGCGACAACAACAACAGCAACAATGAATGCATCAACAAGCCAAAAGAAAAATAACAACAATATCAGAAAAGTTTTGTCAGCTCTCCGGCAGACCTAACCAACCCGAAGCTCACCTACACCAAGCTCCCCGAAAGCTTGAAGTCTTCACAGATCTGGGAAATCGAAGGTGGAATAAGGCAAATTACCGAGTTTGAGAGCTTGTGATTTTGAGACTTCCTTCTTGAACCTTGCGAGAGCAGATTAGTCTGGTCTGAAAAACTTAAAAGCTTTTATAGTTCTGGAGATTTTGAGGTCCTTTCGAGGCCAAATTAGGCTGAAAAAGCTTCTTTCTCGGCATTTATCAACTCGGAACTTTGAGGTCCTTTCGAGACCAACTAAGACCCATCTTGAAAGCTTAAAGAGAAAAGGTTCTGGAGATCCATAAACCAGAATTCAATCAAAACTTTGAAGCTCCCCAAAGAGGGTTCCAATCTTTCCTTCAAACCTTGGGAACGTTCACTTTTTCCCAAAGAGGGTTCCAATCTTTCCTTCAAACCTGGAGAACATTCAGTTTTTCCTCAACAAGAATTATCTAACTGAGATGCTGGAGACTTTCTGTGAATATCTGAGACTCTCGAAACCGAAAGGCTTTGGCAAATGCAAGGTAGGTCACACCAACAACAGCGACAACAATAACAACAACATGAGCAAGACTAATACAACAGTCAACTTACAAAACTGCCAAAGATACTGACGAGATGATGCGGTGATGCAGCGATGCAGCGATGCTGTGCTGCGAAATGATGGGCGGTGGTGGTGGTGGCGGCAACCGAGTCTCTCTGTCCAGAAGAGCCGCAGACGCTTCCTCGCATAAATATCACCAGCAATTACTCAGTCATAAGTTTGCCGCTTGCTCGTTTGCTGTCATGACATGAGTAACTTTGCTGCGGTCGCCTCCGTTGCTCACTTTATATGGCAAGGTAGCAGCCAACCAGCCCAGCCAGCCAGCCAGCCAGCCCGGCCAGCCCAGTCCAGTCCAGCCAAGTCAGCCAGTGTGTCCAGCAAGGCCGGTGGATTGAACCAGCAAGACCAAGCAACGCTCCTTTAAAGCAGCCGCTTACGAGCTTGTGTGTGCGTGTGCGTGCGCGTGTGTGTGTGTGTGTGTGAGTGGAGTTTGCCGCTAGGCACACACAGACCACTGGACAGTGAGACGGACCTGGTCAGGCAGACAGAATCTCAGTTGGACAGGCAGCCGGACAGAGAGAGACTAAAGAGGCTAAAGAGCCTTCTCTGAGCTGCTCGGCGGCGGTTGTCGTTTTGGTGGTGGTGTTGGGATGGCAAATTTTTACAACTTTTATAAACAGCTCGTTGGCCAGCAACTGGGCGGTAATTTGTTAAAGCTTCCTAACTTTTCAACACTCCACAGCGCCGAGAGAAAGAGACTCGAAAAAAAAACAATGAAGAAAACTTAAAAAATCCCCACTCAGTTTGGGAGAATAAAAGTCACGGTGACTTGGGGCAGAAGCTACAGTTTTGGCTGGAATTCGAAACCACAAAGCTTCTTGATATCCCTGGAATATGTGAAGATTATTATAATTCTTGAAAGCTTTTTTCAAATCTTTGGAAAGTTCCAAGGTTCTCAACCAAAAAGCTTTCGAAAAATCTAGAAAAGTTCAACGATTTTTAGCAATCAAAAAATATTTATATATCCACCAAAAAGCTGCAAAATAATTCTTTCAAAATTCGATAATTCTTAAGAGCCAAAGAGCCTATTAAAGAAATCTAGAGCTTTCCATAAAATATATATCCAGCCTGAAAACCTCTCGGAAATATTTAAATCATTTCAGAACGGATTTGGATTTTTTCAAAATTTGCTAAGGTTTTAGTAATATTTGATGGATTTTGTTAGCATCCAAAATTTTTTATCGCTCCTCGTTTTAAAAGCTGAAATTTCTAGGCCTTCTCTAATGGATTCTCCCTGCTTTCATGGATGAGTTTTTATTTCGAGAACTCAGTGATTTTTATTTTTGAGTCCGCTTTGAATAAATCACTCAATTTTTAGCTGGTCAACGCCGTTTTCAACACATTCAAAAACAGAATTTTTAATTGCGGCCCCCTTGACTGGAACTTCAGATCCTTAAACATGCGCCAGGGCCAGGGTTAGCACCCCGGGCCAGAGGCAGAGTCAGGGCACTGGTCTGCAGTCTGTCTTCTTGGTCGTTGCTACTTTGTCTCTCTTGGACTCTACGCCTCTCTGTCTGTCTGTCTGGGACACTGGGCATGATAAATTTTGGGCCCCACTGCAGTCGAGCCTCCTTAAGCTATCAGCATCTTCCGCTGGCCAGACTCTCCACCACCTCCCAGCGTCAACTCCATCATCATCATCAGCAGCAGCGCCTCTTTAAGTAGGTCTGTCCCGGCCAGTGTGCTGTCATTCATAACGCCAACTCAGGATACAGAGTGCTGAGCATTTCGGTTCGAAAAATCAAAGTTTTCACTACTGATTCCACTTCATTTCTCTATCCTCTCATTGACTATTCACTGCTTCTTTTTAATAAGTTCAAACTTTTTCTTTTTCACCATTTGTCTTTACAAATCCTAGCAATTTGTTTGTCATTAAGTAATTTTGTTCGTCTTCTTTTCTTTTAGAACTAATTTTTCATTGCTTCTTTTTCACTAATTTAGTACTTTCTTTTGCTTGGGCTTTTTCGCTTAGTTGGTCTATGTCTCTTTGACAACCTTTTTCATTAATTGTTTTTCAGTACTTCTTTTTCACAGCTTGATTACTTTTTCCTCATCCCTTTGATTTCTTGCAGTGATCCTTCAGTCCTGATTTTTTCACTAGTTTTGCAGAATTTTCTTTCCGGAATTCAGGCGATTTGGCTAGACTTTACTTAAGCTTCTTGAGGATCTCATTTCTTTGCTTTCATTGAGTTTGCACTGCTTCTTTTTCATTACTTTTTCATTGCTTATTCAGTCCTGACTTTTTCACTAGTTTTTGCAGAATTTTCTTTCAGGAATTCAGACGATTTGGCTAGACTTTTCTTTAGCTTCTTGAGGATCTCACTTCTTTTCTTTCATCGAGTTTGCACTGCTTCTTTTTCATTGCTTATTTTTAATTCATTCACTAGTTCTTTTCACTACTTCATTTTCACTAGTTTCTAGTTTTTCTCTTACTCCTTTCTTTTCTTATTATTCCCAATTCTTTTGCTCTTTTAATTACTTTCTTTTTTTTGCTTCAGTTCAGAAAGTTCACTCCAGATCACTTCTGGCTCCTGTCCTGGTGGGCTGGGCGCACCACTTGTCGATGACGAAGACGGTAAGCAAGTTCGGAAAAAACCAAGAAGAAGAAGAGGACCAAAAACTTAAGCTTGTCAGTAGCGGCAAATTTGTTTCTTTTTTTTTTGCTGGCGTTTGTTGAGTGAGTGTGCCGTGGGCATTTCAATACATGTATGTGCATGTGTGTGTGTGTGTGTGTGTGTGTGGGTCTGACTAACTGACTGACTCAATGAAAATGTTAAGAATCATTGCGCTGACAGTATTACGCTTTTCCTTTCCCGTTCTTTTTTTTACTTCTTCTTCTTCGTATTCTTTTCCATATTTTATAGCTCTATTTTTATTAATTTATGTATTTGTTGTTGGTCTTCTTCTTGTTGTTGCTGTTGTTGTAGTTGAAAATAGAAATTTTTGCCGGGTAAAGAAACCAAGTGGTGTCACTGATAAGGCAGGCCTCAGTTGTGGCGTCATCGAAAAGTCACACGCCAAAGTCATCAAACTGTTCAAACTGTTCCAATGAACTGATTTCGCCCCAGCCCAAAAAAAAAAACGTAATAACTCCGATTGGCACATTTCCGAGCTCACTATCAATGACGTAGCTGAGCTATCGCATGCCTTTGCCGCTGTTGTTGTTGTTGTTGTTTTATGTTGAGTCAATAAAATAAAAAAACATGTTGATTTTGCCCTTCCCTTTGACTGCGTAGGCCTTCTTTTCTGCTTCTTCTTCTTATTTTTGTGCTTCAGCTGGTTCAGCTGCTTCATCTGTGTCGTCAAGTCAGCAGGTCTCGATCGCTCTGCCAACTTCGCTGCCTGCGTCAAAGTTGATTTCATTCGGTTACATTTTGCGTGAGTGTGCGTGCGCTTGCGTGCAAAATACACGAAAACAAAAACAACAAAAAAAAACCAAAGAATTCAATGAATTTATCATAAAATTGCGAGAAACTCGGCTGTTTTTCTCCGAAAAATTAACCTGGCCTCGTCATCGTCATCGTCGTTGTCGTTGTCGTTGTCGCCAGGCCAGTTAGCCGGGCAGAAAGAGATACAGAGAGAGAAAGAGAGGGCAGAGGTGGGGGCCTAGGCGTTTATTTTGGCGCAGGTAATTTGGCTCTCTTCTTGTTTGTTGTTGCTCGAAAGGTGAAGCAATAACAAAAAAGTGAGGCGAAATTATTTGAATATTTTCGATTCGAAACAATTTGAATTTTCAAAATTTGAGTAATGATAATTTAATTAAATCAAAATATATATAAATGAAGGTCAAATCCCTCTAGTCTCTTTCGCTCTTTGACCCTCCCAAACAAAAAATGAATCACTTTTCGCTGAGGGGGGGAAAAAAAATCGAGTCAAACAATTTCCACTTCAATTGGATTGGCAATATAAAAGCAAATATACAAATGGCTTAAGCCATTGTCGGTGCTCTGGCATTTCCGTCAAAACAAATCGACCGACGACCTCGTCGACATAAAAAAAAAAATAAAATAAAATCATAGCAAGATAATTCCAGTTGTCAACGAAAATGTGAAATTTTTGGGAAATATTTCATTTGCCTTGTGGAAAAAGTAGAGAAAAAAATTTTTTTTTGTCAGCTTGCGGTTTTTTGCCGGGGTGATTTACAAACTCCAGACCCTCTGAGAGACCCCCGGAAATAGTATTCAGCCCTCAGGGATGCCCCTTTCGAGAATACCCCACCCTCTTGGGGTATTTCCGCTGACCACAACTGAACAGTCGAGGGTCATTTCGAAAGGGGTTTTACGTGCTCGCTTTTGATTTTATACCAAACCTGAATTGAGGGCCTTATATGCTCGGTCTAATAAACAATGTCTCAATTTGATCAAGAGAAAAATATATCAGAGAACTCTCACAATTCAAGAAACCTTCAAAAATTTTTGAGTTCACTAACAATTTTGAATAGCTTTCAAGACCTGAGGAACCTCTGAGGAATTTCCCCAACCTTGACTCGAAATATTTATTTCAGAGTTCCCTGATTTAGTGTTACATCTGAAGAGCCTGGAATATTTCCAACAAAGATCTGCTTAAGCAAAATAAAAACTATTTCTTTGATTTCTTACTTCCTTTTGATGGACACTTAAGACTCTAAATGTTTCAAAGGGTATTCTATTGTTCTTAGTCTATTCTGTTTCATCTGAGGAACTCTCAAGAGCTCTGAAGAGCCTGGAATATTTCCAACAAATTTCGGCCTAAGCATTTCTTATTTTATTACAAATATTTCAAAAGGTATTCTCTTGTTCTTAGTCTATTCTGAAGACCCCAAATGCTCTTGTCTTAAGATCTGTAAAACGTTATTATTTTTACCCAATTTCCCCCTTATTGCTTATCTTTTATCGAGAACTCCCAAAAAACCTTAGAGACTTCTTCAAAATGTTAAAGTTCCATTTAATTGGATTAGAAACTGTCAGGGCCTCTGCTTCTTCAGTTCATCGTAGAATAGCTCGAGAATTTGTCAAATATTTTCGAGAAATCCCAGAGCAAACCTCAGACTTTGATGGATTCCCCCGCAGTTCAATTAGGCGAGTATATATCTATTTTTTTTTACCATAATTTAGCATTTATTTAAGCATATATGTGTGTGTGTTGGTGTGTGTGTATGAGTGTGAGTGTGTGTTTTATGGGCAGCCAATTGCTTGCACAAGCAAAGCATTTGAACCGTTTTTAATTTCGTTTGTTTTGTCTTGGTCGCTTTTGGACTCTTAGACTCTTTGGCCCCCGCCCCGGCCCCTGCCACTCCGCTTGTTTTTCTACCAACTTGACACTTCATCACCTCCTCCTCCTTCTCCTCTGGCAGCGCCTGCTGCTACAGCTCCTCAGCCCATTTAACTGGACAAACTCAAGCAAACTGCGAGGTTGCTTGCCTCGGCTCGTCTTGGCTCGTCTTGACTTGGCTTGGCTTTGCTTGGGTTGGCTTGGCTTGGCTCGGTTGCTTGATATTTTTATGATGGGAAATATTTTGTGTGTGTTGTACTTAGAGCCGGCGCTGTAGTTGTTGTTGTTGTTGTTGTTGTAACTGCTTAAATCATGTGAATGTTGGAAAAATGTGAGTTGCTTGACTCGGCCTGAGTCGGAATCAGAGTCAGAGTCGGAGTCGGAGTCTTCCCAGTTGATGGCTTTTGGCCGGGGCACTTTTCGGTGTGTTTTGAAAACTTTGTTGGTGGGCAAACATTTTTTTTCCTTCTCCTCGCTTTTTTTTTTCTTTTTGTATCTGTTTATAAAGTAAGTAAGGTACCCCTCCCCCATACATCTGTCTTTGGCTTTGGATTTCCTTTTGTAGTTTTTGTTGTTGTGTTTCGTTTTTTTTTTTATTTTTGTTGTTTCTTTTGTTTTGCCTAATGACAAAGACTAATATTTTCTTCCTGTGACATATCTCTCTTTCACTCGTTGACCAACACACACACACGCACGCACACACACAGAGCAGTCCATCAACTCTTGAATCGAGTAAGACAGAGAGAGCGCAAGCCATGCAAAACGACTGCTGGATACTCTTTCATCAAATGTTCATCTCCTGAAAATATACAACTGCTTTGTGGTTTTGGTCTTTTCTTCGACAAGTTGGGCTTAGCTTAAGGTTAGGTTAGGTTAGACTAGGATAGATAAGACTAGGTTAGACTAGGGTGGGTTGGACTAGGTTGGGTTGGACTAAGATCGAGAAGGCTAGATTAGATTAGGTTGTGTTGGACTACGTTCGGTTAGACCAGGTTAGGTTAGGTTGAATTTGGTTAGGTTAGGTTAGGTTAGACTGGGTTTGGCTGGACTAGGTTAGGTTAGACTAGGATAGATAAGACTAGGTTAGACTAGGTTGGGTTGGACTAGGATCGAGAAGGCTAGATTAGATCACGTTGGGTTGGACTAGGTTGGGTTGGACTAGCTTAGGTAAGACTGGGTTAGGTAAAACTTGGTTAGGTTAGACTAGGTTTGGCTGGACTAGGTTGGGTTGGACTAGGATAGATAAGACTAGGTTAGGTTAGGTTGGGTTAGGGTTGGGTTAGGGTTGGGTTAGATTGGGTTAGACTAGATTAGTCTAGACTAGGTTAGGTAAGACTAGGTTGGGTAAGACTGGGTTGGGTAAGACTAGTCTAGGACAGACTAGATGAGGGTAAGCTAGATTAGATAAAGGTTAGGTTTGACTAGGATAATACTAGGTTAGTTAAGGTTAGACTGGGCTAAGCTTAGTTAAGTTGCGTTAGCCTTAGTTAAGTTAGGTTAGGCTCGGTTGGGCTGGGTTAGGTTGGCTTGAGTTTGGTTGGACTTGAAAAAGGGTCAGGCCTAAACTCGTTATGCTTAATGAGGTAGGTCAAAGAGGCCAGGTATGAATCCGGCTAAAATTAAAACAGATCCACTAATAAATCCTTGAAATAGCTTGGTAGTTTTCCTTTCCAACTAAGCACAAAAGCCATTAAATTCGGCAGTTTCTCTCTGATTAAAGAGTATTTTTTCTTTGGCCAAAGAATAGTCAAAACTGAAAAAAAGATGAGGGGAAAAAACTCAGCTATTTGGCGGCGTCAATTGTTGGCCGAGGCAGTCGACGTTGCTGTTTTCGGTCAACTTGGTCAACGTTGACATCGCTCTATTTACATCTTTGTTGTATTCAATGTGTGCTATTGTTGTTGTTGTTGAGGGTTTTTTATGGAAATCATTTTGTTGCATTGCTTTGCTAATGTGTTAAAACAATAACCTGGCCCCGGGAGAGTCTGCCTCCCGCTCTCTCTCTCTCTATCTATCTCCCTCTCTCTGTCTCTCTCTGACTGTTTCATTCTGTGGCTCTGTCGATGTCACTCTGGAAATCTCCGGTTCGGTTTCGTGGGTCTTTTTCAATATTTACACAAACGGTGGTGGCGGCAACAACAACAACAACAACAACAACAATTTGAAGCATTGCGGGCGGTGCTGCACCAGCTGGCCAATCTTGGTCTCCCAGACTCTCTCACACAGCCAGAGACACCCTGTCGCCCCTGCGTCTGGCAAAAAAACTACAAAAAAAAAAGTTGCAAAATTGCAAGAAGAAGCAGACAAGGCAAAGACAACAAACAGCCGCTGAGCAGAGAACGACAACCAGACCACCCACTTGGGTCAGTTGTGATCACCGTGTGATCTGCACCTTCCTCCTGCTGCTGCTGCGACCTCACCCTCTCCGCTCAATTAACGGTGCACCAGCCAGCCAAGTCCAGCCAACCACTTGTCCCAACGTCCACTCGCACTATGCAAGGTGTCACACTGTGCCGTGAAATTGTGTGGCCAGCCTGAACCTGAAGCTGAACCTGGACCGGGACTGCTTTGGCTCAGTCTGTGGCCTCAGCAAATTGAATTGTTTTTACATAAAACAAAACGAAACCAAACAAGAAAGAGACCACTCAGAAACACTAAGATTTTGGAAATTAATGGATCGTCTATTCATAGTTTGAGACAATCCGAAAATTAGTCCAACAAAATAAGCCCTGATCAAGGGGAAACTCTGGCAAATCCTAAGCCAATCGAGGGATATTTCCATTGGGTCTCAGATTGGGGACCGTTTGGCCTATTGCCAGGTATCGATACCTTTAGGAAAATCCTAGGCCCCGCGTTGCCCCTGCCCCAAAATTAGTCCAACAAAATAAGCCCTGATCTAGGGGAAACTCCGGCAAATCCTAAGCCAATCGAGGGATATTTCCATTGAGTCTCAGATTGGGGATAGCTTGGCCTATTGCCAAGTATCGATACCTTAGGAAAATCCTATGCCTCGCCTTGCCCCTGCCCCAGCCAAGAGCCAAGAGTGGCAGGCCAGACGGAAAATTAAAGAAAAAAAAAAAAACAATTTGAAAAGCAACAAAAGAAACATTGACAAGTTTACCAGGCCTAAAAATCAAATCAAACAATGAAAGAATTAAATGCCACTTTGTAAAACCGCCAACATCACCGCCGCTGACGCTGCCGCTGCTGCCGCCAACTCATCGATGCCCTTCAGTCTATACAAATCAAACAAATCAGAGCAGAGACAAAGCAGCAAAAGAAGAAGAAGACGATAGATCAGTCTGACGACAAAGAAGAAGAAGAAGAAGAAGCAGAATAATCAGGCGCAACACTTGACAATGACACAATGCGTCAACTTTGGCGGCAACGAGCAAACTCATTTTGGACGAAGGTAGCAACGCTTCTTGCACTTGCTCAAACCTGCACCCTCCTGGCCCAGAAAGAGGCTGGGCGGTCAAAACAAAAACAACAACAACAGCAACAACAAATCTCTCAACAAGATGATTTCCATTTCAGCTTGGAAGCAAGCTTGATGCACTGCACCGCCGCAAGTGTTTGGCAGATCAAAGCAAGTGTGATCTCGGCGGCTCCTGAGTGCCTTCAATAATGATAATCATCCCAGGGGCAGTAGAAGAAGTGCCCAACCAAATCTCCAAAAACAAAAACTCTACAAATTCCTACATGACTCCTAATCCAGAGTTGCCCTGTCTCTTTCTCTCTGATCTGATCTGATCTGATCTGATCTGAGACATTTAATAATTTTTTTTTTTCGGATTATTTGTAAACTCTTTAAGGACCCTCAATCAAGGGCGTTAAACCTAAGCCGAGATCATCATCAGTGTGATTTGATGAGACCCAAAAGACCTCGGTCTCTGATACTATTTTCCTGGTAACCCGAAAGAGTTCGACCCAAGAGACCAAACTTTATATGGATAACAATCTCGGAATTATCAGATTCTTCGACTCCGAAAAACATACTCCCATCCAAAGTCCTTGGATATCTCGAGGCTTCGGGGACTTACGGTCCTCCGAAATTTCAAAGAAAAGAGCATAAGCCAAAAGATATGGGGCCTGGTTCTAGCCAGATTTGGGCAGACTTGGGAAGAAGCTGGCTCAGCTGGGAGAGTAGAGACATTGCTTTCAATTGTCGGCACTTTGTCGTTGTTGTTGTTGTTGTTGTTGTTATTGTTGTTGTGTGTCTCAACTTCTTGTTGAATTTGAAGCATCATAATCATAATAAAGCATGGGGGGGGAAAAGTGTTCAAACACGATAATGAGGAAAATGGGGAAGAGAGACTGAAGTAGCTGGGAAGAAGATCTGCTCGGCCGAAGGTTGTTGGCCCTAAGCGGTTTAACTGATTTTATTGTTTAATATTGACTTTTCCCTCTCTCTCTCTCTCTCTCTTCCTCTGATTCTCTGGCTCGCTCATTTTGTCTGGCTGAGTTGGGATTAGCCGAAGATTGCGCATACGCCTTGTTGACCATTTCAAAAAGAGGGAAAGAGAATCAACACACACTCTTGACTTTCTAATCACACAGCCAAATAAAACGACAAATATTGAACAGAAATGCACACCCACACACACGTGTGCTGCTGCTGCTTCTTCTTCTTCTTCGTTTTCTTGACATGTCAGCTGTCACCGTCATGAAGAAGAAGAAGCAGAGAAAGACCCTCGAATTTCTGTTCAGCGCACGCGTTCAAAAAAATAAAGGTTTTTTTGTTTGTGTTTAATAAAGCGAGCAAGCAGGAGGGAGCTATTGTGAAAGAGAGAGAGAGAGAGGGAGAGCGTAGGGCCAATGACAAACGCAAAAGGCCAAGGCAACAGCGGAACTGATCAAAGTCATTCAAACATGAATGAAGTTCATTAAAAACTGATCAAATCTGTTCGCTGAGAGAGAACAATGCAAACAAGACAAGAGATGCAACGAAAAATTGAAAGAAATAACTGAGGCTGAGCCAAAAACAAAAAGACAGACATACAGACACACGGACAGACAGTTAGACAGACAACAAGATAGAAAAGATTGAACAGACTTCGAGCAGACAAAAAGAGGCAGACTGAATTCTTGGTGGGCCTGGGGAAAGGCGAGGCTATATATCAGGCATAGAGAGAGAGAGAGAGAGAGAGAGAGAGAAGGACAAAAAAGAATGAATCACAAAATTTTAGAAAAAAAAAGGAAATTATTTTTGACAAGGCACCTCAGGGACTCCAATTGACTAGGCTAGGAAGGAATGGCGAAAAGTCAAGACGGAGAAAGATCAGGGCTGAGGTAACTCAGGACTGAGCAGAGTCAAGCCACAATTGAGAAAGACCAAGAAAATTCTGAACTTGAAAAGATCAAAAATGAGTCAAGTTGGGTCTGAGAAGAGTGAAAGATCCTGATCTTTAAGTCAGAACTAACTGAATCCGCGAAAATGAAAGATCAGGATTAAGGGAAGGCAGGAATGAGATAAGTCAGAAGAATGAATTATCAGAGCTTTGAAAGCTCAGATTGAGGTAGGTCTAGGTTGGGTAAAAGCCGAGCAGAGAACGATTATAAATATATCAAATCGGGAGTGACTAAAGTCGCCAAAGAGAAAGATCAAGACTTAGGGAACGCATGAATAAGTTAAGTCAGGGATAAGAATTATCAGAGTTTGGAGCAGACAACGATTACAAATATATCAAGTCGGATTGACTAAAGTCGCCAAATATAAGAGAAGGCAGGAAAGAGATGACTCAGGACTATGAATGGAAAGCCTAGATTGAGATAGATCTGGGCTGTGTTAAGGTGTTAAGTCGGGACTAACTAAACTAGCCAAAGAGAAAGATCAGGAATAAAGAAAGACAGAATTGAGATCATTTGGGACTGAGAAATTTCAGGGCTAAGAAAGCCCAGGCTGAAGTAGGTCTAGACCCAAGAAAAATTAAGAAAATTGTGGATAGTATTGAGTCAGATCTATGAGGTTTCAGGAGATAGAAAAGTTAAGACTGATATAAGCCCGTATTGCGATATGTCAGTGCGAAGAAAACTCAGAACCCTAAAGACTCGAGAGAAAGTTCAGAGTCAGAGACTAGGATAAGATAGGACTAAGAAGCATCGAGACAGAGAAATGTGAAGACTAAGAAATCTCACAAGTGGAATCTTTCAAAAAAGTCGAACTTTTTTTTTAAGCATCTTCGAGAATCAGTCAAGAGCTGATTAGTCTTTCACAAGAGAGATTTTCTCTCTCCCTCCCACAACAATTTCCTCTGTGTGTGGTGTCTTTTCTTTGACAATTTCTTTTTCGTACAATTTTTTTTTTCTGCCTTTATGCTTCCCCTGCCCCTTCTACTTCTTCTAGACAAATAATGACATTTCCTGATATTTTTTGTGCAGAAGTGTAAACGATTAATGCCCAAAATGACAACAACTTCAACTACAACAACAACAACAGACAGAGCGACAACGACACCTGAGAAGTACGAGACAAAGGGACTAGGAGAATTTTGTGTGGCAATCCGACTCACAATACCGTTTAATTCCCCTTGCCTCCTCCGGCCTTTCCTTTATTTCTTTGATATTTTTATTTCCTATCCTCTTGCCTTTCATTTTCTCATCTCTTTTTTCTTAGTTTTTGCTGTTTTCTTTTTGTATTGTGTATGTGTGTGTAACGGAAGTGTTAACGGTGCTTTTGATTGTGGCCTGTAAAGGTTACTAAAACTGTGTGACCAGATAATGAAAGGAATGCAAACAAAACACTCGAATTAATTGTCAGTCTCGACAATGTTAGGACATGAGGATTCAAAAGGTTCAACACAAAAAAAAAAATAAATAAATAAATAAAGACCTCGAGGAAGCAACGAAAGATGCCTACGAAAAGAAGGAGAAATTGAATTGCAAGGAGAAGTCAATTTTTCAAAAGAAAATGTAAAATTCGAATTTGTTCGTCGAACAAACGAAGGCAGCTTCGAGCGGCACTTTCGGCTTCGACTTGCTTTAATTTCGAAAACTCAGCTCTGCCTAGAGCACTCACTCTCTCTCTCCCTTCCACCCGCATACTCAACCAGCCGAGCAGCACTCAAAGCTCCTTGCTCGCTTGTGCTTCCCTCTGTGAGGGGAAGCTTTGAGAGTGTAAGGTACACATGAGATCGTAATTATATCATTAAGATCGTAAATATATTGATAAATAAAAATCACACAAAAAAAAGTTCAACATTTTTGGCTCATCTTCGCTTTGATTTTATTTATTTCTTTCAATAAATATTTGATGAGGAGAATGAATGAGGAGCTGTGCTTTTGCTGGCAAAAGCTTGGCTTCCGCTCTATTTTACTTTCGCTCTCTATGCCCAACTCCCTTCGGAAGAGCAAAGCCGAAGTCACCCACACAAGCACGTGTGTGGTCAAGCAGGCATGGCATATTTCTGATATCTTTGCAATTTTTAGTTTGATCGAGTCGAGCGGCGCGTTAGTCTGGTCACGTAGACTTTTGTTATTTGACTTTAATGGTTCTGTAACCATTGTTGTGAAATATATAAGACTATCTGATTTATTTGATTTGCCTGATTATGAAGAAAAGTGAATAAAGTGAGGTCACTTAATTTCAACATTTTTAATTGTAAATAATTCGATAGCGCATTCAAGTGAAAAAGAACTAAGCCCTTGCGAATAATAGAAGAAACAAATCTAGAGCATCACGTGGTCTCTGATTTGCAAGTGTTTGTGCGTGTGTGCGTGTGTGAACAAAGCAACGACAAAGCGAAAGGTAGAAGACATGAAGAGCGCAAGCGTGCTTTTGCTTTTGTTGGCTCGTCTGTTTTATTTTTCGGTCAGCAAATCTAGATGAAGTCAATTGCTTAAATTTGCTCTCCCATTAACTAGCTAACTCTCTGCTAGTCGGACCATGTAAGTAGAAGATTAGAGCGAGTGAGAAGAAATTGCCAAAGGGTAGTTAGAAGAGTTTGATTGAATATCGAAGGAAGCTCTTGTTTTTATGAGAAATTCCAAAATTTCTTAGCTCGGTGTGGCTGACCAGGTAGATTGGTGTTTGGAGACAAAATTCTTCTAGAATTTTTTTTTTTTTTTTAATTGACCCTACGGTCTATTAGCTGGGAAATGGAACACATAATCAAAAGAGAGACGGAGTAAAATGCTTGGCCTTTTTGTCACGTTCGCAATTAATATGCGTGCAGTTATCCTGGCCGAACGGATCGCGGGCATAAATCAAGTGACAAGGGGCGTTGCCAAGAGTGTGTCACTGGCCCAGTTGAAAGATCAGGAAAGGAAAACCGCGACCTGCGGCACACACACACACACACACACACACACCCCCGCAAGAGATGCTGAGCGGTGATTATGACGCGTTTGAACTCGACGAAGCAAAACAATAAAAACTCAGCAGCAACACCACCACCGTTGACTTACTAGTTTCGCTTCTCTTGCTTGCTTGCTTGCTTCTTCTTCTTCTTCATATTATTATTATTATTACATCGTCTGGTTTGGTCTGGCCTGGGCTGTGGGTCGCATGGTCTTTTGACTTCCAGGAATGCTGCATGGGCTTGAGAACGAAAACGAAACCTCAAATCTTACTGTAAAAGTCCTCATAGGTAAAAACAACAACAACAACAACAACAGTGAAAAATACTTCCTCTTTTACAACGCCGGCAATTTTGAATTGCTTCTATTCTTCTCTTTACTATTTTTTTTTTTTTGTTTTGTTTTACTTGTCAAAAGGACTTTAGTAAAAATGCAAAATTGTTAAGATTGCAAGTTTACAATATCATCATAAAAATAATTTAAAAACCAAATCGTCCATAACGCACCTCACAAAGCAGCCCTCGCCGCTGCCCACGCAATGCAACCTAACTCTCTCTCTCTCTCTCTCACTCTCACTCTCTCTGTCTGTCTTTCCTTGGCCGGTGTGTTCTTGGTGACCGCTATAAATCGATGAAGTCATTGTGTTTATTTTCTGCATGCAAAAGGGAGAGCGCAAGCGAGACAGCTGGCGAATGAACTCTCGCTTGGGCTGCGTGTGCGCGAGCAGCTAGGCAAGCTTTTCGAATTTTGTGCCGAGTTTTTATTTTCGTACTTTGGTTCGATTTTATTGCCCGCCTCATAAAAGTAGCATAAACATGTTAGCAGCCTTTTTTGCTACCGCTACTTAAGTTAGTCTTGCTATTGTTTTTGTTGCCGTTGTTGTTGTTGGTGTTGTTCGTGTTGTTGCTGTTGTTGTTGTTACCGTTAAGAGTTGTTGTTTTTGTTGCTGTGGCTTGCATTCACGAATTTATTTGTTGCACTTTTTTTCCACCTATTTTTTTGTTTTGCCGTTTTCCACTGAAAGAGAAAAAAAATTCTTTGCTTCTTTTTTTTCGGTGGCTATTACAATTTATTGTTGTTGTCCCTGTTGTTATTTGTTGTTGTTGTTGTTGTGTCAAAGTGTAATAAAAATATTACTCATGGTAATTAAAATTTTGTGCGTATGTTTTTTTCCCATTTTTTTTTTTTTTTTTTTTTTTTTGGTGAACCCAAGTTCATTGTGCACCAAGAAATGGAATGGAAACTACAAAAAAAAAGAAACAGAACAAGAAGAGTGAAACAAAAAAAAAAATTAAAACAATTAAGTGTTTATTTTTTTTTTTTTTTTTGAGGTGCTTAAAAACAACAACAACAACAACAAGAACAAGTTGACCAAAGTTAAACCAACTTGCTAGACAGCCAACATGTCTGAGTAATAATAAACTTATCGTTTAAAATGAGCCCAAAAGAAAAAATATAATAATAATAATAAAATCACAACAACAACAACAGTAAGAAACATGAAAAGTGGAATTATTTTAGCCACAAAACTAAAGGTTCTGCGACAGTAACAAGTTCAACGACTCGTTGATTAAGTCATATACCAAATGGACACACATACACACACACACACACACTCACATACACAGAGAAGAGATAAATTCATTTTGAACTTGCAACAAAGCGATCCCAACCGAAAATGAGCGAGAATCCCGACGAAAACAAAAAACAAAAATGCTCAACAAAAAATACTCTGAAAAATAACAGGAAAAAATAATATTTTATTAAAAAAAATCATAATTAATTAAAATTTAAAATTTGTGGAAAAAAATATTTTTTTTTTGTTAAAATTTATTTTATAAATATAAAAAAAATCTTGCCCTACATAAAATATCCAAAATATTAGAAGAAATAATAATATAATAATATAGTAATATTAAAAAAAAAAAATAAAATTAAAAAAAAATAAATAAATAAATAAAAAAAAATTAAGTAAATATTTCAAATAAATTATAAAAAATTAAATCTTATTTAACACTCAAAAGATCAAATTAAAAAAAAATTAAATTAAAAAAAAACATGTGTAAATAATAAAAATTTATATTTTCGAAAAATTCCAAATAAATTCAGTAAATAAAATTCTGACTCTAGCTAAATTAAATAGATAAAAATAATAATATTTCATTTAAATTAAAAATATTAAAAATATTGTTATTAAAATTAAAAAAAAAAGATTAAATAAAAAAAAAATTGGGAAAAATAATAATTTATATTTTCTTAAAATTCAAAATAAATTAAATAAATAAATTTCTAATTCTAGCTAAATTAAATAGATAAAAAAATAAAAATTTCAATTTAATTCAAAATCTTTAAAAAAAGAGGACAAAACTCAATAAAGAATTAAATAAAAAAAATATTCTTTTCGAAAAATTCGAAATAAATTAAATAAATAAAATTGTGATTCAATCTTAATTAAAAAGATTAAAAATGAAAAAAAAAATTAAAATATCTATTAAATTAAAAATATTAAAAAAAGAGGACAAATTTCAAAAAAGAATTAAATAAAAAAAGTGCAAATAAAAAAAAAAATATTCTTTTCGAAAAATTCGAAATAAATTAAATAAATAAAATTGTGATTCTGTCTAAATTAAATAGATTAATAATCAAAAAAAAAAAATTTTAAAATTAAATAATTTCAATTAAATAATAAATATTAAAATAAAAGGAAAAAATTTAAAAAAAAAATTAAATAAAAAAATGTGCAAATAATGAAAAAAAAATTATTTTCAAAAAATTCATAATAAATTTAATAAATAAATTTCTACAGATTTTGAAAATTAAAAAAAAAAATCGTTTCAATAAATTTTCTCCCAAAGAAATCAAATTAAAAAAAATGTTCAATCAAAATCGAATTGGTAAGCTGAAAAGCTCCAATTTAATTCAAGTAGAGTAGCAAGCCAGTGTGTGCGTGTGTGTGTGTGTGTATGTGCTTTGCCGTAACTGTCTGAGAATTTTTGTTACTTTTTTTTTTTGATTTAGCCGTCTCATGGAAATTTATAAGCCAAAACAAGAAGAAGAAGAAGGAGGAGAAAAAACTCGCTATGAAATTACATAAATGACAATTAAAATGTGCGATAAAAAAAGAGAAGGTATAAAAACATTTAAGAAAAAAATTATATAATTTAAATTGAATAAAGAAAAAAAAAAGCAACAGGAAACCGAGTAAATTCTACGAGCAAAAAAAAAAAATAATAATAATCTGAAGAGAAAAGCAAAGCAGTTTCTTTTGAGCTTCCCTTTGGGAGAATCAAATCCGAGTTTGGCCCAAAAGGCTGTACACTGTTTTTGGCCTAATTGAGTGATTGAGCAAATTACGGGCCCAAACCAAAGACGCTTCCCTAGAAACAAATAAATAAAACAATAAAAAAAAGAATTGCAAATGGTGTGAAAGACAAAGGATCAAACGAGAACAAAAAAAAAAAAAACATAGTCAAAGCAGAAGAAGAAGAAGACCGAACATAAAAAGTGGCAACAAAAGGCGCACAAGACAAAATTTACTTATCTGCCGATTATGGGCAAGGGCAAAAAAAAGGAAAGGAAAGAAGAGAAGAGAGGAAGGCCAAGAGATGCGGCTGGCCGGGTTTATTAAATGTTGTTAATCTTTCACTTTTATTGTCTTGGATTTTGTATCTTTTTTTTTTGCAAAAACGAAAAAAAAAAAGGAAAATATTCAAATTTCAAAGAGACTGGGCAGAAGAAGCAGGTAGAACGACCTTTCGACTCGACTCAAATCGAATCGAATCGAATTGAATCGACTCGGCTCGACTCGGTTGGGTTGGGTTTTGGTTGTGTGAGAGATTTCAGGCTGTTTAAATATTTACCAAAATTTTACAATATTTATGACAGCTAAAAACATCACAACACCTACTCAACACACTTTAGGACACTTGACACTCACACACACACAAACACACATACACATGCAAATGGCTAAAGACAAAAGAGAGTGGAAAAGATCAAGGGACAAGAAGGACTTGCAAGTCTAGTCAGGACCATAAAAATTTTGTATACCTCGGACTGAGTGGCTTAGGATGATTTGACCAAAACTTCCTGTTCTTCTTCTTCTTCTTCTTCTTCGGGTACATTTGCCATACGATGGCAATCAATAAACGGCTTAGCCACAACAACTAAAACAGTTAGCCAAAAATATTTTGTCTACTCCAAATCCGCTCATTGCTCTGGCTTAGCCATTTCAATGTCAACAACACACTTTCTTTCTTTCTTCTTCTTCTTCTTCTTATTCTTTTTGTTGTTTAGGTGAGTGTTTAGTGGCCTAAACAGGCTGAGCTTGGCGCAATAAGCCAAAAGAATTAAAAAGTAAATTTGTTTAAATCCTCTCCCCCCGCTCCCGAACCCATAAAAATAGATTAACCAAAAATAGTTGGCTTTGACAAGTGCCAAGAGTCTGCTTGGCTTGGATTTAACTGGCCAAGACTGGGTTTTTCATCGACTCCGTCGTGGCCTGGCCAACGACAAGTTCATTGAGAGCTGCTCGGACCAGATCACCTGCCTTTGCCGACCTTTTCCATTTTGGCAGCTGGCAGCGGGCAGCGGGCAAGGCCCCTGATGAGTCTATTCACTTGGAGCAGCTGCACGTGCTCAACTTAACTCAACTGGACTCTTTTCAATTGCCAAAGTCACCGAATCGCATTGGCTCATTGACCCATTTGTCTTTGATTTACTCAGTCTTGTTAATTCTGTCCTGCTCTTTCTCAGTGTTTCTCTGGACAATTTAGAGCAAATTGTAGCGCCGCAAGCAGCTGCGATTTTTTTTTGTGGCATCTCACAATTCTCAAGAGAAAATTCTCCAAATCAATATTCCCTTAGAAAGTCGGGTAAAACTAACTCGCTTCTTTTGATTCTGGGATCCTCAAAAGATTCCCTTGAAAGTATTTCTTGGGGTCTTCAAGCAGCGAAAAAATCGGTGACTCTTAGAGGGTCGATTACTTCGATTAATTTGTAAGGTTCCCGAGAAGATTCCCTTAAAATAATTCCCTTAGAAAATCGGGTAAGACCGGTAAACCTATCTCACTTCTAGATTCCTGAGAAAATTCCCTTGAAATTTTTTCTTGGGGCCTTCAGGACAGAGAAAAAATCGGTCACTCTTTAATTATCAGAATGAGAGGGGCTCAGAGGCTCCTGAAAAAAATCCCTAGGGAGTATTTCCTTGGGCCTTCAAGAAGAGAAAAATCGTTGACTTTTGAATGGCCAAAATTTTCATATCAAACTTGTAATTGGGACTAAGTGGCTTAGATTCGAATACTTTGATTATTTCGTAAGGTTTTCGAAGGCAGGAAGAAAGATTCTTGAGCTTACCCTTCTCAGTGGGACTTTTGGGAATACGAATAGCCTTCCCAAGATACCCGTTTGTTTCTTGGGATCCTCGTAGATTGGAAAGAATGAACCAATGATTTTTTCCTGAGGCCTAAAAAGGCAAACACTGAACGATCATTTTGGGATCTTGAGAAGACTTCTCATGGCAGTTATCTTTGGGATTACCAATTGGCTAATGAAGATACCAGAAATCAAGAAAGAATCCACCAGACTAAAATCTTGAAGAGATCTCTTTCGAATTTTGAATATTTATGGGGGCCTTGAGGGCATAGGAAAAGTTTCTCGACTCTTCGATTGAGTTTTCAAAGATTTTTACGACCTTTTTGGGGTCCTTGGAAATAGATCTTTTGCTTGAAAGAATCCTCACCCTTCCCCTTTTTGCTCTTAGACCTCGGAGTCCTCTCAGGTCCACCTTTTTGGGCCCTTGGAAAGAGATCTTTTGCTTGAAAGAATCCTTACTCTTCCCCTTTTTGCTCTTACACCTCAGAGTCCTCTCGGGTCCACCTTTTTGGGGCCCTTGGAAAGAGATCTTTTGCTTGAAAGAACCCTTACTCTTCCCCTTTTCCCTCTTAGACCTCAGAGTCCTCTCAGGTCCACCTGAAAGCGAATGTTTTAAATTAAGAAAATGCATTTTTTTTTATTTTTATTTCGGTTTTGCTTTTATTTGGAACCCTCTTTCTTTTCAAGGATCTTGTGCCTTTCGTTCGATTTATTTTATCTTAGAATTTGTTTTTTCTCTGCCAGTTTCTAGTCATACAATTAATGTCCTTGGAATAATCCTAATAATAATTAAAATAATAATAATAATAATAAAAAAAAAATGTTGATATTTACAATAGTTTTTTTCAAAATGAATCGCTACTCTCCTAGAAACTAAAGCATATTGCATTTAACACTCGCGACTATATCACAGATCAAGGAATACCTTAAGCTTAATACTTTTCTCTTAACCTAATAAAAAAAAAATATATATATATATCTTCTTACAAATAAAAAAGATTATTTAAATTAAGAAATAAAAAAAAGATATATAAATTAGACTTAGCTACTAAATCGAGGAATGCTAGCCTGTCTGTGGGTCTGGGCTAATCGGGTACTAAGGGCCCGGGCTCTCCGGGGGGGTTTAATGGTATAGTCGGTTGCTCTTGTGTGACTAGAACGGCAACAGTTTCTTTAACTGGGCGGGGCGGGGAGGAGGTCAGGGCAGTGATTTCTTAAGACTACGGGGGGAAAAAATATATATCTACTATAATTTGTTTTTTTTTTCTTAATCAATTTTTTAAGTCTATGAAAAACTCGATATATTTGAAATTTTCAACTTGTAAGATTTTCTTCACGGGAAAATAAATAAATTAATTTGTGGGCGCAAAAAATGTAAAGGCCACACTACAATTTCACAAAGGACACGACAATTGCGAAACGAGTGTGTGGGTGGAACGTTTGGAAGGGTGGGCGGTTTGCGTAGGTAGCGAGTTAGAAGGAGGGGGGTGGGAGCAGCTGTTCAATAAATTAAGTATACGTAAAGAGTAAGCAAAAGCGAAAGAGAAGCCACCTATGCATGGTGCGATCACGTGCGCAGCACGCCATCCCCCGACGACCCGGCCAGGTCCCGGCTGCGCTTCCCACGCCCGCCACGCCCCCCACCACTGGCCCGTCCCGGCTTGTCCACCTCATTGAACTCCCTGTGGTCCTGCCTAGTCGTGCTATGCCTATGGTAAGGGCGCATCCTGCGTCGCGGCCAGCGCAGCGAATGCTGCTTCAGCAGCTGCCACATCGTCCGCAGAAACTCAAAATAATGATGCTTCACGAACTGCAGGTCTATCGCATCCGCCTCATAGAGGGCTACGCCCGCGTTCCGCCGCTTCGAGCGCAGCTTCAGCCGTCTGTTCATCTTGGAGCGCGAGATCTGGGGCAGCTCACTGGGACCTGCATAGGTGTGGTTGACGGCCGTCTCCAGCTCGCACAACATACTGCGTGAGCTCAGTAGCAGATGCTTTAGCTCGCCGGCCACCCGACTCTCCCCCTTCAAATGGTATCGATCCCAGTTGATCTGGACGCGTCGCAGATACGCAAATGAGGCCACATAGGTCTGTATATTGCGATACCAACGCTTTAGGGCGATCTGGAAAGAGAAAATCAAAAAAAAAAACGAAAGGGAAAATTGGGGTTATTCTTATGTTTTTTTTTTTGAAAATGCTTTAGATTTTCTTTTATTCTGAAAATATTTGATTTTCTCGACTAATTCTATATATTTTTTATCTTTTCAGTTGAATACCTTTTGTGAAATGGTGAGTCCATTCGATTTTTGTATCTTTCAATATTTTTCTAGAATTATTTGGTTTTAAGTATTTCCAGAAACTCTCTAGAATTAGTTCAGACCTCAAATTGGAGAAGTCCAAAGAGCTCATATCTTTTTATATTGAATTTCTTAAAGAAAAAAAATATATCGGGGAACTACAGAAAACTGAGCTCGGCTTCAGAAAAATCAAGCCTATTTTTTCAAGCATTTTTTGTATTACTTTTTAATCCGATTCTCATAAAAATATTTTTAGCATATTTTGAAAAAATTATTCCAGATTTTTTTTCAATTATTTTCATAAAAATATTTTAAGCAGATTTTGGTAAAATTATTCCAGATTTTTCAACTATTTTTTAATTCGATTCTCATAAAAATATTTAAGGCAAATTTTGGTAAAATTATTCCAGATTTTTTTTAAATTATTTTAATAAAAATATTTTAATCAGATTTTGGTAAAATTATTCCAGATTTTTTTCAATTATTTTCATAAAAATATTTTGAGCAGATTTTGGTAAAATTATTCCAAATTTTTCAACTATTTTTAATCCGATTCTCATAAAAATATTTAAGGCAAATTTTGGTAAAATTATTCCAGATTTTCTTTTATAGATTTTGGGGAAAATTGGGAAAATTTAGAAATAATCCGAAAATTTGAGAAATCCTGAAACTCTTTAGAAATCTTTTTTGAAGAACTCACCGATGAATTGGGCTTGAGCTTGGGTAGAAACTTGTAGCTGGATCTGTGCAGGGACAGAACCTTCATATCGCCTATATCGATACCCTCCTGACTATTGTTCAGCGATCGATACTCATTGCCGGCGGCCAGTTTGAGGAGATTGTAGACCTGCAAAATAAGAAATCCCAACCAAAATGGTATTTTTCATATAAAAAAAAAATTTGAGAAACTCTCTCAGCTGGGCTGGGTGAGTGGGTACACACCTGCTTGGGGGATTTGCGACGCGGCCGGATGGATCGATTGGGATTGTAATAGCCACCGCAGGGATTGAGCCATTCCAGGGCGGTGGTGTTCTCGTTGTAGTTTTGGTAGTCGTACCAGTTGCTGTTACGCTTGCGATGCCGCTTCCGGGGCACAAGGCTGCTGGGTGCCTGTGGTCCGGGGCTGATGAGGGTGACACTGACAGAGGTGCTGGTGCTGGTGCTGGTACTGGTACTGGTGGTGCGGGCCGGTTCGATTACTGTGATGCCACCGCTGGTGGTCAAGAGGGCGGCTGCCTCGGCCAGCCGGCCCTGCCCGTCCTGGCCCACCACCAGCATCAGCAGGGCGATGAGCAGCAGGCGGGAGCCCTGCAATTTTTGGTCTTTCCGTTCTGTTCTGGCTGGCATGGCATGATCCTTTGGCTCCACTGGCCCGGGTGGATGAGGGTGACTTGCTCTGCCGGCTGGATTGGGTTTCGAAAGTGCTGCCGTCTTGGGGCCGCTAAATGGGGTGGCTGCGTCTGGGCAACCAACTGCCGAGGGCGAAATCGAAGTCAAAGTCGAAGCCGAAGAGTGACGAGAGGCGATGAAAATGAAACGACAAGCGAAAGCGTGGAAACGGAAGGCGTGGAAAATGTGGCAAAAAAGGGAAAATTAATTTCTTGAGTTTTTTTTTCTTCCTTTTTGTTTTGTTTTTTTTTTTCTTTTTTTTTGTTATTTAAAAATCCGAAATAATTTTTTCAAGTTGCTTGCCAAACGGGGAAAGGAAATTCGAAGAGAATTTGGGAAACATCAATCGAAATGGAATTTATTTTGGTTGGTTTCGAAATCGAATCAATTGCAAAGCGAAATCTATGAGTTTTTCGCTTTGTTTAATTATTTTTTGTTCTTTTCTTTCAAGTTTTTTTTTTCTTGTAATAATTAAAACTTGGGAAGCTGGATAAGCTTGGATTTAGCCATTGAATTAATTCTCAGCATTTCCAATCGATGTGAAAAAATTTTGCTTCTTTTTTCTTATTTTCGCTTCAGACAGAAAACAACAAAAAAAAAAGTGAGAAAATTTTGAAAAAAAAATTTGACTTTTTTTTTTGAATTCTAAAACATTTCTGGAAATGACTACTGTATGTGTGTTTGATTTTTCTCGAAAAAATTATTTCGTTTTTTTTTTAATTTGAAAAAAAAAAAAAATTAAATTAAATCAAATAAAATACACACACCGCATTATCGATGAAAAAACTCTGGTTGAATAAATCGTTTGGTTTTTATATTTTTTTATTAGTTTTTTTTTTTAATTTGTTTATTTTTCTCTTGGCACTTTTTTCCACTTCACTTCAAAAAAAATAATAATAATAATTGCCCACTTGAACTCTGAGAATTTTTCTTTTTTTCGCTTAAATTTTTCTTCTTCTTTTTGAATTTTGTAATAAAAATTTTGTTTGTAATTATTTTTCTATTTTTTAAGTTTTTTATTAAATTTTTTTGGTGTGGTTATTTTTCGCGTGGCACTACTGTTCACGTCCAAGTGTGAAACCGAACTGATCCAAAAGTTGCGCTGATTCCGAGCAGCTTTCTTTGTTGAGATGCCGCCGCCGCCGTTGCCACCGCCGCCGCAGTTGTTGTTTTTGTTGTTATTGTCGACGAGGTTGAATACGAAACGAAGGCAAGCCCCGCCGTCAACTCGAGACCACTGTGAACCGAATGAAACGGTACGCTTGCTGTGCAAGAAGAAGACCTCAGCGCCGAAGAACTAACTGACTGACTGACAGAGTCGTTGTCGTTGTCGTCGTCGACGTCGGCAGAGCCTTTCCGAGCTGGCCTGGTCTGGCCTGGCCTGGCCTGGTCTGCCTGTCTGGTTGGCCTGGCCTGGCCTAGCCCGAGACTGCGAGACTCAGGTCAGTTTGCTGGCTTGCTTCTTCTACCTGTCCGTGTATGTGTGTGTGTGTGTGAGTGTGGCTCAACGAATGCCAACGAAAGGCCGTGCCACAATTGAGAGGCAGAGCCAACCACCAGGCAGTCGGGCAGGCAGGCAGGCGAGAGCAGAGCGGTTTTAAGCCGCCAAGGCCCAATCCAGGTGTCCAGTCGAGTCTGTCCTTGCTGCCGGCAGACAGCTGCCTCTGCTTATGCACGTGTGTGTATCTGTGTATGTGTGTGTGTGTGTGTGCAACGCCATCGCTGTCTCTCATCCCATCTCTGTTGCACTCTTGCCCATTTGGCCGCACGCAGAATTCGATCTTCTTCGTCCAATGAAAACTTTTCACTCAAACCATTTTCACTCACACACACACACACGCACACACAGAGACAGAGACTCTCTTGCGTCACACTCATTCTGACATTGACTTGGAACATTTTGATATCTCTTTTGGCTTTCCTCGCTGACCCATTTCCCGTTGCGATAGCAAAATCCGCTCACAAATCATAGTTTCATTCATTCGCCGAATCGATAAGCCCGATTCCTTATCGGATCGGAAGCTTCATAAAAGATTCACCAATCAAAAATGTACACAAAAAAGCATAAAAGAATAGGAAGTGTAAACTAAATTTGGCCATAAACTATTATTTATGAAATTGGGAAGGAAATAATCACGGAAGAAGCTGTAAATTTTTTCAATAAAAAATGTTCTTTTTTTTTTTATTTGCAAAATTTTAGGGCTTCCCTAGAAAAATATATTATCAAATTAAGGAAATGTAATATAAAACAAAGATATTAGAAATATTTGGGAATTTTTTTTTATTATTTGACAAATCAATATTTTCTGGGAACTGGAAAAATACCAAAAAAAAAAAAATGAAGAATATTTTAAACAGTTTCAAGTAAATCTGAAAAAATAAAGACTTCAATATGAAGCTGGAAAAATCGAAAAACCATAAAGGAAGATATAATTTTTTTAATTCACAAAAAAAAAAGAAAAGAACTTGCCAAATAAAGACTGAAAATTGAGGGAAAAATAATTTTAAAATATTAAATTTAATTTGATTATAATAAAAAAGAACTACACAAAAATCTAAAAAAAGAATAAAAATAAATTTAAAAAATTATAAAAAATATATTGAAACAATTTTGAATAATATTCTTATGATTAATTAAAAAATTTAAAATCTTTTAAAATTAAAACCAAAATTATTCTTTAAAAATATTTTTATAAAAACCTTAATAAATTCTCATTAAATGAAATAAATCTAATAAGTCCCTAGATCTGACTAAATATATTACAAATTTCATATATTTTCCAAATCAAATTTCAAAATTGATAAACCATTTTGGAACAACAGTTTCAGATTTAGAAAAATTAAATAAAAATAGAAAAAATAATACGAAATAAAATATGATCCAAAATAATCTAATCCAAAACTATAGAACAATTAAAAAAATACTAAGAAAAATAATCAAAAAAGGGTAGTCTAAATTAATTTTAGAAAAAATATATCAACTTGATTAAAATAAATATTTAGGATTTCGAAAAGAAATACATTTTGGTAAAAAAAAAATTATTAATTTAATTTAATTCAAATAAATATTTAGGATTTCGAAAAAATAACAATTTGATTGAAATATATATATGGGTTAAAAAAAACAAACAAATTATTTTCGAAAAAAAGTGTCATTTCGAAAAAAAATTGGAAATTGAAAAAAAAAAAACAAATAAATTAGAAAATTTAATTATAACGAGAAAAATAATAATTTAGAATTTCGAAAAAATACATTTTGGAAAAAAAATAAAAAAATATATTTTCGAAAATAAGGCAAAATATATCAACTTAATTCAAATAAATATTTAGGATTTCGAAAAAATTTTTTCACTTGATTGAAATAAATATTTCGGATAAAAAAAATAAACAAATAAATAAATTTTCGAAAAAAAATATCAACTTGATTGAAATAAATATTTAGGATTTCGAAAAAAAAAAAAAAAAATACAAAAATGTTTGAAGAAAAGGCAACAAAATATCAACTGGTATAAAATAAATATTTAGGATTTCGAAAAAAATATTTCACTTGATTGAAATAAATATTTCGGATAAAAAAATAAACAAATAAATAAATTTTCGAAAAAAAAGGTCAACTTGATTAAAATAAATATTTAGGATTTAGAAAAAACAAAAATAAATTTGATAAATAATAATTTACCATTTCAAAAAAAAAAAAAAACATTTTGAAAAAAAAAACAATTAAATATATTTTCGAAAATAAAGCAAAAAATATCAACTTAATTCAAATAAATATTTAGGATTTCGAAAAAATCATATCAACTTGAAAATTAATAATTTAGAATTTCGAAAAAAATAAACAAATAAATAAATTTTCGAAAAAATATCAACTTGGTTAAAATAAATATTTAGTATATAAAAAAAAAAAAGAAAAATATCAACTTGATTAAAATAAACATTTGAGATTTTTTTTCGCACCTTCACAACGGCCTGAATTGGCTTTGAGTTTTCCCCCTGCCCAGCGGGGGAGTGGAGGGAAGGCCAAAAAAAAAAAAACTTACAGGTCAAAGAGAAAAAAAAATGAAGAATAAAAAGAAGGAATATGTTAATTTTTTTAAAAGCCAATAAAATTGAGCAAATATGCCTATGGGTGTGCATGTGTGTGTGTGTGTGTGAGACAATTGAGAAGCTAATTAAATTTAGTAGTTTGTTTGATTTGATTTTGTTGTTGTTGTTGTTGTGTTTTGAGAAAATTATGTGTGCATTGTCTGGGGCAGCTGGGCCGAGTGGTTTCGTGCGATCCTCGGGGCGAGCGGGCAGGAAACCAGCGCGTCGATCTGGCCATGTTTGAACAGCAGGACATTTGCCTTTGCTCTTAGCCGCAAGCCAAATAGGGTGAGGAGGGAGCGGGAGGGAGCGGGAGAGGTCCATAGAGACATATATCACAGAGCAAGTCCTTTGGGAATGTTTTGGGCTGGGCGGCGGTCAAAGGATGGGCAGCTCGTTGCGAGACAACTTCATTATGGTAGGACAAGTATCTTGTATCTTTGTATCTCTGGTATCTTTGTATCTCTGTGTGTAACACCACGATTATGGCCCTTGATGAGCTCCTGCTGCTCCTGTCGGCATACAAAGAGTCCCACTGGCACCGCAGGATGCCTGGCTGGTCTGTGTGGCAATTGCCACCGCCAGATACCTTTGAAAGAATTGAGAAATTACCTTAGATTTCTTTTTATTTCACTTCTTTTTTTTTTGTTTTTTGGCCGAGGGAAAATATTTTGCCCAAAACAAAATTGAGTTGTTCTGTGAGGTCCTTCGGCTCTCTCGCTCTCTCGCTCTGTTTTGCCTTGTCATTTTGTTCTTGTTGTTGTTGTTGTATTTATTTTTTGCGGCGTATCTAATTCCATAGGACACGGTTTAATTGCCAGCAGTCCAAACGAAATAAATGTTGGACAAAAGGACTCTTGCCCCGACTCGGCTCCTTTTGGCCAGTGGCCAAAAAGGTTAACCCACACCGATGCCCTTTTCCCGTCTACCTAATTTTTTCCGTCTTTCTTTCTTATTTTTTTTTTTTGCAAGATGAAAATTCCCTTTTACATGTTTTTGTGGGTGTGCGTGTGTTTCTGCCTGCCCTTCTGGCCCTTCTGCCTGCCTCTGCTCTGCGCGGCCGGTCGATCGTCTGGTCGGTCGGTCAGGGCGGTGAGGTGTGAGTTTTTAGAGGTTTGCCTTATTTTGATTATGCGTAAAATTGTTTAGTTTTATCATGATTTTCACAGGCCCATTTAAATGGTTTGTTAGTTAGTTAGTCGATCGGCTTGTCTGTTTGTTTGTTTATTTGGTTTGTTTGTTTGGCAATTGACAATTGGTCACACCGAGAGATCAGAGCGGGGCATGTTAATTGCCTTGAATTGCCTAGCCGTTTGGCAAAGGACCCGGAAGCCGACAGCCAAAATCTATTTAAATTTAATTTAGTTTTGATGAAATACTCCGAGTGGAGTCTGAAGAGGTTCATTTTCATTCAATCTATCCAATTTTCTCAGGATCGGTCCATAAGTTCCCGAGATACTTTGGATCTGTATGACAAAGCCAAAGGGATTCTAGTGAAACTTGGTGCACTTGTCATTTTTTATGTGTAAGTCCAAAATATTTATTTTGCACCCTAAGTAAGCCCCAAACTGATTTGGTTCTGATTCGCAGGTGTTCAGGTTTTTCTAGAAGAAATTTAGTATACCTATCAATTTATTTATTCACAACAAAAATATGAAATTTCAAAGAAATCGGTCAAGAAATTCACGAAATATTCCTATGAATAGAATATATGCCAGCTAGATGATATAGTGGAAGCAATCAAGAAGAAAATCCAAAGTCATAAATCTGATTAAAATACTTCTCCAAAATGCCCTAGAATACCCAAAAAAAAACAAAATCAATATATGATATAGACAATATATAAGATCATTGAGATCAATCAATGAATCCTCATACCTGAAAGATATAGTATTTCTATTAAAATAAATCTTAAGCTTTTCCAATATTTTTTTCTTTATTCGAAATAAAAATATTTTAATAACCTTGAAAAGTTTGGAAAAAAAATACTGCAAAAAAAAAATTGATAAAAAAATTTCAAGATTTATTTGGGCACCACCGCCGTCTTGGAGGCCGGGCAACATGCCCAGTATACACTCACACACACAAACGCATGCATTTCATTGGTAGTTGTGGTCTGATTGGCTGAGAGACAATTTGAGTGCTTTCGGAATGATGACCAATCCCGAAAGAGAGCCAACAGGTTGCCTCTCTGAGTAACTCACACTCAGCCATGCAGTGAGAGTGCGAGAGAGCTGAACGGCAACAGGTTTGTGCTTGTGTGTGTGTGTGTGTGTGTGTGTGTGCGTGTGATGAATAAGAGTTTTTGTGGTTGTGCTCTCGCGTGTTTTGTTTGTTTGTCTTCTTTTTTTTTTTTGCCAGCAATTTTTTCATTCATAAAAACCAAACAAATCAGTTCTTCCGTCTCGCTCTCACCCCTTGCGCTCTCTCAGTGTGCGCGTGCATGTTTGCTCGCAATACTCTGACACTTTCACTCGCTCGCTTATTTCATAAGACTTTGCAATCCAAAGGGGGGCTAGCCCGCGGGCCTGCCACGCGTAAAGCGGTCGACCGCAAAGAATTTATACAAAAAAAAAAAAAACAAAAAAAGTGTTAACATTTTTTTATTCGTGTTATCTTCTCAAATATCGTATTGGGTTTCTCGGCGCCCAGAAGCCCCATTAGTGGCAAAATAACGGTACCAAAGGCCACTCAATTTCGTCGACCCCAGCAAAATGGCGCAAGCAATTCAATATTCAAAAAAAAAGTAACAAAGAAAAAGACAATCAAACAAAAAAGAAGAAGAACTCATTTTTATCGAATCGATTTTTTGATAACCTCAAAATGGATCACAAATGAAGTGCCCACCGGCCATGTTTAACAAGCAAACAGATCCACATCACACTTCCGTCCTCTCCAAGTGTCTTTATCATTTCTTTATCTGATAATCTGAACAATTCTTGACCGGGTTCAAGGCAACCTAAAATAATAAAACCATTTTATTTTACTCTCATTTTTTCATACAAAAAAAAAAAAAAAGGCTTATAAATTCAAATTGTCTCGTAAGATTTTTTCAAAACAAAAAAAAAAATCCCAACGTTATCTTCGGGGTGCCGAAGATTACAAACTCTTTTTGCAGTTGTTTCTGCCGTAAATCACAGGAACGGGGTTGGTCAGTTAATAGGAGCGATTTAGGTTTGTATGACAGTTACATGATATATTAGTTCGATTTCAATAAAACTCAGCACAAAAACGTTTTCTTATGTAAGAAACGTGTGTGCCAAGTTTGAAAGAGATCGGTCAATAAATCTGCCAGTTATTCCTAAAACCGGTTTAGGTTCGTATGGCAGCTATATGATATAGTAGTTCGATCCTTACAAAATTTAATACATATGTATATTTGTTGCTATATAAACAACAGCCAAGCCAAATTTAAAAGGGATCGGATAATAAATGTGGGAGTTAATCCCTAAACCGATTTAGGTTCGTATGACAGCTATAAAATATAGTGATCCGATCCAGGCAAAATTTGGTACAACTATCTATCGTTATATAAAACAAACGCATGCTTAATTTGAAGAGGATCGGATAATAAATGTGGGTGGTTTTCTCTAAACCGATTTAGGTTCGTCTGACAGCTATAAGATCCGGCCGGTTCCGACAAATGTGCTGCCTAGGCTATTAAAGCTTCATTAAATTAGCTTTAAAACTGTGAGAGTAGTTTGTATAGAAACAGGCGGACAGACGGACAGACGGACATGGCTATATCGACTCCTCTAGGGATTATAACTAACCTAGAGGTAATTTTTGGGGGTCTACGATGTTTGGTTCTGTGTGTTGCAAACATCAGAGCAAAATGAATATACTCTTTTTTTTTAGCGAAAAGTGTATAAAAATGGCTTACAAATTTAATTTGTTTTTCTGATTTTATTTAATTATTTTTTTTCAAAGTTTTTTTTTTTTAATTTATTTATTTATTTATATTTTAGTTTTGTATTTTTATATATTTTTGATTAATTAATTTTTATTTATTTTATTATTTATTTTATTTTATTCGAGTTCCTGAGAGTCCCTGAAAAAAAAAATAGAAATACCTCTTCGGGTATTTTGGTTCCATTTGAAACAAATTCATTTTAGTTGCATTTTTTTTGTTTTTTATTTATTTATTAATAATACTAAAAGGGCTTATGAAGTTGAATTTTTCCTAATGAAATGGATTTGTTTGTTTGTTTTTCTTTTTTTTTTAAATAAATTAGATAGTCAAATAATTTAATAAATAAATAATTAATTGAATAGAATAAATAAAGTGGAAAATTTTTAAGTAAAAAAAAAAATGTTTTTTTTTTGAATAAATAAATAAATTAATTAATAATATTTGCATTAAATTAAATAAGTAGCTGATTAATTTAGGAAGGAAACAAATGCTTTCCTTTGACTATTTAAATACGCTTTGAATTAAGTTCGAATGAGAGAGAGAGAGAGACAGCGTGAGAGAGTTAGAGTGAGAAAAAAAATAGTCTGCTTCTTCTTCTTCGTCTTCATTTTCATCATTTTTGGCATATTCAATTTGTTGGGGGGGTGTAGCCTCGCGTTCAGGCTTAGAGAGACTCGCTAGTGAGATCCTCGTACTTGGCCTGGAGGGTGCGCAGGACCTTGATGGCCTCGGCCATGATGGCAAAGTCCTTCTTGGGATATCTGGTATTATAGATATAGCCAAACTCGGAGGCCGGCAGGCAGACACTGAAGTTGTCCTTGATCCGAGCAATATTGTTCTTCAGATGCTCCCGATAGATTTCGCGATCCTTGGTAGCAATAGCCTTGCTGGTGGTGCCCACCAGATGGTCCACCACATAGAGGGTGATCAGGTCCTTGGTAAGGTCCAGATCCAAGTCGAGCTCCTTGTCGGAACTGTCCAGGCAGCCGCACTCCTCCGGATTGGTCTTCTCCAGGGGCCAGAACTTGAACTGGAACTCCCAGAGCTGGTAGGTCACGGTCATATTGGCAAATGTCATGCCCTCGTTATCTTGCAGCTAAACAGGATCAATGAGTATCTAAACCTTTTCACCAAATCTCCGAAGCACTTACCCAGCGATCCACCATATGCTCCATGCTGGCCAGGGAGAGCTTGCAGGTATGCAAGAGCTTGTCCAGCTTCTCCTGGCGCTGGCCGGGCTTGCGCAGCTCACAGTACTTTTGTATCTTGGCCACGCCCAGATGGGGCTCTGTCGGCGACTCGGCCGACCGATGGTGTACATGATGCTTGTGCGGCATGATCAGGTGGCGTCCTCTCAGTCGTCGCGGCTGGGCCGAACTCCTCGCCAGCAGCAAAATAAACAGCAGGACAAATACAACCCAAGGAAAGGCTAAAATCAAATCAAAACAAAACAGAAAAAAAAACAAATTAATTAATAATTCCGATTAATTTCATCAATCAGCTATTTTTAGGCCACTCAAGATGAGCGTTCGCTTCACTTATTATTTTTGACGCCCTCTTCTTTTTGGTCTTTCTTCGCATTGACCCAAAATGTAATGAACGCAATGAACAATTCAATTTTGGTTTTCGCACCGGAAATGCCAATGGCTTCGCAGCGACTTGGCTGGGCGCTCGTAAACCTCAGCCAAACCAAGCAAATAATTAGAAAAAAAAAGAAAAAAAAAAAACAAACTAAAAGTCGTAAAAATCAAAAGCAAAACACTTTTGTGGCACGAAAAGCTGGCCGATCACGGAATCAGCCATGAATCAGCCTGCCCCGGACTGGACTGGGGCTGGCTGTGAAAATATCAAGTATACGCCTAGTAAGTATGACTTGTGAAAATGTTGCAAAAATTCTAAAAAAAAAACAAAAAAAACAAATAAATAAAATATGAAATGAAATTTGCATTGAAAACAAATTATAAATATTGCGTTGATTTTTCACTTTTTTTTTCTTTTTGTGTGCTTTATTTATTTTTTGTTATTATTTTTTTTTTTTCATTGCTTAACATTTTTTTTTTTTTTTTTTTTATGATTCAGTGTCTTTGGCATTTTTTGTTTAAGTGTTTTATTGGGAATTTCCCGAAATCAGACTTGGGGCAGGGGCAGTCTCACGTCTCTGTGAGTCCAGCAAATGTGTCATGTGCTTAAAATTTACCGAGCCACCTTTCTCAAGGTGATTTTAGTTGGTTCGATCAAAAGCCAAACCGACCAGGAAGATCCGTTTGACTGATAATCTCTTCTCTTCTCTTCTTTTTTTTTTCGTTTGTCATGCTGAAGGAATTTCAAATCGAATCATTCCACTTGATGGCTTCGAATCTTAGATTTGGGCCAAATAGTAAAACAGCTAAAAGGGATTCCCACGAGATTGGGATCTAAGACAGAAATTGTCTAAATGTTAAATTGAATGGGTGTTCCATGTTTTTTTTTCATTTAATATCGATATAATTCAGTGTTTTTCCATGGGATTTTTTTCGATGTTTTTCGATGTTATGTGGGCTTCTCTTCATTTCAGAGCTTCTTAATTTTGACTAATTTTGTTTTCGAAATTTTTCTATAAATTAATTTCAATTTCAATTTTTTTTCTATGGATTTTTTTTCGATGTTTTTTTCGAAGTTATCTGAGCTTCTCTTCATTTCTGAGCTTCTTAATTTTGACTAATTTTGTTTTCGAAAATTTTCTATCAATTAATTTGAAATTCAATTTTCGAATAATTTCTATGTTTCTATGATTTTTCTATACTATGTCTTAGATGAAAAAAATTATATATTTTTTGTCTCTATAATTAATTTTTTTGACGCCCGTTTTCGATGTTTTTTTTCAGATTTTTTTTTAAATTGCTATTAAAATTGTCTATGTTATTCGATGTTTGCACACATTTCTTTATCTTAACTTTTTCGAAAAGTAATTGTTTATTTTTAATAATTTATTTTTTTCGATGTTTTTTTTTCGACAATTTCTTTCAAGTTGTTTCGTCTAATTTAGTGCAGTAAAGGATGCAACATATTCTATGACTTTCGATGTTTTTATCTGTGATTTATTCAGCCTTATTTTGCCCCCAGAAAGGATTAATTTGATATGGCACTTGACTCTCCCATTTTCGATGTTTTCGATGTTTTTAATTTAAAAAAAGAAAAAAAAAGAAATGCTTTCTCCCCTTATGTAAATTCCATTCAGATTTTGAGACTTACACATGCAATTTTTGTACTTGGCTTTGGTTTTTTGTTCTTGGTTCTGAGCCAAAACACTTGATCGTTGTTGTTTTAAATTATTTTCAGCTATTTGACCATCTTGCAGCTGCTGTTGCTGTTGTTGTTGTTGTCTTTGATCGTTTTGACTATTTTGTGGTTTTTGTTTTTGTTGTTGTTGTTGTTGTTGTTGAGTGGGTGTGTTATATTTGTGAGCTTCTGTTGTGTAAGAGCAACGACCCTCTAATTCGAGTTGTTGCTGCTGCTGTTGTTGTTGTTGTTGTACTTTGTCAGCTCTGGACTCTAGGCTAGAGAGACTTCGATCCTCAGTCATTTGCCTAACGAATTTTGTGTTCCGCCTCAAGGCGAAGGCCCCGCACACACTCAAACTAGTTGCCGGTGTCATTTTAGACTTTTAGAAAATTCCAAAAAAAAAATTGATATTTTTCACTTTTCACTTGACACTTTGGAGCATCCAACGAAAAAAAAAATTTTCAAGAATTTATTTATTTATTTATTATTTTTTTTTTTCGTGTGTTTTTTTTTTTTTTAACTGGTCAAATGATGAAATTACAAAAACCGTTACAAGGGATCCGAAAACTTGAACGATTCGCTTGTTGAACGCTTGGAGATCTGTTTGGGTCTGTTAGAGGAATCGGCGTAAACCGCTTAATATATAACCAGGCCGGCGGCGTCGGCGAGCAAACGAAGCCCAGTCAAAAGAAAAAAATAAAATACAAAAAAAATAAACAACAACAACAACATGTATGCGAAAAAGAAACAACAACAAGAAAAACATCAAGTGATGACGACAATCAAAGTTCGAAAGATGCCGATTTAATTGGCATTGACGATGTTGTCGGCTGTGTTGGATGACAATAAAGCTGCTGCTGCTGCTGTTGTTGTAATGTCAGCCAATGGCAAGTGAGCGCTCACAGCCACACATAGGCAGTGAGAGAATGCGCACACGACTGGCCGACACGACGCAAGCGAAGCTGCTCGCCAGCCACGAGCGCCGCACGAACCCACTCAAAGCGTAAATCACAGCAAAGCTATGGGCAGTGGTGCCGGCGGCCTGGGGGCGAAAGCAGCAAGCAGCAGGCTTGTTCTTCTAATTCTGCTTTGAGTTATTCGAGGGTTTTTTTTTTTGCTTTTTCTTTCTAAGTGAGAACGGGAAATTTTCACCCACACACACACACACACGCATTCACGCACACACCTACTAGAAATATTTCTGAATGATTGGCTTATGAATGAAATCAAATCTTTCAGTGTTTCTCTAGCTACCTCCCCCTCTCGCTCTCGCTCTCGCTCTGGGTCGTTCTCGGTTGTGTCTGTCTGTCCATCTGTCTGTGTGTCCGTCTGTCGGTGTGGGAGCGGCTGTATCTATTTTTGGGTTTTTTTCCTTGGCACGCGTCGCCATATGACTAATTAATGAAAATATTCTAACGGCTTGTGCCTTGATTGCTTGAGTAAATAGGAAAAATAACCAGACTGAAGTGAATAACTGAATTGGCCTACGCATTGAAAGCTCCAACCCAGCCGTATAGGTGAAAACGTGACAATTCTGCTAGGGTCGGGGGCGGAGGCGGCTATAAAGGCAGCAAAAATAGAATTCAAACTAAATTAAAATTAACAAAATCCTGGAAATTGAAACAAACAAATAAGATTGAATGAATAATAAAGAATTGAGAGCTAAGCTTGTGGCATACTTTAAGGGATTTCTTATCGGATCCAATCCACTTCAAACCAATCAAACTACTTGATAGTTACTCAAGTTTGGGGGCCTTATGAATCCAGCTCAAGCTTCAGACCCAAAGATAGAATCATATGGTCTGCTCAGGGCATATCGGAACTGATCAGAGAAACCAATCATCTTAGACCTCGGAATTGTTAAGGACTACTTGATAGTTACTCAAGTTTTTGATGGTATCTATTCGAATTGGGGGCCTTATGAATCCAGCTCAAGCCTCAGACCCAAAGATAGAGGCATATGGTCTGCTCAGGCCCTATCAGTATCTAGTATAAGTGGGGTGTCGGTATTGCCAAATACCCAAGATATATCTGATATAAAAATTGAGTTGTGTCAGCTCAAACTAGAAACCCCAAAGATATATGCATTCAAATCAGTCTAATCGAGCCAGCCTAAACTACGAGCCCCAAGATATATACATTCGATCAGCTCAAAATCCAAATCAATCAATTTGAATTGCCTTAAATTGTGAGCTCAATTTGAGTTCTTTTCAAGAAATAATAAAAATATGCTTAAAGCCAATAGACCCCATTTTGCCAACCGAAACCAAAAGCACTTTTTAATCGGAACCAAAAGTGAATAAGGTTATACGAAAGAACTGGTCCTTCTGGAATTTTTGATAAAACGAATGAATGAGTACATTTCAGAGAAACTCTGAAAATGATTCAATAATTATCGAAAAAAAACTAAGAAATATCTAAGTCTCTTGGGGAAGGTTATGAAATGGATATCTGCCAAAATCAAATCTATTGAAATTATGTTGAATCAAAGATATATCGAAAAATTGGTATGACTAATTCAAAAGTGATGAATAAATCACTTTTATTATTATTATGATTTTTTTTTTTTTTTTTTTTTGAACATTTTGAAAATATTTGTACGCTTGCTGGGCACACGTTTCCATCTCTAAGAATCAAACAACTCATGAAACGTGATCGAAGTGCACACATAAATTGTTGCTTCTGCTGTTGTTGTTGTTGTGGTTGTTGTTGTTGTATTTTGTTTAGTATTGTTGAAACTAATTTATGCAAATGCCAGGTAAAACGGATATGACCAGAAGTGCATATTTGCATTGTCTGCTCTCTCTCTTACTCTGGGTCTCTGGGTCTCTCCCTAGTGGCTAGTGATTATTTTCATTGATTCCAGTTTCTTTCTTTCTCTCTCCATTTTACTTTCATTCATTGGAAAGCAATTGAAATTCTAGTCTAGTTCAGAAAGAAATCAATCAAACGGAATAATCCAAGAACTCCAGAAATATAGATCGGTTTGGTTTAGGGAAAAAAACTTTAGATTCAAAATTTTCCTGAGCTCATTGAAGTTTTCACAGGCCAGGCAAAAAAGTGTATGCCGCATTCGTGGTGTCGTTTATTTAGGCTTGAACTCTTCATTATTTCATTGTTTTCTTTTTTTCTTTTTGTCCAAGCTGATTGGCGTTTTCTTATCAAGCTGAAAGCGTTCAGATTTCCCACACTTTTTTTTTTTGCACTTTATTTTAACTTTGACATTTTGGTTTAATCTTAAAGGTTGACTAATGATTTTGTTTACATCAAATCACTGATTGCTAAACTTAAACAGTCGCGCTGCCCAGCAAACGAAGGCTGGCCAAACGGAAATTGTTGTGAATGGAAAATAAAAAACCAACTTTATCCGCGTGTGTCAAGCGAAAAGACAAAACCTGACAAACACTTGGCCCAGCCGGTGGGCCCAACAGGGCCCCAATCAAGCACAGACTATGAAGGGAAGAGAGAGACAGAGAGAGTGGGAGAGAGAAGGTATAGAAGAGCTGCGTAGAAGAGTTGAGTAGGAGAAGTTCGTAGAAGTTGCAGGCGAATTGACTATTTATAAAAATTACTCATACGTCATGTCTGCCCAAAAGTTAGCCAAACCTTAAAGAGCCATTGATTGAGGCGCCAGCCTGACCCTCTCTCTATCTCTCTCTCTCTCTCTCACTCCACCGCTGCCAAGACAACAGAAATAAGGGACCAAAATTATTTCATAGCCGGTGAGCAGTTTGAGTGCCTTGGGTCGGCCTGCTAATTTTCACACTTGAGGTGCGAATTGCTGGCCGCCACAGCGCAGCAACAATCCCCTATTCATTATGCTATTTCTATAATTACACCAAAGTACCAAGTAATCTTCGGGCTACGTCAGAGTGACTCGAGCAAAAGGAAGTGTACTTACTTACGGCATAACTTATCAGCTTGACCTACACGCAACACTCATGGCGTCTTTGTGATTCTATCAGTGACGTAGCCCACATTAGGGCGTAGATACTAAGAATCCAGGGAGAGTAAGCTACGCTTAGCTGAGAAAGCGTGCCAACTATGGCGTCATCGTTGCGTATCGAACAGGCACGGTCGGTTATAACGTATTCATTTCATTATAGATATCGGAATTTCATTTAATGCAAGCAAACAATGTAATCTTACTCTAGGAGTATGGCAACCAATTCAAGTCGACCTGATAAGCTTTGCATCTCCTGATACCTTCATTTTCTTCTGAAATGTGCGAGCAGCGCTTTAATGGTACCCAAAATCCAAAGAACCTTGGAGTATCCGTCAAGTTGCTTAGCACCAGTTTGATCTATCCCATACAGTCAAGAATTCTCTAGTTTCACTGGCGCACACTTACATAACCTCACTCCCTTTAGAGGGAGCTCAGCGCAGACAGGTTGGCAGCAGTCCAGAGTCCTCTAGGACTCACTCTCTTTATAGGGAGGTCAGCTCAGATAGGTCGGCAGTAGCTTGATCTGTCCCATAAAGTCCAAAGTCCTCTAGGATCTCTAGGATCACTCTTACATAACCTCACTCCCTTTAGAGGGAGCTCAGCGCAGACAGGTTGGCAGCAGGTTGATCTGTCTTATACAGTCCAGAGTCCTCTAAGACTCTTACATAACCTCACTCTCTTTATAGCGAGGTCAGCTCAGATAGGTCGGCAGTAGCTTGATCTGTCCCATAAAGTCCAAAGTCCTCTAGGATTACTAGCGCACTCTTACATAACCTCACTCTCTTTATAGCGAGGTCAGCGTAGACAGGTTGGCAGCAGGTTGATCTGTCTTATACAGTCCAGAGTCCTCTAGGACTCACTCTCTTTATAGGGAGGTCAGCTCAGATAGGTCGGCAGTAGCAGTAGATCTGTCCCATAAAGTCCAGAGTCCTCTAGGATCTCTAGGATCACTCTTACATAACCTCACTCTCTTTATAGCGAGGTCAGCGCAGACAGGTTGGCAGCAGGTTGATCTGTCTTATACAGTCCAGAGTCCTCTAGGACTCTTACATAACCTCACACTCTTTATAGCGAGGTCAGCGCTGACAGTCCCAAGCTCTCAAGGTTCTTTCGACTAGTAAACAAAGTGCAAAATGTGACAAAGCCAATAGCAGGTGCAATCCATTCCATATATAAGAAAAAGTCCCACAAATAAATTGATTGAATAAATAAACTTTATTTAAAGATATATTTGGCATTATGATACAATATTGTTTGGTTTCTCGCTTTCTTCGATCTTTGGCTCAAGCTCAGCTAGTTTCTGAACAATTTTTGCATTCAATTTGTTGAGAAAATCAATGAAAGTCATGGCCAGACCATAGTTGAGGTCTTCGGCATTGTAGGAACTGTTAATTTGATAGAAATACTTCGCTGTGATCATATGCAAGGGAAATTGATTACGCAATGCTGTAAACAAACGATTAATAATGGCTTGAATTTGGCTGATAAATTCCCCTTTTATGCCTTCGATTTCAATCATTTGTTTCAGTATCCACAGTTCGATTATTTCGGTAGTAAACTCTGGCTTATTTTGGGGCTTGATCCTCCAATCGAAATCTAAAGTCCACAGTGCCATGCGCTCCATTTCCTCCTCAAGGGTACGTCCGTTAAGCTGTTACCGGATATGAAATGAATAATTCGAAATGAAATGTTTGCGGAATACTTGAAACTCACATAGGGCTTAAGAATCTCGTGAGCCTTCGTCAGGGCTAAATTGCGGGCCCCTTGAATGCTACAAAGCCTGCCCTGAGGAGTGGATAGCGGTACGAAATCGTCTTCGTATTCCAGCATTGTCAATGGTTTATGCACAATTTTTTTTTCGGCTGATTCCATGGCCGCGTAAAAGAGATAATGACAGTTGCTAGGATTCCAATAATCAAATGATATGGTAGAGGCCCTGCAAGATGGAAAAAAAAAAATCTAATTTCCAAAGTGAAAGTTGGCTATCCCATTACTCGCTTTATGTACATATATCTGAGGTACCAGAGATTTTGCAAACTGAAATCGTGGAATCTGAGCACTTTGAACTTGTCAGACAAAACCAGTTAAGGCTGCCAGTCTCGCCAGACGTGCATATCAATATAATACCTATTTTTCAGAACTAATAATTTTTTTGAGCCCATTAGAAAACCCAACACAAAATATTATTGCAAATTCCGAAAAATGACTATGACTCAATTTTTGTTTTTTATCCTCAATGAAACCAAAAAATAATAATAATATATAAATTATAAAATATATTAAATGTGTACAAATTCATGGAACTATTAAGAGAGAGTTCAAGGGATGGTTGGGCCGGAATCAAGATTTAAAAAACTAAAAATTACTTTTTATTGTTTCTTTTTTTTATAAGAAAATAAATATGCTTTGGTATATTTGTAGAATTAGTATCTAAGTTCTTTGGAATATTCTTTACTTTTGCTTGAGCAGATGATCAATTGTCCTTTCGAATTTGATTAGAGCTTCTTCGATAGTATTGAACAGACCGTAGGAAAGATCATCAGTTGGGTAGTCTCCGTTGTACTCATAGAAATAAGGAGTAGCTGGCTGACGTAAGGGAAATTGTTCCCGGATTTTGGTAAACAAAAATGAGAGCATGTTATGGAGAACAATGCAAAAGCCGTTGTTTTCGATTTGTTCGCACTGAGCTCGTGTCATCTGCATTAGGAGCCACAGCTCGATAGTCACTCTCCTCAATTTATCCTGTTCGCGCTTTTCGCCCCAGTCAAAACGCAGGCTCCAGAACTCCATGCGTTCCTTCTCATAGTCTAAGGATTTAATCTGAAGAAGCACACATTGAGAATGGAATTTGTTTTCTACACAAAAACACTTTCGAGACTCACGAAATAATGTGCATATCTATTCAACTGGCTTGAGATAACCTGGATGGTGCTTTTTACTTGGGCAAGTCTCTTCTCGAGTGATAGATTCCCCTTGGGTTCACTGTCGTTATAGGCCAGCATCATCACATTTGTTTTAACAATTTTATCCTCCTCCATTGAGTATTCTGCAGTTCTCACCGGCGAAAGTGAATTCAAAAACATGCCCAAGACTAGGAGCCATAATACTGCTAATAATTTTACTATTATTGATTTTTTCCACTGATTTTTCTCGTTACTTACGATTTTTAAATATATTGCTTGACATTGTTTTTTTTTTTAGCAGTAAAATTGAAAACACAATTACAAAAAGAATACAAAACAAATGCAACAAAAAATGCGCTATAACAATTGTGTCCGTTTAGTTCCGCGAGCCGCAATAAAATGATATTACCGACAGGCCGGCCAAACGCACTCGCACTCGCCGAGATAATGAGAACGCATGCGCATCACGAATGACACGTGGCCTGTGATCTGAATTTCTCTCCCATAAAATATTGCCAGTTGAGCATGCGAGATGCCCATACGAGTCTCTCAGACCAACTCTCACGGCCCCTTCGAAAATGGTTCCGCCCCTAGCTTTCAGTATGGGCATAGTTTCTCTCAGGACCCCAGATATGCCAACGTTCGACTGAATCATATTTGGTGAGATTCTCTTTCTTTCTGATTAAGGGCATATTGCTTTTGATCCAATGAGAATGCATTTTTAAAGAAGCATATCTCACTTAAAAAATAAAAAAAAATGCCAGCGTTATCTTTGAAGATTAAAAAATCAAATGAACGCGACTGCTCAGTGAGTAGGACCAATATAGGTTGGGTATGACAGCTTAATGATAAAGTAATCCGTTGCTAAAAACATTTTAGGACTAGTTCATAAAACCGATCTTAATGTTACTTGGCAGGTTAATGCATTTTTATATTAAAGTTTGGTTGTGCCAATTAAAAAGAAATCGGTTAATTAATCTTTGGGAGTGTTATTCCTTAAGCCAATCTATTAAATATTGGTTTGATCCAGCCGGCTATATATAAAGTTTCATCAAACTTGCTTTAAAACTGAGAGACTAGTTGGTATAAAAACAGATCGATTCCTCTAGCGATTCTCTGTATGATGAGTGGTTCTGGGCGTTACAGACAACAGAGCAAAATGAATATACTCTCTTGCCGTGTGCCTGCAGAGCAAACCTCTAGACCTGAGATGATGCTCTGAGGTTCCCAAGGGTACAAAAAAAAAGCAACAAAAAAGCTTTATGCTGCAATGATGACTGTACTGAACGTGATGCTTTCCAAATATTTTTTGGGTTTTTTTTTTTTTTGGTATCGCAAGGTCGAGTGAGGCATTCTTTCTATCAATAGATCAGAGGCAGCATTTGAGTAGCAGGGAGGTATTCTCCATATTTAGGACAATTTGGATCAAAGCCAGAATAAGGAGACCAAAAAAAAAAAAATTAAATTCGGATCAGTACTCAGGACATGGGAATATTTTTCTGATGGCACATTAAGCTATATTAAAAGTTAATTAATTTAAAAATGTCATACTTTTCGGCTCCAAAATTTATAAAATAAATATAAAATGATCTTAATTAATCCTTCAAGATTTCATTCGATAAGCTCAATGCTTCGTTATCCTGGTGGTTGGTGAATGCGTCTATCTTATGCCACGTGGTGTTCACAACTAAATAGGAATGGACACACTTCTTTATCAAAGTTTCCATATCAAATGGCAAGCCCAAGGAAAATACAGAATGCTAGGAAGACCCTATAAGGCCCTCTTACAAACAAGTCTAATAAGGAAGCGAAAAGACAGTGGCACGAGGCCTTTGACTGTCGTGTATCAAAATCTCTATAGCCCAAGTACAAACCCCAGCAGACTGACTGGCTTCTTGGCTTAAATATAAAACAATGTCCATGTCTTTAGCCATATTGCTGGAAGACTACGGATGCCTTTCTTTGACTAGTTTCGTAGTTGTGGTGATGCTGGAGAAGCCAAATTAGTTCAGCAACTCCTCTGCTCCTTTTCTGACAAGACTTCACCGATATCTTGGCAATGTATTTTTAGGATCCTGACAGAGTAGCGAGCCTTATGGATAGGACGAGTTGGTAGCGGACTAAGCCGGTCTCAATCATCTTAAGCCTCTTTGCTGGACAGCCAAGGAAGGGTTCAAGACCCCAATTTAAGATCACAAAGGGTTCAGATCTTGACCTAACCTAACTGAACCCGCTCCTCCATCTAGCTAAAAAATAGTTTAAATATTGTCTATCTGATTTTCTGACTAAATGGAAGCTTAGATGAACACCTTCTCTTCTCTTGTCTTGAGCTTTTGTCCACTAGAATATCTTATTTATTTAGCTTGTGAAGGAATTTCCCCACTCAGTTGCACAGTTGCATACCTAAAAATAGTAGTTAGGTATTAGTTAATACTTGGTGTTGCCCAGTTAGTCGATTGGACTAAAAATAAGGGAAGGTTATTTTTAAAATTCAAAACGTAAAACCAAACGAGACAATCGAGACATACTTGAAATTTGCCTAAAATTTCCAGAAAATGATTGGAAAAATATGCAAACATTTTGTAAAAATTTCAAATGCAAGCCACATCTTGTCTGTCTCGAAAATAATGGGCTAAATACCATTATACTGATTCATTAAATTATGGCAAGCCATCGGTTAAGTAGGCGATCAGAACATTTGGGTAACGATAGCATCGATCCAGTATATATCCAGTATATAGTTCACTGCCTCAGATAAGTCTCAGCAACTTCCGCTTTCGGAAAATAATCAGTCCCTGACCCTGATAAAGTATAAATTTATCGCAATGGACTAGCCAATCGGAGATCTCATACTTCAGATTGGAAGCCCTAAAGTGTTGGCAAAGCTGTGCCAGATTTCAATTGTAACTGCCACTTTGGTCGAGTCAAGGGCTAATTGTGGCGCAAATGAATCATGGAATAGATCAGCTTTTATTTTTATTAAATAACTACCAAACTTTACGATTCGATTAGATTTTAGCACAATTTCAAAGGTAATTGAAATACAAACAAATCGATGACGTTCAACTTGACAAACTGAGGCAGCCACTTGGAAAAATCCCACATAGCCGAGCTATGTCATATCAAAAGTCCACCTGCTGCTAACCAGTCTAACTGACCACAGACAAGCTAACTAGCTGCCCGGTTGACTTGGCTGTACAGCTTGACGTGTCCAACCTGGTTAGGTGAGAGATTAGCTAGCTGGCCGACTGGCATGATGCCAAGCTGGCTGACTGACTTGCTTGCTTGATATTTTTGTGTTATTTATTTATTTGCTTTTGAATGTTATTTGAAATAGTCTTGGGTAAATCACCGGGTCGAGTTGCTGGAGAGCCCAGTGGTGAGACCGTGTGTTTGCTTTGATTTTTAGAAGTTTACTTTTGACTGGCGGATGCTGCACTAGGGAAAAGTTTAGTATCATCATCATCATCATCATTGGCAAAAATAATCACAATGGAGGAGCCACACTCATTTGTTTGCCTTTGGTATTATGAATGAAAAGATGATGTAGCAAAAAATCATCAATCGACCGGTTAGCCAAATATGAAAACACTTGACTGTTTGTCTGCCGAATTGACCAGTGGACCCGACCTACTGGACTATTTGTACTCTCTTTGTATTCAGATTTGGCCCCAAGTAACGATGAAGCGAGCTTTTATTTTTGGCACAGATGAGTGAAGATTCCTTGGTATTTAACCACCTTTTGTTTGGCCGAGGGTAATCACATATCTTGTACAAATACAAGAGGAAAAGTCTTGGCCAAAACTAAATTAGGTGCGATTTTTTTTCGATGACACATTATAAGATATTCAACTCACCTCAATCTCTAAAAATTAGTTCCTTTTGCTGGTTGAATCTGAAAAATATTTGGAAAAAAACAAAAACATATGAATCACATTTGTATTTGCATTCAACTGCATAATAATTGAATAAGACATAAACACTGAAAGCAAAAATGCCATTAAAAAGTCTCCCAAAGCTATCCTAGCGGGTAACGAAAATTGCAGACCCTCTTCGAACTTGAACACTATATGATATAGAAGTCCGATATGGAGACTGACTGGAGAATAACGAATGTTCATTTAGATTGGATTAGGCTATTTACAGACCCTTTTCGAACTTGAACACTATATGATATAGAAGTCCGATATGGTGTAGACTAAAATTCGGAACACATAAGTATAGTGGGATTTTTTAAATATAATTTTTCTATGAGTGTCGAAGTTAGTCTTAGGTCAGACAGCTATATGAAGTGGAGGTTCGATTTGACTGGCTTGTGCAGACTGGCTGGAGCCCTACGGGGCCCTACAGATATGATATAGTTCAGTCTGATACAGGTATAATATGCTAGGGGCAGACGGACAGACAGACATACCTCAATCGCTTTGCCTAGACCAACTGATCAAATTGGAGAGTTAGCCCTGATCGCTAGAAGAATAAAACGAATAGCCACTTTTTGGAACCGAAAAGAGCATAATATTTAATTAAACCATAAAAATAGATCTGCGTATTCTTTTCACGTCAATGAAGATTATATTGAGTGCTTTTTTTTTTTAATTCTTGAGATGACTTGATTGATTCGTAAAATTGGGGGAGAACCCCGAACAAATAGAAAATGGGAATGGGTAGGCCAAGTTAGCTTGGCGAAACCTTATCGAAAAGCTTCAAGTTTTTTTTTGAAAGCATATCCGAAAAGCTTTGCCAGAAAAAAAGCTTTTGACTGCCTAGCCTACATTTAGGAGCAAACAACTTTTTCAAACAAAAAAAAAAAAAAAAACCAAACATTCTTTTTAGTGAAATAAAAAATTAATAAAGATTTAATTCTATTTATGGCACTTTCGCTAGCTTTAGAGTAATTCTTTTTCCTAATATATAAATATATATTTCTGTATATATTATTTATATATATATATTTTTTTTGATAATTTTTAACCAACGTAACCGCTGGCACGTGGCAACAATTAAAAATAGAAAGAAAGAAAAAACATTAACACAACCAAAAAAAAAAATACTTCCACGAGGTTCTTGAGAGCTAGCAGAATGCTTTAGCGAAATAAATTATTTCATTTAAATGAGATAAACAATTCTCAATTGCTTATGGCGTTGGCAGTTTGCAGCTGCTGAGAGAACAAATTCGGGGCAATCCCCTGTTTCGGTAAAGATCTCTTATTTACCTCATACTGGATAAGATAAGGCCAGAAGCACACACTTTATATATATATATGACAAGCACAAATAAAGCTCTCATTTTAAAATATCAAGAAGAAGGAATTATTTCATTATCGGCTTAACGGAGCTCGAATATAAAAATTCACACTTGGGTGAAACATGATGAAATTGTTCTCGAAAACCTTGCTAGTAATTATAAATACCGAACGTGTCTAATGACTTACTAACTTTATACTCTTTTCGAGAATGAGAGAGTCTATGCAAGATGATGGGAAGAATGACTTAAGGGTTTTCTTTCAAGTCAAAGCGGAGCACTCTTCTTTCAAATTAGAACTGGATCCAAGATGATCTCATTTGCCTTGGAGAGTCATATATATGCCAAGTTTTACCTAGACCGACCTAGCATATAGCTCATAGGTTTCACACTCTTTCAAATCAGTCTTGGGATAACCTGAATCCAACCCATTGATAGTTTCACCTCAATCAAAGTTAAGAACTCGATAACTCTTTTCAAATCAGTCTTGGGAAAACCTGAATCCAACCCATTTATAGTTTCACTTAGATCAAAGTTAAGAGCTCCATAACCAGTTTCAGGAAATTTCTATATCTTTGTATACCAAGCTTCAACTAGTCAAGACTAGGTATATGATATATGAAATATTTAAGAGATTAGGAAAAAGCTTCAATGGTCTCAAGATAGGTGGAAAGTCTTGCTACCATGACGGCCTTAATTTCTTGGGTCTGATAAGATCTAATCTAAATGAGGCTATATAATTAAACTTGTTTATCAGCTTTTATGTTTCATAATGCTTAAAGTTCAGCACAACACTGAAAATATACTACGAAAAATTAAAACAACAACAACAAAAAGCATTTTGAAACCAGTTTTAGGTTTTTAGTCGGCTTGAAGCGTCTGAAGCGTCTTCAGAATTCTCAATTCTCTTAAAGCTATTTTCTTCTTTGTAGTCTTTGATTAGTTTCTCTTAATTGCTGTGACTGCGACTCACCTGTTGCTGATGACGTTTTACAGTTATTTTGCCGAGCCGAGTTCTTTTGTATTGTTTCAGCTTCAACGAGTCGAACAAGAGTGAAAAAAGAAACACAAAAAAAAAAAAAATTTACACAAAAAATAATTCTTTGCACTAAATTTGCTTTTGCAAAATTCCAACTAGATTTGTAAACATTTTTGGATATATTTATAAAATTGATTTATTTACTTTTTTTTTTTTTTGAATACTTTTCTCTTTCTTTTTTTAATGATCGAAAGACTCACTTAAACACAAACGCACACACTCACACTCGCCCGCACACGCATGCACGTAGCTTTATTTTTTTTTTCTCGAAATATATAAAAATAAAACAAATATTTCTAAAATGTTAAACTTTTTTACTGAGCGCTCCGCGCCACCAACAACATCAACAGTCGAAAGTTTACTAAAAACACCCAATGGAATCTCGGACCTGTTTGGCCCTGCCACGACATGGCCAACAGATCGATTGTAAGGCAATCAAATAAAAAAAATAAACAACATTTTCTGAGTCGAGAGCAATTAATCCCTTTGAAATGTAATTTCTTTTAAATTCGGTCGAAAGATAAGCCAAGCCCTTTGGAGACTCTCAGCTTTTGTAAACAAAACCAAACTCAGAGCAAAAAGGCAAATATTTGCTTTTATTAACTTTGGCACTTGGTTCGTGTCTTTGCTAGAGCTTTTCAAGTTTTTCGCTTTTGTCTGGCAACTTTGCCAAAGCTTTCAATATTGGCGTGGGTGTCATGGGTCTCTTTTGCAATTGGGAGACAAATTCTAAATGCTTTCAGTTTCAGAGTCCAATGAAAAAAAGAATAAGCAAAATACTTGCTTATTTCAAAAAAGATCTGTTTGAGTCAAATGTCGTAAAAAGTATGAAAGAAATATAGGGGAAAGATACTCAGGTATCGGCAAAGAAAGAAGCTGAAATCAATCTGATTTCTCGAAGAAGAAAAGAACAAAACAAGTCAAAGCAAGTAAACTGAATCAGGAAAGCTTTCCCGTTATTGTTTGACCATTAAAAGACAAAGCTTCTTGACTTAGAAGCTAGAGATATTCCATCTTTCAGATATGTTTTGAAGACTAGACTGGATTCTTCTATCTTCCAGGATTTCATACATTCAAAACAAGTGAACTGAATCAGGAAAGCTTTCCCGTTATCGTTTGACCATTAAAAGACAAAGCTTCTTGTCTTAGAAGCTAGAGATATTGCATCTTTCAGATATGTTTTGAAGACTAGACTGGATTCTTCTATCTTCCAGGATTTCATACATTCAAAACAAGTGAACTGAATCAGGAAAGCTTTCCCGTTATCGTTTGACCATTAAAAGACAAAGCTTCTTGTCTTGGATGCTAGAGATATTCTATCTTTCAGATATGTTTTGTAGACTAGACTGGATTCTTCTATCTTCCAGGATTTCATACATTCATTGCATTAAAAACGAATAAACTGAATCAGGAAAGCTTTCCCGTTATCGTTTGACCATTAAAAGACAAAGCTTCTTGTCTTAGATGCTAGAGATATTCCATCTTTCAGATATGTTTTGAAGACTAGACTGGATTCTTCAAGCATTCATTGCATTCTGCATTCTTCCTTTTTCTGTATCTTTATAAGAGAGCTCCATGTCCTTAACCTTAAATTGAAAACCAAATAAGAAATGCTCCAAGTTTGTGAGAAATTATTTTGGCTTTCCAACACTTTAAGGGTTCAATTCAATTGTGTAAATAGCTTAAAATAATTTATTCAATGGTCAAGTTAGTAAACAATTTTTCGGCCGAGAGAGAGCGGCAGGTGGGGAGGAGAGAGAGAGAGAGAGAGAGAAATTATTTGATACTTGGCCTGAAGTGGGCAGCTGTTTGGTCGGTTAGACAATCAGCAGGTGATTCGGAAATCCACGAAATATCCACAGACCGTGGGTTTTGCCTGGGGGCTAAGCTTTTGTCTTGTTGTTGCGGTCTTGGTCAATCGAACGGAGGAATAAAATGTCTGCACTTTGTTATTGAATACGGCAAATCTATTTTGTATCTATTGAATACTCTCTGTCATATTGTGGCTGTGTGGTTGTGTGATTGTGTGGTTGTGCGCTTCAGGTCAAAAGTGTTGACCTTTCACGTTTCCGAGCCACGTTATATCGAATCTAGTTAGCCATTCGACTCCAATTGAAATGCGTTTTACTGCCATTGCAGTTCCAGCTTGCCAATCCATGCATAACACAGTCATTATGAGCAGACATGGTGACTAATGGTGCCGAAGGGGGCAGACACAAGACCGAAAGACTGACAAGAATCACAGGCAGAGCTCTGAAGCGCCTCGTATGATAATGCAATAATCTGTTCAATCTACGCAAATCAGTTTTGTATTTGCCAACAAACTAACAAGCAACTTATGCACTGAACCAGGATGAGCTTGGCAATGGCGAAAGCAACCGGTATTAGCATGGGCATGGGCATGGGCATAGCAATGGCAATGGCAATGAGGATGTGCTCGAAGGCAAGGATATTTAATTTATGATACAATCGATTGCCTTAATTCATAGCTGCATCATATTGAGTCAGTGCATTTGGATTTCGTCTCTGACCTTTGATAAACAAAACTAGCTTCAGCCTCAAGACAATCTGATTACCTGCAAAAAAAATCTAAGAGCTTGGTAAATGAAAATCTCTCAAACCCAACAAAATAAACTAATAAAGGCTTCGAGTTTTTGTGTAGTCGGGACGGGATGAAAAGCAAATCATTTAAAATTCGAAATCTCCAGTCGTCCTGTGTCAAAATATTTTAAGGTACAGTACACACCTTGATAGACTAGCAATGCAACGAAGCAAGCTAGCCAGATTAGTTTCTCAGCTCACCAATCACACTCATCTCCTTCCAGTTCAACAGTAAATTCTCAGCACTTGCAGGCCCAAAGGTGGCCTGATGGACCCGTGCTGATGATAGACTTGGTGGGGGTATGCCAGGGCCAATCAGGGTTTCGAAATAAGCCGTTTAGACTTGCTCTTATGGTAAGCCCTGGTAAGGACAGAGGCCTTAAATGTCAGAGCAAAAAAATGAGTCAAGTTATGCAGATTGCTTTCAATTAAATCAAACTCAACAAACTACAAATACCGAGCTTGAGTGGGCCAGCCTCAGATCGACTTAGTTAAGGTCAAAGTATGCCACATGTTTTAGTCAAGTCCTCCAGAGCTGGAAAATGTCTAGAATAATTCAAAATGGCAGGTCCACCCTAAAATGTCAGAATAGAAATATTCCAAGAACATGACTTACCCAACTGAAATAAGTAAAAAAAAAACTCTAGAAATTTTATACACATAACCATTTATTTCTGTATAGATCTGTGGTGTAAGTACAGGGTTATTAATATTACAATATTTTTAAGTTTATTTCCAAAGCATTTTTTTTTTAATTTTCATCTTCTTCTTACCTTTCTACAATTACTCTTCGAATCGTCAGGCGAATCCTACCAGCATTAAATCAACTTTTCTCAAAACAAACCTTTTCTTTTCTTTTGTTTTCTTTTTTTGTTGTAATATTATATATATATATATAAATAAATACATCTTGTTTTAACCATTTAATTTACATTTATAATTCTGTTTAAATCTTTGGGTTATATATAATTTGATTTTTGTATAATTCTTTCCAAGTTTAATCATATCATTCTCATATGTATACGTTGAGATATATATCTGTATATATATATATATTTTTTTTTATAAACATTACTTTTTTTTTTTTTTGTTATTTAGTGTATATATATAGAGATTTTTTTTATATAGATTCATTATGTGTCATCATATGATTGTTTCATTCAGTTGCAAATTATTTTCTTGCTTGTTTGTTTCATGTCAACATAGAGGGATTTTCATTGGCTTAATTTACTTTATCATACATACATTTTTTTTTTTTTTTTTTTGGCCAATAACATTCATAGTTCTATATATGTACATACAAATGAAATGAAAATAAAAAAAATAGAAAGAAAATGAGAACGAAAAAAATTGTAAACTGAAAAAGTAATTTGAAGACTTCACTCGACCGCAGCCTCCTCTCTTTTTGGATATTTGCCTGCCCTGACAATGTCAACAGTATTTACAAATATTTAAACATATGTATATGCATATTCTTTACTTTTATTTATTAGTATTTTTTTTTATCTACCTTTAGATATTTATTCAATATGTGCAATATCTGATATACTCTTGCCTTTCCATTTAAATAATGGCAACTTTTTTTTTTTTTTGTTTTTTTATTTACTAAGTTTTGCGTATCTTTGCCCACTTTTCCCCTAACAAAGCGAATCAATTTTTGTTTTTTTTTTTGAGAACCAGCAAAAAACTTTTCAAGCCTTTGGCACTCTTTCGAAAAAATCAAAAGCCAGAGAAAAACAAAGCACATAAAAATTAAATAACACAAATTTTTACGAGTTTCCTAAAATTTAATTTTTTCTTCTTCATTTTATTTTAAAGTAATTGTCATTATTTTTTTTTAACATTTATTTGAAGAAGTATTTTTTTTTATATTTTTATTTTATTTTTTTAGTTCGGTGGTAACCGCTTTCATGTGGAGTCTTAATTCTTACGCACAACAATTAAACAACAAATATATCTTTATTCAACCAATTAAACTCTTTTTTTGTTTTTTTTTTTTTTTTTTTTGGACAACAAATTGTATTTAATTAATTACGTTGAGAGTGTGTAAATTGTGCGCTGATTTGGCACTATTTGAAATATATTTATATATATTTTTTTTAACAATTATTTTTTAATACTTTTGATAGTTTCCAAGCAGTTATTATCAGATTTTGTATATTTCTTTGATTGTTTTTTTTTTTCTTTCAACAAGGAAAAATATGTATTTTTTTTTTGGGAATTTTTTTTTTTACTGTGTTTTTATATATATATTATTTTGTATACCACAACTATCAAAAATAACATCAAGTGAGTTTTGAGCTTTATTTTTTTATTTTTCTATATATTTTTTATTTCCATCAAAAAAAAAAAAAGGGTACAGACAATAATAAAAATTTTAACTCACACTGACAGAAAAGCTCAACTAACACTAGCAAAAAAAAAACAACGTGAGATTTTTCAACACTGAAATTTGTAGCTGCTTCTTCTTCTTCTTTGTCTTTGTAAATAGTCTGGCATATACAATTAAGTTCTATAAATAACGGTTAATTTATGTAAAGACTTTTTAAAGATATCTTGTAAACTTGAATACACCAGATTCGAATAGATTAAGTTAACTTTAGGTTACGCCTTGATTTTTTTTTTCTATTTTTTTTTTTTTTTTTTTTGAAACACTTATGGAAAATTTGTTTTTCAATAATTCGACAAATTAGATATCCGAGCTGTTTATATTTTTGATTGGGAAATAGGAAGAAAAGTAGGAAGGAAGAAAGCAAGCAAGACTTTGAAACTTTGATTGATTGAGTTTTATTGACTGATTGTTTAAACGGTTTGTCATTTTTTGTCACCTTGTGATTATTGTTCAAATATACACTCACACACACACAGACACAGACATACACACAGACACATACATACAGATATAGAGTGGGTTATTCATTTGGCATAATTAAATTATATGCAGTCCTACGGTCTCTCCCATCTGCTCGGCTCCCTTCAAATATTCAAGTTTTATTATTATTATTTTTTTTGTCATATATTTTCTTTCCTTGTTTGCCATGTATGCCATTTGGTACCATTTATAGAGCTAGCCCAACCATCTTACCGAACCACTTGAATACCCTTGAGTTCAACAAGTCAAAGCAACCAACCGTTTACCTAACACTTGTCGATTATTTGAGCTTTGCTTCTTCTTCTTCTTCGTTTTCATGTGCTTCTGCTTCTTGGTTATTTTGTGTGTTTATTTTTAGTAGTTTTTAAGCTCAAATTGAATTCCATTTAAGTTGTATTTATACGAGTTTGGAAAGAGACAATAGAGTTTACTTTTAGTTAGCTAGATACATTTATTTATTTATTTACTCAATATTCTAGAGAAGAGTTTTACTTTAGAACAACTACGCTATACACTTTTGACCTTTTATCGAACCTAGGCAAATCTATTCAAAATCAAATTCAAAAAAAAAAAAAAAAAAAAACATCCTTCATTTCTTAAAAGATTTGTCCGATTGTTTGGAGTAACTACTAAGTCTACTTGGGAGGATATGGTAGGTATATGTTAGGATAGTGATATATGTATGTATTTCATTATAGTCATTTATGATATTTTACACAAATGTCAAACAACAATTGGAAGATTTGATTATTCATATACATTTAATTCATTTAATTCATTTAACTCGACTGGCCAAGCCTTTCACACATAATTAAGTTTGTGCTACCTGCTTGTTTTGTGTAATTTTCAAATTGCTTATCCGACCACATTTAAATGGTTGAAATAACAAGCGAAACAACATGAAATCAGTCAACACAGTAGGCGAAACAGGACCAAAGAAAAGAACCACTCAAACATCGGCCAACTCTATCGCCTCGGGCCTCAATGTTTTTCGCATTTATATATAATTTACCACAATTACAACATTTAATTAACCAGCTTTTTTAAGCTATCCCAAAAAAAAAAAAAACAACATATACATATATATGTTTATTATTCTCAATTAATTTATATGTTTTCATTAATTTAATTTATTTCTGACCATTTTGCTTGGCTGCTAATTGCTCTGCTCTTAGAAAAATAGCTCAATTCTTACTCCTGCTTCAACTGCCAACAACATGTAGATCGGTATATAAATATATAATTTATATATATTTAAATATATATATTGCAACTTCCTTTTTCAATTAGCAACAACTAAAATTCTTATTCTTTTATTCATCCAGACGCCAACGACTCTTGCGCACTTTTATTGCCGTCTCTGCGATAATCACAAAACTCACCTGCAGTGTTTCCTTAAATTGGTTCTATTTCTATATTTATTTGTATTTTTTTTTTATAATATTTTTTTTTAGCACTAGCCAATACCCGTTATTCAGTTACAGTTACAGTTTCCATTAACAGCTAAATCAGTTAACCATCACCGTTTTCCATTTTTGTACTTTTGCTTTTTTTCTTGTTTTGACCGTTTTTTTTTTTCGCTTTTGATCAGTTTATTTTTTTGTTGTTTGCTTTAGCTTTTGTTTTTGTTTTATGTTTTTCGATTTTTAAGTTGGGATTTTTATGTAGATATTCGGTTTCGCTATATCTTTTGGGATAATAGAGATGCAAGTTGAGCCAGCTGAAACGAGAGAATCAGAGCATTTTAGAAGAGCTTCTGAAAAATCAATTAACGAAAATTTTTCCCCAAGCAAAGTGGTCCAAGCTATTATAAATAAAAGTGCATCAATCCAAGACTTCTAGGAACCAAAACTATTCTCTATAAATCTCCAAATAGGCAGACTTTAAAATGATCTAAAATATTACAAGGAATTTTAAAACTGTTTACTAAAATTCAATCCGACTCCAAAAGAGTTCAAGACCTCATGGGACAGACAATAGTCCTCAACAAGCTCTCCAAAATTAGCTAAAATAATCCCACTAAAAAGTTAGTTAATAGAGTGAATAATTCCTTTGCAGGGCCCCAAAACTCATAGCCCATCAAATAGTCCACTATTTCAAATAGAGTTCAAGACCTCTGGGAAGAATAATGTTTTCCTAAAATTCCCTAAGCTAAGCTAACTCTAAAAGGTATGAATATTTTAAGAGCCTCAAAGGCCCCACTCACCTGTCGCATATCAGTGGCCTGGGTCGCGGCCAGGGTCATCGGGAGCGCTGACCTTAGACGCTTTAGAACTTGCGTCTCCTATCCCCGACCTATTTGACGAAAAGATCCTTAAGTGTCGCGCAAAGAGAGGCATCGCAAGTGTCTTTCGAGTCATCCTCGTCGCCCTTGCTGAACCAGTTGAGTGTGGAGCGCATGGCGCGTCCAGCTTGGGACTGGGCCGAGGAGCCAGCACGGCTACGATGAAAGGCGCCACCACCACTGCTGCTGCTGCCGCCGCCACCCGAATCCTTGGGTATGGCCCCCTTGCTGCCACTGCTGCCACTAGCACTGCTGCCTGCTCCACGGCCACCGGATGAGCTGCGTGCCGACGAGCCAGACCCTCCACCTGATCCTCCAGAGCCGCCCATGCTAGCGGTCGAACTCTTGCGTAAGAAACCCTCAATGGCCGAGCCAATCACAGTGGCATCCACGATGTTGGCTTTTGTGGTATCCGCCCAGCTCTTCTTCTGCTTGGCTCGAGGCTTGAGCTTGGGCTTGCCAGAATCTCCACCAAGCGGATCCTTCTTTTGCAGACGCTCCAGCATGTCTTTGGACAGGGCCATGGCAGTACTCTTGCTGCGTACGCTCTTCTTGCGGGCCATCGGCTGGTGACGCTTGGCAAACCAGCCAGAAAGAGCAGCCGAGCTATTGTCCTGGGCATCGCTGACCAGCTGCTTGGCATTGTTCAGAATCGAGACATCGAAGCTATTCGAGCGTGTAGAGCGTCCGGCATTCGGATCAAGCAGAGACGAAGGAGCTGCCGCAGCGCTGGGAGTGGGTGTGGCGCTGGTGGTACGTCCCCGGGCTGCCGCCTGGAAGGTTGTGCTTAAGAAGGGACTGCTGGCACTATTCCCGGTAGCCGCTGACGAGGAGGACGAGTTGGCTTCATCGTCAGGCCGGTGCATATCCATGGCCGAGGAGGTGAGCGTATTAAAGATGGAAACAATGTCCGGGCGACTGCCCAAGAGGCCAGCCCCACTGCCAGATTTCTTGCGGCGCACTGAAGAACGATTGCTCACTGAGACCACCGGTGGTTGTGGTGAAATTCCACCCGGATATTCCGAGGCCCGACGGTAAGAAGTGGCCCCCGGAACTGCTCCAGCCGGCTGAGGGCATTCCGAGTATCGACGGTTGGTGAAACGTCGTGGTGTAGATCCTCCCGCCTCGTCCACTGTCTGAACCTCGCAGACCTTCTCATTGCTGGAATTCCAGAGCTTCAAGCGAGCCTTGCGCGACTGCAAATAGATGTCATCCATAATATCCAACTGCAGATTATGTATGCTGCCAATGGGATCTGTGGAGGGCGGGCCGGTGTTGCTCTCCCGCCGGGAATTCAAGACGCGATTGCTTCTGCAAGATATTGTATTAGACGATTACTTGAGGCGACGGCTGGATACTCACCCGTTTACTGTGGGATAGGCGGCCATGGACTCACGTCGTGAGCGTCCGAATAGAGTGGTGGGCACCTTGGAAATGGTCACCACCGAGTGTCGTCGTCCAGAAGGGGCCGGGGCCTGTGAGAGAGTGGCCAGAAAGGCAGCCTCCTTGGGTGATGGTCCAGAACCCTCGCCACCGCGCTCGGAAAGACGACGAACCTGACTAGCAGTGATGCCCTCCGTCACCTGCTGTGAGGGCAACGAATGCTTTCGCGCCTCACGTGGATCCCGCCAGGGTGACAAGAGATACGGATTCACTGGCGAATCAATATCCAAGCTGGCCCGATTTGACACCGTCTCCGAGCTATCCGGCTCTAGTTCCTCTGGCAAATTTGACTCCTCTACCACAATCAAGGGCTCCTGTTTGCTGCCCGGCGGCTGTGGCGGCGGGGGACCACCCCCACCCACACCGAACCGGGCAAATGGTGAACCACGCAAGCGCAGTGCATCTAACCGAGGTGAAGGTGAAAGCTTGTTAGTTTGCCAATCTTAAGTCCCCAGAGATCCCGAATCAACTCACCCATTTCGAAAATTTACTCAATTGCTCGCCAGCGGAGGGGGTAAAGTATTCACCAATCTGCAAAACAAAAGTCATCAAATTAATTAAGATATTCGTACCAACATTTTGGAAAATAAATTAAACAAGAAAATTTAGAGAATCCGAAGAACTTTGCCAGGCTTTTTCGAACAGCGCTCAAAGTTATCGATCATTCGATAGTTATCAGAACCAAAGGCAAGATAGCGACGCCAAGAATATCAAAATAAAAAACTTTGCACGATTCCCACAGGGCTGGACCTATGTCCATTCAGGAACGCTTTGATCTGATTGAAAAGAATCGCTAAAAAATACCAAATGAAGCAACTTGTACAGAGCAGGGTTGCCTTGATCTAAATCGAAAAAAAATTAAAGAAAAAAAACAATTTAATTTTCTTATTTGTTGGTAAAAATCTGTACATTTGACTCGTCTTAGATCATCTGACCAAGGCCCTGCAGTCCCAATTAAACCAGCTTCTTGCTCTAATTTGAAGGGTTGGCCGAAATGAAAGAAAAGAAAAAGTTGAGCTCATTAGAAAACGGAAGGGAACTTGCCTTCACACTCACTTATCATGGTGATTAAATAAAGACCATTTTGTCTGGGCCAAGATCGCAGAGCCCAAGCAGCCCTCCGTCTCCATCCCACTGACTGCCTGACTGGCTGACTGGTTGGCCTAGCTTCTTAATTATCTTTTTGTTACACAAATTGCAAATGGAAGAAAATCATGCATCAAAGTAATTAAAGCTTTTGCCATTCCAATTCCCTGAGCTCCCCCAACATTGGCAGTGTCCAGGGAATTTGCGTGTGGACTCCTCGGTGCGTTTCGGTTGGCTGACTTCTCCGCGCGCTCGATATGTGCTGCTGTGCTGTACTGTGCTGTGCTGGAGTGTTCCTTGAGAGGCTGTTCTGGCCACACGCAGCGGTCATAATGAGCATAAAATTATGCAAAAGTTGAAATGAAATTTTCCCATAACTCAAACACCGCAAGAGTTTTATTTACGATGCCGCCGCGCCAAGCGCCAAGCGCCTCTGCGGTTACTGCCACACTGCCACACTGGTGCTGCTGCTGCTGCTGGTGCTTTCTTTTTTCATCTAAAACAATTTTGAGGACAGGCCATCCTTGTCACCCGAAGACAGTTTTGCTATTTTTATTTCTCCCCAAGCTTTTATTTTTCTTTATTTGGCTTTTCTCGTTTTGTGTTTCTAACTGGAATTGGGGCATATGAGTTTCCAGAGGTCATTAGGGAAAGGACTTTATATGTTAAGCTCGAAAATTAATTTGCCTTTTTATGTGTGCAGCTGAAAAAGTAAAAGTCCTCTTAATTTCTCATTGTAATTTTGATAGACCAAACAGAGGACTGAGGCTCTTTCTGTTTCCTTTATATTATGCCCTGACATGAAATCCTTTCCCAGAACGGGGAATTTAGTAACTCGAGAATACATAAAATCGGGCTATCTCGAGTGGTAATCACGAAGAAACCCTGAATTGAAGAGAGTCCCGAGGAGCTATTTGTGCATCTAGGGAAGCATAACAGTCTTGGATGGGTGTCCAGAGTCTCAAGAACTGAAGAGAGGAGCCTACTTAGACCTGTGGAACTATGGCTGCCTATACAGAATCCCAGGACCTGAGAAGACCAACTTTGGCTTCAGCATAAGCTCCAAATGGCACTAGCTTGAAATGATTCATCCGGAAAATATCTGATTTAATCCATTCGAAGAAGCCCTTTCATTCTATGGCCGTCTTGGCTGCATTGCGGTATACTTGGATGCGATGACTTGGAATGCAGATGAATTGAAGAATGGCGCCGCCTCTGAATACCAACAAGTCTGTCGGCATCTCAAGACGAGCCGGGTGGACAATGAGTGGCGTCTGGCCCTTCTGGCTAACCGCAAATTACATAAGCAGAATTCAAGAGAAGTTCCTGCTTCTGCCGTGACAGTGTCATATAATTTGCAATGTAGTATTTTGATTTCATTAGATCCAGAGAACAGACAGACTGAATCAGAAGTCAAAGGAGAAGCCCACACGCCCAGATTTTCAATGGTATTGTCAGTGTCTTTGTGGTTTTACTTGGTCGTCTCTATGAGATGCACTGGTCTCCGTCTGGTCTCAACGAGCTGTCGACTGCAATGGCCGCAAAAGTTCATTAAGCTTGTAAATTGGCAATCAACACCCCAGCTCAGAGAGGGGGTAGGGAGAGGTGTGGGCGGATAAGGCTTTGTTGTTAAAGTTAATTAACCCGCTCGTTTATATGGTCCTTGGTATTTCTATTCTTTCATTGAAAACAGGTTGACAATGACCAGAAGAAACCTTAAGCTGTTGCACTTTGCCCAAGCAAAATTCGAGTACATTCGCTATATGATTTGCCAGAGACCTTGGACTGGGACTTATATATATCATACAAGACCTTTGTGCTTGATATAACGGATTCAAGCCTTCTGGATATTCGAGATAAGTCTTGAAGTATTGGGAGTGCTTTCACACTTTTCAGCCACATTGTCCCAGCTACCCAGAAGAAGGATTTAAGCTACTTTTCGGATATCTCGCAAATTTGCGTGACTGCCGTGTCTATGGGTGAGGCTGTGGGCGTAATTGTGTCGATGCTGAGGCAAAGGTCCCCAGTGTATTAACTGTCTGATGGCTTTATTAAAAATTGCTGGACAACCTCTCCAGCACACATGTCCTTTATTAGGACACCCTTTAGCTCTGTCTCTTTTTGATTGTTACCTTCTTGACATTTTGCTCTGCTTTTCTAGCGTTTTATCCCTTTGGCCTAAGACACACCTGAGGCCACAAAATGAACTCTGCTTCTGCGGAAATTCACTTTCAATAAATCAATAAATATTCTTGAAAAACTAAGGTATACCATTGTCAGGATTAAAGACTAAGAATAACTGATTTCAATCAGTTATAGAAATCCTTTCATTTGATTAAAAGAAGGCATTCTTGCTTTGGTCGAAATATGCAAAGAAGGTTTTAGAATTTAATTTTAAGGCATCGAAATATTCTCTGATATCACTGATATTCGAAGCATCTCTTTAAGGACTTTCATGGTTGCTTTCGGGCTAATTTCTATATATTTTAAAGCCAAGCCGGGACTCCTTTTGTCTTTGTATTTGAACTATAATTGTGACCGCTGTTGTCTTTGATTTTGGGTTTTCATATATTCACAAGTCTTTCAATATATTTGTTGTGCTTTATATGTGTGTGTGTGTGTGTTTGTGTGTGTTTGAAAGGAAGCACCTCAATTCAGCCAGGTACAAATGCTCCATGAATCCATTGTCAATTTTCATGCGGTTTCCTGAGTTCTTTTCCTGCGCGTACGTGTGTGCTTTTGTGTATGTGTGTGTGAGTGAGTGTGTGAGTGTGTTTGCCTGTGTGTATCTCAATTTTCTATTTAGTGCTTGTAGTTTATGTGCCAAGATTGATTAATACCAGCAGCGTGGTCGATTGGTTCAGAGAGACGATGGCGATGACGATGACGACGTTTGTTCGCTGATTGCACGCTCAATTTTCATGGCTGCTGGCCTGTGTGAGTGTGTGTGTGTGTCTGTTGGTGTGTGTGTGTTTGTCTAGTTGACTCGATGATTGATTGACTCGCTGACCAAACGTCAACCAAACTGACTGACGATTGACAGATTGAAGCCACGTCCACAATGAAAGACCGTCTGTCTATTTTACTATCCCTCATTGTGTACCCTTTTCGCCCACCATTCGCCACCCACCCAGGCCGTCGCCAGGCCATTGCCAGCTCACGCTCAATTTCAGCTTAGCATTATTTAATAGACTTTCACAAAAAGAAATACAAAAATGAAAAAGTTTACAGAGCACTTTGGCCAACACTTTGGCCAGCTTCGCCTTGGCCAACGTTTTGGTGACGCAGGGAAAAAAGAAACTTGACAAAAGGACAAGAACAAAAAAAAAAAACCAAAAAAAAAAAACAAATGATGACGATGATTATGATGATGGACATTTGAAATGGCCCGAGCAGGTCAACATTTTCTCTGCCATTCACTTTAGTTATGTGGAAATTGCTCATTCGAGCGTAGACAATTCCGAATTGAGAGGTTCACGTTTATCGAGACGCACGTGATTCGAGCCTCGTTTGATAGAGTCCAACTAAATGTCGTGGGAAATGTAATTTGGTAAAAAAGAAGACCTAAATGAAACAAGCAGAAAAGTTACTAAAGAACTTTGAATAGTTAATTGCTAGAGTGGAGAGTTTTCAAGTCCGTGTTGGAAGGGGGCTGAAGCCGGCCGAACGACAAAGTTAATTAGTGACTTGCACTTTTCATCAGCTCTGACATTAAATCCTTTAAGGATTTTCCTGCCAAAACCGAAAAAAAATAAAAAGGCAAAAAAGAAAACTTTAACAAGATTCAAAAGATTTATGAAGCTTGAAGAATTTTTCCTGGGTATCTTGGAATTTGAGCTATGAGATTTTGGATAGAATTCAATTTGGATTTTATGGATTCCATTTGGAGTGAAGGTTTTCCTCTGGGAGTCTAAAGGCTTGGGCTTCTTAAGACTTTAAAAGATTTTATGGAATCCACTTGTTTTAAAGGAAAACTTGGAAAGCTCTAGGAGACTTTAAAACGAGGCTCCAAGACTTTGAACAAAGTCAAAGATTTCTTGAAGAAGTCTGGGAACTGAGAGCATGGAGTCTTTCTCAAGAACTCATTTTCTAGGGGGGCTTTAAGATTTGACATTGACTTGAAATAATTCAAAGACCTCTTGGAATAACAGGAAAGCTCAGCCTGCCCATTTCTAAGGACCCCCAGTTTCTAGGGGGCTTTAAGATTTCACATTTCTCTGAAACTTTTGTGTTGGACTTGAAATAATTCAAAGGCCCCTTGGAATAACAGGATAGCTCAGCCTGCCCATTTCTAAGGATCTCCAATTTCTAGGGGTCTTTAATATTTCACATTTCCCTGAGACTTTTGCGTTGGACTTGAAATAATCCAAAGACCTCTTGGAACAACAGGATAGCTCAGCCTGATAAATTTCTAAGGATCCCCAGTTTCTAGGGGGCTTTAAGACTTGACATTTCCCTCCTACAGATTCTGAAACTTTTGCGTTGAATTTGAAATAATTCAAAGACCCCTCGGAATAACAGGATAGCTCAGCCTGCCAAAATTTCTAAGGATCCCCAAAAATGGAAAAGATTTTACTAATTTTTTTATGTCAAATAAAAAATTATCTCACCAAAACCTGGCAAACACTCAGGCCTCAATCCAAATTCAAGTGACTTTTTTTGGGGATATCAAGTTCAAGTGTCTTTTTTAGCAGCTTTCGAAATTAATTGTTATAGTTCATTTCTCTCGAGTTTACAACCCCTTCGAGTGGGGCTTGCCAAGTGTGTTGCAAGCTGTGGAAATTGTTTTAATGGGAGACGTGACCATGTGTGTGCTTTTAAGGCTTAGTTGAGAGACTCAAACACACACACACACACACACACTCCACACGCACATGATAGGCCCACAATGGAGGCTATAAAAATAGATCCATTCAGGCAAAGGCCCTCAAAAAAAAGGGAGAAAGCTCCACAGTTTACTTAGGGCTCTATTTGATTTTTGAAACTTTTTTTTTTTAGATTTCTTAGTCTGCATGTGTGTGTGTGAGTGTGTCTTTTTTTTGCGATTGAATTGCACGTTCAACTGACCAGGAAATGGATTAAAATGCTTTTTCATAGAGATAGTTTCCTGTCCCTTGGCCCCGCCTCCCCTCAAGACTGCATTGGCATATTAAAGTGCATGGCAAATAAAAAAGTATCACTGAATGACAAAAAAAAGAAGAAGAATAAGGGGAAAAAATTGGGAAAAGAAATCGAATGTATTGAAGGCGGAACGGAAAAAAACGGCAAATCTGAAAATCGAACAGGAAAAATGTTTATACAAGAATTTTATGATTCTTTTTTTTTGTCGACTCGCCAGGCCCGGTTTCCACAGACACAAACGGAACCCATAAAAATTTATTCAATATTAAATTTGGCAATCAAAGAACCACACACACACACACACATACACATACATGGAGACAATTTTCCAGTTGAGAGGAAATGCTGCTGGAATAAGCCGAATAAACAAGACGCTTATGAAAAAATAAATACAAAAATCGTAAAAAAAAAATTCAATTAAAAAAAAAATTTTCAATAAAATGAAAATCACAATATCATGATTATGAAAATTGGGAAATTCAGGGTAAAAATAAATAATAAATTTAAAAAAAAATCATTGCAATTAGAAAATTCAGGGTAAAAATAAATAATAAATTAAAAAAAAAAAAATAATTTCAAGTTGAAGTCAAATAAAAAAATAAAAATAAATATATCAAAAAAATTCTATAATATTTAATAAAATATATGAAAAAAAAAAATTTAAAAACTATTTAGTTTATTTTGAAATGTAAAATCAAAAAAAAATATAAATAGCCCAAAAAATGAAAAAGCTTTAAAAAAAATTTGATCATTAAAAAAGAAAAATAATTATTGAAATATAAAAAAAAATGTTTGGTTCAATTTTTAATAAAAATTAATTAAAAAAAAAAATAATCAAAAGAAAAACTTAATAAAAAAATATTTCGTGATTTTGAAATCAAAAATTAAAAAAAAAACATAAAAATATAATAATAAAAAAAATAATATATAGAAACAATAACAAATTTCCAAGGAAAAAGTTATAAACAAATATTTGATTAATTTTTAAATTAAAATAAAAAAACATAAAAAATATATTAGTAATAAAAAAAATAAAAATAAAAAATTTCCAAGGAAAAAGTAAAAAAAAATTATTCCAATCATTAAAAAAAAAAAATATAGCAATAAAAAAATAATAAATACAAATATTAACAAATTAAAAAATATTTTATTAATTTTTGAATAAAAAAAAATACATATAAAATAAAAGTAGTAAAAAATTTCCAAAGAAAAAGTTAATAAAAAATATTCTGTTCATTGTTGAATAAAAATAAAAAAAAAATTAATATTAAAAAAAAATCCTAGGAAAGAGTTAATAAAAAATATTTCGTGATTTTGAAATCGAAAATTAAAAAAAAAAAACATAAAAATATAATGATAAAAAAATAATAAATATAAACAATAACAAATTTCCAAGGAAAAAATTATTTAAAAATATTTGATTCAATTTTGAATAAAAATAAAAAAAAAATTTAAAAAATATATTAGCAATAAAAAAATAAATAAAAATAAAAAATGTCCAAGGAAAAGTTATTAAAAAATATTTTATTAATTTTTGCATACAAAAAAAAATTCATTTAGATAAAAGTAGTAAAAAATTTCCAAGAAAAAGTTAATAAAAAATATTTCGTTCATTACAAAAACAAAAAAGCACGAAACTTAAAAATATATTAAAAATTGAATAAACAAAAAGTCCAAGCAAATAGTTTCGCTTTTAATATTTTCCAGAGTATTCAGGAACATCTGCCAACAGGAAGAAGAAGAAGCAGAAGAAGCCGAAGAAACAGAGTAGCAATTTTTTACTCATCGTCAAAGCCATTTACAGTTACTTCAGTTACTTATTAACCAAAAAAAATAAAATAAAATAAATAAATAAATAAATACTTTGCGGTTTCCCTTTTCCCTCTCTTTCTCTCATACACTCTGTGTGTCTCGCTTGCACCAACGCACTCACTTTTGCAAATAAAACGGTAAAAAAAAAATACCAAACTAAAGAGGATGATGGCAACGAGTAAATAAAACCGCAAAAAGCCCACAAAATTCAGACCGAATAAATGTGCGTGTCTCTGCGTGCAGTGTGGCTTCTTCCTCTTCCTACTCTTCTTCTTCTTCTTTTTTTTTCTTCTTTTTTGTGCAAAGCACGCGTCAGCCGCAGCTTCTTTATCTACTTTCACCGTTGTGCATATGAGTGGGTGGGTTTTGCTTGTATTCGAGCGATCTGTGTGTGTGTGTGTGTTTGTGTGTGTGTGAATCCCGGGATTTATGCAATTGTGCTTGGCGGTGGCTGCTAGCTGGATTGGTAGATTGGAATTATTATGTGCGGAACCGCACTGTTCCGAGCACAGTGAAAAAAAATTACGCAAAAAAAAAAAAAAAAAATTATATGTCCCTTTATTTCTGATGTCCTACGGATTAAACTAGAAATTTCTCTGAGTGTAGATTTGGTAAGCAGTCAGCATGAAATGCGTTTGCAATGCTAGCAACGTTTTGCGGCTTTTAAAGGCGCTGCAGGCAGCAACTTTGACATGCTGATGCAATTCCAGGGACGAGACACAGCCCAATGAAAACAGTTGAAAGAGCGATGGTATAGGGGCGGAAGGGAGGGGGAGGGGGAGGGTTACGGAAAGCGCAACACACACGCACACGCCAAGCTGTATGAATTTTGAACAGAGGCAGTAAGCAGACAAACACACACGCCCACATCCACACACACGCACACACACAGGCAAATAGAGAGACAACACGTACAGTCAGCACTCACCCACTCAACGCTGCGCCAGTCAAACGGAATCAGATGACGATGACTTTGAGTAGCGAAAGCATATTTCAAATTCTGCCCACTACACTGCAACCTGTCAGAGGCTAGGTTAGGCTTCACCCCGCTCCGAAAACTGGCTGCGACCCACGCCGCCTTCAAGATGTTTTTGCCACTGTTCGACTACCGTTAGGACGGTATAACGGTATATAAAGTTAAAGCAAACCTGTTGGTTTCGCAAGTGAACAAGGGCGAAAGCAAGACACTACCGAGCGAGACAAAAGACTACTGCCAAAAGTTGAGCGAGACAAAGAGAGGGAGAGCACAGACTGTGAGGTTAAGAGCTTCACTGCTTCAGCTTCTTCTTCTTCTTCTTCCACTTAGTTTTCTTCTTCTTCTTCTTCTCTTTCTTTCACTGCTTGTTAGATATGTCCAATGTTGGCCCATTATAAGCTCGTTTTGTATAAAAGTTTTTAGTCATCCACACACACACACACACACATACACACATTCGCTCAGACACTCGCTCACACGTCAACAGTTAGTCACCCGCAAACAGCCCCGCCCTTTCCCCTCACTTCATTTACACATTTCCCAGAGAATCGCCTCATCCGCTCCTTCTTTCTTCGCATTCAGTGCCTTTATTTTCTATTAAAAGTTGTGAGTAAGCGCAAAACTTTTTCCTTCATCTTTATACCTGCGCTGCTCTGCTCTGGTCTGCCCTATTCCTTGAGATTTTTGGGGCATATCGAGTCGATGAAAATGATTGTGCGGGATTTTTGGGAATTCTCAAAACTAATAAATAATCTAAGCGAGCTGAAATAATTCCCTCAGTCCGAGCGTCAGCCTTTTTGAAAGCAAATAAATAGGACTTGGTATATCAAGAATATAAGCTGAGAGATCAGAGCCCGACAGATGGCGCTCTGAAGAGATTCAAGCTCGCTTATCCCAGCTCTAGTTCCTAGATGTCTTAGGACTTGATTATCCCAGTGGGTTCATAAGGACTTCAGAGAACAGAGCTCGCTTAGCTCAGGCCAACAGATGGCGCTTTGGCCTTGTTATATTCACTCACTTAATGTCTTAAAGAGATCTTCCATCCCTGAGCTTGTACAGGCTTGTAAGAAAAGTTTGAAAATAAATAGGACTTGGTATATCAAGTATATATAAGAATATAAGCTGAGAGTTCAGAGCCCGACAGATGGCGCTCTTAAGAAATTCAAGCTGAAATAATTCCCTCAGTCCGAGCGTCAGTCTTTTTGAAAGCAAATAAATAGGACTTGGTACATCAAGAATATAAGCTGAAAGTTCAGAGCCCGACAGATGGCGCTCTTAGCAAATTCAAGCTCGCTTATCCCAGCTCTAGTTCCTAGATGTCTTAGGACTTGATTATCCCAGTGAGTTCATAGGGACTTCAGAGAACAGAGCTCGATTAGCTCAGACCTACAGATGGCGCTTTGGTCTTGTTCTATTCATTCACTTAATGTCTTAAAGAGATGGAAGTCTGAGCTTGTACAGGCTTTTGCCTTACCCAAAAAAGAGACCACATCAGAATTGAATCAACCTAGAAAGGACTTGCCATATCGTCTTCCATATATTCTAGGTTCTAGGGTATCTCAAAATCTTTGTGAACTTTTTGATTCGAGGAAAAAAGCTTCACACGCAGCTTCGATTTGTTTCTGCTTGTTTATTTTATTTTGATTTTTCTTTTATTTATTTTTTAATATTTTCTTCTTCATTCTCACATTTTTTTTTTTTTTTTTTGTATTTTTTGAAGCCAAAGTCAGTTGACTGTCATGTAATGGTTATCAGTCTGTATCAGTCAGCTCGGTATGTTTGCATTTGTCAACTTGTCTCTGGCGGAGGGGGGGGAGGGGCCCCTGCAACAGTCCCTACGAAGCGTGGGCGTCTCTTTGCTCTGTATGGGTGGATGGACTTTTCTCTTGGTTTTTGCTTTGTTTTGTTTAGTTTTGGTTTATTTTGTTTGTTTCGATGGTTGCGTGGTTGTGAATATTTCTGAAAAATCAGCTTAGCAGCAGGTGTTTTGCATTTTTGTCTCCGGTTTGTCCATTTAAGTTGGGTCTTTCTCTGTTTTGGAAGCTGCGGTCATCCGGTATTTAACTTAATGGGTATTCGCTTTACTCTCTGTTCTGTTCTGGTCAGTCAGTGTGGGCGTAAAAGTAAATCTGACCAAGGCATTTTAATCTGTGCCCTCACCGGACAGTTGGAATAGTCCTACGATGGAACCCTTTCTTATAAAGCTCCTGAGATATCAGCACAGAATTAGAAGAATTCTCGACTTCTGGAATGAATTCGATTAAGTCAATTATTCCTGAGCCAAATCAAAGCTTTTGCCGTTTTGAAATTTCTCTTTGAGGCCTTAATTTTTTTTTTTTTCGTAGAATCTCAGTTTGACAAAGAGCCGAATCAAAGGTGTCATTCAAATTTCACAAAGAATGCATTTCGACCTATAAAAAAAAAACAACACGTCCTGGGTAAAAGGAACAACTAACAAAAGGAATTTTCAAAAAAAAAAAGAAACAATAAGAGGAAAAACCAAGGCAAACGAAATGCAGGACCAAAGGCAAAAATTGTAAAATTTCCTTGACTGTTTTCCGTGTTGTGTCCAGTCCGGGGAAGAAGAAGAGCAAACCAGAGCACACAACAACAACACAGGCACATTTGTAAATATTTATGTGTGTGTGTGTGTTTGTGTGTGTGTGTGTGGTTTTCAGATTTTTTCACTGGCCCCTTCCGACGCCCCCCTACGCCCTTCACCCTACGCCCTAGTCTATCATTCTTCCTGCTGCCGTTGTCATTTGTTGCTATTATTGTTGTTGTTGTTGTTGCTGTCATTATTTGCTATTGTTGTTGTTGCTATCGTTCACAATGCAAAACAAAATGCAGCGCATCCGATTTGGTTACCCATTTCGTGTTGTTCCTGTTCTGCCTCATCTTCTCCCTTCCTTCTTCGCCCTTCTCCCCATTGCTAAGTTTTTTTTTTTTTTTTGTGGTCCTTTTCATTGGCATTTTACAGGCAACAATGTTATCACAACGGAATACACACACACACACACACACATAAATTTTCTTTCTGGCCTTGCTTTGCTTTGTTTTTTTTTGTCATAAAAAAAGAAAAATTATAAAAAATGTGGCAATTTATTATTTGCAAAAAGAAGAAGAAGAAGAAGAAGAACAAGAAGAAAAAAGTTAACCAACGAACTAGTTTTTCGGTTTAGATGAATGACAAGAACAAGAAGAAGAAGAAGTCGCCTCAGGCGTCCATCAGAATTTCCCTACCCCTTTTGGCATACCCGCCATGGTATGGCGTTTGGCCAGCAGGTTGGCGCCAACCATTAACGCAGCAAACGGAAACGGAAATGTCACACATTTTGCTGGCAGGCAAGCTGCTCTGAAGGTTGCCAGGCAACCCAGGCTAGGCAAAAAGCCTTGTTCGACTGAAGAGGCGGCGGGCGGCTGGCGGCGGGCGGCGGGCGGGTAGCACTGCGCCCGGGAAGCCAAGCGAAAATAGCAATCAAAACTTAACTCAATTGTTGTGCCAAACACATGACTTTAATACTCTTACCACACACACACACACATACACGCACACACCCGTAGAGCCATTCCCAGCCAAAAGCCATTGAAATATTTTCACTTTCTCCTCGCAAAAAAAAGGAAGAAGGAAGAAAGAAAAATTCAAATTTATCCACAAAGTTGTGGTAAAAAAAGGAAAAGGCAAAATACATAAATAAAAAGGCATTTATTAAATGACATTTTTATTTATTTGATTTCTGCACTCAACCCACCCACCTACCCACTTTTCTATCAAACAAAAAATGGAATTTAATTGAACTGCCATTTTGGGTTTTTATTTTTCCATAGTTTCCACAAAGCTCCCACTCACTTCATTTTATTATGCTATTTTTATTTATTTTATATTTTCCTTTTCTGTTTTTTTTTTCTTTTTTTTTTTTGTAATTAAAATTTTCGCAGAAAAGTTCCACTTGATGAAAATGGCTGAATTAAGCGGCTTAAGTAGCACACAAAAGGACAACAACAAAGGTGGAGGCGTATACTAGAAATTGCCAATACTCTTTTCATTAGTTTGAATAGAATTGAGTTCTTAGAAAGATTTAAAAAGGAAGATTAAGTCTATACTCTTTTCATGGAAGAAAAGTCTAGCCAATTTGTGAGAAAGTTGGCAGTTGTGGAAGAAGCCCAATGGACTTCTATTTAGTGTCAATTTCAGCTACCTCTTTCTATTTGAGGAGCTCTATCAGAGCAGGTCTCTCAGAGGGGGTCTCTCAGAGGGGGTCTCTCAGAGGGGGTCTCTCAGAGGGGGTCTCTCAGAGGGGGTCTCTCAGAGGGGGTCTCTCAGAGGGGGTCTCTCAGAGAAGGTCTCTCAGAGGAGGTGTCTCAGAAGAGGTCTCTCAGAGGAGGTCTATTTGAGCAGGTCTATTTGAGGAGCTCGATTTGAGGAGCTCTATTAAAGGAGGTCTCTCAGAGGGGGTCTCTCAGGGAAGGTCTCTCAGAGGAGGTGTCTCAGAGGAGGTCTCTCAGAGGAAGTCTATCAGAGGAGGCCTCTCAGAGGAGGTCTATTTGAGGAGCTCTATCAGAGGAGGTCTGTCAGAGGAGGTCTGTCAGAGGAGGCTTCTCAGAGGAGGTCTATCTGAGGAGGTCTATCTGAGGAGGTCTATTTGAGGAGCTCTAGTAGAGGAGGCCTCTCAGATGAGACAGAGAGCTATACTGTATTCCTAGAAGGAAATCTACGGAGTCTCTAAGGCTGTTGACAGACCCCAATCGAACATGTGAAGAACCGAAAAGGTCCAGACAGATCACTCTACTAGTGAGTCTTACCAATCGAAATCGGTAAGGCCAGAGAAATTTATTATTTTTTGAGCTAACGACAGACTGTTGCCCAGAGAAAACAAGCCACTCTTTAGTGCAATCGGTTATCGATAACTTTTAGATCATCTCGAAAATAATCAGAAGTTCCAGAGAAGCTTACGCCTCAAATTTATACAGCTTCTGGGTTGTAGAACCAGCCTTACCCAAATGTCTTCTTTTCCTCAGAAGTTTTGAGAATCTGTTATCGATAACTCTCTCTCTCTCTATATATAACTATGTTTGGGCCTTGACATGAAAGATTGAGTTGGAATTCCTTGGAAATTGTTTGAATTGAGAGAGAAGAATGTGAGGCAACAAACAATTTAAAGAAATCAAAACATTTGAGTCAAATCCCTGCTAATTAGTTGACCTTTCATATGAAACCGAACCAGCGAAATGCCATTCAAAATTTTGGCCTTGAGTGACTGACGCCTCTTACCCCCCCCCCCCCCCTTTTTTGCCTGTGTTATTTGATAGCCTCAGAATAGGTTGCCTTTAATTAGGCTTTACCGACCTTGTGGGTTTTTTGTTTCTTCGTCTTCTTCTTCTTCGTCTTCTTCTGCTTCTTATTTCATTGTCTTCGGCTTCTTCTTAGTGTTATTCAAAGTTAAGGGTATTAAAGACCCAAACTAAATAAATAAACAAGCTGCAAAAAGCCAAGTGACCAATCCTGGCTCTTGCCATAGACAATTCTGATTGTGGTCTGCCACAGCTTTCTTTTCTTTCTTTTTCTTTTTTTCTTTTGGCAGACAAAAGCAGCTCATAAAATACAAGCTGATTTCTAAACTCTTTTGTTGTGAGACTACAGCAACAACAACAACAGCAATAAGCAAACAATAAATCTGCTAGATAACAAAGGAATCTAAATCGAATAAATAAAAGAAACGACCAAAGAGTAAGAGAGAGAGAGAGAGAGAGAGAGAGCGAGAGAGATAGACTGAGATAGCAGGAGAAAAAGAATTAAGTTAAAATTATTTATTTATATTGTCGTTTTTTTATTATTATTATTATTGACAATTTGATTGAATTAATCAAAATTTGCGCACAGCCATTTTGGCCAGAGGAAAAAAATTCTACGGGCTGTTTGGCAGACCTGGAAAATCCAACAAATAATAGAAATAATAGAAACGAGAGAAAAACAACAAAAACAAGTCAAACTCATTAGACAAAAGGCCTTCATGTCTGGACCAAAACAACAACAACAACAACAAGAACAATAAAGGCAAAACAAATAAAATTCCATTCATCAGGGCAAAAAAGCTGAAACAACAACAAGAACAAAAACCTCATAATGAGCCGCCCCACCCCCTCCAAACACACAGAAACACACTCTCCCAGACCCTCCGGACGTTTTTTGGGGATTTATTATTTTATTTACCCCCCCCCCCCCCCCTCTCCCTTTCCCTCTCTCAATGATTCTAACACTCTGGCCTGACCTGGCCTATCTGTCGCTGGCATTTGGCCCCGCATCAAAAAGTGCTCTTCCTCTACTTCGCCTTGGTTATTTTATGTGGTCTTAATTATGTTAGAGAATATGAAATTTTTCATTTAATTAATTTCATTTTTAATGCTGGCATTTTCGATATCCATTACGCCTCTGATGAGCCTCCAAACGGTTGCCAATGCCACCGATTTCTTTTTTTTTTCTGGTCAACCAAATTTTAGATTTTTCCTAATTGATTTGAAATTTTTGAGGCCATCCTTTTTACCCTTTCCCATCTCACCATTAGCCTATCTATATGACCACAAAAAAGAGTATACCCCTTCGGCTCTCTACACCAAGTGGACTGCTCATTTCCCATTTGCTTTGGTTTTTCTTTTTCATTTTTTTTTTTTTTTATTGATTGCAAAATTAATTATGTCGTCATTGCTTGTGTGCGGCAAAAATGAAACCCAAACGGATACGTTTACAAATAGCCGAGTCCACAGTTCCTCAAAGGAGTCAATTAAATTAAATATTATCTATATATAGAGTTATCAGACCGACCATGAGTCAATTAGTGAACGGTTTGAAAAGACGACGAATTTAATGGGACAAAACAGTTTTTCATATAAAAGAGAAAATAAGCCATTGAAATCTTCCTGGGTTCTTCGAACAGAACTAGCCATATCTATGGTAGTCTGTAAGTTCCCAGGAAAAAATCTTAAATATATAAAAAAAAAGCCCAGAAAATCTCCCAAAGTTCCCCGATGGCATCATAAATAATCAGGCATATCTGAGGTAATTCTTTCAGGCCCCCAAATATATACCCAAGATATTGAAATGTAGTTCCTCGATGGCATCATAAATAATCAGGCATATCTGAGGGAATTCTTTCAGGCCCCCAAAATATTCCCAAGTTATTGAAATATATGCCTTAAATTAGCTGATTGAAATGGTAAAGCTGGACTACTTTTCGGATCAAATTGGAACCTGCTTTAAAGGTTCAGAATCGAATCGCTAGGAAACCTTAAAAATCTGATCAATTAACCCAACCCGAAAGAACTTTATATGTCTTGGAAGCTAGGCTCAGGCAGTTCCCAAAAGCCCATGGAAAAGGGAAAATAATGCCAAAAATGCTTTCAAGAATTAACCAAACTTTAGGGGAAATTTTCTCAGAAAATAATCTGAAATACGTCAAAGGAAACTATAGAACTTTCTCATAAAACTCCAGCCAGATTAGTTCCCAGAAAATAGGCCCATAAATTTCTAAGAACCTGATGGAATATTGCCATCAAAATTGAGAGGGAATATCAGAAAAGGTCTACAGAATTTATAACAAAAAATTCTTTGTTATCCTTCGAAAATAGTCGGAGCTTTTCAGTTCTCAGAATTTCGAATTTCTGAAAGCCCAAAAAAATTGCATGAATAAATAAATTAAAGTCTCGGGAAAGGGTTCAGCTTGCTTTATCAATTTTTGCCTCATCTAAAAAAGACAAAAAAAAATTGTGAATAATTAAAATGAAGGTGAAAAGGTAATCAAAACGACAAAAACAAAAAAGCTGATTTTTAATAAAAATTGTCAATTAATTGAATAATTTATGTGTGTCATTTTGCATATTTATTTCTCCTTTTTGATAATTTATTTTTTCCCCGATTTTCCCGACTGTGTGGGGGGGGGGGGCAATGAAATCGCAGTGTTATGCAAAAATTTTAATAATTAATCGAAATGTTTTCTGAGCGTGTCAGAAACACGCTGCTCGCTCGGTCCAAGCGATTCTCATTTTTGTTTTGTATTTCATTTTTACATTACGCATACGCCACCGGATACGTCAGTGCCAGAATTGAAAATGAGTGAGACAGAGACAGAGACAGAGAGAGAGAGAGCGAATAGCTTTATTTTTTTGCAAAATATTTTTATTCTTGCTTTTTTTCCAGAGTTTTCAATTTTTTTTTCACATTTCATTTAATTAAAAATTTATACTGTTTGGGGGCAGCAGAGAGCGAAAGTGAAAGGCCGTAAGGCTGCTGAGAATGTTAGGTGGGGCGGAGCGGTGGGGGGCAAAGAGTTGAGCTGCTCTCGACTTGATTGACATTTGGACATTTGAACTGAAAGCAGCGAGCGCAAAAAATCAACATTGCTCTCGCTCCACACCAAAGGCAAAAACAAATAAATACAAATAGAAAAATGTATAACATTTGTTTCCACCCCACCCTCCACCCTCCCTGCTCTCTCCTTGAAAGAGTCTTGGCAAACAGTAAGTAGTGGCGGAGTAGTGGAAAACCCAGGGGTAAGGGACTTCGCCTCCCAAAAGATTAATGGCAATGCGAGCAGAGTAAACTGCATGCGTCTTGGCTCCTTGGCTCTGTCGGAGCCTGAGATACTCTTAAGTCTGGAAGCCTGAAACCCTTAATCGTGGCTATCGAAGTCCGAAGGACCTGGAGAGATCAAGATGCTAGTTGATATATTTGATAAAAGATGGAATAGGATGGATCGGAAATTTTATATTATTGAGAAAATATGAGTTTTTGGAACAAAAATTTTGAAGGGACAATTTTGAAAAGGAACTTTTCAGACTTAAATTTTGTAAAGCATAAAGGGAACTTTGTCCTTTTAGGACTAAAGAAAACATATCTTAATTTTGAGAAGTAAATTTCGAGAAGTTAATTTCGAGAAGTTAATTTTAAGAAAGCCAATTTTGAGAACTCGATTTTCAGAAGTCAATTTTGAGAAATTAATTTTGAGAAGTGAATTTTGGGAAGTTAATTCTAAGGAAGCCAATTTTGAGAACTCGATTTTCGGAAGTCAATTTTGAGGACTCAATTTTCAGAAATCGATTTTGAGAAGTGAATTTTAAGGAAGTAAATTTTGAGAAGTCGATTTTGAAAAGTCGAATTTGGGAAGTGAATTTTGGGAAGTGAATTTTGAGAAGTCAATTTTGAAGACTCAATTTTCAGAAATCGATTTTGAGAAATTACTTTTGAGAAGTCAATTTTGAAAAGTCAATTTGAAGATGTGAATCTTGAAAAGTGAATTTTAAAAATTAATTTTAAGGAAGCTAATTTTGAGAACTCGATTTTGAGAACTCGATTTTGAGAACTCGATTTTAAGAAGTTAATTTTGAGACTACAATTTTGGGAAGTGAATTTCGAGAAGTTAATTTTGAGAAGCCGATTTGAGAAGTCGATTTCCAGAAATCAATTTTGAGGACTCAATTTTCAGAAATCGAAGAAGTGAATTTTGGGAAGTTCATTTTGAAAAGTCAATTTGAAGAAGTGAATTTTGAGGAAGTCGATTTTTAAAAGTCCATTTTGAGAAGTCCATTTTGAGAAGTGAACTTTGAGAAGTCAATTTGATTAAGTGAATCATGAAAGGTGAATTTTGGGAACTCAATTTTGAGAGGTAATTTTGAAAAGTCAATTTCAAATTTTCAATTTCAAGTTGTCAATTTTGAGAGGTCAATTTTGAAAAGTCAATTCCGGGAAGCCGATTTTCGAGAGGTCATTTTGAAAAGCAAAATTTTTTCGAGTAAAAAAAAAAGAAAAAAAAATGTAAAATTGGATTTTCAGTATGAATTTGCAGGAAAATCAAATATCAGATTCCTTTTTGTCCCTAAAAAATTTCAGCTAAAAATGTCCTCAGGACATTGAAATGAAAGGATTGACAGATGCCAAACTAAAATCACGAATTTTGCCTCCCCCCATGAAAATGAAGCCATCCCTTTTTTTTTTGAGAAGCACACAAAAACAGTATAGACCAGAATAAATAACTGAATTTTTTTTTATTTTATTTTTTTTTTTTTTAAACAAAAGAAAATTTGGTATAAATTTTTGTTGTATTTGCTTTTGGGGGGCAGTTGAACTGGTCAAAAATCATGTATCCGCCGTGTTGTTTGCTTTCATAGCTTTCGGGCCAATCAGTTTTGTTATTTTTTTCTAATTTCGAAATAAAAAATTTACGTTTTTTTCCCCCCTCTGAGCCTCGGGGAAAACTTCAATATGAATTGTTTGTGAAGTTTTTCTTTGCCTTGGGAAACTTTTGCCCAGCTGCTTTTGGCCTTATTAATTTTCCCAAAAAAAAAAAATAAATAAATAGAATAAAAAATTAAACTGATTGAATTCCGCTTAAAAGCAGAAAGATTTTGATTACTCTCGAGCAGCTCTCGAGCTGGTCCAAATGACATGAACAGGACTTGAGATGAAGGCCGAGAAACTACTCGGGCCATCTGAAGGGTTTCCATTTAAATATTCAGGCAAATGCTTTGGCATTCCCTTTAATTTGAGAACTTAAATATTGAATGGGATTATGAGAGACTCGAAATTTTATTGATTCGCCGACTGCCTTTGCCTTTGCCTTTGCCTCGCCCCCGGGCCAAGTGGCAACAGGAAGAGCCAGCGACTTTGATAAAGCCAAAGAAAATCAATGAAATTTTCTTTTCTTTTTTTTTCAAGAAAAAGTGTGAGTCCTGGCAGCATTTTGTCATTGATTACAAGCCTCATAAATTTGTTTCAGAAAAATATGAAGAAGAAGAAGAAGAAGAGGAGAAGGTGGTGGCAAATATTTTTATGAAAATATTTTGCAAATGACTTGCAAAATTTTTTATTAATGAATTGTAAATCAGAAATCAAGCAGAAAAGCCATAGAGAAATATTAATAAAAAAAAATGAAGAACAAGAAGAAGAAGAAGAAAAAGGAAGAGGAAGAACTTTTTCAATATTAATTTATTTATGATTTGTTCAGTGAGTGCCTGCGTCTGTGTCCGTGTGTGTCTGTGTGTGTGTGTGTGTATTTGTCAAGCAATGAAATCAAATGAAAATGGAAAATCGACAGTAGAGAAAAAATGACGAAAAAGAAGAAGAAGAGGCAAGCAAGGACCCCGCAATATAAACGAGCCTAAGGATACTCGGGGACACCACTCAATCGGTTGTCCAGTCGTCCGTTAAAATTGTTATGACTCGCCAGAGTGAAAAAGATGGCAAGAGAAAGCCAAAGAGAGAGCGAGAGAGAGAGAGAGAGAGAGAGAGAGAGAAGCGAAAAAAAAATATTGAAAACTAAAATCGATTTCCGGCTGACAAATAACTTAAGTGGCAGTTTGTATATGAGAACACGTACCGCTGGCCAGACAGAGAGGTCATACATATATATATATATATATATATCAGGTCATCTCGCTCGCACTCAAGTGGCACGTTTTGCCACTGGCTTACTCATACACATATGCACACGCACAGCAATTTCATAACTATGAATAAAATCAAGATGAAGATGAGCAAGAGGAGGGGCGGGGGACTGGGAGGGGGTCAGAGATAGATAGAGAAGGGGGGGAGAGTAAAGCCTGGGAACAAAAATATTCCACACGATTAATTTTTGCGATCCATTAAAAAGATTTACTCAAATTGACAGAATCAGCGTTTCGTTGCCAACTTCACCGCCCCCTCATGCCACCCCCCCCCCCCCGCCCCCTCATACTCTCCTTCTTTTGCTTACTCAGTAAGCTCTGTGCATCTCTCTTTTTAGATATTTTCCATCTTCATTTATGTCCTCGACACACTGGCCCTGGTCCTGAAAAATGTTCCTCTTCTTCTTCTTCTTCTCATTCTTCTTCTTGTTCTTTTTGTTGTTGTTGTTGCTTTTTTGAATAGCAATAATACGAGTATGAGTGGCATAAGTACCGTTAACCGTTGGCCCAGCCCCAGCCCCAGAGACCAAGGGAATTGCTAGCGCGCTTTCCCTGCCTCTCCCCCTCTGCCCCTCTGCCCCTACTGCCCATCTCATTCTCCTACAGTGTGTGCACGGTTAGTTGGAGGCACAAGTGTCTCAATTTGCATGAAACGAATACCAAACAAAAAGGAAAGAGACAAAAAAAAAAAATTATCCAGAGACCCTCTGCGTGCGTATGTGTGTATTCATGTGCGTGTGTGTGTGTGTGTGTGTGCTTTCCAGTCTCTCTAATCATAAATTCGCACTCATTATGAGATTAGCAAGAGCAAAAAAAAAGCAAAAAGAAAATGGTGAAAATTTTGTGCAAGCTTTTGGAAAGATAAAAAAACAAAAACGACAACAACGAAAAACGAAAAGCAAAAGAAACAATAGAAAAGTTTAAAGCCTAATTAAAAGCTACTTGGCATCGTCTTTAGACAAAAAACACACACACAAAGCAGAACAAGAATGCGTAAAAGCAATAAAGCAAAACAGATTTCGAGACAAGCAAAACTTGTCGGCTTGTCGGATTGAAAGAGTTTTTGCAACTCGAGCAATTTGCTAGAATCCGACAAAATGATAAAATAAGCTAAAATAAAAAAATTGAAAAAAAAGCCAAAAGCAGATTACAGGGAAAAATTTCCATGAAGCCACATTCCTCCAATTAGGGTAAAAATTTGATATACCTTGGCTTCCTCAGACTAAATCGGGGAATGCGGAAAATATTCCTGAAACCGAGTAGGGTTATAGGATGATATAGTTGTCGGATCAAGATGTATTAGCATTTGGGAGTTGGTTCGGTCAAAAGATATGGCCATATATAGAAATGTCGGAGAAATCCTCAGAGCCGATTTAGGTGGGTATCAAAACTTGATGACTTAGTGAATCGAACCAAGTGAAACTCGGTAGTCATCTTAGCTATCTTTTAAGAATTCCTCTCAATATAATTGAGTGTGACGAGTCAGCAAATATCTCAGATTTCTTCGCTACCGATTGGGATCTCTCTCTCTCTCTCTCTCTCTCTCTCTCTCTCTCTCTCTCTCTCTTACAAAGTGTACCGATCCGAACGGTTCCAGCAAATGTTCTACGATAGAAGAAGAGACCTAAGTTTCCTCAAAATTAGATAGAGAACTAAACGGAACTGGTTCAATGGAATCGACTAGAGATAACTTGTTGGAATCTCCAATCCCTTTAACCTTGGACTTTAATTCCATGAAATTGAACTAGTTCTCATGAGCTGTTCTTTTTCTTCTTCTTGTTTTGAGGCTATCCTTTTAATCAAAGTGTACCGATCCGAACGGTTCCAACAAATGTTCTACGATAGAAGAAGAGTTTGCTCAGAAGTAGATGGAGGAATAAACGGAACTGGTTCAATGGAATCGACTAGAGATAACTTTTTGGGATCTCCAAATCACTGCGAACAGTGAGGCTATCCTTTTAACCTTGGTCTTTATAATTCCATGAAATTGAACTAGTTCTCATGAGCTGTTCTTTTTCTTCTTCTTGTTTTAATTAAGCCACTGTGACTGAATCAAAGAAGAAGAAGAAGTAGATAGAGAAATAAACGGAACTGGTTCAATGGAATCGTCTTGAGGTAACTTTCTGGGATCTCCAAAGATTGGAATCAAATCACTGAGATCAGTGAGGTCTTTATAATTCCATGAAATTGAACTAGTTCTTATGAGCTGTTCTTTTTCTTCATCTTGTTTTAATTAAGCCACTGTGACTGAATCAAAGCATCGATGGCAGTCGAAGCTGACGAAATGACAGCCAGCCAAATTGAATTTTTGCAAATGGAATTTAAGGCAATTGCCATATGCGTGTATATATATTTGTGTGCGTGTATGTGTGCGTGTATGTGTGTGTGATTTTGGCTAAACTCGTTTGGTTGAATGCTTTTTGAATTGTTTGTTTGTGTGCGTGTGGTGGTGGGGCCAAACGGGTAGGTCAAAAATGTTGAATTGTTTTCTGCGGGCTTCCACATCTGCCTGAGTGTGTTGGTGTGGAGTGTACTGTGTGTGTGTATGTGTGTTTTTTTTTTTTTTGGGGTATTCAAAACACCACAAAAGTACTCACCAAAACACATTTGCCGAAATACTCATCTATGAAATATTTTACCCTTTTACGCGCCACACAAACACACACACACACACAGGCAGACAGACAGACAGAGAGAGAGAGAGACGGGCAGACGGGCAGACAGAGGCACTCAGTGACACTCGACAGATTTGATGTGAAATGTAAATTAAGTTAATGGTAATAAAGTATCCATTGTGTAAGCAAAGAGCAAAAAATATCTAAATTCACACAAAATATACAAAATTCGCAGAATCACACACACACACACACACATACACGCACACACAGACAGTCATGTTCAGTGAGCCAGAGCAGCCCATACCTTGGCCCGCAGAAGCCACACACTACACACTCACACACACACAGATACAAATACACTCATAAATTTTCCACTCTTTATAATGATGCCTTTTCTGATTGAAGCACATGAAAAGCTTTAAAGGAAAACAAGTTTGTGTTTTCTACCCACACCCGCAGATTTGCCTTTTCCTCAATCGAATGGAAATGTCAAGACTTTAAGATTTGAAGTTTTCAATGAGAATATTTTCACTAATTGAGTAATAAAAACGAAATCAATAAAATGGAATTTTCAAAAAAAAAATATAAGAAATAAAGGAAGGAAAACCTCATCAAAGGGTATCAAATTTTTAGGCAACTTCCGCCCCCCCCCCCCCCCCCCCTTCTTTTGTTCTTGGGAAAATATTCTCCAAAGGAATTTCAATATATTAAATTTGCAATAAAATCGAATCTTTTGGCTTAACTCGCTTGAAATTCTTATGAAATGTTTGGCTTCATTTTATCACTCAAAAAATACAGTCTGCACTTTAATTTTATTATTTTTATTTTCTGAATTCACACAGCAAACGTCAAAAGTCTCTGAAAAACTATGTAATTATTTTAAGCTATCCAATTACCTTTTCATCTCATATTGATCTGTCTTCCTTAGACTTAAAGCTGTTTATTGAAATGTTTGAAAAAAAAGTACAGTCTGCATTTGTGCTTTCGAAATATTTATATTTTATTAATGTTTTGTTTTTTCCCATTTAATTTTTAGCATTTTGCATTGTTCCTGGACTTGGAAGTCTACCCGGAAATTCTTCAGGTGAATTTAATTTATTTATCTTTTTCACGATTCCCATTTCGAAATCGATAGAATTTCTTGATTTGCCTCTCCCCTCTAAAACGCTTGATTAAATTCAGAGTGGAACAAATGAACAACTTTTATTTCATCTCAATGCTCGCCCCACTTCAAGTCTGAGCGAAAGCCACTTGATTCCATTAATCAGTCATTTCGACACTTGTTGTTGTTGTTGTTGATGTTGTGGTATATATCTTTTGTTTTTGGCTTAATGCATTTTCCGGATTGTGGATGGCGAATGCCGTGTGTCTAGTAATCAGTAATCATTTGTATTAAGTGATTTTGAATTTGAAATAAACCGAAATCGTTTTGTCCCCCAAAATCCCCGACAAGGGCAGTTTGGGGAGGGAGCTACCACCCAGTCGACCAGACCGCCGTCGGAATCCCAGGACACACATTGTAATCTGTCATTTGCATTTGTTGGCTTTGCGGTCACAAATTCAGCGTTTCTGTTTTTGGAGTGAAAAAAGGCATAGAGGAACGAAAGGACATTCGGAACAGAAGGCGCCCCAAAGAAGAGGTCGCTTCGAAGCCAAAGAGTTGAATTCTGAATTGGATTTGCCAATTAAACACATGTATACAGAATGTACACAACCTATCCGAGAATGCTATGGATAATGCCAGAAAGCCGTATAATTAACGTTTCATTGAGCAATTTGAATAACTCAATGTTTGATTGCCGCAAAAATGGGGTCGAATAGCAGGAGGCTTGTAATAAAATTAGTTGGAATAACAATCAAAATCAGGCCCCCGGGGAAATAGATAAGTACTGAGCTGGGTTGGGGGGGTGGGCTTAACTCTTTAAAATCGGATTGTCTGGTTTAATTCAGCGTGAATTTGAGGCAAATTAAAGTTTTAATTAAAATTTGCAAATTCGAAGGACCGCAAAATTGAATTTATCAACTAGAAAATCACGTGGCTTTTGCAAATTTCACAAATCAAAAGTAATTATAAATAAGCAAGAGGAAGCAGGAAAAATATTTTAACATGCAAATTAAGGGGAAAAAAAACCCGACACGAGCCAATAAAAGTTTTCAATTGGCTCATTTAATCCACAGCTGAACATGATAATTCTTTTCATGTTTTTATTTGGGGGGAAAAAAAAGTTAAGCCAGTTGGAAATGAATAGAAACTCTGGTTAAATCATTATCCGACTAAATGGGTTATCGAGCTCAGATCAGGGATTTGCTTCAATCAGGAATTAAGATTTATTTGGCGACCTCCCAAGACTCAACTCCAGATGGGTCTAGACCTGAGCTTATTTGGTCTTAGAGAACTTTTTTTTCTATCTTAGGGGTAACTTAATACTTACCTATTCTGTGCTCATGCCCACTATATCATACCCCTTAAGGCTCTATCCCAAATGGGTCTAGACCTGAGCCTATTAGGTCTTAGAGGTATCTTAATACTTACACATACCCTTGAGTCCAGGGGTCCACTATATCATACTCCTTAAGGCTCTGCCCCAAATGGGTCTAGACCTGAGCCTTTTAGGTCTCAGAGGTATCTTAATACTTACACAGAGCCTTGAGTCCAGGGGTCCACTATATCATACCCCTTAAGGCTCTACCCCCAATGGGTCTAGACCTGAGCCTATTAGGTCTTAGAGGTATCTTAATACTTACACAAAGCCTTGAGTCCAGGGGTCCACTATATCATACTCCTTAAGGCTCTGCCCCAAATGGGTCTAGACCTGAGCCTTTTAGGTCTCAGAGGTATCTTAATACTTACACAGAGCCTTAAGTCCAGGAGTCCACTATAAAATGATGACCCCAATAAAATTTCAGGGGAATCTCTGACATAGATAGACCAAACTCAATCAAATTCTGGACTTGGTATACTTATACCAAGACAACCAATCATACCAAGTTTCATTTCGTTTCGATCAACTTTATCCCTCTTTTTCGACAAATACAAAACTCAAGGAAAGCCAGGCCAATCCTGATCAAATCTGACAAGGCAAATACCTTAGAATCGGTCTATATTGGACTTTGATATATAGAGTCTTACTTAATTTTAGAGGTAGAATTTTTGGAATACCTTTCAAGCCCCTTTTGGGTACTCAGATAAAAACAAATTTTCATTCCCTTGCTTTCTGCCGAGGCCTCTGACATCGCCATCAAACACGGTGGGAAATAATTTTTTCATTACTTTTTCCCTTTGTTTTTAGTTTGTTGAGTAAATTTCCATTTCAATTATTTCTAAAAGCACGCTAATTTTCTATGAAAAATTCAGCTTTCTTTCTCTAAATTAACACAGCCATTTCTTTGCTGACATTTTTCACTTGGTTTTTCTTTTTTCTAAAATGAGTTGTATATCCTCATTTAAATGGTTTCTCACTTGTTTTATATTTTAATAAAAAAAAAAAAATAGAAAAGAAGAAGCTAAAACAAAAAATACTTTGCCTAAGCTTAATGGAAACCCAACCAAAACATATTCCTTTATATAAAACAAAAAAAAAAACAGGAATAATAATCATAAAAAATAAATCCACACAAATAGGCCAGTGAGAGGGAGGGAGAGAGTGTGAGAGTGACAGAGAGAGAGAGAAGGCAACACGCTCATTTAGAGTCTGTCAGTGAGCAATTCGCCGGCTCATAAAGTCTACTTTATGTATGAAATGAGGTGAGTCGAGCTGAGATGAGACCAAACTCTGCCAACTCGGCCAACTTGCTAAAATGAAATTGCCTTTTGGCAAATATGAACTGCCAACAGGGAGCAGAGAACCCGAGGACCAGAGGACCGTGGGACCATAATTTTTACAACTCGCGAGGCACAAAACAACCCACAAAAACTGGCTCATTACATTTGTAGTAGATGTCCTAGCAGCTAGCCAGCTCCTCAACCACCTGGCTCTGGCCTGGTCCACACCAAATGTCGAGCCATAAGCTTTACGGTGTCCATAAAGCTATCAATAAATAAAACCAGATGACAGACAAACAAAGGCGACCCCTGGCCCCTTAGGCGAGCGGGGCTGAGCTGGGTTCCTGCTGCTGCTGCTGTTGAGGCCATTAAAAAGTCCTTAAAAATAACTAACAAAAATCACACAATTAACCAAAAAGTCCTGGATCAGTTCAGACTGCCCAAACTCCCATACAAAACTCTGGGCAAACCATAAAGTGTATCGATCGAGAATTGATTGATCGGGATACTATAAAAGATCTATATTGACCTGAGGAGATCTGAAATATTGATTGATCAATTTCGATACAAAACTATACTTGAAACAATCCAATAGGGATACATAGCTATACCTAGTTTCACCTGGATCGTAGCAGTATGTATGCAGGAAAGTTCTTGACAATCTTGACTAAGCTTGGTATTAAAGATAAAGACCCATAGGCATACCAAGTTTCCCAACAGATTAAACATCTATTTCAGGAATATCTCGAGGTTTTTCCGGTCGGTCCTAATCAAATTTTAGACAGGCTTTGCCATATCTTATATCCTTGAGAGAAGTACGAATTAACTTTAAGAAATATACAAAAATATCTCGGCTAATCAGGACCAGGAAAAAATCAAGTCTATCAGGTTTCATCTGGAACCAATCCAGGATACAAGCTAACTTTTGTAGGGTAACCAAAATTGGCTTGAGTCTTTCCCATCTCTCTCGCCTTGTTGTTATGATTGTCAGAGCCCATAATACACTTTACCCATTAAATGGGCATTAGCAGAAGCGCGTAAATTTCACTCGAAGCAAAGCAAAGCAAAAAAATAAAAAGAATGTAAGAAAAAAAAAGAGAAAAATTTACCCCAACAGAAAAGTTGTGCACATCATTTTAATAGGCAGATTTACATGCAGGTGGAAAAGCTGGAAAAGCCACGGCTGCCACGGACTTGGCACGGAATTTTTCACCTTCCCCCTTCCTCCTTCCCCTGCCTCTTTGCCTTTACTCTTTCTAAATAGCTTTGAACATGAACATTATTTCCATCATTATCATCATCGTTTTGGTTATCTTGGCCAGGCCAGGTGAGCATTTGTGGGGGGGGCGGCGAGAAGAGAGAAGAGGGGATGCTGGGGCGAGAACGTGAAGTGGATTGCGAAATTTTGTGGCTCTTTTGAGGAGAGAAATGAAAATGAAATTGACAAATTGCCTGGGCTCAGTTTTTGTGAGCCAAACAAAAGAGGTGTAATTTAACTTGTTAATCCTTCACCAAGAAGATGGCCTTAAAAATTTTCATTTCACTTTTATTTCTCTCTTCTCTTTCAATGATTCCAACTTTTCTTTTTCCCCGTTTTTCATTTTATTTCGTTTGGGGAAATTATTAATTATTTAGAAAGTTTCTATAAATAATTTCAAGCCCAATGAAGAGGTGAGTTAATTTTGATCAATTTCTTGACCTCTTAATTAAAATTATTTTCAAAACGAAATTGAAAAATTGAAAGGCTGCCAAAAGGACTTCATTTGCTCATTTAGCTTGTGAGAAATTAAAGAAAGATTCTTTGAAAAAATATTGAAGGAGTTTCCAAATTGAAAGTTCAATCAATTCATGAGCTTTCAGTAAAGTACCAACTCAAGGATCTGGGATGAAGTAAGAAGCTCCGGAAACCTCAAGATTTCAACAACTCTTGATGGGAAACTCCAACAGTTGCATTAAACTAGAAAGCTCAAGGAATTCACCAGCTCTTGATGAGATTTCAAGAAACCGAAATGAACTGGAGAACTCTCCAGCTTTTGATAAGACCATAAGAAACTGGGATAGCTTGGAGAGCTCAAAGAATTCAGCAGCTGTTGATGAGGTTTCAAGAAACCGAAATAAACTGGAGAACTCTCCAGCTTTTGATGGGACCATAAGAAACTGGGTTAGCTTGGAGAGCTCAAAGAATTCACCAGCTTTTGATGAGACCTCAGAAAACTATACGGGAGAGCCTTAGAGCTCTTCTAGTTTTCTAGCTTTCATTTTGAGAGCTCAAAAAAATGTCAAGACCTTGAGTACTAATGTCCGAATCGATGAGTGGAAGAGCCCATAAATGTCAATTATTTTCGGAACTCAATTCGAAAGGCAATAAACACAGAGCAAACTTTTGGCTCGCTTCACCACGAACCAAACGAGACAACAAAGTTTTTATGTCCCTGAAAGTGGCCCCGCTTTGCTCATGTATTTAAAACTGGAGACAACTTGTGGGGGGGTGGCGAAATCACAATGCACTCGCTTCACTTTCTTTTGAGCAATAAAAAAAAGGAAGTGAAAAAAACGCATAAAACATGTTTGGAATATAAAAAAAAAAAACCAACAAAGAATAGTTTCCTCTCGGCAGCTGTCCTGTCCTGTCCTGATGGTGCTGAGCAGATATCCTGCCAGCCTTGATCTTGATGGCAATTTAATGCAATCCATTTGGCATTGAGTTTTCTCTGTTTTTTTTTTCTTTCGCTTCTGGAAAAACAAAACTTTCCATTGGTAAACGCAAGCCAAACCTTGACCCAAAAAGGCAAAGACTGAGCAGCAGATTTTCTGGAAATCTTCTCTTCTCTTTGGTGACGATGTGAATGACTTTTAGTTTTGTGCTGGCATAGTTGCTTTTGCTGTTGTTGTTGTTGTTGTTGTTGTCACGCTCACGCTCACGCATTTCCGGTTTCATTAAAAGCATTGTAATTGCTGGAAAAATCCGTTTGCTCTATCAATAAAAACTGCCAACCGAATGCCAACCAAAACGCCCACACCAACGAAAGCTCGGCATTTGCTTTTATTGCTACAGGTATGCCCGAGGTATTAGCCGGGATTTGTTCAGTCAAAGGCCGAGATTCAAAATGACACACACACGCACACGCACACGCACACACATCCAAGGCCAATAAAAATGACTTCTCGCCCCACAACCTGACTAAGCAGTTTACTGAATTTTTTCCTTCGCCTGCAAAATTTCTGAATTTTCCCAACTAATTCAAAACTAACTGAGAGTTTGGTCTTTAAGAGAAGCCTTGGGTCAAACCCGATAAACCATATCAATAGATTGTTAGATCAATCTCAAAGAAGTCGTAGACGATATCTTTGGATAGCTCAATCAAGGTCGGAATTAACAGATAATTCTATCAGGGAATATCTTCAGGCTATGTCTTATCTATTTGTAGATGGTTCAGTCAAGGTCTGAATTCATAGACAGTTCTATCAATGCCCAGATAGACTGAGAATATCTTCCGACTATATCTAGAAATTATCTAAGATACCTTTAGATGGTTCACTCAGGGTCAGAATCAATAAATAGTTCTATCAAATTCAAGAGAAATAAAGAATGTCTTCAGACTATATTTAAGCTTTATCTTATATATCTTTAAATGGTTTAATCAAGGTCAGAATTTATAGATAATTAGATCAGGGTCCAGATTTACCTGGAATACCTTCACACTATATCTTATTTATTCGTAGATGGTTCAATCAAAGTCAGAATGAATAATTGGTTCTATCAAACTCAAGAAAGATTAAGAATATCTTCAGACTATATCTAGGATATCTTTAGATGGTTCAATCAAGGTCAAAATCAAAAGATAGTTCTATAAAGATCAAGAAAGATAAAGAATAATATGAATATATCTAGACTATATCCTAGATATCTTTAGATGGTTTAATCAAGGTCCGAATTTTTAGATAATTAGATCAGGGTCCAGATTTACCTGGAATACCTTCATACTATATCCTATTCATTCGTAGATGGCTCAATCAGAGTCAGAATGAATAAATGGTTCTATCAAGTTCAAGAAAGATTAAGAATATCTTCAGACTATATCTAGACTTAATCTAAGATATCTATAGATGGTGTAATGAAGGTCAGAATATATAGATAATTTGATTAGGGTCCAGATTTACTAGGAATACCTTCAGACTATATCTTATTTATTCGTAGATAGTTCAATCAAAGTTAGAATGAACAAATGGTTCTTTCAAGCTCAAGAAAGATTAAGAATATCTTCAGACTATATCTAGGATATCTTTAGATGGTTCAATCAAGGTCAGAATCCAAAAATTAGTTCTATAAAGATCAAGAAAGATTAAGAATAACATGAATATATCTAGACTATATCCTAGACATCTTTAGATGGTTTCACGAAGGCTTGAATCTTTTGACTATAACAAGGTCGAAATCGAAAGGCCATATCTTTAAATAGACTCAATGCCATAATGACTTAAGAGCTGTAGTCATTATGCATATATCTGCACAATTCATTAATAGAAATTCCCAGTCTTGAGCGAGGCTCCTACACATTTTCGCAGATTTAAAAACTTTGAGCCATCAAAGTGCATAAGCAGCCCACCTAAGCTGTGATGCCTTCAATATTCACAGGCTCAGACAGTGTTCGATGGAGGCTCCTGGGACTCTCACTTGATCGGCCTTAAAATCAGAGGGAGTTGGTTATATATTTGCCGCTGCCCATTTGCCACTTTGCCAGTCTCGATAAATTCGTTCGGAAAAGACCATCAAACTTTAAAGAGAATTAAAGACTAAGTGGGTGGGGTGGCCCATTTAGGGGCGAACAAAAGTTAAAGAAGATTAGAGAAAGGCATTGAAAAAGAGTTAATGGAGGGGAGATTGGGACTAAGCTGAGAGGGTAAAATGAAAAATTATCTACAACTAAAAATTTCCACTCAACTTCAAAAAGAAAAACTTTTCTCATTTAAGTTAATTATGTAATCCATTAAATTTCATTACAAAAGGGGGAATTTTCTAATTTTCGTAATTCAAGCAGAAATTTTGATTGTTATCAATTTTTCGCCTCCCCCGCCCTCCCCCATCAACCCTTACTTACCTTGAGTTTTTTCGGATTTTTAAGTGTAACCAACTGAAAATAGACAAAAAAAAAGTTGATTGTTTTAAGGTTAATCAAGCTAAACTTGTTCACACTTAAACCTATTATTGAGCTAATCAAATCCAAGTGATATCTTGTCCAACCTTATAGGACTTCACCCTAATCTGAGGCGTAACTCTTTCTTAACCCGAGTCCCTCTCAAGCTTAAGCAAATCTGAAGCTTGCTAGCTCCTACTAACCTCACCGGAGCTCAGGCTTTTCTTATCGAACTAACCTCACCGAAACCCAATTAGAGTCTTTCCTAATCCCACCCATGCTAAACTTGAGCCCACTAATGTCAGGTCTAAGCCGACCTTACCTCAAACTTTGTCCAATCCAACACCTCAATCAAACTGCACAACATAACCTCAATTAAATTAAATCCAGTTGGAAAAAAAAAACAGAACACATACCCAACAACTTTAGTTTCCATCTAAATATTGATTGGCTGACATTTGGTCGAGCTAAACCGAGACCACCAAATTAGGTTAAAAAGGGAGCAAAAGAAACGTGCCAGAAATTCGATATATTTTCGATACTACATATAACCAAAGTGAGGTTAAAGTTGCCAGCAACTTTTTATTTGCCAACAAAAAACCACTCAAATAAGTCAACCAAATATTTTTCAATTTCAACCAAAGCAACCGAAAACGAATCCCTTAAATCCAAAAGAAAAAACAAAATAAAGAAACTTTCCTGTCCTGAGGTTAGGTTGGGGCATCGAGTGGGGCCCAGCAAATTCCACTCAATAAAAAAAACTTGTCTACTTTGACTTGCTTTGTTCTGATAGAAAAACATTTTCCAAAACACAAAGTATGGATATTTTGAAAAAGATATTCCTCTTCTTCTACTTTGCCAAAAACTTTCAAGTTTACACTTGTTTTGCATACTTGATTTGTCATTTTCCCCCTTCAAGATATTCTGGGCACTTTATTTTCCAGCTCTTATCGTGGCCAGTTCATATTTATCAAGATTCTCGGTTTCTCCGAGTTTTATATAGATCTGAGCCGATGTCTAATTGCTACATTTTTTGATCGATTTCGTTGTCAAGCTTTGCTCTGATCTTAAACTGAATCGATCTTGTATATCATTAAGTTGGGTTTTGGGTAAGTCTCCCGGTATTTCCAGGCCAAGCTCAATCAAATTAAGTTTTTGGTATGCTCAGGTGTACCGGGTCTAACCAGGCTTTAGCTCATAAAGCCAGAGCCCCCTTATAAAGCCGCTTCGGACTCAGGAATAACTCCAGTAAACTCCAGCAAAGACTAATAGATGGGTCAAGTATGAGTCAGATAGACTTATCCATCTTTAGTCTAATTAAGAGAACCCAATCGAGCTTAGGTATAACTCCAGTAATTTTTGAAGAACCTAAAGAAAATTTGGTATCGAAAGACTGAGTCCCACTTGGATCCAACTTAAATATCACATAGAAAGCATTAGCACTAACTTTTGGGAATCTTCATTTTAATAGGTGGCTTTAAAATTTGCAGTTAAAGAAGTACCCAAAATTTCACCTTGATCAGATAGCAATATACCCAAGTTGGCCTTATTAGATTCTTGAAGCCTTGCGAACTCCTCCCGCAGTTTTTGTCAGATTCAAATTGCCAATGATATTGGCAGAATGACATTTTTGGCAGCGTCAGCTCAATTATTCAGACAGTTTCGAAATAAAAAGAATATTTTAATCTAAATATGATTTGATTGAATCGTCAGGATGCAGGGGCAGGGGCAGGGCAGGGCAGGGAAAAGAAGACAACAACAAATTTTTTGAAGACTTTAAAAAGTCCAAGTGTGTGTGTGTGTGTGTGTGTGTGTGTGGAATAAAACGGTGGCAAATACCACTTACACGCACGGTCAGTCAACCGGCCAACCAAAAAAAGAAAACAATGAAAAAGAAGAAGAAGAAGAAGCAAAAAGCCAACCAGTCGGCTGAGTAATGTGAAACCCGCAAGAGTCAAACCAACAACAACAACAACAAAGGCAACAGTAACTAAATAGAAACCATTGGTTTTGCTGCTTATCTCCTTGCCCGAGCCCCACCAACCCCGCTTGCCCCTCCAGCCCCGCCGCCCCCCTGGTAATACAGTTTCTCTTACTTAACTTTTCTTGCCTTTTGTGAGGCAAAAAAAAAAAAAAAAAAGTTAACTTTTCACTTCATGGACATGGAATATTTTCACTCTACTACTTCTTCTTCTTCTGCTTTCTACCTCTTCCTTTTCTTCTTCTTCTTATATTTATTTTTTACATTATTATGTGTATTTGGCTGGGCAAGGCGGCGGCGGCGTTGGACTTGGCAGAAGTTTGCCTGCCGGCAAAATCTTGATTGTGAGTCACAAAGAGCCAAGAAGAAAATGAAGAAGAAGAAGAAGAAGAGAGGCCAAAAATGATGAAGGTGGCGGCAAAATAAAAGTTAATTTTCGCTTGTCGCTCTAAGCCAATTAGTGCGGTCTCCGATCTTTTTGCAAAAAAAAAAAACAAAAAATAAAGGCAGGCAAAGGCAACGAACCAAAAAATAACAAAACCAAAAAAAAAAAAAAAAACAAGAAGAAGAAGAAAAAATCCACAACAAACTAATTGAGTAAACGCTCTCTTCTTCTTCTTCTTCTGCTTCTGCTTCTCCCTTTGGCGCCTCGCTTATCAGGCAGCTCATTTTGCTTATTGTTGTTGTTGTTGCTGTTTCTAGTTATTTTGATTGCCATTTTGTTGTTGCTGTTGGCCAAAAAGTTGATGTTTTTTTTCTCTCCTCCTTATGAGACAGTTTCTAACTGACTTTGTCTTCTCTGTGTGTGTGTGTGTGTGTGCTTGTTTGTGTCTTGCAGCTATTTTTAAACTTATTTTATTGATCCCTAAAAATAATTGTACAACAGCAGAAGAAGCAGCAGCAGCAGCAATAAAAATAACACCAACAACAACAAGAAGAAACCCCTTGGAAACCCAAAAAATAAAGAAAATCTGAAGCAAAGAAAACCACCAACAACGACAACAAGGAAAACAAGGAAAAACTCATCATGTATTTTTAAACTTTTTACAAAGCATGAAAAAATTTCCATGCAGTTATTATTTTTTTTTTTTTTATTTATTTTTATCAAGGTGAAAATAAAGGGAAGAAAACAAATCAAGAAGTAATGAAAGGAAAGTGGGAAGACAAAGAAGGATAAGACTGACAAACAGGAAGCTAACGAAAGGGAAAGCAAAGGTGTAGGAAGGTGCAAAAATAGAGATAAAATTTGAAAAAAAAAATCTTCTAATAAATTAAGAAAATTTTCTATGAAAGAAAAGTCTTACCTAACCAAAAATGCTAAAGAAAAAGAAGAAGAAGAAAAATATGAAAAAAATGTAGCCTACTTTTTAGCTTCAATACGAAGTGATTTCCAAAAGGAAAAAAAAATGTTATTTACATTTAAATAGACTAAAACACCAAGAAGAAGAGGAAGACGAAGAAGAAGAAGAAAAGGAACAGCAAGAATTATTATCTATATAAAATACGAATACATTTTGATGTTGACAACAACTGACGTTCCTAAGCCAAGGGTGAATTTTTTTTTTTTTTTGGGACTTTTCTCATAATAATGAAACGAACCGCAAAACAAAAGGAGGAAGAAACCAAAGGCAGAGAGCGAGAGGAAGAAAGAAATTTTTCATTTTGGCTGCAAGTGTAAAAAAAATCGAACGCCAAAATGAAGTAAGCAGGTGGATTTAGTTTGTTGCCTACGCGAAGGCCAAGCTTGAAAAATATTTGCCTTTTGCGTTTAACTGAACTTTGCTTATAAATTTCGATGATTTCAATAAATGCGCGCGCGCCATTCAACCCAACAACAACAATAACAACAAAAAGCATGTAAAGTCTTTCGAAAGAAAATATTATGTAGCGGCATCGCTTCAAAACATTTACTCATCAACAGGCTCAGCCGAAAACAACAACAACAACAACAACAACACCAGTAGGAAGAGCGAGGAGCAAGGCACCCAACACAAAATTTACAGTTACGCCTTCGATTTAAGTCAATGCTGGACGGGGCTGGCTACCTGCTGCTACCCTCTGCCCAAGTCAGCTGAGGCTGCCTTTAGTCAGTCCCGTTACTTCTGGCACCCACTTGTGTGTGTGTTTTTTTTTTTTTTTTGTCATTTTTACATTCTCTGTTTTCGTCACTTGCTGCCGCCTTGAGCACAGTGGGGCAAATTTGATATATATTTGAATATATATAATAATATAATCTTGATCTAATTCTTATTAATATTTTCTTTGGGATTTATGATAATTCAAAAAAAAAAAAAAAAAAAAAACAATTCAAGCCTTTGCCAACAAATTTGTTGCGCACCACTGTGGCTCACTTTGCTAACTTTGGCAGTGCTTGTGTTTGCAGACTCTAGCCTCTGCCGTTGATTCTGCCTGCTGAGTTTGCCCCTCCCTGCCTTTGCTTTTGCCTTTGCTCTGAGACAGAAGACTGGCAGCATTGCTTGCCTTGTTGCTTTATAATGTTACTTAAGATTGAAGGCACAGCTGCGTCGACTAGCATGTTGAAAATGAAGACGGGCGGCAAAACAAGACATTAAGTGGAGAGGAGAAACTAAGCTGCCCAAACTGAGCAGCCGAAAGCAGAGCAGAGAGGCGGACACAGCGCTGAAAAGAGAGTGTGAGCTTTATTTTTGCTTTGCATAGGGAAAAGGTTTATTTGTTCTTTTGTATATACATATATATGCGTGCGTGTGTGTGTGTGTGTGTGGGTATTTTTCGTAAATGTAAAACAGTCGGTGATAATGTACGGCAATAATGCTTTAGTATTTTGTATTGTTGCTGTTGTTGTTGTTGGTGTTGTTGTTGGTGTTATTATTTTCTAACCCCGCACGACCTACAAGCACGCCCCTTTGCCACATCAGATTTTTCCAGCGTTTTATTTTAATTTTGTTTTTTTTTTCTTCTCTGGCTCCTTCGGGTTTCGTATTACATTACAAATTTGCAGTGTGTGCTTTACTTACACACACACACACACACACACACTCACTAAAGTTTGTGTATCTGTTACGCGTGAAGCAAAGATGTGACCAAGTGGCAGGGGGGGCAACATAAAATACACCCAAAAAAGAAAAGAAGTAGAAGAAGAAGAAAAAAAACAGTTGACTGCCAAGTTATTTCATAAATTGTTGCCACAGTAACAAAAACAGTGAAACACACACACACACACACACATAGATAAATGTCGCCGACACTAGGCAAAAATTGACAGAGACAAACAGAAATGGACTAAGTGACAAAGAGACACTTAAAAAAAAACACACACACACACACACACACAGAAAGCGATAAACAGCAAAAGAGTCAAAGGCGGTGGCGATGGCGATGGCATAGAAGAAGAAGAAGTAGAAGAAGAAGAAGCTGAGGGCGCGTCGATTGGCATGTGTATTTTAGTAAAATGTCACGCCTAACAATCAAACCAAAAACAACAAAAACAACAACCCAGGCAAAAAGTAAAAAAAAAAAATGAAAATAAAGTAAACAAAAAAAAAAATAAATAAATAAAATAAAATAACGGAAAAAAAACAACCACAAAAACACAAATAAAAGAAAGGTTGAGTGGCGAGAAAAAAAAAGAAGTAGACAAGGGAATAAAATAAGTGAAAATAAGTGGAAGCAGCAAAGGCGCAGAGTCTGCCAGAGCGAGCAGGGCAAAAAAAGAGTCAGACCCTTGCAAAAAAAAGGTGGTGTCATGATAAGCAAAGTGAAAAGTTGTGAAAGTCGCACTTTAAAAAGGCAAAAAAAAATAAAAAGGGACAGGAAATCAGTCGAGACAGAGAAGGCGTGAAAGATACCAAAGCCAGGCGACTCAAAGCAAGAGGAAGAAGAAGAAGAAAAAGTCAAGGAAATAAAAGTCTGAAGAGGAAAGGATTGGAGAGAAGACAGAGAAAATTCAAGGGGAGCCAGCAAGAAGAAGACAAAAGGAAATCATAATTTCAAAAGGCAGAAAAAACCAGAAATATGAAAAGGTTCTGTTTTTAGGTGAAACCTTTCAAGTACAGAACCATCAGGGTAGAGCAGTAGATGAGCAAGGCCTCTAATCTGGGAACAATCGAAGAGACTTGGAAATCAAAATAAGATTTCAAAGAGTTTTCAATAAGTTCAAAAAACAATCTGAGAAATTAAGAAGACCTCTGAAAATATGATATATCGGTTCAAGGAAGTAAGGACCCCAGAAAGATAGAAAAGTCTGAGAAATAAGTCTGAATTGACTTAAGAATCACAAAGGAGGAAATCATAGAAAGACCCGAGGTAACTCAGATATCAGATGAGGTCTGACAAGACTTAGATCGAAAGAGAAAGAAAAAAGATCTGAAAAATCGAAAAAAATTATAAGAAAACTAAAAAATAAATAAAGTCTGAATTGACTTAAGAATCAATAAGTCCTGAAAGCATAGAATGATCTGAAATATCTGAGATATCAGATGAGATCTGACAAATCTAAGATCGAAAGAGAAAATAGAGATCTGAAAAATCGAAAACAAATTATAAGAAAACTAAAAAAATATAAAGTCTGAATTGACTTAAGAATCTGAAATTCCTAAAAGTATAGAATGATCTGAAGTATCTGAGATATCAGTTGAGGTCTGACAAGACTAAGATCATAAAAACATCAAAGAAGTCGAAAGAGAAAGAAAAAAGATGTGAAAAATCGAAAAAAAAGTATAAGAAAATTTGAGATACCCGAGAAGTTCGATGTGGTTAAAGGAATTAGAGAGAGTTTTGGGCTAATCTAAAAAATCAGAGAGACACCACAGAGATCCCTTAATTTCAGAAAATTCTAAGAAAACAGGGAATGAAATCTGGAACTCAAAAAAAATCTGTTAAGCTTCAGAAAGAATAGAAAAAGTTGCACAGATCTGAATGATCCCAGAAACGGGAGAAATCCTCAAGAAATCTGAGAGATCTGTAAACCGGAAAAACCTAGCAAATCGGCGGGGAAAAAGTTTTTCTCAAAGTCTAGAAAATCCTACAAGAAAAATTAAGGGAAAGGTCAGGGATAAAATCTAACGGAATATTGTGTCCCCTCTCCTAGCAAATTTTGATTGATAGAGAAAGAAAGAAAAGTAGAAGAAGAAGAAGAAGAATCCTCAGAAATATTTCTTTCCATTGATTTCATTTTGGCTTTTCATGTTTGGCCAAATTAATTGGAAATCAAGCCAGACGGCAGACAAGACAGCCGCAAATCCTAATAAATTAACTGCTCCTTCTTCTTCTTCTTCTTCTTTCTCTACTTCATCATCATTATCATCATCGTCATCTTTAATTTCTTTGCCACTGTCAATTATGAGGAATTGAGGCGTTGACCAGGCGATTAATTTTGTTTGCTGCTCTATTCTTTTGAGGTTTCTTTGAATTGCAAAAAAAAAGATAAAATTTCGTGGGAAATTTGAATTTAGCTGCTAAAAAAAAACGCTTATACGCCACGTGGACACCAAAAAATTCTCCGAAAACAAAATTTTCGACTATTCAAAAAAAAAGTTGCCAATTCAAAATTCAAGGTTTCTCAACGCATCACTCATACGACCTGTGTGGCCCAGTCAATTCGTTTTAATCAGCCAGGACAAACCAGAAAAATCAAACAAATATCACGTATACGACCCATAAGCATCAAAAGTCTAGCCAAGTTATTACCAATTGCGGTGGGCCAAAATCTGTTCGATAATAAAGGAAAATCAACAAATATTATAAATATCGTTCCTAACCTCAAAAAAAAAACACACATTTTGACTCTTTCGATTCACTCGCAAAATTGTCCCAAAAAAATGGAAATACCAATGGAAATCCTTGGCATCCTACAAGGAAGCTGCTGTCCTGCTGTCTCCGAAATTCCTATTTAGCTTATTAGGAGGCATTAAGCGCAGGATGTGATTCCCATAAAAACCAAAAAGACGAAGAAGAAGAAGAAGAGAGAGGAAAAAATGAAAACGCACACGGATGTTTATAAGAAAATAAAAAGCAGCCAGGAAAATCATAAACCTAAATAGATTCTAAGGGTTATTTCCATGTACCCCCCCCCCTCCCCCTGAGCCGCTGTTATGCCGTTAACAACGTTTACAGTTACAAATTTGGTGAAACAGGAAAATTGCTGAAAATCCACCAAGGCGAAATGGGAAAGCAACAGGCACAAAAACATGACGAAGCCCAAGTTGAAGAAGAAGCAGCAGCAGCTGTGCCAAAACAACTTGTACACCTGCCTCCCCCCCCCCCCCCTCAACCCCTCACTCCAGCAGCATAGCCCAAAAATGCCACACTTCTTTCATTCTGTCTCTTTCGCACACTTCAAGTCATTCAGCTGCTTCCTTTAGGTGTGCTCACACACACACACGCACACATATACACGTACACACACATGCACACCTCCTTAATCTTCTCAGGCTGTGCTCGCCCAACCGCGCGCCTTGCCAGCCAGTCAGCCTGTTGCTTTGCCAACGCTCGTCTGCCCAGCCCAGCCCAGCCAGCCAACTCAATGCCAGCTGCGCTGCCCCGCCTCAGTCAAGGCTGCGATGACGTCGCTGCCTAACGGTTGTTCAAAGCCACTGTCAAGGCAAGGCCCGACGCAGCCTGGCCTGATGAGTTATTTATTTTCTCTCTTCTCTCTTCTCATTTTTAGACTCTTTTCGAAGAAAAAGGAGTCTATTCACTTTGCTCTGATGTTTGTAACGCACAGAACCAAACATCGTAGACCCACAAAAGTTACATCTAGAATACTTAGAATCACTAGAGGAGTCGATATAGCCATGTCCGTCTGTCCGTCTGTCCGTCTGTCCGTCTGTCCGTCTGTCCGTCTGTTTCTATGCGATTTACTCCGTCGTCTTAAAAGCTATTTTGCTGAAACTTGGTATTTAGCCTTCTTTTTTACCTAGGTAGTACACTAGTTTGAATCGGTCGGATCGGACCACTATATCATATAGCTGTCATACGAACCTAAATCGGTTTAGGCAATAACTTCCACATTTATTATCCGATCCTTTTGAAAATTGGCATGCGTGTGTTTTATAAAACGATAGATAACTGTACCAAATTTTGCCCGGATCGGATGACTATATCTTATAGCTGTCATACGAACCTAAATCGGTTTAGGCAATAGCTCCCACATTTATTATCCGATCCTGTTCAAATTAAGCACGCATATGTTTTTTATAGCAATTAATATAAATACCAAATTTTGTAAGGATCGGACTACTATATCATATAGCTGCCATACGAACCTAAATCGGTTTAGGGAATAACTCGCACATTTATTGACTGATCTTTTCAAAACTCGGCCAACACGTTTTCTACATAAATATACGCGTTTGTACTCAATTTTATTAAAATCGGACTACTATATCATATAGCTGTCATACAAATCGAAATCGGCCCTATTAACTGACCAACCCCGTTCATGTGATTTACGGCAGAAACAACTTCGAAAAGAGTCTGTAATCTTCGGCACCCCGAAGATAACGTTGGGATTTTTTTTATTATTTTTCGGTTAGGCTCGCTCATACCACATTTTTTTTTTTGGTGTTGTTGTTGTTTCGCCTTTGCCTAGGCAACACAGCCAGTCTGACAAAATATAAAAAATTCGCTCTTCTTCTTTTTCCTTGGTTTCTGTTTTTTTTTTTTTTTTTTTTTTTTAAGCGAAATAAATGAAGACTCCGTGGGATTAGATCAAATGTCGTTTGATTGGTTGTTTGGCCCGGTATTTTGTCAAGTGTTGGCGCATGTTGAAAAAAAAAAATATATAAAAATAAAATAAGCCAAAAAAGAAGAAAAGAAAGGAAGGAAAAAAAAAATAGCCCGCAATTACAGGAGAGGCGAGTAAATCCACAGGTGTCATAATTTTTTATTTCCTTGGTCAAGATAAAGAAATAAATTTCTTTAGTGCCTTTTTTTTATTTCTTGGCCAAATAAAAAAAAAACAATTTAATAACTTAAACAAACCAGCAATTAACTTGCCAATTAGCAACTTCTTCTTTGGCACAAAGGAAAATTTCAACTTTTCACATTTTCAGCGAAAATGCGCAAAACTCGACAGAAACTTGCTGGGGAAAATGGAGGACGAAAATTTACCGAATTTCTAAGAAATTCCTCAAATATTTAAAAGACCTCCAAAGTTTCCCCTCCGCTTATTTTTATCGATTTTTTTTTTTAGTTAGGCGATTTAATTAATTTATTTCTTAACTTTTTTTTATTTAATTTTATTTATTTTATTTTATTTGATTTATTTTATTTTTTTATTTTGTTTTGTTTTATTTTATTTATTTTAATTTATTTTATATATTTTAATTTATTTTATTTTATTTATTTTATTTATTTTATTTATTTTATTTATTTTATTTATTTTATTTATTTTATTTATTTTATTTATTTTATTTATTTTATTTATTTTATTTATTTTATTTATTTTAATTTATTTTATATATTTTAATTTATTTTATTTTATTTTATTTTATTTATTTTATTTATTTTATTTATTTTATTTATTTTATTTATTTTATTTATTTTATTTATTTTATTTATTTTATTTATTTTATTTATTTTATTTATTTTATTTATTTTATTTTATTTATTTTATTTATTTTATTTATTTAATTTTATTTTATTTTATTTGATTTTTTTTATTTAATTTTGCTAGTTTTTCCGCTTAATTTTTGTGAACTTTTCCAAGTTAATCAGATGATTGTCAGGGGCAAAGCATTTGACAGTTGACAGGAAGACGAGAGCGAAGCCGGCGCGATTGTCAAACCATGCCAGTGGCATTGGCATTGGCGTGGCGTGGCGTGGGCGGGGCTGGCGGGAAAAGGGCTGGAAAATTGTTGTCGCATTGTTTTCAATTCACTTTTTGCCAGTCGGAAAATTAGAAAAGCCCTGACAACTTTGGACAACTTCAACTGCCTGACTTTGACTGAGTTCATTTCATGAACACATTTCAGATTGACTTTTTTCCCCCCTCTCGCTCACCTCATTGTCTCTCTCTCTGTCTTTCTCTATCTGGGTGTTGCTGTCTCTGTCTGTGAGTATATCGTTGTGTTCTGTCTGTCTAATAGCTGTCAAATTTTAGTTCAAATAAAATGCTGGTGGCTGGGAGCACCACACATGACATTGATAGTGACGATGACATTGGCAGAGAATGCAACTGCAAAAGCAAAAAAGAGAAGGACAACAGAAATGCTCAAACCCAAAGCTCTGGGAAGATGCTGGCCCCTCCGGGTGACCGTGTGCAGGCCAGGCCAAGCCAGGCCAGGGTACGTTTTCCATGTCGAATGTATGAGTAACTTTGGAATCAATTTAATCGCATTACCCCGCAATCAGTCCAACAAAAACCAATTCGACCAGAAAGCGAGAGAAAGGGACGGAGCGATGGGTATGGGGTGTGAGACATGGAGCAATTGAGATGGAGAGAGTGAGATGGGGATGGGGGATGGAATGAAGCCAACTGGCCAAAGAGTTGGTCAGCTTGTCAGTTTGGCTACCACACACACACACACAGATACACCCACACACACACACACACACACACATATATAGACACTCACACACACACCCACCCACATACACGAACAGAGAGAAACGCATACGAGTAACTGCACATTTGCGGCCCTGAAAAATCATGCAAGCTTTAAGCGATTTCCATTTTTTCTCTCTCTCTTTCTCTCTTGCACTCTCCCTTTTCGGGCTCTTTCCAATTTACTTGCTCTGTGTGTGTACTTGTGCGTGATTGTGCATGTCTCTGCATGTCTATGCATGTGAGTTTTTCATTTTTCGAATTTGTTTTAAGCTTCTGCCACACCACAACTCTCCCTCACCCCCCCCCCCCCCAAAAAAAAAATAAAAAATCCCCCGCAATTTTTACTTACCCCAAAAAAAAAAAACAAAAACACAGAAATTAGAAAACATTTCAAAGCAATTACTTGGTTTTTCCTTCTCTCTATTTCAATTTTTTTTTTTTTTTTTTAATAGATTTTAAAAACTGCAAATATTTGCAAGTCGACAAGGAAAACAAAGGGAAAAGACTGGAGAAAAGAATTTTTGGAAATTGTTTGAGTTGCTTTGATTTGATTTTCGAGTGTGTCGACATGTCTATTCCTGTCCAAGTCGGTACAGTCTGAGTGGGAAGCAAAAAGAAAGTACAGTTTGTTTGTTAATTTTTTTTGTATTTTCCATTTTCTTGTGTTTATTTTTAAATTCAATCAAAACTAATGGCAGCAAGTACAGTCACTCCTGAGAAGTTAAAAGGCTTCCATTTTCATTAGTTCTAGAAGAGGTCTGGGACTCTCAGGGCGGGTAGAAAGGGTTCCAGAAATCTTGCATAATTCAAATTCAAATTATTTTGTTATAAAAAATTCATCGACTAAATTGCCAAATCGAATCAAATCGATGGCACACACGCACACCCACCCAAAAAAAAAAAAATAAGAAAACGAAGAGATTACTAAAAACAAAATAAGCAAAAATCGATAAGCTTAACAGTTTGTCAAGGACAGCAAAGGCAGAAGGCAAGCCAGCCAGTCAACTAGGGAGACGGACAGAGCGGGGGAGGGGAGGGGAGGGGGGGTCTTCAAAAGTAATCCAAATAACAAGTGAGCCAAGGCAAAAACAAAAGAACTGAATTTTAAGCATAAATTGAGATGATGTTTGCCTGGAATTGATATTGATTTTGATTTTGATTTTAATTTTACAAAAAATTCTCTAAAATTCGAAGAAGACGAAGAAGGCAGAAACTAATCTGACAAATTTCAAGACGTTCTTCTTCTTATTCTTCGTCATTAAAACGATGAAAGGGACAGCAAAATAATCCTTTCTCAATGCTGACTAATTGTCGATAAACCTGGAATGGATTCAATCGGAAATTGTTGAAGGAAAGTCGAAATGAATTCAGCATGAAAAACTAAGAAAGGATTAAGTTGGCTCTTTTTTTGAGTCAAAGCTTGAAGGCTAGAAAAACGGACTTGGTGATGAGCAGATCCTTGCAGATCCTTGAGAATTCATAAAGTCACCAAGGAGAGCTGTTTTGAGGGCTGAGAAATTCCAGTCATGTCAGGCGAAAAGTATTTCCTTACCAAGAATGAATTTGGAGTCAAAGCTTGAAGGCTAGAAAAACGGTTGGTGATGAGCAGATCCTTGCTATATCTTTCCTTTTGAAATCTCTGAGAATTCATTTCATTTGAGAGCTGAGAAATTCCAGTCATGTTAGGGGAAAAGTATTTCCTTCCTGACATTCTCAAGCTAAAACCAAGTCAAGAAGTCACCAAGTATTTTTTTCTATTCCTTTTGGAATATATCCATACAAATAAAGTTGAAAATCTGCTGAGAATCTTCTCAATTGAAATGATTTGATTTGATTTGATTTTCTCTGTGGCTTCTTAACCATTAAAAGTAAATCTGGGCAATCATTGAACTGCATCAAACTGAATTAAAGCCAAGTCAACTCGACTCAGCTTAGCTCAGCTCAGCTCAGCTTGGCTCGGTTCGGTTTGGTTTGGCTTAGCTCAACTCGAATGTCTTGGTCTTGTCTTGGTCGACTCAATTTGATTTGAAAATGAAGTAAAAGATGAGTAGACAATTTGCAATGTCTTTGGATTGATGGAATTGCTCTGTGTTTATATTGGCCGGGAAGCGGGCTTTGCCCACAAAATCGTTGGCCAGGCAAACAAGGCAACGAGCTGTCTGGGTCTGGTTGGGCCAATCAGCCTTTCAGACACGAAAGTCGAGAACGCCACGTTTATTAGCATACAATGTTCTGGAATTTTTCTCCTTTTCCTTTCCTTTCTGGGCAAAAAAAAAGGACAGCACCGAGAAGAGGAATAAGAAAAAAAAAGGAGCGCGCAACAAGTCAAAAGGGGATCCAAAGGACGCTGAATAAACAGCTGCTGTGGCAAATAAAATAAGGAAGGACTCGCTGGGAAGGCCACAAGGGCAGCCAAGGCAAGGCCCAAGGGCAACAGGAAGAGGAAGACGAAACTCGAGAGCAAAGGCGAAATGAAAAGAGAGCGCGAACATCTTGAAGAAAACCGAAACAAATAGGGTGGAGAGAAACGGGGGGGGACAGAGTGACAGGCCAGAGTCTGATATACCCTGGAGTTACTAGATGGAATTACAAAGATCCCTCAGGGCCACCAGGTGGCAACTCTGGCTAGCCAAGCTTAGCCAAGAATTTCTAATCCTTAAAGTAATTGCAAAGCACACGAATACACTTGCAAGTGCGCCATCGGACGGCGGACTAGTCAGACTGTACGCAACTGTACGCCCAGAGGAAATGCAGGCTTGGACATGGCTTCTGTATTCCTAGACAGATTTGCTGCAAGTTTCAGATAACAAATGAAAGATTTTTATTTAATTTCCAACATTTTCTGGCAAAATTAAATTGCAGAGCCCTGCGCATTCTTTGGGAAACCTGTGAAGGGCAAAGAACGAAATTCGACTCGCATAACCCCATTTTTTTTTTTCTTATTCCATTGTTCAAGTTTTCTCCGAACGACTTAATTAGTTTCCTTTTTCAAAAATTAATAAATCCAGTTTTGTCACCTTTCCTTATTTTTGCAAATCATTTCAATAAATTCAAAAATTCCTGAGATTTCCCTCGACTTGTTTTTTTTTTTTTTTTTTTTTGTCCCCAGTCTATTCCGGTTCCTTTGTGCCTTTGTTCTGCCTTTCGGGCTAATAGTCGAGCTTCAAATTTAGTAGATTCCTGGCTGCAGGACAAAGCCAATGAAACGTTTTGTTTGCCGTGTTTCCAGCGACTCGTTAATTTTCTTCTTCTTCTTTTTCCACTTCCTCCTGCCTTCGTGTGTGAGTGTGCTTTTTCTTGCTTAACTTTAATATGAGCTTATTGGCTTTGGCACGCACCCGAGAAAAGAAGCAACAACTTTTTTTTCTTTGCTTGCCTCAAATTTGACGACTTCAGCAATTTTTCGTTTAGTCGGGGAATTAAAAGGGCGTGAGGCTTAAGGGGCGGCGTTGGAGTGTGAGAGAGAGAGAGAGAGATATCAATCCCCCCACTGTATCCAGAGGAGCATATCGTTATTGCCATCCATTCCAACCCATATGAGGCAGCTCGTCTTGGCCTGCTTAAGTAAAATCGCGTAATGAAATTTTCGGTTGAATTTGAGCTTGAAATACTCCGAATTGGCTACTGATTTATCTCCTGTTGCGGTTCAATTGTGCCCATGTGTGTGTGTGGCAAGCCAACTTTCCGCTTACGTAAATGATGATTGAGACTTTCACTCTCTCTCTCTTTTTTTGTGGTTGGAAGAAAAAAAAAAGTGCCTCAATTTAAAGTGGTTTTAGTTTTTTGTGAGAGAAAGAAAATAAAGCCTTCAAGTGGCTGATTCAAATTGATGGTAAAGTTGGCTTAGTTTGTTTTACGTTGATTGCCTGCCGTTTGAATAATTTGCGAAACAAATTTTCCAAACCAAATAGAAAAGATAAATCATAGTTAGAGATAGTTTTTCCCACCTCCTTCTCACCATTGGCCTGAAGTAGGCCTAAGAATAGCCCAAAAGACTTGAAAATCTCTACTTTACTCCGAGCTGCTCAAAACTCTAAGATGATACTAAAACCTTATTGGTTTTATTATAAGGAAAATCTTAAGATATTCTCAATATTTGAAAACATTCTAGGGTTCTATTTTTATATGTTCTAATTCATTTTATTTTCTTGTCTATTTCAGGAAATCTTCAACAAATTTTAAGGTAAGATTTTAATATTTCTTATCTATAATTATATATTTCTTTAATCTATATAGAATAGTCCAAGATATACCAGATACTTCTAAGAGTTTAATTTCCTTTCACGCTCTAAATAACGTCATGGCCTTTGATGCCTTTTCCTGATTCCTAAATAATTTTTATGGAACCTTCAAATAGATCCCAACTATAATATCTATATAATAATATCTGTATAATTATATCTATATAATAATATCTATAAGATCTTGGAATTTTTTAAGACTTTTCCTGCCTTTCTCGCTCCCAAAATAAAGTCAAGCTCTGACAAAAAATCATGGACTTTATGACATTTTCCTGCTTTCTTTATTATTTCAATGGAACCTTGAAAGAAATCCAAATTTTACATAACTTTCCCACGTCATATAAGCCAATTGGATAACCCCAAAATGGTCTAGGATAACTTGGAAATTTTCAAGACTTTTCTCTCCCCTTCTCCCTCCCAAAATATTATCAAGCTGTTACGTAACGTCATGGTCTTTCTTGCCTTAAAATAGATTCGAATTTTGCATAACCCTCACACAACTTGTTAGCCAACTCGATAACTCCAAAGGCTCTTAATTTCTTTACAAAAAAAAAACCCTTTCGATTTTCTTCTTTAACTTTGGTTGTGGATTAATTTTTCTGAATATTCAGAGCACATTGGGATATGATGTGTAATTGGCAAACGTAAAAGAGAGCAACGATTATTTGCCGCATTTCATTCGATTTAAAATCAAGTATACGCCGTGTGTATGCGAATGTGAATGTGAATTATTCAACTTGATGCACTTAATTTTCCGCAGAGCCATAAAGTTTCACGTCACGCGTAATTAAGTAATTTAACGAGCAGATGCCTCACATTTCCATTACTTTAATTATGTTATTGATTGATTGACCGTCCGGCTGAATGAAACCAGCGGCCAACTCAGATAATGCCTTCGCCATTTTGCAGACCATTCCAGCCAGCCACCTGCCACCTGCTATCAGCCACCTGCTATCAGGCAAAGTAAACTGTTGCATACGATTATGTTTGAGTCATTGTTATTTCACGTTCCATTGACTGTGATTATGCAGTTATAGTTATCGTTACGTTTGAGGCGTGTCGGGCACATGTCTCGTTTCGGGGCATTCGATTAAATGCAGCAAGTGCAAAAGGATTAAATTTAATTTGCATTGGCTTGGAGGTTGCTTAGTTAACTTCAAGCTGACAGGGGATTGCGGCATTACTGAGACTTTTTTTATTTACACTTTCGCCACTCTCTCTCTCTCTCTCTCTCTCTCTCGCTCAATTACATCTAATTACTTGGCGTGGAGGAGAAGGAGAACGAGAAGAAGAAGGAGGGGGCAGGAGTGTCTAGTCTTGGGCCAATCCTGGGACTTGTAAGCAACCAATTTTATTTAACTCTTGTTGCTGAAAACAAAATACAAAATGAGAATGGCAAAAAGATAAGCTCAAACCAAACACTAAGGACAATAACAAGGACAACAGAGCATACAGACAAGAACAAAAAATTGCTTCTATCTGGCAGCAAAAATCTTAAGTAAAACGCTTGGCTGGGCCGAGGGTGTGAAGATGAATGAAGATGAAGAAACAAAATGTATAGAAATGGCACAGTATCTGAAGGAAAAGTACCAGCACGGAGAGTACAAATCAAATAAGGACTATGTAGCTGAAGGGAGGCAAGACCGACTGGTCTGAGGCGAGGCTGTCATGTCTGAGTGGCGGTGGCGGTGGGCGGAGTGAGCTGGGTCTGGAACTAGATAAGCTCTGGAGTGGGCGGAGAGAGAGACTGAGACAACCAAGCAATTGGAATGACCTAGTCAAAAACTAAGAAGATTGTCCTTAGAAGTTATAAGATTGGAAAGTTCTCCAAGTGGAAGAGAGACAGAGACCGTAGGAATTGAGAAAAAGGTTTTTTTTTCTCACTATCTCCAGAGCAAAAGAAGGTAAGAATTCCTAAGATGGGAAAGCTAGAAAGAATGGTGCGAAAACTAAAAAAAAAAGACCGAGACTGTACCTAAATGAAGTGGCAAGATATTCGAGAGAAAAAATAAAAATCTTTAAGGTAGGAAATTCTTAGAATAAAGAAAGAAATTCTACCTAAATGAACTTAGTGATAGAAGACCAACGGAGGTCTCATTCAGAGAGGGAAGAAAGAGACACAGAGACTGTACCTAAGTGCAGTGGCAAGAGTAAGCCTAAAAATATTCGGACTGGGAAGGTTCTGATTCAGTGTATCCAAAACAGGAATCTGTTAGATAGAAATGTCTTCGAAGAAAGGGGAGACTGTACCTAAAAAGAGTTGAAATAAACTGAGTGATAGAAGAGCAATGGAGGTCTCATTCAGAGCCTCTATTAAGATAGGAGGGAAGAAAGAGATACAGAGACTGTACCTAAATCCAGTGGCAAGAGTAAGCCTAAAAATATTCGGAATGATTCAGTGTATCCAAAACAGGAATCTGTTAGATAGAAATGTTCTCGAAGAAAGGGGAGACTGTACCTAAAAAGAATTGAAATGAACTGAGTGATAGAAGAGCAATGGAGGTCTCATTCAGAGCCTCCATTAAGATAGAAGGGAAGAAGGAGACACAGAGACTGTACCTAAGTGCAGTGGCAAGAGTAAGCCTAAAAATATTCGGAATGATTCAGTGTATCCAAAACAGGAATCTGTTAGATAGAAATGTCTTCGAAGAAAGGGGAGACTGTACCTAAAAAGAATTGAAATGAACTGAGTGATAGAAGAGCAATGGTGGTCTCATTCAGAGGAAGAGATATGGGATAGGCACAGATCTGCCTACCTGAAGCTAGGTAAAAAAATTTAAAGCTGTTCCGAGGTTAAGGAACTGAGACTCGAGTGAGCAGAGAAACTTCAGAGCTTAGAGCTAACCAGAGACTCGAAGCGAACTCGAAAAGAGGAAGAAGTTTTCGAATGCCAAAGGTTTCATAAATAAAAAGTCTTGCCCAACTTCATTCCCAAGCAACTGGGGCGTAATGGCGGTGGCCCTTCCACTTCGCTGCTATTTTCCGGGCTAGTCCCAGTGCAAGAATGAAAAATGGCTTAAGCCAAAATGGGAGTGCGTGGGTCTCAGACTTCTGGGAAAGGGTTTTAGCTCACCACCCCTAATGCCAGTTTGTTTTTCTTATTCCTTTTGGTATTTTCCCCGGGCCGTCCTAAATTTGCTGTTACGTTAATTGTTTCACGTTTAAAATGTCTTTGACTTGTTGAGGCCAGTCTCGAGTCTCGAGACTCCAGACTCGACTCGACTCGACTCTATTAGTTTTAATTAAACACCTGAGCGTCTGAGCGAGCTAATTATAGTAAATGTTTTCTTTTCTCTTCTTTTCATACTTTTTCTTGTGTATTCTCACCTAGATGTGAATATAGATGCTCCTTTTCATTAACGTAATTAATACAGACTTGTTTAATAACAATTAAAGAATTTCAAATCCATTTAATCAATAAAAACGAAAATAAATAAATCGTCCCTTTCAAGGTTGATGAACATCATTAAATAAAGAGCGACAAAAAACAACAAAAAGGACAATAAAAATTATTTGCTCAAAATGAAGAATATGAAGTAGTAGAAGATTGGGAAGGGGGGGCGAGGGGTAAAGCCAATGAAGAGATATACAAAAGCAGGATTAAAACTTTTTTCCCCCACCAACCCAAAAAATAAAAAAATGAAAGCCACCAACACTGTCACCATCATCATCAGCATCATCATCAGGAATGTCATTTCTCTAGCCCCAACGGGCCGCACAGCTCTCCCCGTTCATCATCGAGTGGCTCATTCATTTTCCCGACTAAAATCCGCGTAGTTGCACTTCATTTTCAAACGCCACGTTCTTTTTTTGTTCTTGTTTTTTTTTGTTTATAATAAAGCGTGTACAGGACTCAAAGTACAGCCCACGACAAGCCCGGACAAGCACGGACAAGCAGAGAACACAGAACACAGAACAGAGAACAGCGAGCATAAAGCGAGTACACAACGCGTGGAGTACCGTTAAGCTACACTACCGAATTTCCTGATAGACAAGGCAAAAAGTAAATGCAAAAGAGCAGAGCCAACGCGAGTGGGTTAGGTGGGTAGGGGAAGACGGGGCGGCAGCAAAAGTTTTTTTCTCTTTTCCCTTTATTTTTTTTTTACCCAAATAAACGCACGTTTTTCACAAGTTTACGCCAGCTTTTCCAAACCCGCCCAGCCCCTTTGATAGAGACGGGCCTTTTTATTTTTTTTTGGGTGGGTAACCTTTTTTTGAAAGAACTTAACTACCTTTCAGAAAAGTATCAAAAACAACGCATAAAAATACGCAGCAAAGTTTGCGCAAGTTTGGAGAAACTGTTTAAAAATATACTGGGGCATTTATTTGGTATATGGGAAAGTAATTCAACCGGAATGATCTCGGCAAATACAAAGAACTGCTGGGAAGAAGCTGGTTGGAAGCTAATTGGGTTCGTGGTCCGATTGATTTGATGCTTTTGTGACATTCGAAAGATTTCGCAACCGACCCCAAAAACACTCTTTGGATTTTTCTAGAAAATTCAGTTGGACCAAGCCCCCTAAAAATTCAAGGAACTATTAATAGAAACTAATTGGTCCTGGCTGATTATTTCGTTTTTTTTTTTTTTTGAAAACAAATTCAGGGAGCCCAAATTAATTTTTCCCAGAAAGTTGAGATGAATCAAATGGACCCCAAAGGTTTCACAGAAACTGAACCAAATTGGCTAAAAATTCTTTCTGAAGAAGCCAATAAGGCTTGACTGAAAGATTCCAGAGACCCAAAGGATTTTAAGATGTGCCCTGAAGAAGCCGATTGGTTTCATCCGAGGCCCGAAAGAACTCAAAGAAGTCTGCAGATTTTCTCTGACTTAAAGATTCCAGGAACCCAAAGGAACGCAGGCACAGACCCTTCAAGGGTCGCATGCCTAATAAGAAGAAGAAGGAGACAAAGGAACTTAAGATGTGCCCTGAAGAAGCCGATTGGTTTCATCGACTTAGCTATTTCCGAGGCCCAAAAGAACTCAAAGAAGTCTTCAGATTTTCTCTGCCAGCTAAGCTAAGCCTGATTGGAATCGATGAGTTTCATTGACTTAGAGATTTCAGAGGCCCGAAAGCACTCATATAAGTCTTCAGATTTTCCCTGCCAGCTAAGCTAAGCCTGATTGGAATCATGGACTGACAGACACCCCAATAAACTCAGAGGACCACCAACATTTTCCCCATAAGAAACAATCGATTTTGATTCATCTCAAAAGCTTCTTCACAAATATTTTTACATATTGCATTTCCCTTTCGTTTGTGCTATCAATAGTATCATCCATCGACCATCTTAGTGCGAAAATCAACACCTCCGCTATGGCTATTTTGGGCACATTTCTGTGGGATTATCGAATAATTGCGAATTATATTTCGGTGGCGTGGGAGTAGCCTTGCTATTTTTAGCAATTTTCACACCACATTCAGACAATGTCTGATGGGAAGGGTTAAGACCCTTTAACAATTTTACTGAGATCCTTTTAGACTGCCTGGAAAGACAATATATTTTCGAGAACCTTACAATTATACACTGTGTGGGGAAAGCAAGCAACTCTTGAGAGAAGCTGAAGGAAGCTAATTGGGCTCAGGAGCCAATTGAAAGATTCCCTGGACCCTTCTTTGGGGTCTTGGAAACTGGAATCATTGCATTGAATGAACTCTACCCTTTTTTCCTGAAGAACCAGATGAAACCTAATTGGTTTCCTGGTTTCATTGACATTCGGAAGATTTTGGAGACCCAAAGAACTTACTCTGTTTGATTTCATAGATCCACAATAATTCAATTAGGTCTTAAGATTTCCTCCGACAACTGAAAGACTGAACCTGGAAAACACCTCAATCAATTCAAAGCATTATTAACATTTTTTCTACCTGGAACGTTTGATTCTGATTCATCTCAAAACCCACTTATTTTTTTTTTCTAAATAAGTAATCGATACTTGAAAATATTCACTAAATTGTAAAATGTTTTATCGCGAGAAAATGAATTGATATTTGTATTATATATTTTTTTTGCATTCAAATTGATTTTGATTTAGAACCATATTGCATTTCCCTTACCTATTTTATTGACGGTCCATCGAGTTCACTAAAATTTGAAGTATTATTTTCTCGCTTAGTGCGAGAATCAACACCTCCGCTCTGATTATTTTCGGAGCATTTTTGGTGGGTTTTGCTAATTGCGAATTGTATTTTGATGGTGTGGGTGAGTAGCATTTGCTATTTTCATCCATTTTTACGCTGAATTCAATCGACGTTTTTTTCTTTAAAGCTTAAATCGGTTGTAGTTTTTCTGAGAAATTCAGAGAGATTATAAAATATATAATCGATTCCTTTTGGACTTTCCTATAAGAGTAACTTTTTCCTATGAGAATTTACAGATTTACAGAATTTACAGCTGGGATCTATCCAGTCCAGAGTTAGTGCCAATCCCAGTCATGGAAAATTATTCTTTTATTTTCAAGAACCTCAGAAAACTAGACAGCTGGGATCTATCTAGTCCAGAGTTAGTGCGAGTCCCAGTCATGTAAAGATTATTCTTTAATTTTCCAATAAGAATTGACAGATTTATTTTCAAGAACCCCAGAAAACTAGACAGCTGAGATCTATCCAGTCCAGAGCTAGAACGAGCCCAGACCTGATAAAAGTAGAATCCTCTAATTTCCAATAAGAATTAACAGTTTTTTTTTTCAAGAACCTCAGAAAACCAGACAGCTGGGATCTTTCTAGTCCAGAGTTAGTGCGAGTCCTAGACTATTCAGATCCCAATCTTTCCCCTAGGTAAGGTAAAACAACACCATAAAAAAAAAGAAAATGTAAATGTTTGATTATTTCTTCTTCTTCTTCCTTTTTTTATTTTTATTATTTTTTTTAGTTATTCTTTTTGTTTTCTTCTCTTTTGTGTGTGTTTTTTATGCTTTGGGTTCGTTTTATTTTTGGCCAATCTTTCTCTCTCTCTCCCTGCCTTCCTTTCTCAGGCTAGCCATCTCTTTCTGTCTTGGTTTTATGTACAGAAAATTCGCTACTAATGGAAAATAGTAATTACAATAATTTTGTTGTTGTTGCCTTTCCTTTTCCCTCTCTCTCTGTCTCTCGCTTTGTTTAACATTTCTGGCCTAAGCGTTTTCGGTTGCTTTTGCCTTTTTGCATTATTTATTTTATTGGACGGGTCACACGGACCGTGGCTACTGTGGATGAGGTTGAAGTTAAGGCTGAGGGTGAGGGTGGGGCTAGGCAAAAAAAAAAAAGTTTGCCAAAGAGTGTGAGAGAGAGAGAGAGGCTAGGAAATAGACAGTCTATCAAAAGGCGCAGCGGGGCGGAGAGAAGCTGAATAAAGCAGCTCAAACAAAAGAAGAGAGCATGTGGCATGTCTTGGCACAGAGGGGATGGGGGGGGACCAAACGAAAACAAATATAAAGCTATTACGGTTTTAACACACACACACACGCTGGAATGGAGCACTTGCGAAAAAAAAGGAGAGGGACACACACACACACACACACACACATAGAGGGAGAGGCAGGCAGGCACACGTAGTAAAAATGTCTCTCTGGCTTTGCAGTTGCTGATGTTCCCCTCTCACCTCACCCTCGCCCTCTTACTCTCGCAGTGCCTTAGCTTTCCGTCTTCTCTATCTGTTTGGTGTGTTTATTTGTGTGCGTGCGTGTGGAAATTAATAATAAATCAAAATTAAATGTTTGCTTACTTGACACTTCGAAGCTTTGCTAGCCCCGCTCTCCCCTCCCGCTCCCTCTCCTACCACTCACCCACCCACTCTCTCTCTATCTCTCTCTCTCTCTCCACTTCCTACCACTTTGCCCCATCCCAGACAATTGACTGTACTTTCTCCTGTTGCTTCCTTTTATTTTATTACTTTTTATTTATTTTCATTTTTTTTTCTTCTCTTGTTTTCATTTTACTGCCGTCTTTCGTTTTGATTTCAGTTTTCTTTTCATCCGGCCTTTTTTATGTCTCTCTCTCTCTCTTTGTCTTGGTTTATCTGTAAATGTTTAGCCTAATTCCTATCCAGTCCCTTTGTCCAACCCTCAGCAACCTACTCGCTTCCCTCTTCGCTGACTTTGCCATTTTTATTGTTGTTTAATTTTGTTTGTTTTCTGCTCGTAAATTTTTATTTACAACCTGCAATTATTTGATTCTCTCCGAGCAGGCAATTAATTTTTTGACAATTTTCCCATAAAAATACACAAACAACAAAAACAACAGCAACAAATCATTTAACATAAATAGAAAAGTCATAAAAACATTGGAAACAAAAAAAAAATATATTTTTTCTGTAATTTTTTTTTTCGTTTTTTTCGTTTTTGATTGAATAAAGCACACTCGGTGGCATAATAAAAGCCAAATCAGTTATTGAAAAAAAATTGCCCAACTGATATAAAAACAAATTCAAATTCAGTAATTCACTTTTTTAATCCAAACGAAAAGAGAGAAAAAAAATATTTATATAATAAATAAATCACCGATCAATTGTGCAAAAATCAATTCATAAAAATAAATGTGTATTTAATCAAAATAAAAATGAAGTCGAACGTTAAACTCGGCCGTATCCGAGCTTGTGATACCCTGTAGATGGAATTGAAAAAGAAAAGGTGGTAACCCTAGTCGGATGGTAACCCTAGTCGGATGGTAACCCTGATCGGCTATGTTCACTTAAAACCTCTGATCTTAATATTCCTTTAAGTCTGACAAGCACATTGTTCGCTGTAATGCAAGCACGCCATCTATCGGACTATTCATGCGACCGTTTGCCAGTTAGGCAAGGGGAACTAAAATCTTGACTCTGAAAATTTGTTTTTTGCATATCTCATGTAAATATGGTCCTATTTTAGTCATGTTTGGTATCAATCGAAAGATTTTTAGATGACTAACAACTTTTTGGAATTAACTAATACCAAAATCTTAAAGCTGTGGAAATTACAAGGCTTTGAAAAAGTGAGGGGGTGAAAGGAAAGGCGGGGGGAGAAAAATAAAATAATCTCGAGCAATGTACACACATAAGGAGTCTGATTCCTAAGTTCGGTTATCCTAGCTCTTATGGGCTCTTAGATCTAAGCACTGACATGACTATATCAATTTGGGGGATCTACGATGTCTCCTTCTATATGTTACATATACCCTTACCCTTTCGGTATAGGGTATAAAAAGTAAAAACAAAGAATTTTAGCCCTATGCACTCGGTTAAAAATAATAATGTATTTATTCATTCAATTGACTTTATGAGAGCGGCGAATTGCGCATTGTGAAATTTGATAATTTATTGAAAAATGCAAGAGGAAAAAATTATTGAATTAAATCAAATATATATACATACACAAATCTCTCGACGGCTGATGCCTTAATTTGCCCTATCAAATTTCGTAGAGCTAATTACATGAAGCCCCCGGCAATTTGTAGACTATATATTTGCGTAATTATTGGGTCAACTTTATCAATCCCAGAGGCTCCAATGACATAACAACAGGGAATATCTCGGGCCAGTCTCATTAATTCAAAGGTTTCAACCAAATCAGTCCCATAGAGTCAGTTATAGGGGCTTTGAAGAATCCATCAAGTCTTTCCCTTAAAATCCCAGGAGCTTCAAGGAATTCATCATAGAATTCCAGGGAGACCAATGAATCTCTCAGGGGAGTTATATAAATTCAAGGTCTAACCCATAGAGTCAGAGGGCCTCTAAAGAACCGATAAAGTCTAACCCATAAAATCATCTAACTCCAAGGAATTCATCAAGTATATTCCAGGGGCTGCAAGACATCATCTTCAGGTAATCATTCAAACCAATCTATTGAAACCTAGGGTTTCAAGAAAACAATCGAGACTCACAGGAGCTCTGCGGAAAGAGTCCCAGAAGTTGCCAGGAATCAATTTCAATAACCCAGGAATTCCAAGGACTTGAGTTCGAAGATTCAATGAGTCACAGGGTTTCCATAATACTTGCATATGTCTTATCAAAACTCGGGGAAACAGCTCATAAATCCTTTCAAAATCATCTCATATTTTCATATATTTGGGCAAACCTAGAAAATTAAAGACTTAGATAGGTCTCAAAGGACTCATCAAAACTCTGGAACAAAGATGTGTAAGGCAGTCTAGTCCATAGGAGTCGGATGCCTGAGTGTTCCTCATAAAGCTTTGGGGAATCTAGCAAGGAATCTTAGATAAGAGATAACCACAGAGCTCCCATTAGTCTGAGTATTTCTTATCTCACTCTCAATCAAGTCACTCCCTCAAAATTCAAAAGGGCTTAATGTGCCTCAGTCTAACTTATCAAATTTGAAGGAATCTATTTATTCATACCAAAAGGTTTCCAACTGCCTAAGTAATCCTATGGAAATTTTAGTGAATCTCAAGACCTTCAATTGTGAAGGTCTCTCAAAAAAAGACATAGGAACTCTCAGGAACCTTAAGATGGATATCGAACTTCTCAGGAAAAAAAGTTCCCAAGAGTTCCTAAGAGACCTTCAAAATTGAAGGAACCTTCTCAGGAAAAAAAAGTTCCCTAGAGTCTTCAAATTTGTCAAACTGGAAAGGTTTTTTTTCAACTCAAAAATTTAATTTAATCTGTATAAAATTTTATACTGTCAAAAATCGAATTGAAGAAACCAGCTGACATATCTCAGCACCAAGCAAGGCAATCTTTGCCCAATTGTCCAGACCGCAATAAGGCCAACTTTTGGCCAAAACATTTCGGCCAAACAAAAAGAACAGGAAGAATAAGAAGAAAACTCAAATTGAATTATTGAAATCAAGTCAAAAATTAAATATATAAAACGGCCATTTACCCTCGAAAAATCGTATCCCTTATTCAACATTCAATTTAGATAATTGAATAAACTCGAAACGCTGTGAAAATCGCCCAAAAATGGCTACCAAAAATTGTGGGGAGAAAACAAAAAAATAAAACAGGAATTGAAATTTGTTTTAAGAAAAAATTTCAAAATTTTCAAAATCAAAAAAAATAAATAAATAATTTTGGATTCATTCTTGTTTCTTATTTGTGTTGAAAACATTTGTCAAGTGGGGGGAAATCCCCGCTGCCAGGCAGAGGAACACCAAACAATGTTGAGCAAATTTATTTATTCACTCATTTATTTCATTGCCCCAAGGACTAAATGCAATTTATTTCACTTTATCAGTCAAGGGGGAAAAATTTATAAAAATAATAAAGAAAATGTCAAGAAAAACATTTTTCCTTTTTTTTTGCAACTTTTTTGTACTCACCTTTTTCTTTTTTTGGAAAATATTTGAAAAACGTTTTTGGGCTTCACATGAAAATTTATCAGTTTATTCGGTTGCAATTCTGATTTCAAATCAAAAGTAAATTTTCTTACATTTTTCTTCACTTTCGAAAAAAAAAATTGTTTTCTTCTTCACTCACACTTTGGATTTTTTCTTTTTTCAAAAATAAAAAACAAAAAAAATTTTATTTATTTTTATGATTTTTTTTTTTTTTTTTGCACAAAATCGAATTTTATTGTTTGTGATTTATGGAAATCACTCGGAATATAAATTTACACTTTCTGATTTTGAAATAATTTTTGGAATTTTGAATGTTTCAATTTACCGAATAGTATTGCTGTTGTTGTTGTTATTGTTTGGCTAAATGTGTGCGTGTGGTTTGTGTGTGTGTTTGTTGTAATGCTGAGGGAAATTGAACTGTTTGTCGCAAAGTTGCTCAGTGCAGTGAATCGGTGAAGCAGATGGCAGCGCCAATTTGTATTTTGTGTGGCCAGCAGCGACGACGGTGAGCACGAGAATGACGATGAAACGACGACGAAAGAAAGCAACGAGCTACGCTACCCAAGCGACGAGGAGCCAGCCCCAAACGATGCCGCGTCGACGACCATTCAGCAAAACGCAAGCCGACGGCCACAGACAAGAGTGCGTCGGCAGAGGCAGGACCACACACACACACACACACATACAGGCACAAGGCAAAGCCAAAGCCAAGGTAGCCGACGACGACGACGACGATGCTGCGGCAATGGGCGAATCGAGCGTCGAGCGTCTCGAACTCAAATCGCTTCAATTTCAATTTCGTGCGTGTAAGCGAAAGAGGCGTGGGAGAGACAAATGAAGGAGACTGCAAAACATTTGCTAAAGAGCTGTTGCTTTGCTCTGCTGCTGATTCTGCTGCTGCTGCTGCTGCTGCCGCTGCCGCTTCTGCTGTTGCTTTCGTTGTTGTTCGTTTCGTTTTGGTGTTGTTGTGCTGCTGCAGCCTTGCTCGGCTCCCGGCTTGGCGAATGTTTCGGGTTTGCATGTATGTGTGTGTGTGTGTGTAGGCTTGTGTATCTGCCATAGAAACGCAACAGTGCCGACAAAACACTGGCACACTGCTTCAAAGCCAAAGGCAACTGCAATTAAAATAAATAAATACATTTTTCAATCTATTTGATTTTCCTTTTGTGTTATTTATCATCTTCTTCTGAAATTGCTGAGCTTCAAATTTAATAAAAAAAAACCTATTGGGGTGTTCTCTTCTGGGACCAAATTCGAGCTTTCCCGAAATTGAAATACCCTGTACCGCTAAAGTCTGCAAAATTTTTCTGCATATCAGCAAATTTTGCCTATCATTGGACTCAATTCGGGCGTTTCCGACATTAAAATACCCTGTCTCGCTAGTTCTATTTAGGTCTTCCTTCTAATTAGAATAAAATTTCCAGCCAACTTTTTCTTTCTATTAGGAGAGTATGTGGTTCAAATTTGGTTATCCTAGCTTATTGAGTCTTTGAGATATTGAAGATTATTGAAATGTTAACTAATGGCTCCCCCGAAGGGACGGGTGGTCAACATAAAACAATAAGCTTGCCCTTTCTATAGATTCTATATGAATTCTATATACCAAATCTTATAACTCTAGCTTTTGTAGTTTCTGGATTCGTTGAGACGGACAGACGACCGGAACTCGTATGGACGGACATGGCTATATCGACTTCGAAATTTACCCAAATAAATGACCATGAACAACTTCTGAGAATGAAAAATAATTCACAAATTTTGAAATACTACTTTTAGCACTCAAATCAATCAAATTAAATTTCGTCGGATGACACATAGACTGCTGACCACTGTGCCGCATAACAGTAGCCATAACAGTAACAAGAAGAGGCGGCCGTGGTAGCTGAGCCCTTGGCCCAAAATAATGAAATTTTAGTTGAGAATAACTTTAACAAAAATAACAACAACAACAACAACAACAAGACGAATTAATAATAAAAAGTAGAAGAAGAAGAAGCAAAGAAATACTTAAATATTGTTAGATTTGGGTTGGGAGTACAAAAAAAATAAAATAAAATAAAAAAATAATATTATAAATAAAATAAGTAAATAAATAACAAAAGAAAAAAGCCGAAGGATTTTTAGAAACAAAAAAAAAACCTAACTGAAATGTTTGAGATGAAGCTGAAAATTATTATTAGAAACAGACATTTTTTTTTTTTATTATTTTTAAGTATTTTTTTTTATTATAAAAATCCAGATGAAGATTTTTTTTTTTTTTTTGTTTATTATTTTAAAATATTTTTAATTTTTTAACTTTAATTTTAGTCAGATGAAGCTGAAAATTATTATTAGAAAAATACATTTTTTTTATTATTTTTAAGTATTTTTTTTTTATTATAAAAATTTTAATTTTTTCAGATGAAGAAGGTTTTCTTTTTTTTTTATTATTTTTAAATATTTCCTATTTTTTAATTTTAATTTTTCTTAGATGAAACTGAAAATATACACCTTTTTTTATTATTGTTTTTTTTTTTAATTATTTTTTTTATAATTAAACTTTTATTATTAATATTAAAATTGAAGATAGAATTTATATTTTTTATATGTTAGATTTTCTTTATTAAAAAAAAAATTTTTTTTTTTAATTTGTTTTTAAAATTACCCTTTTTTTATTTAAAAAAAAAAAAAATTAAAAACTTTTGAAATCTCTAAAAAGCTGAAAAAAAAATTAAAGCACTTAAATTTAGAAAAGCATTTCCGATTTAATTCAAAAAAAATTGACTTAAAAATTGCTTAAAGAATTCAAAAGTTTCGGGTAAAAAAAAGTATTCGAAAGTATTTCGGAATCCACACAGAGCAAGAGTTGCATTTGGAATATTTTCGCCCTAACCGAGACAACCTTCTGGATAAATCTTGGAAACTTTTGCCCGCAATTTGTCTTGCGATAAAATATGAATTTCTTTTTACTTCGGGGTAAAAGCAACACCAACAAGTGGGAAACTTCAATGGCATTCGGCGGGGGAGTCAAGAGGCTGGGGAGGGGGGACGGGGGGACGGGTGGCGTGTGGCGAGGGGAGGCGGTGGTAGTTTGGTTTTGGATTTTTGTGACTTGGCCTTCGTGTGCAATCGGCAGCAGAGACTCACACACACACACACACACACACACACACACACACACACATACATACACACACACACACACACACACACACACACACACACGCACACATACACACACACACACACATACACGGACAAGTTTGTTCGACCAAATGAAAGCTATTTGGTGTATTGGTTGGTGTGCTCGTTTTCGGTTTCAGTTTCGTTTTGCTTTTGGTTTCGGTACAGTTTTTTTTTTCTTTCCTCCTACCAAAATAATAACAGCAACAGCAAGGCAAAGGACAAGAGTACCGTTACTTACACTCACACACAATCGCACATATGCGGCTTAAACGTACTGAGGAAAAAACAGGGAAGACAAAAAAAAACAGAAACGCACAAAAGCAAAAAAACCAAAATAAATAAAAGCTTTCGCATAGGGGGCGCCAGTGTATGAGGGAAATAATACCGACAAGCAACAAGCGGGAACTTTTAAGCATTTTTATAAAGTTTCTAGCCCAACTAACTGATACTCCCACACCTCCTCCGCCTCCTCCTCCTCCTCCTCCTCCTCTCACTCTTGGAACAATTTGAGAAGCACTTGAAGCTCTTTAATCTATTTTATTATTGTTGGCAAATATGAAAAATATTCAAAACAATTGAGTGAAATACTCTCAGATTCTATTTCGACTAACCGAATTGAAAAGTTTCTAAAGCACTTCTAAGTTGCAAATTCATTTTCAAATTTTAATTGGCTGCCTAAACGCTTACCTAAATTCTTTCCTAACCACACACACACCCACGCACACACACACACACACACACACATAAAGGAGGCTTTTATGATCGGACTGGCAAGTTAAGCAGATTAGGCTAAGGCTCTGAGCTAAATAAGGACTTGAAATCCATCAAATCAGCTTTTCGGATTAGAAAACCTTTCGAGCTCTGAGCATTCTTTAATTTCTTCCTATATTTTGAATTGTCAAAGGCTTCCTCAAAAGCTTCATAGAATTTATTACAATATTTTGTTTGATTAAGTTCTTTCAGCTTGTTTGATCGTTTACAATTCTATAGTCGGAAAAGCTCGTGAAAGCTTTTTAATCTCAAATTTGTTCCTAAAAGAAATTAATCTCCCTTTCTCTCTCACTCTCTCTTCAGATATTTTGAAGCTTCTTAAAAGCTTTGTGGTACCTCTTGAATTTCTCATTGCTTGATTAAGCTTTTCTAAGAATTACTGCCTCTGCTTTATGCTTTTTCTTGACAAATCTTCCGGTTTGTTGGATTTTTATCCCACTGTCTCTCTCGCTCTCTCGCTGTCGCTCTCTCTGTCTTACTTTCTATTTTGGGCTTGATTAAGCTTTTCAAAGACTTACTGCTCTTTCTTGATAAATCTTCTGGTTTGTTGGATCTCACTGTGTCTCTCTCTCGCTCGCTCTCGCTCTCTCTGTCTTACTTTCTATTTTGGGCTTGATTAAGCTTTTCAAAGACTTACTGCCTCTTCTTTATGCTTTTTGGATTTTGATCCCACTGTCTCTCTCTCTCTCGCTGTCGCTCTCTCTGTCTACCTTTCTATTTTGGTATTCTATATCGAAAAAGCTTTCGCTTTTCTGGCTTTATTTGAGTAGACCCAAGAATCTCACTTTCTCTCTCTCTCGCTCTCTCTTTCACTTATTTACTTGAGAAGCTTTTTATTTGGCCAGTCTGGGTAGACTTTTTAGTTTATTTTCGAAGCGGCACCTTATTACAGCATCTTTGAAATAGGCAGGAAAGAAATTATCATTTTGAATGGATTTATTGTTCCTGAGCAAGCGAATCTTTCTGGGCCTGGGTGAGGGCAGTGAGGAGAGCCTGATCCATGGTGGAATCATTGTGGACACCGAGGGCATTATACGCCGTGGTATGAGGGGAAGGAAAGTTTCACCATTTGATCTCTCTCATTGTTTGCTCAGTTCTAGGCTCTCCTCAGGAGGTAAATACTTATCTGTATAATACCGAGTCCGAGGCAGTGTATGATTTCGGGGACCTGGTGCTGATGCCGGGCCTGATAGACTCGAATGTGCACATCAATGAGCCAGGACGTAAGGACTGGGAGGGATTTGTGGCCGCCACAAAGGCGGCAGCAGCAGGGGGCATCACCACCATCATAGATCGACCCACGTGAGTGAAAAGTCGTGAGTGAAAATGCAGAGTTTTAAAATCTGTGAAGCCTCTAGGAATGCCACACCCGCCACCACTACAGTTCAGGCCCTAAAGGCCAAGACCGCCACGGCTCGTGGCAAGATCTTTGTGGATGTGGGCTTCTGGGGTGGCCTTGTACCGGGGAATACCGCAGAGCTCACAGGCCTTCTGTCCGCCGGCGTTATGGGTCTTCAGGCCACACTCTGCAGCAGTCCTCCTCCCGTAGCTGATGAGTTTCCCGCCCACACCAAAAAAGAGCTTTTGGAAATCTTACAGAACCTCGATGAGGAGGCAGTGATAGCGGTAGGTCGGATAGGATCAAAATAGATAGTATTTCAAGTTTTCCACCCTTGCAGTTCCATGCTGAATCAGAATTGGATCAACCTATACCAGCAAATGCCGAGGCCCCCAAGGTCTATGAGAGTTTTCTGCGCACAAGACCACCGGAAATGGAAATATCGGCCATAAAGACAATCTGTGAATTGGCCTTAGCCCAACCCAGACGTCACTTTCACATACTCAACCTAAGCTCAGCCCGAGGATTACCACTCATCAAAGACCTGCAGAAAAAAGCCTGCCTCACGGCCGAGACTTGTCCGCACTACTTGACTCTTTCGGCCGAACAGATCGAGGATTGCCACACTGAATTCAAGACTCATCCGCCTATCAGAGAGCGCACGAACCAGTCTGCTTTATGGGAGGCTCTGCAGCAGGCCCAATCACCGCTCCAGATCATTGCCAGCAATCATTCTCCGGCCACACCGGGAGCCCGCTGCCTCACCTATGGCAAGAACCGAGGCGACTTTCTCAAGGCCTGGCCAGGTATTTCCTCCCTTCAACTCAGCCTGCCGGCCGTCTGGTCTGCAGGTCAACTTCGTCTACAGGAAATTCATCGTTTCATGTGCTGGCAGCCAGCTCAATTGTGCGGTCTTTCCGGCTTTAAGGGCCGCATAGCTGAGGGCTATGATGCCGACTTCTGCATTTGGGATCCCGATGAAGAGTTCACCGTCTGCCCAGACTCTCTCTATTCGTCCAACAAAGCCACTCCCTACCTGGGTCAGCGCCTGAAGGGTGTGGTTCATGCCACAGTGGTAAGGGGTCTCCATGTCTATCAGCAGTACGAGGGCTTTGGTCAGCCCCTTGGAAAAGTCCTTTTGCGCAAGACCAGCAAAAAGATTGTCAAATTTGTGCGAGTCTGAGAATTTAGATCAATAAAATTTTATAAATGTTATAAATACCTTGGGGTCTCCAGACTTGAGTAGTATCTAGAGATATGACGATTTTATTTTGTATAGCTCAAAAATGAAAGGAAACTTCTTGGGTTGGAAATGGAAGGAGCGAAAGATAGACTCTATAGGGACTCCAATTCAGGGTACAAAATTAAGGACAAAATAAGTACGACTAGTGTAATATTCTTAACCGATTTGGATATGGTTCTTGGGGTTCCCAGAAATCTTAGGAAGTTTTAAGAATGATTTAAGTTATCTTTATTTTTTCTGATCGATTGAAAAGACGAGATTATTCAGGAGAGGAAAGAGAAGGACTGTCATTAATTCCTGGGACTCTCCAAATCTTCAGGACATTGGAGAAGTGCTAAAGTTTCCTTCTATATAAAAAGCTATTGATTCAGCAAATTGGTGAACCCTTTTTTTTTAATACCCCAAAAAAAAAAAAGAAGGAGCATGAAATTGATTGAAGAATTTCGAATGCTTGAAATAGCTCAATTTATTTTCCAATTTTATTCATACAATTTTTGTCAAGCAAAATGAAAACCATTGAGAAAATTTCATTCATTCAACTCAAGAGTTTTAGTTCGCTCGAGTAAATTTTGCCGACCGAAAAATAATGGACCACTTCTATTTCGGGGGCAAAATTTCAGATAATTTTATGAATGGACGAGTGGAGTGGAGCGCATAGAGTCTGTCACATCTGACAGTCTGTCAAAATCAAAATACTGTCAAACCATTCATAATTTGCAAAATAATATTTTTATTTACTTATTTATGTTAGTGTGTGTGTGTGTATCTGTGTGTGTGTGTGTGTGTGTATTTTTTTAGGGGAATAACTGTCAATTGCCAGAGGCTTTTAATTGAGTCGACTGATGTGACAGTTGAGCGAATGAACCGAAATGAAATCGAAACGAAAGGAAAGGAGAAATAATTTTGCAAAGGATTTGATTCAAACTGTCATTTAAGGACTCTTGTGGTGGTTGTGGTGGCTGCCAAGTACCGTTACCCGTTACCGCCGACCTCTCACAGCCCTTTCGATATGTTTAGATACTTGAGTTGGGGCATCATATCAAGCGATGCTCAAGTACGCTTTATGAGACGTGCAACAAGTTGTCGCGTGGCAACGCTTCACACACACACACACAGACACAATGTAAACACACACACAGACACACAGGCACACTTACACAAGCCCTCTGGTTGTGTGTACTGCTCTAACTTTCTGATATCCACTCTCAGGCAAGACTTTGACACGTTGAGAGACATGTATGAACATGTTTCTCACACACCAACCCAGTCACACACACACACAGGCACAGGCACAAGCAGAGACCCACACAGACAGACACACTTTACACGAGCAAAATATCTTCTTTCATTTTTGCTTTTGGCTTAGCTTGCTTTTGCCTCCCACTCACCCTGCCACTCACTCACTCACTCACTCGCTCACATCGGTCGGTTGGCGTTACTTTTACCGTTTTGTTGTATTACATTTTGTGTGCCCGTGGCCTTAAGTTTGTTTACCGGGCGTCAACTCAATTTTTGCACTATACATTTTTCACATAGAAACGTGTTTACCTATGCGTGTCGATGCCTCTTTGTCTGTGTGTTTGTGCTAACGGTACCCAACCAACACAATATAAGTGTGGGAGTGTGTGTGTGAATTACTCCATAGTCTCCTCTCTCTCTTTATCTGCTGACTGTTGCCGTTCATACGCTGCCATTGTGGTCTATCTGGCCCTATCTGGTTAGCAGAGCCAACATAAAATCAAAAACCCCAAAATAACGGTAAATGCCAAAAGCATTTTTCAAAAAACAAAAACAAAAAATGAAACAGTAATACGAGAAACGCGTACAGTACAGTTTCGGCAATAAGCAAGGCTTTCGCAGCAAACCAAAAGCCTAAAATTCCGCAAAAGTAGAAAAAAGCGTGGGAAGTGAATTTGGCCATGAATTTCATAGCTCTGAGCTATGGCAAACTCCAAGAGATTGATTTACCATTTTTTGGGAAAAGAGCTAATTAAGATTTTGAAAAAGCGTATACCGTGGCCATGAAACTTCAGAAAACCCATGTGATGATATGCTTTGTCCGAACTTTTAGTTTCACGAAACTCAAATCCAATTTCAGATCGTAAATAATCCCAATCTAATTAGGCCGTTGTTTGCTATGCAGCCAAATCAGTTTAAGCTTAAAGACTAAAATTGGGCGAATTGATTAATACCGAGCTAACTTTTATTGCAATCACCTTAAACCTAGAAAGTTAAGCTGAGCAAAACAGTTACATGGCATTTAGCTTAAGGTTAATGAATATAGCCAAGTCCCAAGTTGAGTTTCAGGGCATTTAGCTTGTAAATAAGAGCGTAAACCTGAGGAAGCTACTCAGTCCAAGTTTCACTCAGTTTAGCCAAAAGAATCAAGTTAGGCAGTGACTTAAGTCCAAGTCAAGTTACATGCCAATCAGCTTAAGCTTAGAGAGCAACGCTGGTGGAATATCTTAAGCCTAACGAGTGAGTTTCATGGCCATCAACTTAAGCTTGGAGAGCAAAACAAGGGAGTCGGCTAAGTCTAAGTTGAGTTCAAACTTAACCTAAGAGAGCAAGACTAGTGATCAGCTTAGTCTATGTTGAGTTACATAGCAATCGGCTCACGCTTAGAGAGTAGGAATAGGAAATCAGCCAGACCTCAATTAATAAAGTTAGGGAATCGGCTATGCTCAAGTTGAGTTTCATAGCAATAAACTTGATCTTAGAGAGTAGGAACACGAAATCAGCCAGATCTCAGTTAAGTTTCATATCATTCAGCTTAAGCCTAACCAATGAAGTTAGGGAATCGGCTAAGCTCAAGTTGAGTTTCATAGCAATAAACTTGATCTTAGAGAGTAGGAACAGGAAATCAGCCAGATCTCAGTTAAGTTTCATATCATTCAGCTTAAGCTTAACCAATGAAGTTAGGGATTCGGCTAAGCTCAAGTTGAGTTTCATAGCCATGAACTTGATCTTAGAGAGTAGGAATAGGAAATCAGCCATACCTCAGTTAAGTTTCATATCATTCAGCTTAAGCTTAACCAATGAAGTTAGGGAATCGGCTAAGCTCAAGTTGAGTTTCGTAGCAATAAACTTGGTCTTAGAGAGTAGGAACACGAAATCAGCCAGATCTCAGTTAAGTTTCATATCATTCAGCTTAAGCCTAACCAATGAAGTTAGGGAATCGGCTAAGCTCAAGTTGAGTTTCATAGCAATAAACTTGATCTTAGAGAGTAGGAACAGGAAATCAGCCAGACCTCAGTTAAGTTTCATATCATTCAGCTTAAGCTTAACCAATGAAGTTAGGGATTCGGCTAAGCTCAAGTTGAGTTTCATAGCCATGAACTTGATCTTAGAGAGTAGGAATAGCAAATCAGCCAGATCTCAGTTAATTTACATATCATTCAGCTTAAGCTTAACCAATGAAGTTAGTGAATCGGCTAAGCTCAAGTTGAGTTTCATAGCAATAAACTTGATCTTAGAGAGTATGAATAGGAAATCAGCCAGATCTCAGTTAAGTTTCATATCATTCAGCTTAAGCTTAACCAATGCAGTTAGGGAATCGGCTAAGCTCAAGTTGAGTTTCATACCAATAAACTTGATCTTAGAGAGTAGGAATAGGAAATCAGCCAGATCTCAGTTAAGTTTCATATCATTCAGCTTAAGCTTAACCAATGCAGTTAGGGATTCGGCTTAGCTCAAGTTGAGTTTCATAGCAATAAACTTGATCTTAGAGAGTAGGAATAGGAAATCAGCCAGACCTCACTTAAGTTTCATATCATTCAGCTTAAGCTTAACCAATGCAGTTAGGGAATCGGCTAAGCTCAAGTTGAGTTTCATAGCAATAAACTTGATCTTAGAGAGTAGGAATAGGAAATCAGCCATACCTCAGTTAAGTTTCATATCATTCAGCTTAAGCTTAACCAATGCAGTTAGGGAATCGGCTAAGCTCAAGTTGAGTTTCATAGCAATAAACTTGATCTTAGAGAGTAGGAATAGGAAATCAGCCAGACCTCAGTTAAGTTTCATATCATTCAGCTTAAGCTTAACCAATGCAGTTAGGGATTTGGATAAGCTCAAGTTGAGTTTCATAGCAATAAACTTGATCTTAGAGAGTAGGAATAGGAAATCAGCCAGACCTCACTTAAGTTTTATATCATTCAGCTTAAGCTTAACCAATGAAGTTAGTGAATCGGCTAAGCTCAAGTTGAGTTTCATAGCAATAAACTTGATCTAGGGAACCAGACAGGCCCAAGTCGGAATACAGCAACTTGGCAATTCTGGATAAATCCAATCTTAGAAACAATTCAACAAGTATACAAATTTATAGCAGTCAGCTTTTTGCTAGGAACAGTCTAAGATTACTCCACTGAGGAGCCTAATTAGATCTTCATGAATAATTAGCAGCAACCACAACTGACTCAAAGCAAACAGCTTCTTCGGCACAGAATTTCAAAGCATTCAGCTTTGTTTGATAGGCAATCGGACTTAATTTGCTTGAATTTCGACACCCAAACATTCGCTGTATTTTTTCACAATTTCGAAACGGGCATAAACCTTGGTTGGCAGGCGTTGGCTGTAGGGGGTAGGGGGTGGGGGGTAGGGGGGTAAAATGTCAGTGCTTGACTCGGCCTGCAGGTCAAATTGGACGGTGGCATTTGTAAATAAATTTACTTAAGTCACGTTAGTAACATCGTCGGGCTGTCAGCGTCGTCAACTGTGTCGTACGTCTTCAGAATTGAGTTGAGCTGAGTTGAGTGAGTTGTCCGGATCTACGAATCCTGCGAACGTCATCAGGAAGAGCCCACCCCAGCGACAGCGGGTGCGCCATTGACATTTGTTGTGGGGAAGTTGTGCCTTTTCGGTTCTGGACTTGACACAATTTGATTCTACCTGTTGGGTTTCGGGCTTCGGGCCGGAAGTAAAAGGTGACTGTTGGCTGGGCGGTGTGGAGGGGGGGATTTTCGGTTTGCAGAGCTTTGATTATAAACGTATTACGCTTAACGCGCCTCTGCGCATTTCCCTATTAAATAAATGCCAAAAGCAGCAATGGCAGATGGAAAGTCAAGTGGCCTGGCCGCAGTTTCCGACTAAGCCGCATTACGGCTTCCCTTCCGCTCTGCCAGATGCTGTTTTCCCGTTTTTTTTTCTGCTGTTCTTTTTTTTTTTTTGGTGTTGTTGAATTATTTTTATGCTGTTCGCTTTGACGGTTTTCCTTTTTGGGAGATGTCTTTGAGGCATTTGTGCACTGTCAATTGCAGGCTCCACGCACATACACGGCGTATGCGTAATTTATGCACACTTATTAAGCATACGTCATGTGGGCCAAAGAAGAAAAACTGTGTGTGTTCATGAGATGTAGGCAATCCCACAAGTTGAGCAAATAAAATTATAACATTTTTGTTTTGGTTTTTTTTTTTTTTTTTGGTAATGGGGTTTCATATTTATTCATTACGTATACGCCACGTGCGTCGCACAAGCCGCAAACGGAACAATGGCAACTTGAGTGCTTCTCTCAATGATCTTGTGTATTGTGAGAATAGGCGAGAAGACAATAAAAGCAGCAATTTCATTGAACCGTAAAAAAAAGAAGGGTGCAAAATTCAAATCATTTTTTATGAGAACTAAGCAAAAATGGCCAAGAAAAGGATTAAACATTTAATTGGCCATATTAGCTGATGACTTAAAGTATTTTTCCACGATTTTATTCATTTTTATAGAAGCGCCAAAAAGTATGCTATACTTTTTTTGTGCCTGAAACCGCAACAAAAACAAACGCAGGTGCGAAAGAGGCGGCCAGCTTAACGCGCAACTGAGCAAAAAGAACATTCACAAAAAGCTCACAACAAAAGCAAACAGCACCAAAACGATAACGGGGCAATAGGCAATGCCAACAACAACAACGTAAGAATTCAGCAACTACGTCGTGGTCGTGGTTGTCGTCAACATCGTCACTGTATATGCTTTTTGATAAAGAGTGAGACAGAGTAAAAAAAAAAAAATCAACTGAGTGCGAGTGTGAACAAGAGTGAGAGGGAGGGTGTGTGCGAGCGAGTGGGTGCGAAGCATTTGCATGCCAATGGCTTTTGTATATTGAAATTTAACATTTCAATGTTTTGTTGTTGTTGTTGTTATTCTTTTTCGATATTTAAAAATATAATTTGAAACGCACACACAGCTGCAATTGTGACTGTGAGGGTGTGTGCTGGCCCATACGTATTAATGTATGAGTAAGCAGTTGGCTAGGTGAGTAAGTGGCTTCGTCGTCAGAATCGCCGGCGTCGTCGTGACTTTGACGTGGCGTCAACGATAACGCTATTGAGTCGAGTCGAAGCATTTGCAAAAGAAAAAAAAATAAATAAATAAATATATATACAAATTACGAAACACACAACAACAGCAACAACAACAACAACAATTGAAAGCAACAGCTTTTGGTAGTGCAAAACAAAAAGAAAACCGCCAAAGAACTATGCACACACACACACACACACACACATAGACAGGCTAACGAAAATTCTTAAGCACACACACACACACAGACACTCATACAGTCGCATAGTTACAAGCACAGACAGCTGTATGGCTGCCCGTCGTTGTTTGGCTGGTGACGTGTGCGCGGCAACAACAACAACAACAGCAATAACAACAACAACATTTAGTACGATGATTTTGGTTATGGTAAGCCCATGAGAATTGAACGACGCAAAGCTACTCTGCCCGAGACTCTGCCTCGGCGTTCGCCTGAACAACAGCCTTAACACGACTAGTGTATACCCTTTAAAAGAAAAGAAAAAAAATTTTTATAAGAAATTAAATTTATATTTTTTTAAATTTTAACAAAAATAGAACGCAAAGCAAATTCAAAAAAAAAAAAAAAAGAAAAGAGGAGAATACAAAAAAAAAATTAATTATTTTTATAATTTTATCAAAAAATAGAAAACAGAAAAATTATACAAATCAAAACAAAAAAAAAAAAAAAGAAGAAGGAGGAATACCAAAATCACCACAGAGCTGAAACAGTTGACGAGGGGTTTTTGTCGACGCCAGCGTTGTCGTCAACGTCATCGGCGTCCGCGTCCGCTTCGGCGTCCGCGTCGGCAACGGCGGCAGCGACGTCCGTCCAAAGGCAACAAACAGCGAGCTGGCGGCAGCGACGACGATTCGTTTCAGTCAGTCATTCAGTCAGTTTGCTTAGCGCGCCGCGTCATCGTGCCGGGGGCCCGATACAATTGCTTCTATATATATATATAATTTTTTACAACAACAACAACAATAAATTTTATAATAATCAAAAGCAACAACAATTATAACATCATCCTAACAACAACAACAACGACAGAAAAGGTGACGACGAGTGTAAAACAAAATCAAACAAAAATAAAATAAAGAAGGCACACATAGTAAAATTATAACGGTACTCTAGGCCTGCCAGCCTGCCTGCTTTGACTACATATGTTAGCCCAAGCAACAACAACAAGAATAGCAGCTTCAGTGTGTGTGTGTGTGTTTTTATTTATTCTCAATATTTTCGCGCTTTTTTTTATAGATTTCCAATAATTTCTATTTACTTGAAAACAACAACAACAACGAAATCTTTTTAGCTACTCGAAAAAATATTAAACATATACATGTATACATATATATGTATGTATGCATGTGTGTATGTGTGTGTGTGTATTTGTAAATATAAATACGATTATTTAAATAAGCACATATACAGTGTACATGTGTGTGTGTGTGTGTGTAAATAAAATGTTTATTGTTATCAAAACCGAAATCGGCAAAACAAAAATCTTGACGTAATCGCCGACGTTGTTGCCGTCACAAACAAACCAAAAAAAAAAAAAAAAACGAAAATAATTCACAGCGGCTTAACCAAATTATTAAATTTATTAATTATAATTTAAATATTGTTGTTTTTTTTTTTACTTCAAGTGTGGAAAATAAAAATTAAAAAAAAACGGTAAACAAAACAACTAAAACAACAGAAACGAGAGCTCCACAAAGGAAGAGGTGAGAACAAAGAAATTCAAATTTCAAACAAAAAAAAAAAACCAAATACGAAAAGCACAAAGCAAAGTGAAAAGTAAGTGCGTGTGTGTGAGTATGTCAATACAACAAAAGTCACCACGCACGTTGGGCAAAGCGTAGTACACTCCACCCACTCACTCCTTTCTAATCAGTCCTGGCCGCCTCTCGCCTCACTCCATCTGTCTCCCTCACTCCTGCTGAGCTATGTAAAAATCAAATCGATCGACTCGCAGGCCACTTTTTGTTTTTTTTTTTTGTTCCCCTTCGACACGTGCAGAGGAGTCAAACAAAAACGAAACGAGTGGTGGGCAGCCTGGACAATGAGAACAAAAACAACAACAACATGTTGCATTGAAATCTGCAACAAGTTTTAAAAGTTTTCCAAGCTGGCAAAAGGGATTTGTGTGTGAAAATGTTTTCAACACTTTTTTTTTTTTTTATAAAATTCCCGAAATCTGAAAAGGCTTAGCTTTTTATGGTGGTGAAAAGCACATGCGCTTACAGCTTAACCAAAGTAATCAAAAATATAAAAATAATAAAAGGCTGCCGATAAGGAAACAAGCCCCGCAAATTTTGATAAACCAACCAGAAAAAAAAAAACAGAAATTAAGAGTCTATTGTGACGTAATCAATGGTGACAAGAGTAAGAAGAAGATGAAGAAGAAATATAACTGTTTTCTTAATTTTTGTTGTTATTTGTGCAAATTCATTTCATTTTAATTAAGCCAAACACACACATACACACACATACAAAAAAAGGCTGACGTCAAATCTTAGAAGGAGCTGAAACAAATGCCATTGATTGGAATTGATTAAAGTGCAACAACAAAATAACAACAACAACAAAGTAACTATTACAAAATGCCCACACAAAAGGCTGTGCGGGTGTGCAAGCGAGATGGCAAATAGCCCTAGCCTAGCCAAAGAGAGACAAGAGATAATTTTTCGGCCTCACATAATTTTATGCGGCGCGTGTAACGTAACGTAACTCTTAACGTAACCATTTGATGATGTCAATGACGTTGATGACGTTGTCAGATCTGCTCTCTCCATTTCTCTCTCTCTGTGTGTGTGTGTGTTCTTTTTATGCATGCCGTTGATATTTTATTATTTTGCAAATGCTTTCGTCATGCCAGTCAGCTAGGGGGAGGCCGGGCATTGATACACATAAAAAAAAAAAACAGTATGACATGCCTATGTGTGTGTGTGTGTGTGTGTTTTGCGATTTGGTGTCAATTACCTTTTTCCCTCAAGTTTGACTTTGTTTTGTTTTTTTTTTCTGTTTTTGTTCTCACTAATAAAAATCAAAGAGTTGAGAGTTGCTTTGCTCCAACGTTGACGTTGGCTGTGCGTGTGAAAGCGGTAAATAAAACGGTTGTTTGGTTGCCTTTGCTCTTTGTTTAGTTTAACGCCTCTTTTACACGTGATTCATTCGATTTATATGTTTGGTGTTGATGCCTTTGACAATCTTTGGGGGCGAGTCTGGCGAGTTATAAAGAAGCTGGCAAAAATAAGGAAAAAGAAACGGCAGAGTTGCTCGAGTTGACATGGAAGAGTGTATACACTTTTTTGTTCTTGGAATATTTGGCCAGCATGGGAATCAATATAGAAGAGTGTATATCCTTTTTTGAATATAGAAGAGTAAACACTCTTTTTTGTTCTCTGCAGTTGGCGTTCTTGGAATACTTGGCCAGCAGAATGGGAATTAATATGGAAGAGTGTATACCTTTTTTTGAACATGGAAGAGTGTATACTCTTTTTTGTTCTTGGAATATTTGGCCAGCAGCATGGGAATTAATATGGAAGAGTGTATACCCTTTTTTTGAATATAGAAGAGTGTATACTCTTTTTTGTTCTCAGTAGTTGGCATTCTTGGAATATTTGGCCAGCATCATGGGAATTAATGTGGAAGAGTGTATACTCTTTTTTGTTCTCAGTGGTTGGCATTCTTGGAATATTTGCCCAGCAGCATGGGAATCAATGTGGAAGAGTGTATACCTTTTTTCTTGAACATGGAAGAGTGTATACTCTTTTTTTTAATTTTAATTAATTTGTACATGGAGTTGGTGTGTGGAAGTGTGCTCTCTTGATATTGTGTTTATTCAATTATATACAAAGTGCAATGGGATTATTATTGTTGTTGTTGTGAGTAGCAACAACATAATCAAATGCTGGTCGTCAACGACGCATCGTCATCGTCATCGTCTCGTCTTGTCTTCATTTCCATCATATCCCCGTTGACGACAGCAGCATTGCCGGCAAAAATAATCATTATTTTCGCCTCTCTTCTTCTTCTTTTTCTTGTTTTTTTATGCATATAGCAACAAATAATTTAATGGCTGACAACCAGTAAGAAATTGCCATATATACAGGCACAGGCATTTGCACAATATTTAATCTGTTGCGGAAAAACAAAAAAGCGAAATGAAGAAAAATTTAATATTTTTTCATTCATTGGCTTCTTCAATGAGATAAATCTGTAGTTAAAATATATAAATACATATATGCATATTTTTATATAAGTGATTAAAAAGTTTTCTCTATATGCTGACAAAATTGATGATTGAAAGACACGAATGAAATTTCACTAGTTTTAATAATCTATCAGAGATATGAGAGATGATTTAATTTTTCGAATTAATCAATCAGTCCAAGTTGGCGACAAAAAGAGTACCAGCTAGTCCAAAAATTGATTGACTCAATCAGTCCAAGTTGGAGGGAAAAAAAGAGTACCCAATAGTCGATCTATTATTTTGTTTCGCCATTTAATTAACTTTTAAATAGAAAATTTGATCGAAATAGAAATTTTATTTATAAATTTGAAGTAAACAAAATTTTGTTCAAAATTTAAGACTAATTAAATTCGCAATTGAAATTTGATTTTTATTTTCCCCCCGCTTCATTGTTTGTTTGCTCACTTCCATTCCCCTCTGCCAGGCTAAATTCAAATCGAAACCATCATAAACACAGACAGTTTTAAACAAACAAAACAAAATTCAACAATATATATATAAATATATATATCTATATATACATATGTACATATATACGTGATTTTCTTTTGTTTATAGTCATTTGAAATTTGCAATTTCGCTTTGACGCCACAAGTTCATTGTTTTTTGTTGTTGTTGTTTTTGTTTAGTTACAAATAAATCGGCTTAAGTTGGCTGGGCTGGACTTGTATTACAAAACGGAATGCAAAAAAAAAAAGAAGAGAACAGACAAAAAAAAAAGGCAAGGGTGTGGGTTAGCGAAAGCGAGTGAGAGACAGCAACACATTCGCAGGCACCGACAGATTCGAACATAGACACCGTTACAGCACCGCAAAACCGCTTACGTTTCGGCGACTCTGACTGACTGAGCGAGTGAGTGAGGGAGAGAGTGAGAGGGCGAGTGTGTATGAATGAGTGGGTAAGTGAGTCAGTGGAGAAACGGCGCCAAGTGCTGAACAGACAGTGCGGCATTTTGAAGGCCACACTAAAAAAGCACAAGACACTTCATAGTTGGAGTCGCGCGAAAGTCCGGGGGAAAGAGAAGCACAACTAAAAATATTTAAAAACAAGACGTGACGTAATTGGCTGTGGTCATACAAAGTAATGAGAGAGGAATTTGGTTGGACCTTTAAGTAGGCAGTGATTTCTTAGATCATCCAGGCAAACTGTATGATCTTTTCGTGATTTATCTAGGATTTATTCTATTTCCAAAAAACAGAAGACCTTTTTAAATATTTCACTCTCTTTGTTGTCATAGAAATCTCGTAAAAAAAGACCCACCTGAACATGTAATTATTCATAATTTTAGACCTTTCATGGGGTTTCAAAATGACTTCATCAAAATAAATGCCTGATAAATGGCGTCGTAAACGACTTGCTAATGTTCAATTTATTTTTTCTTCTTTCTTCATATTTCTTTTATTTATAATTATAGCAATTAGTAATTAACTGACAGCTGTTACAGCCAAATGCTAATGACGTAAAAAACAAACAAAGAATTGCAAGTATTTCCAAAACTAAAAAAAAAAAAAAAAATCAGCATAATTTAGAAGCAAATTTGTGTTTTTCTTTCTTTGATTGATTGAAAATGCATTTTTGATTAATCATAAATGACTTAGACAAATTTGTAGTTCCGCTTAGACAAAATGGGAAGCCTAAGCCCTGAATAGGCTGGTCAAACTGCCAAGCCTTTTGAAGAAATTAACATTTTTCGTAACAAAATGCATAGAGAGAAGTTTAATTATCATTAATCTACTTAATTTTCTTATTATCATTCATATATAATTTAATGGAAGTCCTTTTGCTGGTTAATCAATTTTATTCAAATTTAAAATTTGAGTCTGCGCTCCGTCTAGGAGTCTATCGATTTCATGCCTATCGATAGGCGCTGAAGCCAAGCGGTCACACTGGCCATTTGAAATGAAGTGAGCGCCAAACCAAGAGCGAGCACAGAACTTTTGAGAAAAGTATAAACAACAATTAAGCAAACTTTGAATTTTTCTTTTCAAAAATTTCTCACTTTTTATTAAAGCCAGCTTCTTCTTGGCAATCAGCTGTTTGGTTGTGTCAGTGTGACCATAGACAGTCAGGTCGTTTCGTGCATTTTGTGGCCTTTGCCTTTTTCAACAAAACGGTCACACTCTCCACTGCACAGTCAATCAACGCGAGCGAGCGAGCGAGCAATACAAAATATTTTTGCGCAAAAAGCAAAGAAAATTTTATCAATAAACCATAAGTTGTAGTTAACATTTTTTATACAACCAACGACGCGTGTGCCTAAAAACCAAAATCAACGCTTCGCCAGTGTTACCCCACCACAGCGGCTCCCAATTGACATTGTTAAAAAATAAGAAAGAAAACCAAAAACCCAAAAAAAAAACGTAAGCAGCAAAATATCAGAGCAGAGCAGACCAGCAGCACAAGAAACAACGATAACGGCAACGTTAGTGCCAGAAGAGAGGGAAAAAGTAAAATAGAAAAAAAAACTAAATTTTTTTTTCTTGTGAGCGCGCGGGCTGCCAACTGCCTTCAAATTACCTTGTGCTTAGAACCTTGTATACAGCAGAAACTAAAAGCGAAATAGTTATTTCTGTTTACTGTTCTTGAGAATTTAGAAAAGCCCATGGCTACGTGGAGTTGGAGTGCTGTCAAATAATTTTGGCTAGAAGGTGTGTGTGTGTGTCACTAGAAAAAAAGCAAATACTGAGAAAAAAAAACTACAAAAATTTTCAACAAGTTGCCAGCACAGACGAAACGCACACACACACACACGCACATGCTCATACACTCGCTACACTGATAGAAAGAGCAACCACAACAACAACAACAATAGCAGCAGCACTTTTAACAACGTTTTTAGTGATGTCATCACAAAGTAAGTCTTGCGCGCGCGTGTATGTGTGTGTGTGTGTGCGTATGCCTTTCGTATTATTATTTTCTTATAAATGATATTTTTTTTCTCTGTATGTTTTCATACGCTATACTGCTCTCCTATTCGCTCCGTCCGTCTGTCTTGCTCTGTTTAGCTAACATTGTCATGACGTCATTTCATAAAAATATACACAACAACCGCTCTCTGCCAACGTTAACGTTCACGTCAACGTCGTCGTAGCCGTAGCCCGTAGTCTTCGTCGTTGTCGTCGTCACTTTTGCTTCAAACAAAAACAAAACAAACCAAACAACATTTAAAGAGTGACAACATTGAACTGTCTCTCGTCTCGAGAGCTGTGAGTGTATGAAAAACAAAAAATAAATATACAAATTATATTTTTATATAGAGTCAACCAATATTGTAAGCAAAAGAAAAAGTCATTTTCCTTCCACCCCCCCGTTTCCCAAGCTTTGGCAATTTTTGTGTGTAAAAACTTCGTCATCAATTTTGATTTTGTGTTTTTGTTTCATTTTAGTTGTGCCGCCGCATCCATTTTCAAACTGGCCAAATTAAAACGAAAACACCTTCAAACTGAAGCACTTGTCGGAGCGAGTAACGGTGCTGCTGAAAATCGCTAAAATGGACAACAGCATCGTCGAGGAGAATGGCAATTCGGCGTCCAGCAGCAATGTGAACGATGTCGATGTGACGGCAGCCGTGGCAGCTGCTGCTGCTGCCGCCCAGGCAGCAACAGGCGGCCCACAGCAACAACAACAACAACAACACCAGCAGCAGCAACAACAACAGCAACAACAGCAGACACAACCAAACCAACAGAGTACAACGGGCGTTCCAGGAACGGCCACAAACACAAACAACACCAGCAGCGGCGGAGGTGGCGGTGGCGGAGGTGGCAGCGGTACAGCCACCGTCCTGACCACCACCAGCAACTCAAATTGTAATGTACAATATCCGTTACAGGTGCTGACCCACAGCCTGCCGGTAAGTGATCACAAGGATTTCCCCAAAAAAAAAATCACAAAAAAAAACTAAACTCTTCTTTTTTTTCCCCCCCCAAAAAGGGTCAATCGGTCATTCAGGCGTCGGTAATACAAACGGCAGCGGCCCCCAATCCTCAGGCCCTGGCCAAGAGCAGTTTAGTCTATATGACCAAGCCGCCCAATACGGTCATTCATACGACTGCCAGCAATACACTTGCCCATGTGCAAAACAAAGTCTGTACCGAAACTAATTGAAATTGAAAATTTTCCATTTTTTCCCTCGAATTTTGATTTTTTAATTCTCTTGTCTTTATTTTCTATATATTGGACCGATTAGATCCCTCCAAATTTTCCATGTAAGATCAAACCCGAACCGAATACGCAACATCCAGAGGATAGCGATGAGAGCTTATCGGACGATGACTCGCCGCATCATCGCAACGAGCTCACAAGGAGGCCATCATATAATAAGATTTTCACCGAAATCAGCGGACCCGATATATCTGGTAATTATATATATACATATACATATATATATATCTATAGACTCGTCTGCTTCTTCTTTCACCCGCCCCCAAAATCCACTCATCTCCACTTCACCGAAGTGTTTTCGTATCTTTCTCCTTTATTATGAATTCCCGTCTCTCGAATCATTTCATCCATAGTCCATAGTCGTCATGTCAAGAATTCGCTTTATATTTAGTGGAAAATATCTTCATTCTCATTTGAAAATTATCAAAATATTAGCTTAAGTTCTTTGGGGAAGCTTGTAGAACCTCCTCAGGGAGCTAAGGAAGAAACTGGAAACTTGCTCTTTAATTTTTGAAAGAATCTGGGAAAAAGTAATCCAAAGAATTCATCATTAATTTCTTAAAACTTAAGGAAATGATTAGACCCAATTTCCTGGCAGTTTCAAAAGGTTCAGAAATGATCTTCCATACAACTTTTCATTTAAAAGGTCTGCGGTAGACTCCTTCTTATCCTTTTGAACATTCCTTATAAAATTGGCTTATTTCCAATCAATAATGATCTTCTCATCAGCCTGAATCTTCTTTAGAGCTTCAGATAAATCTGAGCACAGTCAATCAGGTTATTAATGCTGAGAGATCCCCCAGAAACTTAGTTAAGATCTTCGGTCAATAATTGCTTTAGTGCTTCAGATAAATCTGAGCATAGTCAATTAGGCTATTAATGATGAGATCCCCCAGAAACTTAGTTCAGATTAGCTTAGACCTTCAGAGTCAATAATGATCTTCTTATCACCCTGAAGCTTCTTTAGTGCTTCAGATAGATCTGAGTACAGTCAATCAGGCTATTGATGCTGAGAGATCCCCGAGAAACTTAGTTCAGATCTTCAGTCAATAACTGCTTTAGTGCTTCTGATAAGTCTGAGCATAGTCAATCAGTTTATTAATGAGAGATTCCCAGGAAAATGAATTCAGATTGGCTTAGACCTTCTTTCGAGCTTCAGATAGATCTGAGTACAGTCAATCAGGCTATTAATGAGAAGAAAGATCCCCCAGAATTTTAGATTAGTTCAGATCTTCTAAGTACAGTCACTTCATTCAATCGATAAAGAATTACTCTCACTTCATCGAATACACAGAGGAAAGGTTTTCATTTCAAGATATCCAATTTGGCATAACTTTTTTGCTTAGGCCAGATCTTTGGTGAATATGGTAATATTGGAGAAAACTCTATTAGCTTTAACTTTGTGAAGCCCAAAAAAAAGACAAAGATTTATAATAATAATCCAGACCCCTCCTTTTAAGCTTGACATAAATCGGTGGACTGTACTTAATCTAATCGATTAATATGAAATCCCAAGGGATATAAAATCTTTTATATGAGAGGACTTGGCTTAGGATAATTCTGAAGTTAATCGATAAATAATTCCCTCAATTCCCAGCTTATCAAAGTAGTCTACCCTTAACCCTAACTCTTAGATTTCCCCTCAATTTCAATAAATTCTTTTCAGTGTAAATAATGTTATCGATAAACAAATCGCCGCATTCTATCGAAATCGTCATAGCTCATCTTCTCGAATTCATTTGCCATGAAGCGTTTCTTTATTTTTATTTATTTTTTTTTGTCATGCGTCTTTCATGTTTGTTTCTAACCAAAAAGAAGAAGAAGAAGAAGAAATTGTTATCGTTGTTGTTGTTGTTGATGACACAAAAGAAAAGTGAAACAAAACAAAAAAAAATTAAATTGTTTGCCTAGCAAAAAGGAGAAAAAGAAAATGAGGCCCTCTCTCTCTCGCTCTCTTTCTCTTCTTTTTATGTTTCTCCTTTATTTATTTTTTTTTCTGCCTACTAAAAATTTTGATTTCCTTTTTTTTTTTTTTGTAAATTATTCCGTTTTTGTTGTTGTTGAAGCTTTTTATTTGTAATTTTTTCTAGGGGAAAAAAGTGCTGTATTTTCTTTCTCTCTCTAAAAAAAAGCTATACCTATCTCTGTCTATTAACCTTGTTTTGGTATTTCCATTTTTTTTCCTAATATTTTATTTTTATTTTTTTTTTTTGTTTTCTTTTAAGTTGAGTTTTGTCTTAGATTCTTTCACACACACACACACACACACACACACTTGCACAAAAGAACTGATCCAAGAGCGCGTTGCTATTGCGCTCTCCCTCTCTCTCTTACTGCCTGCCTACGTTGCCGCTGCGCTGTCGCCTTTGTGTGTGATTTTGTCATTTTTACCGTTATCCTTTCAATTTTTTTTTTTTTTTTTGTGTCTTTCATTCATTACCCATTCCACTCCACCACATTTTGTGTGTTTGTGTCGAACTAACCCAAGCAAATTCTGAAAGAGCCATCAACACTTTACCACACCCCCCACCCCCACTCCCTATCCGCCATACAACACCCACAAAACTCTAGAATTTTGAAAAAAAAACAAAAAAATTTTACCAATTTTTTTTAAATACCAAAAAAAAAATACCAAAACCGTTTTCTTATAATTTTTATTGTTGTTTTTCGTTTTTTTTTCTTTTTAAATGTCGCGCTAAAATCAATTAAACACATTTCAAAAAACAAAAAAAAATCCAACAACAACAACAACCACTCCCAAATTGAAATTTCCCAAAAAAAAAAAAACAAAAACCAAAACAAAATCCCCGACAACAACAACAACAACAATTTCCCCTATGTGATTGCTGGCAGTGGGTACAACTTTACAGTTAACCGACAGTGGCGTTCTGGCGTCGCAACTGCCGAGCGGCGCGGGTGGCGGCGGCGGCGGCGGAATTAACACAGGCAGTCCTCTGCTCCCAGAAACGTTTTATATTCCATCCAATCGGATGTCCTACAATATCAGTAAATGTTGAAAAAATTTATTAATTAATTTTTTTTTTTTGTTAAAATTTTTTTTTGGAAAAAAATAATTATTGTTAATTAATTGTTAATTTTGTTTTTTTAGATAATACTAATATGGCCGAGGATCAAACGCGCAAGCGAGAGATACGGCTGCAGAAGAATCGGGAGGCGGCCAGGGAGTGCCGGCGCAAGAAGAAGGAATACATCAAGTGCCTGGAGAATCGCGTGGCGGTGCTAGAGAACCAAAACAAAGCTCTCATCGAGGAGCTCAAGTCGCTGAAGGAGCTCTACTGTCAGACCAAGAACGATTGAACCTGCCCAATTCTCCGACTACTTCGACTACTCCTACAACTCCTCGTACTCCCTACCCTCCCCTACTCCAGCAGCAGGTGAATGCAGCCGAGCCGAGAGAGGAGGAGGGCAGTGCCCACATCCCACTCGGCCGTCTACGCCGACCTCAGCAGGAGGGCAGCGCAGCAGCAGCAGCAGCGGCGGCGGCGGCAGCAGCAGCAACTTGGCAACTTCATATCAAAAAAAAAAAAGGAAATGAGAAAAACAAATTTAATTTTATATAGAGAAAAGCAAAAGGATTGCAAAAAAAAAAAAAAAAAAATTTAAGAAAATTATTTTTATTTTTTTTTTTTCGATTGATTAAACAAAAAAAATGTATGGAAATATTTTTCTAAGGAATCCTTCAGATTTTAAGATTTAATGTTGTACCAATTTGCTCTCAGCGCTCTCCTCTCTCTTTCTCTGACCTACTGCGACGTAAACAAACACACACACATACACACACATACAGAGCGACACGAAACACAATGTAATTAAATGTTTATATTTTTAAATTTGTAATATTTTTATTATTACGATTATTATTATTTTTTTTTTAAATAGAATTATTATTATAATTATAATTAAAAATAATGTAGTTTGGATTTATTATTATTATTATTTTTTTTATTTAAAAAAAAAGAACACTGAAAAAATGTTTCCTTTTCCTGCGAAAAAAATTTAAATTTTTTTTTTTTTTATTTGAAATAATTAAAAAATTATTTATTTAAAAAAATTTGTGAAAATTGTGTCAGGTAATTTTTTTTTTGTTTATATAAAAAAAAAGAATTTAGCAAAAAGGGGGGAAATTAGCTAAAAATTTAAATTAAAAAAAAAATCTGAAAATAAAAAACAAATTTTTTTTTTAAGGCGCCACAAACAATTTGTGTGTACAAACAATCTTAATTATAAAAATATATATATATATATAAAATCATGTTGTAATTAAAAAAAAAAAGAAGAAATTATTTAAATTTTTGTTACATATTTTTAAACAAATAAAAAATAGCTGCAAAATTTGCAGCGAGCGCCACAAAAAGAAATTAAAAAAAAAAAAACAAAATCAACGAAACAGAGAAAAAAAAATTACGTCATATTTAAAAAAAAAAAAAAAAACAAAAACAAATTTATAATAAATGTAAAAAAAAAGGAAAAAAAAGTAATAACAAAAAAAAAAAAAACTCTCGTTATCTCTTGTGATCAACTCAGTTGTTGTTATGAATGTGTGGAAACAAAAACAAAAAATAATTTAAACAAAACAAAAAAAAAAAAAATGAAAATGCAAAACAAAAAAACAAAAACAAGAAAATTTAAAAAAAAAAGAAAAAAGTTTTTCAAAAAAAAAATGCAGTAATTTCTATATGATCTAGGATATATCAAAAATCTATTTTTGATGTCTTGAAAAAAATACAACAAAAATCTTTCAGCAAAAACAAAAAACACTTGGCAAAAAAAAAAAAATATATTAAAAAAATAAGAAAATCTTAAAAAAAAAAAACACAAAACAAAAAAAAAACTTTTTGGTTAGTCATAATTTTTAAGCTAGTAATTTTAATATTGTAAAAAAAAGAAAAGAAAAAAGAAAACATAAGCATGTTATAAAAATATTTGTCTCAATGAGAAAAGAAAAGTAAAAAACAAAAAAAAAAAAAAAAAAAACAATGAAAAATATTTCCCAGTTTTTCATTTGGTAATCCTCTTTCCCCTTGATAACTTAACCTTTGGTCTCCACTGGGTATCACTGGGGTCCCTGAGGAACTATGTGAGAACCCATTTCGCTTATTATGAGATCCTGTCCTGGCCAGAAGGCCTACAGTTCTAGGTAGAGCAGTTCCCTGTCACTTAGAGGCCCTGAAGCTCATCGTGAGCCTATATAATATATACTGTTGTGTTAGTAAAATCGAGGACTCAGAAGGTCTAGAAAGAGCCGACTTAGTCTGAAGTCAACTCTCGGAATCTTTAAGACCTTCAAGCGGCTAAGCAATTTAGATCCTTAAAGAAAATATCAAGCGGGGATCTTGAGAGGAATCACTTGAGTACTTGCTAAATTGGGGGCAAATTTAATGAGTCGGGTTAAATACTCCCGGGAGTACTTATAAATCTAGTTTGCAGGATTAAACAGAGCCCAAATATCGATATTCTCGAAAGAGGAATTAGGATGCTTAATAGCATTCAGAATAGCGATAGTTTTCAAGGAGCAACAAAGTATGTGTTAAATAATACCGATAGTTTTCAGTATTAAATAATACCGATACTTTCGAAGGAGCTTCAAGTAAGTAATGGATCAAATAATACCGATGTTTTTCAGAATTACGAAATACCGATAGTTTGCAGAGTCACGAAATACCGATAGTTTCCAGAGTCACGATATACCGATAGCTTCAATGAAGTCTCCAAGATGAATAATAGTTTTCAAGATAAAATAAATACCGATAGTTTTCTGAATCACGTTATACCGATAGTTCACGAAATACCGACAGTTGTAAGGCAATATCCAAGATTACGAATAGTTTTCAAGGCACATGAAAAAATACCGATAGATTTCAGAGTCACGAGAATACCGATAGTTCTTAGAAACACGAAATACCGATAATGTTACAGAAGTATCCAAGACTACGAATAGTTTTCAAGGCACATGAAAAATACCGATAGTTTTCAGAATCACGAAAGACCGATAGTTCTTAGAAACACGAATTACCGATAGCCTTATTACGGCGGATTATCAAATAATACCGATAGTTTTCAGAATCACGAAATACCGATAGTTTTCAGAACCCAATTATACCGATAGTTCTTAAACAGGACCCAATGGCTTTAAAACTGTCACGATATTAAGAAGATTCCATAGATGACCATGCCTCTTTTTTCCGCGGGCGGAACAAATTTTCAACAGCAAAGTTTGAAAATCTCAGACCAAAAAGTACCAGGCCCTCAGAAGTTGACAGCAGCATGAAATTCGCATTTAAATCTCGAATTAAATAGAAATTATTTTATTTTATTTCTTTTTTCCAGAAATAAAAATCTGAACCAATGAGAAGCCCCACAAAAATTCCCCTTAAATCTGATAAAAAGAATTTTTCTTTGGTACATTTAAAATATTCACAGACATTTATTAAGTACATATAGAAAAAGAGAGAGAGAGATAGATCGATATAGTAAGAGTGAGATAAAAAATATCTTAGAAAATAAATACATATATCAAAATTTAAGTTTAAAAAGTACAGTGAAACCTCAGAGTCAGACTTGAGGGAATTAATAAAATGAATCCAAAAAGAATAGGAAAAAAATTCGTTAGACGATTTCGTGTCGATGGTTTCACTGTACTTGGCCTAGATTTTACGTAATACCCTTACAATCACAGGGAAGAAACTCAGATTCCTTTTAGTCTGTCTCAGTCGAGTGGTTCCGCCTAGCTAGCTAGCTCTCCAGTCTTTGGGGTGTCCGATTTATGAGAGAAGCAGGTAGATGAGAAAGGTGCCAATGCCAATGTAGTGACTTAGGTAGCCGGCCATGGACCAGTGCAGGAACATGGAGAAATTTCCCTCGCCGGGTGAATCGGTGGTCGGTTCGGGGGAGTTGACCAGTACCACGCCCAAGTAGGCCAGGTGGAGGACGGCGAGCAAACTGAAAGAGCCATTTACTAGGGCCACCAACCAGGTGCTCCAAGAGCGCCAGCCCCGGCGGCTGGGGCAGTGGTCAAACGGGCAGAGCTCTGGACCTGCACAGGGATTGGCCGAGATGCAGGAGCGGGTGTGACGGGCCAGGTGGCCGCGCAGCATTACCTCACCATTCGCAAAGATGGCCAGCGAGAGGAGGACCAGATAGATGCGTAGATCCATGCCATGCATAAGGGAGGAGACCAGATAGGTGAGGAATACGGCCACCAGGGTGTTGTTGGCCAGACGGCGTCGGGAGGCCTGGTAGATATAGCGTTTGAGCCATTCGTGCATGGGTCGGTTCCAGCTGCGCACCAAGGCGCTGAGTGAGCGGGGCCATTCAATGTGCCAGGGCTGGCTGACCAAGGGACCCAGCAGGCTGGAGGTGGTGCCGGCATCGAGTTCCTGACTAGAGGCCACCAAGAGGGCCTGGCTGAAGAAGCTGATGAAGTAGTGGCTGGAGCGCACACTCCAGGCTCCGAGGTACATCAGGAGCCACTGCAGCCAGGTTTGCTCCTTGCTGTAGGACCAGAGGCTGCCCTGGTACTCGCCCAGCATGGGTGCCAGGCAGTTGGAAATGCCCAGGGAGAGTAGGCAGAGCAGGACATTCAGGCTGACTTGGAGCAGTTGGCGGCCGAGACTCTTGGAGTTGTGGGCAGAGGTTGTGAGGCTGTCCAGATATTTGCCATAGGATACCCAGGGTCCCAGCACACAGGTGGCCGGATTAAAGATGTAGCCGAAATAGGCCAGGATGCCAGGCATGTGGGCGCCGACGGCTCCGGTCTCCACTAGGTCAAAGGCCAGGGATATAACCTTCATGTTGGCTACCATTTGAAGGCCGCGCAGTTGGGCCCAGACCAAGGGCTCTTGCCAGATCCAGAGCTCATAGACGAATTGACTGCCGATGGTGATGCCAGTCAGGGCGAAGGCTGCATTATGGCCAGTGCCCAGACGCACTATTTGGAGCAATATGTAGCTAATGCAGCTGAGAGCTACCAGCAGACGCAGCCTGTCGCCTAGGGTCACGTAGAGCACAATCAGGCCACTGGCCGTGGAGAACAAGTGACGAGTGCTCTGCCTTTTGAGGAGACTCCTGGCCAGCCTGTACAACCAACAGATGGCAAGCAGTTGCACGACATAGAGACTGATTTGGCTCAGCGATGGCACTAGGCAATTCTGATAGGCATCCCAGAAACGCTCGGCGAATGTATAGGCTTCTTGGGACGGAACTTCGGACTGGTGATAGTCCTCCGGCAGGGACATGCCAGGTGGCACATTGAAATGATAAATGCCGGCGCCCTGCTCATCGCCTAAGTCTACATAGTCCTGCTCATCATAAAACGGATATTCATTATCCATTTTCTAGTCTTCTGGGCTCGTACTTTCGCGTCTTCTTGGCTTCTCTTGGTTTGCAGCTGTTTTGGGGGCGGCAACTGCAACCACTTAGGACGTTGACATCATTTTATATTTGAATGGAATGTTTGTTCGTTGTACTGTTTTAATTGATCAATCTTTTCTTTTTTTTTAAATTTATTTATTCTCTTTTCACAACTTATTTAAGAAGAAGAAAACAGAGTGTATACAAATTCTTGCTGGTTCAATTGATGAACAAGCAAGTTCGATTAACCTGGTAAAACTGGTTCCAAGCTTGAACTTTGACATTTTCTGTAATCCACTTTTCGAGCTGCTTAATGACTTGAGGAAATTTCAAACTGTTATTTTTTGATGTTGTCTAAGTTTAAGGACTTCTTTAAGAGTAATTGTTTTCTTTTTTCTCTACATATAAACAAGTCCAAGTGACTGGAGAGATTGCACTGGTTCACTTGATGAACTGTCGCATTTTTCCGTTGCTTAATTTGTTTTAATTGTATAATTTGTACGATTTCATTATATTTGAAACCTTTCGTTATTCATTTAGCCAGAGCTTTAAAATTATTACAAAGTTCACTTTTTTATTTAAACAATAGGTGGGGAACAATCATTGATCACATGATGAACTGCTGCCTTTGCCGTTTCAGTTTATTTGTTTTTATTTTATATAATTCAGTTTGGTTATAATATGCGAATGTTATTATTACCGTTCTAAGTCTTTTATGATTTTGCTTTTTATATGAATTCAGTTTCCAGCAATAAACTCTTCCATTTAAGAAGAAATAAAAAAATCATAGAAAGTGTCGCATTTGGCGATGAACAAGTGGGTGCGTTAATAATTTTTAAAATTGTATATGTTTAATGGTATTATTGTATAATATATATTCCAGTATTTCAATGTTTTATGTTTAATAGTTTCTTTAACATTTATGCCAGTTGCTCGTCCCTTTCGCTCCGATTTGTTTAGGCTGCCTGAACAGATTGCTTCTGCGAGGAGCTGATCTTGTCGCCCAGACTCAAGGCCATGCCCTGTGTTAAAATAATTATGTTCAGTCAAAGGCAAATAAATATAAATTGTATAGTCATCTCAAACTCACCTGACTCTTGGCTCGTATGCGTATGTGACCGGTTACTTTGGAATCTGGATCGTCGACAGGCTTCTCAATACTCAAATTGGCCAAGGCATTCTCACCGAAAATGGACCTAGAAAAATGAACAATTTGAATACAGTTTTTGTTTGACAAAATTTTAAGAAGCCGCCACTTACTTGGCATACATATTGGCGGCCATAAAGCCACATTGCCCGGATAGGGCCTTCTCGGGGGTCAAGCACTTCATGTTGGTGCTCTTTAGCAAATGCTTTAGATATTCATGCAGATCGGTGAAGCTGGTGTTCACAGTCACCTTGTTCTCCCACTCAAAGTCCTGCCACATTTGACGGAATTCTGTGTCGGTGCAGCTGGCTGGAATGATGTAATCCATGATGTCAATGTGTATGGTATTCAGGACCACCACATTGGTATTTAAGGCGGTGTCATATACTGAAACAAAAAGGAAATAGTTTGTAAAGATACTCAAATTCCTGATCTATCGTGTTCAACTCACCGATATTGCCAAAGATAATGCCATTCTCGGTGGAGGAGACCTTGACATTGGCCTTGATATTGCAGAAATCATGAGGGGCCAGCACCACCGGATGTGGTCGTTCCACCAGCTTCAGATCACCCAGAGTGGCCAGCTCCAAAGTGCAATTCTGCAAGGTATCATCTGAAGAGATTGAGGTAAATTTAGACCGGACTTAATTGGAGGGTATATATGGTTTGACTCACTTGTCTGGTTGACAATCAGGACATCTAGGACTATGTCATATTGATTGACATTGACATAGGCCTCGGCATAGACGGGATCCGAGAAGCCAGTCAATTGTGTCACCTTATTCAATTTGTTGTTGGGCGAGGCAATGTCACTGAGATTGGCCGTCTTGGAGCCGGCTAAGGCCTGGTTCAGACTCGACTCGAAGACATTCTCGCCTAGCTGATTGTCACGGCCATTGGAGAGCTGGGCAAACATGACCGGATCATCTGGCTGGACCTTGGCGGCAGCTCGCTGTTTCTCCTTGAGCACGCGCTGATCCTCCTCATGCTGGGCATCAAGCATTTTACCCAGAGCCTCGCGGCAGAAGTGGCTGAATACCTCGACGGCCTCGGGAGTGCGTTCGCTCAGCGTGCGCAGGCAAATGAAAATACGATCTGTGTCGTCATTGGTGATGGGCTTGACGGGGAAGCCAGACTTGCCCAAATGCAGAATGGAGCTCATGATGAGCATGACCTGGGTGTTGAGACGGTTTTCGGCCCTTGGCTCTGGTTTTAGCTCGGAATAGCGCAGGGCCAGTTTGGTCAGGGTGGCGGAGAGGGCAGCCCCTATAAAGAAGTCTCCATCCATGAGATATTGGCGCAATGGCGGACGTTTCTCCTTCTTGGTCACACTGTGGAGTATAAAAAATGTAAGAATTTCTGTCGGCAAGGACAAGGAGAGGGAACTACTTACGGTGCCAGGCTGTAAGCACTCTGGGTGGCATAGGTGCCATCCGAGGTGACCTTGTTGGTAGAGGATTCAGTGGTGGCTCCGCCAGTGCCTCCGCTGGAGGTCTGGTTACTCTGTTGCTGTTGTTGCTTCTCCTCGTCGGTCTGGTCGCCGGCCAGGCGACGCTGCTCGGCCTCAACCATGGGTATCTCGCCCAGGGTCTGCTCGAAGACAGCCATCACGGAGAGGATTTGCTCGCGCTCGACATACTCGCCTAGAATCCACATGGCCGCCCGGTGGATCTTCGAGGACTTGATCTGTGGAAAGGCCTCGATCAGGCGCTCAATGATCAGGCCACTCAGGGCTGGGAACTTCTGGATAGCCTCGCGTATGAATATCAAGACATCGGCTGCAGCCAGCTCGTTGGTGTCGGAGAGGAACTCCACCAGCACGGGTATGACATTGGCGGCCACATCAGGGAATTTGATGGAGCAGGTGTGCAGGGTGCGCACCAGGAGCTGGCGATACTTGCCCGTATCCTCGTGTTCTACATTGTGGGTCTTGGCCACCTCCTTCTTGAGCATAAGCACCATTTCGCCAATGTTACGGGAGTAGACGAGGTCCATGGCCAGGGCCAGGGTCTTGCGGCGCACCTCAATGTCCGGGGCAGCCAAGACTCTGAGGACATCCATGACCAGCTCCTGCATGACCTTCTCCATGTTCTCGTTCTCCTTCATGGCGATCAGACGATCCAGGACAATCAGCTTGACATTGTTGTCGCTCTCCTTTACAATCAGCTCGATGTAGCAGCTGGCAGCGGCCTTGATGGCCGTGGGGGCCATGGAGAGGGTGATCAGAGTGCCGGCCGCCTCGTAGCGCACGGCATTGGAGGAGGAGTTGAGCAGATTGTAGATGCAGCGTATGAAGCGCGAGCGCTCGGCCGGATTGGCATGGCAGACCTTGTAGATGAGCTCCACAATCACCAGCTGGAGTATATCGCCGAAGCTGTGCACCTGGTCTATGCAGGAGGCCAGATAGTTGAGGGCTCGCTCTTGGTCGGCATGGAGTAGCATGAGAAAGGCGTTCCTCTTGCAGGACATATCCTGTTGGGTGTCCAGAAAGGTGGCTATCAATTCGGGCCCATCGGGCACCAGCCAGTCAAAGTTCTTGTAGATGGTGAAAATGGCCAAGACTGCATTGCGGCGGACATAGGAGTGACGATGATCGAGACAGGCGCGTATGGCCGGCATTAGGGGCTCAAGCAGTTCCGGCTCCTTCAGTTTGCACAGAAAGCGCAAGGTGCTACCACGCAAAAACTCATTGGGATGTTGCAGATCCTAGGGAAAAGGGATGTTTACATTTTCGCCACGTTGACTCATACTGACTTACCTTGCGGTAGGCATCGCAAACCAAAATCATTTCCTGCAACAATTTGCCATCGGCCGAAGTCTTTGGTACAATTTCCCAGAAAATCAACAATAACTTTTTGATAGTGTGATTCTGCACGGGCAAGACAAACCGTATGATTGTCATTATCAGGCCCGGATAGCGTTCCCCATTTAGCAAGAGCTTAATCACTTTCTTCAGTGTATCAATTTTTACATTCGTGTCGCCCTTTTCCAAATCTTGCTTCAATTGCATTTCATTCGGAACCTCGAGGTCCGGCGAATTGATGATGGTATAGCAGTAGGCCATTTTTGCCACAGATGCACGGCCCCGTTTCTTTTTTCAATTAATTGAATAAGTTTAACAAAAATAATTAAATAAAACTTGTCTTGACGTGTCACTCTGGGAAACTATCGATGGTACTATCGAGGTATCGAATTTTTACTTTTTTGAGCCATTATCGATAGTTTTTTGTCGTTATCAAATGGTACTCTCGAGGTATCGAATTTTTACCTTTTTGAAAAATTTGAAAAATTTTGAAAAATTTGCACTAACCTTCAAATTTTCTTTATTCCAGCATAGTGATTGTAATATGAAAGAAATATTACTTAAATTTGTATGTGCTCCCCCCACGTCTACAGAGTCTGAGCGTATATTCAGCAAATCTGGAAATATTTCCGAGTCTCCAAATATTTTCAATCCTGAAAATATTTGTGAGCCAGTAAAAAAGAAAAGAAAAAGAAGCCATGAAACTGATATGTCCTCCAATCCAATCCAGCCACGCATCGCTTGAGAAGATGACGAAGGGGGAACATGACTCCTCATTTCGGACAACCAAAGCGCTTTTGCTGGCCCACCAAAAAAAAGTGCATTCCACCCAAAAGTTGGTGGGTTTGGTAGAAAATACAATTTCGACCAACACTAATTAAAAAAAAAAAAAATTTAAAATTATATTTAAAACAAAAAGCGTTTTTTATTTTTAATTTTCTTTGGTGTTTGTAAAAATGTTCACCACTGTGCAAAATTTCTTAAAAGAGACTGCAGAATCAAAAGAGCCTGCAGAACATTTTAAAGAGACTGCAGAAACCAAAGAGACTGCGAAATTTTACTGACTTCAGAAGAAGAAACGGTCACACAGTCGGGCATGTTGTGTGCGGTGTCTACCGCTTGTATACGCTAGAGGGCGCTGTTTGCATTTTGCTTACCCAAAAAAACTGCAACAGACGTCTTTAAAATTCTTTTTTTTTTAAATAAGATTTTATGTAAATGTTTTTAGTGATATTTGCAGATTATAAAAAAATTACTATCGATAGGCAACTTGGCGCGAAACTGTCTATCGATTTTAAATTTTTTTTTAATTGCTTTTTCCTATAGGCATGATAAACATTTTATTGTTTTCAATACAATCAACTGGTGAAGCACCATCTGGGGTTTTTTTTTTAGTCTGAATTGCTCAGTCCAGCAGGTTCTTTTTTTTTGTATTTTTTATTTGAACTTTAAAGGCAACATTTGCTTTTTGCATTGATAAGGGAAATTCTAGATTTTCTATATGCAATATTATAGTTCTTGACTTTCTTGACTTTCCCCGACATTTTGATTGTCACACTTTTGTCCGCCTAATTGAATAATCTTGAGAATTTCTAAGCCAACAAGCAAAAGCTACACCGAAAGGGTTCCTCAAATGAATTCAAATAAAATAAAAACCCCCTGCCTAGCCAAGTGTCTGACCAGCATATATGTATCTCTATATTATTCATTATTATTATTTGCGCAATCTTCTTGATATTTTTTCCACTTAAATTCATTAAAGTTCATTTATCACCCACACAAAAAAAAAAAAAAAAAAAAAAAATCCAGCCAAGCTGACTGGCTTGTCAATTTGTGACCAGACTTGCATTTTAAATAGAAACTCATCTGTAGTTTAACTACAAATATATTAATTATAAAACGCCGGCCGGTTTGCTACTGTCTTGTCGATATAACAAAAAAAAATAAAAAAGTAGAATTTGTTTTTAGTCAGACGTGCGCCGTTCGGAACAGGTTGGGGCCCCATAAATTATTTGCCGGCTCAAGAGTAATACAAATAATAAATATTATTTATGCATATTATAGGCTGATTTTATTATGACAGCGACAGGTAAGTGAAGCTGTGCAATTGAAACTTTTCTATACTCTATAAAAAAAATGAATGTGAAAGCAAGGGAAAAACCTGAGCAGAAAATGTTTTGCTGAATCTGCATAAAATCGAGATTAGGCGACCTCAACCTATCAAGCATATAGCAAACTGGATTTAGTATAAATAAACAAATACAAGAAAAAAGAAAGAAAAAAACAAAATGATAATAATGAAATAGAAAGATGCCAGAAACTAGATTATGGATCAATTCAGGTTTTAAGTGGAAAAGCAAATAATCCAACAAAAAGTAAGCCAACAAATTTAGGGCAAAAATTATGAGAGAGAAAATTTTGCAAAAAAAAAAAAAAGTTTGTTTATCTATCAAATTGATTCGAGGAGGAGTCCAAGAGGTACAGTCAAGCTTGAAAAGACTAAGGCTATTTGAAAATTCTCTTTTTATAAAAATTTAACTGAAATAATTTGGACTCCACCAAGAGGTACAGTCGAGCCTGAAAAGACTTAGGCTCGATAACCAAAATGTTACTTTCCCTTTCAAAGGTTTTTTTTTCTAATTTTTTTTAAGCTTTATTTTTTATTCTTATCAGATCAGTTAAGATTTTTTTTAACCAAATTATATAAATTTTGTAATAATAAAGAAAATGACTTCAAACTTAAATCAAAAATGTAAATATTTCTCGGAATTATCGGGTGGCTTAGAACGGCTTAGAACAAGGTTAATTTGATAGATGTTTGAATAATAAACAATCAAATTTGAATATATTTTCGCCAGCTCTAATTATTTTATTGAGGTTTTTGAATTAATTCACCTCTCAAACTGATACAATTGCTCCCAGCTCATGTTCAGAATCTCCAAGCGATTATAAGAGGGCAAAAAAAAAAAAAAATCACAAACCCACACACACACACACATACACGTAAACACACACAGAGAGAGACAAGCAGAATGATCGACTTGGATTGGATCGGCCGATGGAATAGAAAATAAAAAGACGCAGGAGAAGAGGAAGAATAAATAAAGCGAAGCCTATAAAAGCGACGAATCGATGAGCAGAGCCTCACAGTTGCCAGTCAATCCAACCAGAGAGAAGATGACTTGGAAACCTTGGAACCTGCTTGCCCTGGGCCTGCTCCTCTTGCAATGGAGTGCAACGGCCGAGGAGCCAGTCTGTGAGTTCTTTGGACTTTCTAAGTAGATTTTGTTTTTATGAAAAGATTTGATGATTTGCAGATCGCTTGTGCGTGCCGAAAATCTATTTTGAGGACTGTGAGAAACTCTTGGCAGATCCTTCGGAGGCGGGCATACAGATGACCTGTGTGGCTGGGCGCGATCGGGTGGAGTGCCTGGAAATGATTGAACAGAGAAAGGCCGACATTTTGGCCAGTGAGCCAGAGGACATGTACATGGCCTACCATCAGAAGAACGAGGACTTCCGGGTGGTCTCGGAAATACGCACCCAAGACGACAAAGACGGTAGCTCAAGACTTTCTAATCGTGGCTGAGCTATGTATCTCAAGTTTCATTGATTTCTTCCAGCCAACTTCCGGTATGAGGGCATTATTCTGGTAAAGAAGAATTCCAAGATCAACAGTCTGGAAGAGCTGCGCGGCGCCAAGTCTTGTCACACGGGCTTCGGCCGCAATGTGGGCTACAAGGTGCCCATCACTCGGCTCAAGAACAATCACCTGCTGAAGGTCTCGGCCGATCCGGAAATTTCGGCCACCGAACGTGAGTTGAAGGCCCTCTCCGAGTTCTTTAGCCAGTCCTGCCTGGTGGGTGTCTACTCCGAAAATGCCAATTTGGATCGCCTCTTGAAGAAGAAGTACTCGAATCTTTGCGCCCTCTGCGAGAAGCCAGAGCAGTGCAACTATCCGGACAAGTATTCCGGCTATGACGGAGCCATACGCTGCCTGGACAAGGGCCAGGGCGAGGTGGCCTTCTCCAAGGTTCAGTATATCAAGAAGTATTTCGGCCTGACCCAGGGCTCTACAGCCGAGGGCAACCCTGATGACTTTGAGTATCTCTGCGAAGATGGCACACGCCGTCCGGTCACCGGACCGGCTTGCTCTTGGGCCCAGCGCCCCTGGAGCGGCTACATCTCCAACGAACAGGTGGTCCATGGCGACAGCCAGCTTAAGCAGCTACAGCAGCGGCTCGAACGCTTCTTTGCCCAGGGCCTCCAGGCCAGCAATAAGGAGGCCGCCGCCCACCTGCTCATCAATCAGAATGCCGTCTACCACAGCAAGCCGGAGGCCATTGATCCCAAGGTCTATCTAGAGCGTGCCGGCTACAAGGATGTGATTGAACGGGATGGCAGTGCCATACGCAAGCTCCGTCTGTGCGTGCAGAATGAAGTGGAAATGGCCAAGTGCCAGGGTCTCCAACGGGCGGCCTATGCCCGCGACATACGTCCGGAAATGGAGTGCGTGATAAGCAGCCAGGGTACGGATTGTCTGGAGAGTGTGAGCCAGAACAAGGCCGATGTGGTTCTGGTCCAGGCCAGCGACTACGAGAATGCCCGTGCCCAAAAGTTGCGTCCTCTGGTCTATGAGAAATTACCCGATAATGATGTCTATGTGGCCGTGGCTCCACCAACTCTCACCCGGGAGGACCTCCAAAAGGCTCCACTGTAAGCTTCTTAGAATCTGATCAAATCTAACAAACTAATCACCGCTCTCTTCTCCTTCTCAGAAACTTTGATGCCAGCGATGAGCGGGCTCGCTTTGCCGCTGCCTTCTTGAACAAGCGTCGTGGTCTGGATGCCTGTGCCCTGACGCCCAGCTCCGAGGAGCAGTTGCTGATCTTGCCAGCCTCACAACTGGAAAAACACAAGGACTGGCAGCTGGTCTGCCCCAATCTGGAACGCAAATCGGTTACCGAGCATCTCTCCTGCAATGTGGACGTGGCATTGCCCAGGGCTGTCTTCATACGCGAGGCCACTTCCGCCGTGGAAGAGGACACTGAGAAGCACTTGTTTAACCTGATCAATTCCAAGTTCGGAGCCAATGGCAAAATCCGTGATGTCTTTGCTCTGTTCGGTGAATTCCAGCCCAATAAGCCGAATGTCTTGTTCTCCGTAAGTTCACTTTTCACTTAAGCTTTCTAAATTTTAGTTTAATGTGTGTCTTTCTTGGATCTAGGATAATGCCATTGATCTGACCAGTGAGTTGTCCGGAGATCTCAAAAATGAGCAAATCTTCAAGGAGCTCCAATGCGGTGGCAATAAAATATCCAAGCAGTAAGAAGCGATTCCTTTGGTCCTTGCCTAATTAAATGTTTCTTACGAAACAGAAATAAAGGACAATACGATTTTTTTTTTTAATATACGATTTATATGATAAAATTGAAGAGATATGGTCTTTTTTTCATGGGGTTCTGGAATTCTCGGGAATTAAATTATATAAAATTATCAATTCATCAATTCGTCTTAATCGCTAGGCTACATACAGATCTGTTCTTTTCTTCCGTTCTTTTGATATATGTCAAGATTTATGTTCAGCTCCTAATTCATCCAGGTCTGCCTTTATTTATTCTAACCTAGATAAGGTGTATATATCAAGACAAGTCTATCAAGTTTGCCCTTGATCGACAAACTTAAGACAGATAGCTTCTAGACTGACCGATCGATGTCAATCGAATGAGTAGTATCTTAATCTGATATAGACGCAAGTGTGTACCCAGCTTTACTTGTCTTTTAAAGGGTTAAGATGGCTAGGGATACCTCTGACATTTACAGACCGATTTTGAATTCTTATAAAGGGATACATTTGAGTATAAAATTTCATCGGACTATGTCGTACATAGCTGAGGCTTTCGAAAGGAGTTAGAATTATTGGGCACCCCGAATATAGTATTGGAATATTTTATTTGATCTCTTTTGTGACCAGTTTTGAGATATGGTATTCAGAACTGGATTGCCAGATCAACTCGTTGTTTTTCACCTGAATTGTCTTGGTTGAAACGTAGCTTCAAAAAGGTCTTTGTGTATGCCCTGGGTATTTATTATCAAAATTGAAAGTAATACGACTTATGAAGAATTTGAAGATTTAGTTTTAAACTGAGAAACTTTAAATCTTTGGAACTTTGGGGATAAACAAGTCTAGAAACTTCTTTAAAATCAACTAAGAATTCTTAGTTCACAATGAAAGAGTCGAAATACTTTGTGTGAGTGAAAAGATTGGTCATACTTGTTAGGGTTGACGTTTTAGAAAGCCACGTAGCCTAGTCCTGAGTCAATTTTTTCCAACTTCTTCAAATGAACTCGATTCTCCTCAGATTTCTACTTGAAATGAAAATAATCTCATTTAGCAGGCGAACAGAAGTCACAGAGAAGCAGCGCAAAAAAAGTGTTGCCTACTTTTAGCTGCTGCTGAAAAATAGCTGCCCTATGGCGTCAGCTGGGCTATTAGTGCCAATGATGTTTTAGAAAGCCGAGTAGCCTAGTCTTGGGTCAATTTTTATCCAACTTCTTCAAATGAATTCGATTCTCCTCAGATTTCTACTCGAAATGAAAATAATGTCATTTAGCAGGCGATCAGAAATCACAGAGAAGCAGCGCAAAAAAAGTGTTGCCTACTTTTAGCTGCTGTTGAAAATAGCCCTCCTAAGACGTCAGCCAATGAAATATGAAATATGCCTTTGACTGTAGATTTTGTAATAAATAAAAACTCGCCTCGCATTTATCCAATTTTATATGATTTTCTTTTATTACCTCGAAAATATATCCATGTAAATGTAGAAAAAAAAATCATCTAATATTTAGTATATAATATAATTTTTTTTTTTTTGCCTTTTCTGAGAGGTCAATAATTTTGTCACAATTTTGTATTGTTTTTTTTTTTTTTAATTTTGTAATATTTTGCCTGTTTTCTGTTTCTAGATAAAATCGGAACGAAAATCGCTTGGTTTTTGTATATAGTTCAACTCCGTCTAGATATTAACATGTAAATAATTTTAAATATATATATTTTTTTCTTTCTTTTTCGAAGAAGAAGAAGAGTACAACGTTTTTAGGTAAATCGAGTAATTTTGGATGGGAGCGAGAGAACATAAAGGATAAAACAAAAATTCGTTGCTTTTCATAATTTTGAGGTTTGGAAATTTATGGCTTATCTTGCCTAATCGGAGACATCACGCTGTTCATCGCGTTCCTTTTTAGTGACGACAGCCGGGCCGGATGTGTCTAGGCCAGTGTCCTCCTCCTCGGAGTAGTCCTCGTCGTGGGTGTGTGTGACCACTGTGGGTGTAGAGGGACGAGTGTGCACAATTGAGCTCTGCAAAAAGAAATTTGATTTTAGTTCCGAAAGATGAAGAAGAAGACGACGTGAGATTCTTACCGCTCGATGCAAATCTTTGTCCTTGTGGCTGTCCTTGCCAGCACTGGAGAGCGGACTGTCTGCGTCGAGTTCCTTTGAGGGCAGCAATTCTTCGAGAACGTCCTCGGTCTCCCCGGCCATGGAACGCAGACAAGTAGCAGCAGCAGGCATCACATTGCCCGGTGGTGGCGGATGAGCCTGATCATGTGCCACGGTCGACTCATGCGGCAGCAGCATAGCAGGGGCCCGGAACATATACGAGAACGGGTAATAGATCAAGTTCAGTAGGGTGGCCGCATAGACATCGGCATAGCGCACCACCTGGCTGGAGAAGAAGGTCTGCCTGGAGCCGGAGCGGAAGAGCGAGCCCATCATTCCATAGGCCATGTCCATTTTGTGCGTAACATCGCGTATGCAAGTGCGCAACTGCGAAATGTCCGGCTTAACCTTGGCACTCGAATCCAAATCCCTATAGAGATCGCCCAGCTTGATGTCCAGATTCTGCAGCTCCGCAAACAATTGACACTCATCGGTCCACACATGCAATTCTCGCACCAGTTCTGGCACAATCAGAAAAGTACGCCAGCCCCGGATCTTCTTCGACTTGAGTATATCACCGAATATATGATCGCCCACATAGAGCACATCCTTGCCCTTGGCATTAATGAATTTGGTGAATAATTCGCACGACCCACCCGAATAGACCTGACCCGGCTGAAGCGGTCCAATGTGAGTGCCGATCTTGAGGCCACCTGTCCTGGTGTCCACCTGCCGCAAAACAGTGCCCTCATCAAAGAACAGCGGCTTCCTGGCATCCACCACAATCACATCGAAATAGGTCTTCCAGTCGCGATGCGGCTCATCTGGGTTGGCTCCGTGTGGAAAGTCAAACAGATAGGTCATGATTTCATTGGTGTACATGTAGTCACTGTTGGTCAGCATAAACAACTTCGCTCCCGACTCCCTTATGCGCGACAGGACTGTGGGCAAACGCTTATCCCGCTTCACATAATGGGCCATGTTCTGGGAAAAAACAGAATACATCAAATTCAATTCATAAAGTCTTTGGAATGTCTGAGTCTCACCTGTGTGGTGCGTCGCTTTAAATCACCATCGGAATGGACCCAGTCCACGGCGCGTCGTACATCCTGGAAAATCGACTTATACGTAAAGAGAAAATCACCAGCCTTGATGCCGCGTTCAACGCTGTGGAAAGGGAAAGATAATGAAATCAGTAAAGGGAGAGGGGAACAGAAACATTTCAGCTGATCGAACAGATTCTGTTGGATTATTTCAAGACTTGAAACTGTCAAAAATATCAAAATCAAGTGCTATAGACAGACGGACTATACCAATTCCATGTGGTATATGTTCGCATCAAGTTCTCAGCCAGAATTTCACGAATTAAAACTGTCTGAGGGAGCTAGTAAGCTTCCACAGATCTGGCCGATAAGTACAAAATTTGGGAAGGGATATCACCCATCAAAATTTATTGATATTGACAGACAGACTGTACCAAATTGACTAGCTGAGACTCTGCAATTAAATCTATACTCCTGTAAAGCTATACAGCCTGATTTCATGGCTTAAAATTGTCTGAGTCAAGTAGTAAGCTGCCAGAGGTCTGGCCGATTAATCCAAACTTAGACCACTTCTAATTTATATGGCAAAGGATGTAGCAGATCAAAATCATATAGACAGACCGACTGTACCAAAGAGACTAGCTGAGACATTGCCATCCATAGTCCTAATTTTATAGCTTGATATAGTCTGAGTAAGAGGTCTGGCCAATCCAACGATATATTCAGATCAATTTTAGCTTATTTGGGAAAAAAATTGATTCATATGGACAGGTCAAACCGAGATCCATTTCTCTCCACTTTCCGTCTTACTCACCGCACAAATTCTCGGCTATTGGTAAAGAAGTCCATCAGACAGGCCAGTAAATAGGTTTCCGGCAAATTGAACAAAGTATTTAAGACATAAACACGTGACTCATCCAGCTTGAGAAATTTATTCGGATACAACTCATAGACTTGATGACTGAAATAGAACATAAATTATATTATTAAAATAAAAACAAATAATTTGCACTTACTGTTTAATAAATTCAAAGCCATGAACGCAGACCAGAATATTGCCATAGGCATCTACCTTGAGTAGATTGCCATAGAGTGTATCGAACCAGAGACCACGTACTGGAAAGGTTGGATCATATTCAAATTGAAGGATCTCCTTGGGATAGCCCATAGAGACCAGGCGCTCTTTGACCAAGTTAAAGCCAAGCTGCTCATACTGCGGAGACTTGTATTCTAAAAAAAATATGTAAAGTTTAGTGAAGTCGTAAAATATTGTTAGATATTCCTACCCGCCAGAGTGTAGTCCATATCGAAGCCATAATATTTGATATTCTCCAAATGCAAGGACCTGTTCACAAAGACTCTGCAAAGACATAGAATAGGAATAATTTTGTTTAGTTTTAATTAAAAAAAATATATAGAAATAAGTACAGATAATGTCTACATTCCAATAAAGTAATCAGACCTAAATCACCTTATCAATATCAAGAATGAAAGCCTTGTTGTCCTCGGCCAATTAAAGCCTAACTGAATCCATCATACCACCAACAAATACCTAGCTGCTCCGAAAGAAATGTTTGGTCCTATAAGTGCCTAGCAAGAAAATAGCAAGGGATTTCTACTTATTGGAACATCGTTAACATTTTTACATTTCAAATCATTACTGATCAGCTAAATCCAAGAAAGGATCAGATCTTGACCTCTTAATCTTATAGATGCAAGGGAAATATCAGAGAATTTACAATATAGGAAATAAAATATTAAATTAAAAAAATATATTAAATAAGAAAAGTTTCTTTTCGAAGGAAATAAAATAAAACAAATGCGTAGGGGAAAGTAAAAATAATTTAAACGAAACTTTTACTTTGGTAAATCATTTGGAATCTAAAACAATTGTTAATGAAATAAAAATCCGTCTGAACTCGAACAAGCTCGAAATAATAATGAAGTTTTCTATCACATACAATTTTGGAGCACTAATTCTCGGCCTACTTGATTGTCACAAAATATAAATTGGCAGGGTTACTTTGGAATTATCAAAAATCACCCAAAAAATGAATAATCAAAGGCAACCCTAAAGGGCATAACTATCGAATTTGGTAAAGTCTTTCAAAAGCGATATATATTCCCATCGATCTTAGTGGCTGAAAGACTTTTTAATTTTCCACTCGGCTTGGACTGAGCCACCTTACGACTCTGGGGATAACCTCAACCTCAAAATAGAGAACTCAGTCGGTTGCATAATGTTACCGATTCATAAATTAATCTTTTCAGCTCAATAATTTTTTTTTATTTACTCCAAGAATTATCTGATAGCTCATAGGTTCTTAAGGGAGAAACTCTTAGTTACCTAATCCTCATAGGTGACCCTATGGATAAACCTATCCCGGACCATTGTGGGACTTATCAGAGAAACCATATAGAAAGACTCGAAACAATCGAGGCCTAATGGGAACACTAAGATCCTAAATGAAGAGCACAAAATATCCAAACCATCATAGGTGACCCTCTAAGTGACCGAGGTCTCTTGGGGTTATTCAGATCCTTAAGAAAAACTAGACAAAGTTGAAACCTAGTGGCTCCTCATGGGTGAATCTCTAAACGACCATACCCTAAATAGGATCATTATGGGATCTATCAGTAAGGCTAAGACCTCTTGAGGTCACTGAGATCCTTACAGGAAACCTAGACAGGGCTGACAAGTGATCGAATCTAGACAAAGTTGAAACTTAGCGGCTCCTCATAGTTGACCCTCTAAGCGACCGAACCCTAAATAGGATCATTATGGGATCTATCAGTAAGGCCAAGATCTCTTGAGGTCACTGAGATCCTTAAAGAAAACCTAGACAAGGCTGAACAAAGGGAACCCTCATAGGTGAGATTTTAAGTGATCTTGAGGTCTCCAACCCAGTGGTGACTTCTTCGAAATGTTTTCAATTAATCAAATAATTATTTCGAGCTCAACAATTTTATATATTTTTGCCCACTCGCAAATTTAGAAGCGGAAATCTTTGGGTTTATATTTAGGAAATATTTAATTGATTAATTGAATTTCTTCTTTGCAAAGAGCTTGCACATTTAGTTAATTAACCTTGAGTTCTCTCTTGACGTCACAAGAAAAATAACAACGACGACGACGACGACAAATCAAAAAAAAAAAAAAAAAATACGAATTTAAATATAAAATAAAATACATTTCAATAATCATATCATAACACATGAGGCAATTTATAAAAATCATATAGATCCCCCCCCCCCCCCCCTCTGCCACCCTCACGAACCATTCAACTCAACTCAAGTCTCGGCAGTGGCAGTTGTCGTCATCATGTAAATCGGCACACTCGCTCTTATTTTCTGACCGATCCGACAAAAATTTTCAACAAAAATAGCTCGGCCACTTAATTAGACGCGCCGTGTCAAAAGTTTATCAGCAAAAAAAAAAAAAACAACAACAAAGAAAAACTTGTGGAAAATTGCAATGTGAATGGCGCAAATTACACAAAATAAAAAATAAAGAGTGGAAAATTATTATTATTATTAATTTTTGTTTTCTTCTCCCCTTTTTCTTTTGTTTTGATTGAGCAAGAAAAGTCAAGGAAGTAAAAAATAAACTGTCAATTCCGCTTTTCTTTTTCTTCTTCTTCTTCTTGTGTGGTCACGCCCAATTCGCGTTGAATTTTCCAGTGTGTCTGAAAAATTTCCCCCAATTTTTTTTTTTGGGGGGCGTTAAAAGTTTTTCAGCAATTAGTGTAAAAGTTCTTGTCCAGCGTCAGTTGCCGGCTCAGTGGGCGTGGCTGGTCAGAAACGTATGTTCGTAAGCGCCCACCAAAAAAACGAAGAAGAAGAAGAAAAAGAAAAACTCGAAACTAAAAAAAAAAATGTATAAATGATTCCGCTTTTATTTCTATTTGTTGCCTTGTGGCTTGAGTCATTAGTCCAGTTCAGAGTGGTTTCACCAAATTGAATATGGCTTTAATTGATCAAGCGTTTTAGTGGTTTCGTTTTGGTTTAAAGAAAATATTCTTTTTATATTTTTAAAATCAAAGAAAATGTCTGATACATAGCCGAGCCCACATGGGATCCTTATGGGATCTTAAGGAAATACTGAAAACTAGGGAATAGCCGAACCCACATGGAATCCTTATGGGATCTTAAGGAACTACTGAAAACTATAAGGAAATTCTTGTTTTTTAGAAGAAAAGTTCCAAGTCTTTCTGGGATCAATTCAAAAAATTCAAGTTCTCTTTGGATCTTCAAAGAAAAGCTTGTAGTGATTGAGGAAATATTATGGGATATATCAGTTAGGCCGAGTCTGAAAAGAAACCTATCGAATCAGCCTATACAAAGAGTCCCAAAATACATTAACCCCAATGAAATCGCTTTGAGATCTTAAGAAAACCTCCACTTGCCCAGTCTCTGGGACGATCTTTAATAGGTCGAAGCTTAGAAACCCACGAATAACTCAAAATTAAAGAACTTACGATCCACGGGATCTTGGGATCTTAAAAGAAACTAAAAAATAGCTCAAAATAAACGAATCAGTTTAAGTTTCGGTCTGTCTGGTTCGACCTTCCTTGGTATCCTATAAGAAACCTAGGCAAAGGTTCCCTTTATGAAATCACTCAAAAGAAATTCAACCTTTGAATTAGAAGAATAAAATAATCCTAAAAAAAGGCTCGAAATAACCGAACTCCCCATGGGATCTGTATGAGTTCTTCTAAGGGGAATGGGGAAAAGGGTCCAGGAAGAAGACTTCAAATAATTCAATCTCCTTGGGATCTATATGAGTTCTTCTAAGGAAAATGGGGAACCTTTGAATTATAAGAATAAAATAATCCTAAAAAAAGACTCGAAAGAACCGAACCCCCCATGGGATCTGTATGAGTTCTTCTAAGGGAAATGGGGAAAAGGGTCCAAGAAGAAGAGTTAATCTCCTTGGGATCTGTATGAGTCCTGATCCACTTGCTGCCTTAGAGTCAAAGCTATGACTTTTCCCAAGAGTTGAAATCTTTCAACTTGATTCAATCCGATTTGTGTTCAAAAGCAGAAAACATTTTTTCATCCTCTCAAAATTCCTTCAAAGATTTTGAAAAATAATTTAATACATTTTTTTTTTTTTTTGATTTTAAACGATTTGTTCTAAATATTTTTGCCATAAGCTTTTACAATTATTTTCATTTTTTTTATTTATTTTTTTTTTTTTTTTGCAATTTCAATTTGGTTTGGGTTGAAAATTTGCCAAATAAGCGAAAAGTTTTTTATTTTTTTTATTATATTTTTTTTTTGGCCACCCCATGCAGTGAACCAGATACCAAAGTTATGCTTTTCTTGTTGTTGTTGTTGTTGCTTTTTTAGTTTAACCCAATTTCGGACAAAGGGCATAAATCGGTGGCAAACACACACACACACACACACACACACACACACACACACACACACACACACACACACACACACACACACACACACACACACACACACACATAATTGTGGGTCATTCATTTATTTCCGAGTTCCTTTTATTTTGTGTTTTTGGAAGAAGAAAAACAAAAAAAAAAAATTGTCAACCCAAAATTTCACTGCAATAATTAATTTCATTTCAACTATTTCTCTCTCTTTTTCTCTTTCTATTTCTCTCTCTCTCTTTCAGTGTTTTTTGTTGCCTTGGAGACTTTTCCGGGCTTGCCAATTTTTAGTTGGAATAAATTTTTCATTTGATTTAATTTTGGTTTCTTTCTTCTTGTTTTTTTTTTTTAGAATTCTCCTTGGCGCCAGCAGAAGAGGAAGAGGAAGAGTAAAAGTTTAGTTGAGTTCAGTTCAATTGGTTGGTGACCCGTCGACAGCACATGTCGCCAGAGGTCCGAGGTGGCCTCACTAAAATTTTCTCAAAATTAATCAAACAATTCTTTTTTGTTTTTTTTTGCCTGTTTTTTTTTTTTTTGTCGAATTTGCCTAAAAATAAATCCCACTTGACTTTGCTTGTTGCAACAAGCAAACAGCAGAAGAAGAAGAAGAAGAACTTGTCACCGTTTAAGCATTTTATTTTTGGCAAAAAAAAAGCACACACAAGCAGCAATTTTATATAAAAATAAACAAATTATTTGTTCGACTCAAACCTTTTAATTTAAACATTTTTATTATTGTTTATTTAATGCGCAGCAATTAAGGCAGTTTTTGCTTGGGTCATGGGGGGGGGGGAGGCAAGAGAGGGGGAAACAAAGAAAATTATTCAAATTAAAATTGTTGGGCGTTGCAAGCAAGACAAGCGGCCTGGGAACCCACAGAAGAGGAGTCCGGACAGGGAACCGAACCGGCTTCAATTTTGGTTTCCCAGGGCTGGCGGGCTAAGTTCCCATAGATCGGTTGTATATATAAGACAGATATGCGGTGTTATAATTCCATTATAATGTCATCATTGATATATATTTCAAGTATTGGGCGAGGTCTCAGGAGTCCGGGTATGGGACCCAGGATCACTTTGGTTTCCAGGGCTGACAGCCTCAATCTTGATAGATCGGGTGCATATATATAAGACAGACGTCCAGTATTATAATTCAATTATGTCTGCTTAAAATATTTCAAAGAAAAATTCTTGAGCGTAGAGCGTAGAGCCCCGGGTTGCCACAGCCCAGGAGTCCGGGCAGGGGAACCCAAAATCACTTTGCTACCCAGAATATCCCAGGGCTACCAGATTTGGATCTGGTTTATATATAAATTTAACAATTCATTATTATCTCTCTCAAATCAATCATTTTGTTTTGGCGTGGCGGAGGGGAAGAAGAAGAAGGTTCAGAAAAAAGCAAATCACCTTTCGAATGAAATTTTTCAACAAATTCAAGATTAATTCATTTCTTGTTTTTGTTTTTATTCCGTTTTTGTTTTGTTGTTGTTGTTGTTGTTTTTACCGCTGCTTATTTTAATTGGGCCGTTGACATTTGCAATGGCGCTTGAAATGTTTTTCAGTGTTTATTTTATTTTATTTATTTTTTTTTTTTTTTTGTTTTCATTTTTGCATTTTCAACTTTTTTTTGCGAGAAATTTAAATTTAATTTTTGTTGTATTTAAAAAACGAGAAAAATTATTTCATTCTTGGAATAATTTGTTTTTTTTTTTAGATTTTCTGTCAGTTTACTTAAAATTTTTCGGGAACTTTTTTTCAGTGATTTTTTGTTTTTTTTTTTTAGGAATTTTTTTTTTTAGAATTCCGTTTTTTTTTTAATAATTTTATTCATATTTTCCTTATTCCGAAATTATATTTTTTTTAGGCAAATTTAATCTAATTCGCAGGAAATTAATTAATTTGATTATTTCTGATAAATCCGAATTATTATTTTTTGCCACAGAATTAAATTAAATTTTTTGTAGAATTTTTTTCAAGAATTAAATTTTTCATCTGTGTAAAAATATTTCCAAGGATTCATTAGATTTTTTATTAAATAAGAAAATTAATTTTTCCTTTTTTTTTTTAATTCATTTTCAACTTTTTTTCAGTGATTTTTTGTTTTTTTTTAGGAATTTTTTTTTTTAGAATTCTGTTTTTTTTTTTGCTAATTTTTGATTAATTTTATTCATATTTTCCTTATTCCGAATTTATATTTTTTTAATCTTATTCGCAGGAAATTAATTAATTTAATTATTTCTGATAAATCCGAATTATTATTTTTTGCCACAGAATTTTTTTATTTAATTTATTTTTTTTAATTTAATTTTTTTTAGAATTTTCCCAAGAGTTAATTTTTCCATAGTTGTTTTTAGTTATGTAATAAATTTTATAAAGATTAATTTGATTTTTTTTTTTTATTATTTAATAAGAAAATAATTTTTCTTTTTTTTTTTTTGAAATCATTGAAAAATTTTTCCCTCGGTTTTTTTTCAGTCTTAAAAATTTTATGAAAAAATTTGAATTTACTTATTTTTTTTTAAATAATTTTTTAAATTTTAAAAAACTAAGTTTTTCATATTCTCTTTGATTTGACTTACTCTCAAGCTGTGCCAGCTTGGTTGGGGGGGTGGGGTGGGGTGGTGCTGGGATTGTGTTGTTTTGTTTTTTGTCATAATTGTTGTTGTTGTTGTTGTAATTGGATTTGGCTTATTTGTCGATTTGACTATTTTCGATCCTTTGAATTCAATGGGAAACTTTTGCACAGGCTTTGCGGTTTCTGTTTACCGATTTTCCAAATCATCAGCGCGCTCAGCCCCAGCCTGAAGGGGCACACCCCCCTACCTCTCGACCGGGCAGACTGATTCTTGTTGTTGTTGTTGAGCAAATTACTGTTCTGGCATTGCCACAAATCCGCTGCATTCATTAGTTGGCTTTGGTCTTTTGCCACTTCCACTGTCATTGCCACCGGCAGAGTGGCAGTGGCATGGCGCCCTCATTTTTAGCCCTGGTCTTGCCACTGACATTGACAGCAGCAGCAGCAGCCCCCGTTGGCCATGATTATATTTTGTTGTCTCTTTGTTGTTGTTGTTATTGTTATTGTTGTTGTTGTTGCAACAGATTCATTCGTTTATTTGCTGTCATCGTCATCGTCTGTGGATTTGCATCATTGCACTGGCAAGTGGCATTGTCTTCACTATTCTTCTTCTTCTCTCTCTTTCTTTCTTGTTTGTTGTTGTTGTTGTTGTTGTTGTCGTTGTTGATATAATGTTTATTATTAATTGTGTTATTGTTGTTGTTGTTAGGCATTATTTATTTTAAGTCTTATCTAATTGAATCCGTTTTAGTTTCTCTTCTATTTCCGCGAAGAATTTGTTTTATTTTTTATCGATTGGTGAATTAATCCTTTTCTTCTTCTTCTTTAAAGATTTTTGAATTTATTGGAAATTTAGAAAATTTAAAAAAAACAAGAAATTCTTTAGTTTTCTGAACTAAGAAAAACATTTCAGAGGAGTTCATTTTTTTTTGCTTTCGTTTCGGATTTAGATTCGGAATATAAATATTTTCTTTCATTCTTTCCCTATCAGATTTGGATTCTGTATAAAGTTTTTATCTCTCGAAAGACCCTTTTGGATCTTAGACAATTTTTAATGATTTGACAAGTCTTAGGTGAACTTGGTTTGCTCTATTTAATAAAGGAAAGATCGGGCATTCTCAAGGGGGTTTTGAAGGACCCAATGACTCTCCTAATCAAATCAGTTAATGTCTTTGAATTTAGATTTCTTTTATATAGAAAAAAATATTACATTATCCCAACTAATTTCAAGACCAAAACTAAGAGGAGACTGTACCGACAAATACTACCAAGGTAGCTTCAAAGGGCTTTGGTCATGGGTATGCGAACCTATGGAAAAACTAGTGGAAGATATCAATCGAAGCTTTCAATTTCAGCACAGAAACTTTGAGGTGACTGTACCAATTTGAAGTAAGTCTTCCAATTAGAATTGGTTGACTTAATCATAGCGGTGAAATCGATAAAAAAAAAATTGACAAAACTGGGTGAGTTTCAACTTCAAAACTCAAGCATGACTGTACCCAAATTTAAATGGGCTTCATACTCAACTTGATTGGTCAGAGTGTCAAAAGGTCTACGAACTGTATAAAGTGGCCATCTGCAAAGTATATTCAAGTCTTTTCATTTTGAAATTGGGAAAAATGTTTATTTAATTTGTTAGTTTTTGATTCAGATTTTGTGTGACTTCAAAGTTGCCGTCCTTGTGGCAGCTTCCTTTCGAATCTCTTATGAAAATTGGAATTTATGACTTAAAGTTTTAGCCAAAAACACACATCCACTCCGCAGGGGAGATATCAGCCATTGATATCAGCTTGTCAATGGCAAAAAGTGCATTCTGAAGGGCATTTTAGATAAAGAGAAGCTCCGCTCCATACAGAACGCCAAGCTGTCTGCCTGTCAGGGTTGTCAAAATATAAAAAGAGTGCAAGGCAAATAGAATCCAAAAAAAATAAAAGAAAAACAAAAAGACACCAAGATGAGAGAGAGAGAGAGAGAGAGAAGTACTCAAAGTTGGTTTACTTCCGTTGGCTTCTTTGGATTCTTTTCCCTGACAGAATCACACTCTTCCCTATATGTGCCTGTCCTCTTCTGGCTTGTGTTGTTGTTGTTGTAATATTATTGAAGCCCGAACAACATTTTCATTCAACTGTAAATAGAAGTGGAAAATTGCTCCCCGTTTTTTGTTTTCAGTTTTGCCCCCTAAAGCAATTTCAGTTATATGCGTGAGAGAGCTCGGATTCTGATTAGATTCATGATGATGATACACATACACACACACACATATGCAATTACAATGATGTGGAATCAGCAGTCCGAATGGGGTGCAAAGTCTGATAAAGAGGGCAGTGTTGAAGGGGGTAAAGCATTCGCTGGTTAACTTATTTATGAATTTGTAAATTGCCAAAGGCCAAAGTGTTGCCCAAAATGGTTCCAAAATCTAACAAATTATATCGACAATCGATAAGTCGATAGGCTATAGATCATTCCACAAAGCATCAACCTTTGAGATGAAACTATGGTCGAGAGCAGGGAAGAACTTGGAACTCGCTCTCGATCGAAGGACTAGCAGCTCCCTTTCGATGATATCTATAGTAAAAAGAGAGAGAGGTCAGGGGTGATCGGTAATCGAGATCGGTAATCAATTAAAGTAAGAGAGAGAGAGAGAGAGAGAGAGAGAGAGAGAGAGAGAGAGCCTGAGATAGTAACAACTTCTTTGAAAGATATAGAAGAGGATTGCTTGACAAAAGAGAAATCACCTAGAAATTGTCTATCAATTGAGAAACAAATCGACTGAGAAGAAAGAGGAGATCAGAGAAATCAGAATTAATCGAATAAAGAGATGAAGAAAGGCGCCCGGAACTATCGATAGTCTTGGCTAAATTGAGACAAAATTTCAGGTAAAAGAAAAGGATTGAAAGGGAAAAGGGAAAGATTGAAAATAAACCTAAATTGATTATGAAATAAGAGAAAATATTTATGAATTTATACACCAAATAAGTCAAATAGAACCAGAATTATTCGATAGAAAAAAAAAAAACCGAGAAATTCTAAAAGAAAATCTGATGAAATCAACTTGAAATGATGCCCAAGAAATTGAGAGAATGAAGGAAACAAATAACTTGAATGATCTGGTTAAAGAGAAAAAAAAACTTATCGATAACAAACAGAACAAAAATCGATAAAAAAAAAATAGAAGCAGAGTCAAAAGAAAGTCAGCAAAAATGAACTCGTTCAAAATGGCTCAACACTTCTGGAAGTGCTACAAATATTCTGATTATGTGTGTGGGTGTGTGTGTGTGTGTGTATGTGTGTATCCAATTGGCAATGCCTGCGCAGTTTGGAGTCACAGTTTGCACTGACATTTGAGAAATATAACCACCGTTAGACCCACATAATGCATGCCTCTGCACACGTGTGTGTGTGTGTGTGTGTGCGAGCGAGAGGGCAACAATCGAAAATTCATGGCCCACGCAAAGACAGGTTTATTAATTTCATTTGAAAATTCATTCTCGTTCATTTTTATTTGATTTAGTTTATTTCTTTTTATTTTTCATTTTTCATTTTTTTTTTTTTTTTTGATTTTGAATTTGAAGCCACGTGGCGGATTGCATTAAGGAGACTGATTTTGTGGCTGAAAGTAATTCCGTTTTGCTTCACTTTTGTCATTTGGCCCGCTGACGTCAGTGGTGACACGTGGGGGCAGAGCTCTTTGGCATTTGCGGCATTTGACGCTCGGCTGAGCCCCAAGTTGAGCTCGATTTCTGGTGTCAAATGCCCGAAAAGCTTAACCACTTCACAGATTTGAGCAAAAAAAAAAACGTAAACAGTTAATTCTTCTCTTACTTTGGAGAAGGGGAAAGACGGTACCAAATTATGGTAATTGCTTGACTAAGAGTATACAATTTATCCACCTGAACTAACGATGGATCTATCATTATCTTCGTATCGATTAAGACTGTACGAGTATCTGGGAAATGCCCCAGAAATCATAGGATTATTTTCTATAAATCTTTTCAAAATATTTTCCAAATTTGGTTGGAATAAGTGAATAGTCTACAAATATTTATTTATATTATATTTCTCAGCTTAAGCTTAATAGTTTGAGTTAAAATCCCTCGATATCAAGGGGAGAGTTGGAGATATGGGAAACCACTTTTATATATATAAAATACCTCAGCTTATTAGCTGAATATACTCAGCTTTCTCCCTTTTGACTTGAGATAAGAAGAGGTTTTGCCAGGGCAGATCGGGTTCCTCAGATCTCAGGGGATCTATATAAAGACTTGATGGAACAAGTGACTTATCAGAACCTTGAAAGTATTCCTCTTTGGATTTGAGAAAAGGTGAGGATGGCCAACTCCCAGGGAAGATGTGTGACTAGGATAACACTAAGATCCCCTATAAAATATATATTTCATTTCCTATAAGAATCGTCTCGATATGAGAAGAGGATAGGTTTCCCAACTGCCAGGGAAGATGTGTGACTAGGATCATACTAAGAACCCCCATAAAATATGATATAGGCAAACCCACAAGAACTATAATAAATTTCACTTTCTATAAGAATCGTTTCGATATGAGAAGAGGATAGGTTTCCCAACTCCCAGGGAAGATTGGGTTCTCTGGATCAGACTAAGAACTCGAAAGACAGAAGAGGAGAGAGAGAGAGAGAGAGAGACTAAAACTTGTTGACTCATTAATCAAATCTTTGATATAAATCCTCTGCTCCGATTTGAGAGCTTTGAGAATGACAACAACAACAATTTCTAAAGTATTGGAAAAGTCTTACGATGTTTTGTTTATGCGTTTCGCTATAATTGAATGCATTTTTCTAATCAAAGCGAAACTATTTTTATAGATGTTTCAACCTTTCGACCTTGATGGAGACTAATGCGCTTTTTGTGGTGATAAGAGCACTTTGGGATTGATTAATATAATAAGTGAAATGCAGCTTAATTTGACAATTTGTTGAATTTGTTTTTTTTCTGGCCGAAAGAGATCGATTTTGGGTAGGAATAATTAAGCCAATTAAATTCAATACGGCCAACAGTTCAGACTGAAAAATCCAGCATATACAAATTGACCAGACACACACACACACACACATAGACACACAAAGAGAGGGAGACAGACAGAGAAAACAAAGTTCAAAGGGTTTTTTTGGGCCAAAGACGAATTAATTATTTCAGACACGACAATTTCGAATAAATACACAGTTCATAAAACATTTAATCAAAATTTTTGCCGAGACGAGCGAAACGATTAAGATGAATGCTAAAATTGAAATTGACTGAGTTGCCGTGGTGAACAAAGTTACTCATACGCCCTGTGGGCATTTCAGCTTTGTCTGTTCCAACAGATTTTACTTTCGGCTGGCAAACTTTTTTTTTTAAGGCTTTAAAAAATGAATTATTATTTTGTTTCCTTTTTTTTGCTGAATTTCGTGGCATTTCCTGAAGCAAAGCAAAATTGCTCATACGACCTGTTGGCTTATTTTAATTGTTTTGAAGAATCTTTTAATTATTTTTGGGAATTCGCGTTTCCCTTAATTTTCTCAAAAATGTCCAAGGCCTTGGCTTTTGTTGTAAAGACGAGGCCAAATTTCAAATGCCACCAAACATTTCACACTTTTTAAAAAGAGATTAGACCGAGGGCGGAGAGGGGGAAGTGTGTGCAGTTTGGTCTGATGGCTGCATTGCAATTAAACACTCAAAGCTGACGCTTGGGCTTAGTCCAAAAAAAAAAAAAAAATAGCACACACCCAGACATTTTTTTTTTTTCTGAAATGTTCTTCTTTTCGTGTTTCCACTGTCGCTCCACGCACACAAACACGTCTGTCCACCAGGCAAACCGCGCTTCGACTAAACCGAAAATAAAACTATGATAAATCAAGCAGACACAAACGCTCAGAGCACGGCCTATCCAATCAAAGATCCAAGCCGGAAAACCTAACTCATCCGATTCAAAGTCGACAGAAAAGAAAACCAAAAAATGAAGGGTGAAAATTATGACTAAAAAAAGCTTAGAAATGTTAAGGAATTTTATTGACCTTAAAGCTATGATCCGAAGCTAAATCGGTCTTGGGAATTTCAGCAATATTTATTGAATGATCAGACTACCATATCATATAGCTTTCATTCAAGCCTAAGGCGGTCTTGGGACTTAATACTTTACTCAACTTTCGTTGGATCAGACTACCATATCATATAGCTTTCATTCAAGCCTAAGCCGGTCTTGGGAATACTTAATACTTTACTCAACTTTCGTTGGATCAGGCTACCATATCATATAGCTTTCATTCAAGCCTAAGCCAGTCTTAGGAATCTCTGAATTATTTGACTACTTTCAATCGACTTAGGATTCTGAGAGGGAATTTGAATTATAGTAAATATTAAAGTCGGATCGAAAAACTATATCAAGTCAAACGTGGGAATATCTGCCAATCGAATTGAGCAAGCTCATTCACAAGATAAAATCGATTCTTGATTTTTGTGTAGAAAATATTATTTTCTTCTGATTGAAATTATTTTTTTCACATGGTTTAAAGTGTTGTTAAGGTGGTCGATTTGCCTATCTGAGATTTTTAACCCATACCAAAGTGACAGAGCTTTTGAAAGGGGTTGGCAGCCTTGACAAGGCCTTCGCAATTGATTGAAATCACTTTGCTCTGGCTTAATTAACAAGGGCCTCCACACACACACACACACATATGTCAGGCTAAAAAAAATATATATAATTAAATGTTAAGCCACCCCCTGAATAATTTTCCAGTCCCCTCAAAACCTGAAGCAATTTTACTCTTCCCCTTTACAAATAATTTCAAGGGCAAAAAAAAAAAAAAAAAAATAGAATTTTTTTTATGCATAAATAAATAAATTAGATTAAAATCATTTAACTGCTGCTCGGGCAGTGAGTTAATCTAATTGGCTTTTAGTTTAAATTGCTCGAAAATAAACCCACCATTATTTTGGTTTCTCTCGAATTCAATTCGCCTGGCAACCGCGTGGGCTTTTGTGAGAATTTGTGAAAACTAATTTGTGATGCTTTCTGGGAATCTGGGAACTCGAATGCCTTTTGATTTGCCCCAAAAGGGAGCCGGCTGTCTTTGATCTCTTGCCAGAGATTTCTTGCTTTCGGCGAATTAATTCATAATCAAAAGAAAAACCCGAAGTCATTGTGATCTGACAATGATTATTTGATTAATTTGCCTAACTCAAAGTTTCGGTCTCTTCGGTCGAATAGATCCTGAGATATAACACCGAACCGTTTCGGTATAGTGTGGAAAATCTCAAAAGTTTACAAATTGTTTTGGTTAAGACTTTTCAAAGGCTTCGTTTGGATTCCTGAGCTGATTGGGCCTGGTTAGACTACGCTTGGGTTCCTGAGCTGATTGGGTTGGATTTATACAGAATTCTGAGAATACCGTTTAAAGGTAAACTCTAGGGATAGCAGAGGTTGTTTAGGTTTTGATTGGATTCCTCAGCTGATTGGATCTGGTTAGACTAAGAATTAATGGATTACAGGCTTAGATATTATCCAATTTATGACTGGTCCGTAATTTGATATAACTTGCCTAGAATCATTGTTATAGTTCAGGGCTGTAGTTGTACAAGATCCTGAGATATCACACCGAACCGTTTCAAGACTAGACTAGAAATTGCCTTGGCTTGGGCTTTTTCGAAGGCCTTAATAAAAATCCTGAGCTGAAATGGGTGTGACCAAATCAAATTTAAATTCTCAAGGATTCTAGAGAAATTCCTGGCCCGAACTGATGAATTTGATTCGAGCAAAGGAAAGTGTATTCCTTTGGTCTATGTGGACACCTTTGGGATCGAGATAATTTAATCACCTGATTAATGATGCCAACACCCATAAATTAATATGACCAAATCCAATAAATAAATTTATATTTTTTTTGCAGGATTTATGCAAATTGGTTTTGCAAAAGGGTCAACAAATAAATCACAAAATAAAATTGATAAAAACTTTCGAAGCTTTTTACTTTATATTTTGCACTATTTCTTCTTCTTCTTCTTCATTGTTTTTATATAATTTCCATTTAATTTGTGTATCATTAAAATGCAAATGCCATTTTCAGCAGTCCAAGCCAAACACAGCACGTGCATTTTTCGGGGAGGGGGGGGGGGGGGGGGGGAGACTCTGGTGGCTCCTTCCTGCTCTGAATGCAAAAAAAGGAAAGCCCGGAAAATTGCCAAACCGTTTGGCTGAAACTACAAATTCCTGTCCAGAGGACAAGTCAACTCAGGCTCATGTCCTGGCGAGCTTGTTCATTTTGATGCAGGTAAAATTTTCAATCCATGTAAAAAACTGCCGAGTCAAAGGACTCTTCAGTAATGACAATTAAATATTTTTGCCGCATAAAAAAAAAAAAAGACCAAGAGCCACGCATGTCCTGGCATAATTGCAAAAATATTCGTTTATTTATTTAATTCTGCTTCTGAAGAGGAATAAGAAATTCTTCAAAAAAAAGAAAATATTGAAAAATTATGCGCCTTGACTGACCCAATTTGTTATCCTTATAGAGTGAACTCCTTTCATATATTTCAAGTTCATTTCAGCCTGGCCTAATTGGTAAACTCAAAAGCTTTCGTTTGCTTTCAAGCTCGACTGGAATCGGTGGAGAAATCTGAGAGATATTCAAAGAACCAATTGGGCAGCTGCTAGCCTAGTCCGCTAGATGGCGCACTGACCTTGACTTTCCCCAAAAAAAATCTTGTTATTTCGAGTTTAAGTGGCCAGGGTTGCCACCTGCTGTAGCCTTGAATTTTCATTGTTTCATTCTTTTCCGGTTTTTTTTTTTTGGCTGGGCAAACCAATTCCCCATATTCTATATAGTTTTTTCTCTGACTAGTCCGCTAGATGGCGCACTGGCCGTGATTTTCCCCATAAAAAATCTTGTTATTTCGAGTTTAAGTGGCCAGGGTTACCACCTGCTGTAGCCTTGAATTTTCATTGTTTCATTCTTTTCCGGTTTTTTTTTTGGATGGTCAAACCAATTCCCCATATTCTATATAGTTTTTTCTCTGACTAGTCCGCTAGATGGCGCACTGGCCGTGACTTTCCCCAAAAAAAATCTTGTTATTTCGAATTTAAATGGCCAGGGTTGCCACCTGCTGTAGCCTTGAATTTTCATTGTTTCATTCTTTTCCGGTTTACATTTTTTTTTTGTTTTTGGCTGGTCAAACCAATTCCCAAAATTCTATCTAGTTTTTTCTCTGAAGGCCTTCAAAAAAAAACTAAAGAAATTTTCGTATTGCCATTAAAATTTATTTGCATGCAAATTTCCATGAAATGCAAATTGCATTTAAGATTTTTCCTTTTCCTATTTTTTTTTTTTTTTTTAACATTTTATTTACCCTTGCCATAAAATATATAAATTTATAAAATATGTATGAGGAGGGGGGTGGGGGATGGGGTTGTGGCCGCTTTAGAGCGGAAACGGAAGTGCAGAAAAACCAGCACAAGTTGTGGAAAATCGCTGACTACGTGAGCGAAATGCCCGAGCATCAGACAAGTCCCAGAACGATGCCACCACCACCGCCTCCGCCGCCACCTACTTTGATGTAAAAGACAACAAACAAAGGAGATGCCAAGAAAGGGGGCGGTGGCGGTGGTGGTGGCGGGGTGTGAGAAAACTTTTAACCTCTCGTTTGCATTCGGTTGGATCTGGTGCAATGCTGGTTTAATATGAGAACTACTCTGCTTGGCTCGGTCACGTCTTCAACTGAATTAAACGCACTTCCCAGTAACACAAGCGCTGAGTGAGCAGTCAAGGGGGTGGAGAGGGGAGGGAGAGGGGATTTTTTTTATCAGGTTAAGCCACCAGGTTTGTGGGTGTGCCGAGATCTACCAACCTTATTGAGGTGAGGCTGACTTTTTGGTCTTGAAATACTTGAAAAAGTTCAAGTCGAAGAAAAGGGTGGCCAGAAGGTCTTCAAAGAGCTTCGCTTGGGGTCTCTGCCGATTCACACAAATCTATTCCAATTCGAACTAGATTGAGGTAGTTCTCGATCTTGACCTAGCTTTTGGTTGAAACCAAACCAAATGAACTATTTCTCGAGTGTAAATAATCAATTCCGATTTGGGTCTAGAATATATATAAGTCTGGATAATCTTAAGAATAAATATACAATTTCTCGGGAATCGTAGAATAAATTCCTCAGCTAAAACCGACAGAGTCAACACTGATTTGGGTCTAGATGATATAGTAGTCTGATCTGAGCCAGGCCCGATAATCAAGCCCGATTTGGGTCTAGAATATATAGAAGTCTGGATAATCTTAAGAATAAATATAAAATTTCTCGGGAATCGTAGAATAAATTCCCCAGCTAAAACCGACAGAGTCAGCACTGATTTGGGTCTAGATGATATAGTAGTCTGATCTGAGCCATATACATTTCTTTTGATAAATACCCGATATATGACCAAGTCCGATCTGGGTCTGAATTAAACCCTGTATATATTTTGGATCAGCTTAAGCTCTTAAGAATCGTAAGAGTTATACTCTGAGCCGATTTGGGTTTGGAGGATATAAGTCACCAATCCCCCCCCCCCCCCCCCCCGTTTTGTGAGGGCTCGAGAAACCAGCAACTAACTAAATTCTGATTAATCTTTCCAAGCTATTTGAAGGTCTTTCCGGTACCGAAGAATCAACCTGGAAATATTGTTCTTCTTCTTTCTTTTTAGCTCTGCGATTTCTTATCGAAAAGTTAACGAAATGACTGATTTCTGCTTTGATTAAAATCACAAATAAATTAAACAACTCAGATGGAAGGGAGGGGGCGTCCGAATATGTTTATGAACTGACCCATGGCGAGTCTGCTAATCAGCTTTGATTGGAACCGGGGATTTGGTCCCGTGTCTATATACTTTGTTTTTTTTTTTTTCCTCTCTGTTCTTTTTTTAGTCTGAGAATTTTCTATTGACAGTTGAAATTTGCATTAATTGACAAATTCTAAATTAGATTGCGCAATAAGCCAAGTCAGCAATTGGACTCGGTCGTCCCATAAAAACAGAATCAACTCACCCAGGCAAAGCAATTAAAAATTCGGGTGCTACGTGAAAAAAAAAGCAAGCAAAAGAACAAATCCAGATTAAATTATGTTTTGTTTAACCTTTGCTATTCTCTCTGTCTGGCAGAGTAGAGTTTCTCCGCTATCGGAACATGCTCATATCAGAAAACCTAATCAAAAAAACTGAATAAAATATATATATACATTTTGTCTAGTGATTTAATTTTGCACCGACTGGGTTGATGAATCATGGGAATTAAGAGTGGCACAAAATATTTACACAAAACGGTGATGGTATCTATCAAATCTGAAGGCCCCCAACCCCCACTGGGTTCGGCGGGACTCCAACGGGGAACTAATGAAAAAGGCCCAAGACTCTAAAGTCTAAAGGGACCTGGGTCTTTGCGGATTAACCGAGGCCTTTTTGAAGGTATACGGAAACTATCTAGTTTCAGATGGGGGAGATGAGGCTATTTTTGAAAGACTATGGAAACTATCGTGACTGAAAGAGGGAAGATGAGAAGGCTTTGGGAGAATCCTATCGTGACTGAAAGAGGGAACTGAAAGAGGAAAGATGAGAAGGCTTTGGGAGAATCCTATCGTGACTGAAAGAGGGAAGATGAGTAGGTTTTGGGAGAAACCTGCAAGCCTTCAGGACTGAGGTCAGAAATATAGTAGAAAAAGGGAATTTCGAGTCATTATAATTCAACAAATATCCAAAAGATATCTTAAGAGAAACCTACAAATATTTCATTCTATGTCTGAGAAACCCGAATATTTAGAAGGTTTTTGAGTAAAAAGAAAAAGTCCAATAGGGAAAAAATATCAACCTAATTATACAAAATCTTAGGACCTGTCAAAAAGTATTTATTTTGCATTTCTAAAACTCAAAGAAATACTGATAAGATTAGAGGACAAATTAAAAAAAAAAAAATACGAAAAAAACTGGTTTAGGGCAAACAAATTTTATTTCCCCTGAAACCTAAAGAATCCCAATTCCAAGCAAAAAAAAAAAAAGGAAAGAATTTTTATTTCCCCTAAAATCCGAGGAATCACAAATTTTTAGAAAGTTTAGATAAAAAACAAATTAAAGAGAAATTCAGAAAATATTTAAAATTCTTGGAAAATTTTTTTAGTCTTTCAATTTTTCGTAGATTTTGAAAATTTAATTAGACATAAAAATCTACGAGTTTCCTCATAAGAATTGGCTATATCCGATATAGCCATAAGTTCCGTAAGATTTTCAAAATTTTTTTAAAATATTTTATTAAAATTTGTCTGAGACAAGAATTGACCAAATATATTCGAATCGAATAAAAGATGTAGACAGATGATAAATCAAATTGTTTGCCAACAATTTGCGAACCCTTTTGGTCATGAGAAATCGAGGAACCGAGCCAAAAAAAAAAACACAACAAACCTTTTAACGTTTCTATGCGAAATTCGCTTTTGACTCGGCTCAGATAATTTAATTTTCTTTTTTTTTTATGACTCAATTCGAATGAGTCGAATTTTTTCGGTTTGGCTTACCTGTGGCCCAATTCACGTTTGCGGCCCAAAAAGGCGGTTCCAGAACTGTTATCCATGGCCAAAAGACCGTTGAGCACGGTTCTATCGATAACCGAGTCATCGTTAATTTGTTTACGGCTAATTGAATCCTTTTCCATTGGGGCGGAAGCGGCCGCCTTGGAATTTGAGTTCGAGTTTGAAGTGTTTTTGGAATGTGTCTGACGACCGTTCAGAGCGGCTTGTGGCATCGTTGCAACTAATGAAAACGCACTGTGCCTGAACTCAGCTCGGCGACTGAAGAAGAGCAACGCCAAAAACAAAAAACAAAAAAAAAAAGAAATAACAACAACAACAACACAATTGAACCGTTTGCTGATTATGAACGACGACGTCGGCGCCGTTGGCGACGTCGGCTTGGGATTTTGTCTTTGTTGATCGGCACTGGCGCAGCTGTTGACGTTGGCTGAGAGAGAGAGAGAGCGCAGGCGTGCGAAATCTTATCAGCCGAGTGAGAACGCGACAATACCGTTGTTATTTTCTATTTGGAATGATCTCAGTTGCTACGGTGGCAACGCAGACGCTTCTTCTTTTTTATTTTTGTTTTGATAATTTATTTAAAAAAAAAATAAAATTGATGTTGCAGATAAGAATATTAAATTAGATAACTTTTTAGTTAATATTTTCATCAACAAACATGCACACACATACACACGCACACACAAGCATTGATTTGTGTGCGTCGAGCGGAAGAGAAATAGACTTATCCAAAAAAAAAAAAAATTAAACAAAATAGTAAAAAAAAATAATACAACAAAAAAAATTGACAACAATTTTCGCTTTTTTTTTGAGAAGTGTGTGTGAATGAGCAACAATTTCAACGTCCGAATTTCAACTGAAAACAACGTCGAATGCCTTCACCACGGCGCTAGCAATGAAGTCGGCGTAGGCGCCAGTTTTGCCAGCAAAATAAAAACTGCTAAAAAAAAAAAAGCCAAACAGAAGCTCTAAACGACTAAAAAAATGACTATACTATTTTCAAGAGTACCCGAAAATTAGTGATCCGGGCAGCTAGAGAAATTGATCTGGCCATATCCGTCTGAGGAACTACAAAAGCTAGAGTTATGCGATTCTTGATGCGATATGCTGTCGCCCCGGAGGAACCTTATAGAAACTGATAGAACAGCCCAGCTTGGACCGAACATTATAGTATTCACAAACATTGTAAGACTTCCTGCTCATCACAGGAGCAAGCAATCGTAAATTACTTAAATAGACCAGTAGATGGCGCTAAGATGTCTCCCTTTTATCCCTTTTGTCTTTACTTAGAATGTGAGTGAATAGTTATCCCCTCTAATGTTACACGGTATTTGAAGATCAGGGAACACTCAAATTCAAGAAAGAAATAGAAAAATATTTTAGAAAAACTTATCTTGATAGATTTCTTAATAATTTTAGTAAAAACTTAAGAACGACAGAAAAAGTTTCAACAATCAAAAAACTGCTAGATCTATGCGCAAAAAGGCTAAATTGGCAGCACTGGCACGACGCTAGCAATAAAGTCGGCGTAGGCACCTCAGCAGCAGCAGCGTCACAGCAGAAGCAACGGCGGCAGCTGCCTGCAATCTAAAGCTTATGGGCAAGGAGAGAGAAGGCGCGAGGAGAACTCACAAAGCACAACAGAACAGCAACACGGCAGTGCTGCGAGCTTTTTTTTTTTTGTCTAGTCAAGAAAAGGCTAGAAAAAACTAGCTGACCCAAATAATCCATTGAGTAGTTGGTTAGACTTTTCCAATTCATTTTTAAAATTATCGAGTCAACTGTGTTTGCCAAAAGTGGTGGGTTTCTTTTCTATTACGCAGTAATCTTTGTAAATTTCTTAACCAAACAAATGACGCCTTAAAAACACAAAATTCCGACATTTCTAATTGGCTAGAAAATAGCTAAGCAGGTACTGATTCAAAGAAAAAACGTCTTAAGCTGCAGCGCAATTACACTCACGTTCTTCAGAGCTCTCCGAGAGAGAGGGAGAGAGAGATCCCTCTCTCACACTGCTCTCTGTTTGGATCGCTCTCGGCTCATTTAAGTGCAAGCAGAAAAAGCTCTTTTTCTCTCTCTCTCTTGGAATATGATCTTTTTTTTGAGGCAAACAAAAATAGTATCTTCATTTTGCTGTCAAGTTGGACCTGTCCAACCAGAGAGACCAAGACGGCTTTAGAAGTTTCACAAATACTTGTGAAACAGACAAATTATTTAAAATGCTTAGACTAAGTCAAACAACCAACTCAGTCCTATCGAAGCAAATCACGGGTAGATCAGCCAAAAAGAGCATGCACTCGTTGCCAACTCAAGCTGAACACTTTATTTCTTTACACAGACGGTTAAATTCAAATTTTCAGAAACACAGCTGTGCTATTTCATCTTGTTGTTATTGTTTTATTCTGTTTTTGTTTCATTTGTTTTTTTTTTTTTTATTTTTTACGTTGCCTTTTATGCAATAAATAAAATTTATGCCTTGTCTTTGGATACTTGTACTTTTGATTGTCCCTATTAAAAATATCACCCTAACTGAGGGGGGAGAAGAGGCCAGTCGAACACTCCATAAATATAATGTGTATGGAAATTTAGTGTGTCAGCAATCATAACAGCCCACAAAACAACTAAGCTGTCGCTATCTGATTAAAGAGTTTTTTTTCATTTTTTTTTTTTTTTTGAGTTTGAAATGAAAGCGAAACTATTAAGAGGCTTGGGTGAGTATG